>CM053028.1:312107928-312707928 GCA_028564925.1 Lithobates sylvaticus | reverse complement strand
TCCATTGACATCTGTGCAGGAACCCGCACAGATTTCTCTTAAATCGCCCCCCGAAATCGGAACTGACATGCGGGAATGAAATTGTGCGAGTTCAGCTGAACGTGCCATATAGGTATCTAATATTGCTTGTACTCTTCAACAAAGCCATATTCATTACTGATGTTAAATTTTTTTTAACAAAAAAATTAAAAAATCAGAGGTGATCAAATACCACCAAAAGAAAGCTCTATTTGTGAGAAATAATTATAAAATTTCATTTGGGTATAGTGTTTTATTGTCGTTCAAAGAGTGATAGCGCTATAGGCTGAAAAATGGTCTGGACTGGAGGTGGGTTTAGGTGCCCAGTAAGCAAGTGGTTAAAATAGGAAAATAGGTAACACAATCAAACTAGAAAAATATATGCTTGGACCTATAACTTTTTAGCTAGTTAAAGACTTTGGAAATGTCGTGTACCTCTAAAAACGCTTGGACTAAATAGTTTGGACATACCCTGTACACCCAGGGCTTCCTCCCCTGTTCAATCCAGTGAACGTGCTTCACTTGAATTATTCAATCATGTGATAGATGTGGTGGGAGGGTTTACCTTGTAGTGACAGTAGGGATGAGCTTGATGTTCGGGTTGAGCATAAGTTCGACTTGAACATCGGGTGGTCGCCGAAGAATGAACATTATGGGGCGTTTGCGGGAAATTCGAGTGCCTGCGGAACACCCCATATTGCACTGCGAGATCGCAGTGCTTTGCTGTTTAATGATTGGCCAAAACATGCACCTAACCTGCATGCTTTGGCCAATCCCAGCGCCCTCTGCTAAGAGATAATTAAAAAACGAAAGTTTTTCCTCAGTAGTATTAAAGTGGAGAGGAAAGTCAATACTTACCTCTTCTTTTATGGTCCAATGTCACTTGCATGGCACGGGCTTCAGCTTCCATGTAAAGACAAATGTGTCCCTTTCCCGCTGCTACAACAGCCAGCGTGATTCCAGGGCACTCTCCCTCCTCTGGGGAGCCTGAGCCATGGAAAATGCTGTCAGAATGGAGAGCAGAAGCAGACCAGAGAACATTTGCTCCCAGATCTGCTCTTGATCACTGAATCTGAAAGAGCTCAGCTAAGTTTCAGAGCTGTCAAAATCCTGTCTGAAATGCTGGGTGCACCGCAGATCAAGCACATCCATGATTACATGTGATATTGTGTTAACTTCAGATAAAAAAAGAGCTACAATGCCACATTCCTTGGATGTAAAGAAATGACGTGTATGAATGTGCTTTAACTCTAAACTGATGACCTGTAAAGGCTTTTAAAGTATCACCTATTGATAGCTCTGGGTACTGTATTTACTTGTGTTCACCATTTCATAGACACATACAGTTTTAAGGCTTCATATATTTGGTATCAATTACTCAGTGCAACCAAATCTGTTTATCTGACAAAAAATGTGTTTTATGTTATGTTTGTGTGCATTAAAATACATTTTTGTATTGTTTATACTGAAAATATACTAAACAGTTGCACAAATATCGTGCGGAAAATAGTAATTTTTTCTACCACAAATACAGTGTTTAACATGAAAATGAGAAGACGTGGTCAAATATACATGCTGAGATCTGCTTGGATTGTAGTTTATAAAAAATATTATATATACAGTATACATTTATTGGTTTATGGGGGATTCTACAATCCCAGGCTACTGATGTTTGCATAATCTTTTGAAATAAGCACCTTTTATATGCCCTAATACTAATAGTGTAGTGTAACGGTTTCAGCCAAATGATCAGACCAGCGGTGATATGCAATTACTATTTTACTTAACAATGAACTTCAACATAAAGTGTACCGGAGTTCTGTGAACACGGTATACAGTACAGAACATTAATATGAACCGTGAAGAAAAAGCATATAACAATTACATTGCCATTAAACTAAAGTCCACTAGGTGGCAGCAGCATGTTGTGAGTTCAATCTTCAAATAGAATAGAGGGTAAAAGAATCTCACATGTCCAACATAGTAATCGTTCTTTCAACAGACTGTAAGCTGAGTGGACCTCCTTCTGGCACAAACTTCTTGCTGGCACTGCTTTCTACTTGCTTTGGTCAGGAGGTTCTGGTGGCTGCAGATAGGGCCAACCCACTTCATGGACAGCTTCTGAAAATGGACTGTAACAGAGTCCTCTCCAGTGACTGGGGCTTGGAAAGATGCTGCCTTCTCTTGTGCTCACTGCTGGTGGCCCGCACACCAGACTTAACAGGGGAGGACCCAGCACCTGGGAACAGCTCACTTGCCTAGTCACTGCTGTCCCATCAGGCAGGATCTCTCTGAGCACAGGAAGCTGGGTGGAGCTGACATTTATATCCCCCGGGCGGATCCAGGAGCTCAGAGGATTGTGGGGAGTTGAGTTAAAGGGACCTGCACCAGAATCTGGACAAAGGGGCATCCCACTACACTCCACCCCACTTGAACTTGCGATTTCAGGCAAGTTCAGGCAAGAAAGCTCTATTTGTGGGAAGAAAATTATAAAAATTTAGTTTGGGTACAGTGTTGCATGACCATGCAATTGTCATTCAAAGTGCGACAGCGCTGAAAGCTGAAAATTGTCCTGGGCAGGAAGGGGCGTTATTGCCTGTTATTGAAGTGGTTAATAAAATGGTTAAATGGATTTACCGTAAATTATTTGAATAGTTTACACCAATAAACATGCAGTGGCCAATTATTTACCAAGTTTAGTCGTTGAGTGTCTTTATTTATTAAGAAAACTATACTTTGGTATTCGGGGAATGAGAGGGGAGCCCTACATTGTTCTGGTGACAACTCAAGCGGTTCTATCCCATCACCAATCTGTTCAAAACAAAACAATTTTGGCTTTAGATATATTTTACACCAGAAAAATATATTTTTTTATAACTAATGAAATGTATTTTGCAGTATAAATAAAAAGCATAGATTCTATTTTATTTCTATTCTCCCCTTAAAGGGGTGTTTCAGCTTCAAAAAATGTTTTTTAAAAGTCAGCAGCTAAAAAAAAAGTCGCTGCTGACTTTTAATGAGCACACTTACCCTCCCAGGGCGCCCGCGCTGCCGTTCGTGGAGGCCGAGATGTCCCTCGGCGTCCCGGATCCAGCGCCGCCATCCTCAGTAAGGGCAGCGGCTTCGCGCGGCCTACTGCGCATGCGCGAGTCGGCGCGCGGCCTACTGCGCATGCGCGATTCTTATTTGTGAATGGGGAACGCGGTGTGTTGTGGGACACAGTTCCCACAACACACCGCGCCCCATTCACCTGAAGACGGAAGAAGAGAAGATCACCGCGGCGTTGGAGGAGGCAGATTAGGACGATCTGCCTAGCAACAGCCATTTCTGGTAAGTAAAAAAAAAAAATTTTTTATTTTTTTTATTTTAAATTGTTACTAACATTTTTTGTAGTTTTCATTTTTAGGGTGTCCCACCACTTTAAATACACCTTCATTACTGAAAACTGGTATGTAACAAAATGATCTGGACCACAGGGCTCAGTTTGAAGTGAAGCCCATGTCTTTATTGGAAGGAGCTTCGTGTTTGGTTTTCTCTTATAGGAAAAAGTTAAGGTATCTAAGGTGAATATGCTTCTATGGAAGCCCACAAGCCTAAGGAAGATTGGCAGATTTATGAAGTGTCTTCTATGTGTGTGCAGGTTTATCCAAGTCATGATATAGTCAGTAGGAATTAATTACATCCAAATAATGAATGTAATTACTACTAGCTATGAAATGTCTTGAGATTCCTGAGACATTGTAATAGTACATAGTGATGTTCAACTATCAAAGCCAAATGTGAATGAGTTTGCAAGTACCCTCTACTTAGAAAGCCTGGATTGCAAGACCAACTTGCATACTGAAGCGATGTTTTGGAAATATGGACTAAGCTAGGACTAATGAGCTCTTCATCTTCTTTTTCATAATCTGATTTTCCTTATCTTTACAGGGAACACTGTAACTCGAACATATAACTCGGCCACAATGAAAAAGATATCAGTTTGTGATTACTGCGCACCCAACTGCACTCAATGTAGATCAAATGTGGAAGTAAAACAAACCAACCCACCAGTCAGCCCGCCAGTAAGCCCGCCAGCCAACAGTGCCTACACACCTACATTCTTCTTGCTTTGCATTTCTATGGTTTTTATTCCTTATCTTTTTTTAGACAATAGAAACATGGAAAGTCTTAGCTCTGTGTCTAGTAATTAGCACCTATGGTTGTTGGTCTGCTTGGGTTTAATTTCCACCAAGGACACTATGCGCATGAAGTTTGTATATGTGATTTGATTTGAATACAATAACAAATTGAAGCCAAACTCTAGATCACACTTTAGAACCAGTTGCAGCAAAAGTTTTTTCTTTCCTTTTGGGACAAAGGCTTTGCATTAATAAATAAAAGCTGACCATTTTAACCACCTTTCCAGTATTAAGTGGTTTGTCTCATCCATGTAAATGTATATGTTCTGCTGGAGAGCTTAAAAGCCTAAAAAAGAAAACTAATGCAGCCAGTACATCTAAGAATGTGTAACAACCAACTTAAAATAAAATAAATGTTTGCTTTTGGGTTTAATACTGCTTTAAAGGATAAGTGTCTGTGTGGCCTGACATGTCTGCAGGAGACTTGCTTGGCACCCACGATCTGCTGCAATGCTTTACAGGCTCCAAGTAAAAAAACAATAAATGCACATTTTTTTACCTGCAAAAAGATGCACATTTATTATTTTATTTCTAAAAGGTTAACTTATCCTTTAACCACATCAATACTGGGCACTTTCGGCCCCTTCCTTCCCAGACCAATTTTCAGCTTTCAGTGCTCTCGTACTTTCACTGACAATTGCGCGGTCATGCAATGCTGAGCCCAAATGAAATTTTCATCATTTTGTTGGCACAAATAGAGCTTTCTTTTGGTGGTATTTATTCACGACTCATTTTTTTATTTTTTTGCGATATAAGCAAAAAAAGCAGAAATTTGGAAAAAAATATATATTTTCTTTATTCTATTTTAAAAGAAATCCAATAAAATCTAATTTTGTCATAAATTTAAGCCAAAATGTATTCTGCTACATGTTTTCGGTAAAAAAAATCCTGTTAAGTGTATAATAATTGGTTTGTGTGATCACGGACATATGTACGCAAATGATCATGTACAGATTTGCGCAGGTGATCACGGACATATGTGTGCAAATGATCATTGGGTCATATGATTTTACTGTTATATATGTGGGGGACATGTGTTTTGGGGATCATTACTATGTGGGGACATGTGTTTGGGGGACATGTGTTTGGGGGACATTGTGTGTTCTGAACGTCCTGAAACATTCCTGAACGTCCACTCAGAAGGAGAGATAGCCCACCCGGCCATTTATGTGCAGTGGGCAGGTGGGAAGTGGTTAAGTAAATAAATTAGTTTCCACCCAAAAACCTTCTCTGCAGTGTGTATGTATGTGTGTAGTAGTAGAGACTTTAAAGTATGAGCTCCTTTGTGGGACAGAAACTGATGTGAATGGTTCAGTGCTGTGGGAAAATGTTTCAGAGCTATAGCAATACAATATAAGATACATTGATAAAATATTAATAATATTTTTATTACAAATGAACTTTTTTATCTTCACAAAATAGGGTAAGATAATTGTAAGGGCTAAGCAACACAGACAGTTACAATCATGCTATGGTAAATGACATTCACTTACCACGGGGGCATGGAATGAAGTGTGATAATTTGCTAACTGGGTGTTTAAACCTTGAGCCCTGGTTCACATTGGTGCGATTTGACATGTCAAATCGCATGCTAAATCAGCGGCAATTGTCGGTACTGGCATCGTCCTAATCGATGCAATTCCGCACCACTTTCCAAAAGTAGTTTCTGTACTACTTTTGGCAATTTCGGGGTGTGATTTCCATTGACATCTGTGCAGGAACCTGCACAGATTTCTCTGAAATCGCCCCCCCCCCCCCCCCCCCCCCCCCCGAAATCGGAACTGACATGCAGGAATGAAATCGACATCGTGCGAGTTCAGCTGAACGTGCAAAATTTCATTTCCGCACTCTGTGTGAACCAGGGCTCAATGGCAGATAGGTATCTAATATTGCTTGTACTCTTCAACAAAACCATATTCATTACTGATGTTAACCTGTTTAACTTAACACTAATTTCAGAGAAATATTAAAAAAAAAAAAAATTTAATACAGATATTTTTTAATAAAATAAAAGTGCATTAAGTAAAATAAATGTTATAATGAAACACTTTTTTAGTTTTGTGTGGAATTAGGCCCCTTTCACATTGAAGGACCGTTCAGATCTGCCTGTCAGTTTTGACGGCGGATCTGAACGGCCGCTCCATGTTAGTCTATGGAGCGTCGGATGTCAGCAGAGACATGTCCACTGACATCCGACCCGGTCCGATCCGCCAAAAGCAGACGTATGGCTCTACGTCCAGATCCGTCGCTGACGGATCGGATCGGGTGAGATCTGATGAAAACGGACACACTGTCCGTTTTCATCCGATCTCTCCATAGAGACCAGCTCCGCTCGCAAGCCCCTCCCCACTCAGTGAGCGGAGAGAGGCTTGTCATCCGGCGGCTCAGCGGAGATCAACGGAGAAATCTCCCGCTGAGCCGGCGGACAGAGGCGGGCTCCGTGCAAGCGGAGTCCGCCTCGTGTGAAAGGGGCCTAAGGGAGGGTTGCAACCCCTTTCAGGTTTTTTGATATCTGAGTCCCTTTGAGGAGATTTCCTTCGCTTTCTATCTCATAGCCAAAACAAGAAATGAGACGAAATCTCTGGTTGTCACCCGCCATAACTAGTGTCCCCATTGGAAGATCCCCCTGTTTTATTGTTCTGGCGACAACCCATAATTTGGGATTTTTTCACTTTCACTGATAACGATAAGTGTGACAAATAGACAGGGTGAATCTCCCTTACAGAGGCACAGAACACAAAAAACAAAACAAAAAAAAAAAACATAAAAGGTGTTATAATCCCTCTCCACTCTATCCAAAACTAAAATAAATATGTTGCCTATTAAATGTTAGGGCTACATTCACCCAGGAGATTGTGTGTGCATAGTTTGCTGCATTCAGTGTCATCTCAATGGTACGTAGATAGAATGTTTTACTATTTGTGCTACAATTTTTTATTTAAATTGTGTAGATTGCTTTTTCATATTTAGTGTGAACACACAAATTATTAGGGCCCATTTACCATTGTGCATGGGATAGCACAAAGCAGCAATACAAAATCAGGAAACGGACACCAATATATGTTTTAAATGGCATGATATGGCCACAGTGTTTATTTTATTTTTTTGTTTACAAACTTTTATTGAGGGAATGTACAAGAATATACAGTATGAAATGTATATTTGAAAATACAACGATGTGCAAGCAGCATGTCAGAAAAGTCACAGACTGTGATTCTATATAGGCAAATGATAAAGTGCAACAGAAGCGGACACAGTCCGTGGATCATCAGTGACACGTGTAAAGCCCCATACACACGCGCGGACAATCCGTGGACCAGGTCCGTCGGACCATGTCCGTCATACTTTGTCTGATGTTGGTTTTGCGTACACACGATCGGACAAAGTTGTCGGAAAATCCGATCATTCTGAACGTGGTGACGTTTGTTGCCTACGACGGGATTACGTAGAGGCTAGTAGCCAATAGCTTTGGTCTTGTAATGTGATCTGAGCCTGCGTAGCACTTTGTCCGGTCGGACAACCGTACACACGCTCGGATTTGGTGTGATCGGACCGGGTTGACGGGAAATCTTTCCAGCAGGAGATAAGACTTTGTCCGACGGACAAACCGACGAACACTGTCCGATGGTGCATACACACGGTCTGATTTTTCAACAACCTTGTCCGATCGGACCAAATTGATGAAAAAGTCCGACCGTGTGTATGGGGCTTTAGAATACAATTATCACTGAAGCTAGTTTTTCCATCATTTCTCAGAATCTAATATTCCTGTTTTTCTCTACTTTTAAACAAGTACAAGGCAAACTATATTATGCCAACATAATGAAACTAAAAGAAAGAATAATAAAATAAAATAAAGAAAGTGTTGAAGCGCACTGCTATCTTATATTATATGTATGCATAAAACCTTGTTCTAGTCTCCGTCACATGTTGATCGAGCCTAGCAATCAAAATCATATATATCGTGTGCCTATCCCGGGGGAAGGCAATCCGCCTGCCCCGGTGCAGGCCAGGGGTCCCATTTCTTCTCAAAAATCAGCATGGAGTCCATAAGTGTGTGATGAATGCGTTCCATCAACTTTATTGAATCCATGCGATAAATAACCTGCGGCCAGGGGACTGTCACTTTCCGCCAGTTCAGAGCTATAGCCCAGTGCACTGCGCTGAATAGTGTATGAAATAATTTCTGTTCAGTGGGCAAGGTTCCTGGGATGTCAGCAAAAAGGAGGCATATTCGGGCTGTCAGGACAACATTGTTTCCTGTGATCTGCTGTATCTTATCAGATACTTTTCTCCACTAGGGGCCCAAGTTTTTACAGCTCCAGAAGGTGTGGAGGAGAGATCCCGTTTCCCCACAGCCCCTGAAGCATGTGTCTGAGATCAGTGAGAACATTTTATGGATCTTGACCGGGGTGTAGTACCATCTAGTATGTAATTCTACCACAGTCTCCTTTATAGCAATTGAGCGAGTGCACTTATGCATATTCTCTATCATGTCGTTCCAGTCGTCTGGTGTGATATTCTCTTCTAGGTCAGTCTCCCATGCTACCATGGCCTGTGATTTAGGTTCTGAACCGAAGTCATTAAGGTGACAGTAGATTGCTGAAATCACCCCTCTATCTCTGGACCCCTCAAGACAAAGTGCCTCAAACGTAGTTTTAGGGTTCGCCCTCCACAGTGCGATAGAATTTTGGAAGTAGTGGCGAATTTGTAGATACTTGTAGAATTCAGAGCGGGGAATACCCCAATTCTGGTTCATGTCCTCAAAGGACCGGAAGCCCGTCCCATGAAATAGTGAGCGTAGGGTTACTAAGCCCCGAGAGGACCAATGGGTAAAGTTAGTTTCCGTCCCGAAGGCCCCCGGGAAACCAGGGTCCCCCAGGAACGAAGATAAGGGAGCTGGTTTAGAGGACAGACCGAACTTATCTTTATATAGGGTCCAGAGATAGAGAGACTACCCCACCACTTCGTTGAGTGCTGCAATATCCCTTTGGTGTGCTTGAACTGACCATAGAATCCCTGGGAGATAATAAGGTTTGACAGAATCTCGCTCAAAGCATATCCAGGGGATACGAGGAGACGGGATATGCCATTGGGCATGTTGGACTAGTCTGGCAGCCAGGAAATATTTCCATAGGTCCGGGCAGCTCAGACCCCCCCTACCCCTGGTCCTAAACATCAAATGTCCATTAAGTCTGGGTCTCTTGTCCTTCCAGATGAACCTCAGCAATTCTGCCTGTATGTTCCCAATCGTGGCGCGGGGCACATACAGAGGGAGGGCCCTAAAATAGAACAACAGCTTTGGAAGGATAGACATCTTGACCGCTTGAATAAGGCCTAGAAATGAAATATGGTACGGGGCCCATTGGTTCAGCAAACCCTTGACTGCAGCAAAGATCTGTGGATAGTTTTGTACATAAGTCTGCTTAAGGGTAGGAGCCAGTTTCACTCCCAAGTATTGTAAGGAAGAAGAGGTCTAGGAAAAATTAAAACTATTCTTTAGGGACATCACCAGCTGGTGTGGTAAATTAATAGGCATGGCCACACATTTGGATGGGTTCACCCCCAGGCCCGATTCAAGCTGAAAAGCTTCTAGTGCTGCTAAAAGGTTGGGGAGGGAGGTCAGGGGATCAGTCAGGAAGAGCAGAACATCGTCCGCGTATAGACTTAATTTATACGAGGATGCGCACTTTCCATATCCTTTTATGTTGGGATTGGTAGCTATATATCTGGATAGGGGCTCAATCGCCAAAGCAAATAATAAGGGGGATAAAGGGCAGCCCTGCCTGGTTCCTCGTCCTAGGGTGAAGTAATCCGCACCGGGGAGTTTTATACATGTCTGGGGATTATTGTAAAGGGCATGGAATCCATTAACAAACCTACCCATGATTCCAAACTTGTGGAGGATTTTGTCTAGGTATGGCCATAGGACACTGTCAAAAGCTTTGTTAATGTCTAAGCTAAGCATGAGGACTTTACGTGAGTGGAGTTGGCATCTTGGATAATGTTGGTAATATACAAGAAGAAGGGGGGCGCCTCTGAATATGTGTAAAAAATCAATTTTATTAAACAAAAATATCCACTCACATAGAAATGTAAGGAGTTCCATTCAGGTCCTGCAAGCTGGGCTGAGGAGGTGATGAAGCTGCATGTTTTCAGCAAATCCACTTCACTTTCTTTTCTCTTCTTCCAGCTTTGGATCTTAGTCACAGAGATTGGATATGGCAGAGCGGAGTGGAGAGAAGGATATCCAAAGAGTCCAGATGCAGTTTTTCTAGGGTGGTCCAGTCTGGTAGTGGGGCGTAATAGCACCCTTTTTATCAGAACAGGGGTTCCGGTGGTGGGGTACAGTGAAGAGAGGAGGCGTCAATGCTGGGACAGCGCCGGGGGATCACTCAGGAAGCCGTCAGTCTTGTCAGGGAGATGTTTTGGAAGACACGGCCGTGTTCCAAGCTGACGAAAACGAGGCCTGGAGAGCAAACAGACGGCGTCGCCCAGCCGTGACGTCACAGGTATGCGACACGTTTCGGGATAGGCTAGCCACTCTATGGGGGAGTGGCCGCATTCCTTTCTCAAGCATGATGAAACAGGGAGCAGGGGGCAGTATTTGTAGATAGAGGGGGAGGGAAGGGGGCGTGGCCAGAGCGGCAGAAAGTCAATGGGGCTGGATATAGCATTTTCATGCAGCATTTTCATACAGTGGGATGAGACATAGTTCAAAAGGGAAAAAAACAACAACACACACACAGTGTATATATACGTTCAGGGAACATCCACAAGGTACTAATTATGTATTAGAAGAGGGGATAATGGTTAGTAGTGATAATTGTTATCGTATAAGCAACATGGAATGTGAAGAAATATATACATATAATAAATAAAAATATATAAGGGGATATATAATGAATGAAAATATAAAATCTATGTGTAAAAACAGAATGAGAATGAGACTGATAAATATATGCTATTTTAAAAACATTAACATATATGAAATAAAAATATATATACCGATATAAACATATACATCCATATGAATACATATTAAAGCAAAGTTCATTGGTAGACCCTAAGAACATATATATTAAGAAAATATATACATAAATTAAAATTGGGATTTATGATCTGTGATAAAATATAAAATATAGATGATAAATAGGATATAATAATGTATCATAGCAATAATATATGGACAAGTATTAAATGAAAAAAATATATACACACATATATATATATATATATATATATATATATATATATATATATATATATATATAAAATTCAAAGGGGGTAAAAAATAGTACTAAGAACCACACACATATATGGGGTGGGGAAGGGGGAGAAACAGAAGGACAAGGTAAGGGGAAATAGGCGTATGTCTAGATATATATATTTGATGGGGGGGGGGGGCAGGGGAAACACATGAATATTCATATTAATAGGAAAATCTACTGTAGCGTTAAAAGCAGTTTTTCTTAAAATCCTGATACTTACTATAGAGATGCACGAGCCCGCCACCCCCATATGTATAAGTATATATATATATATATATAAAACGAAACCTGTGACAAAAAAATTGATAAAGAGCTATATGAGAACTATTTTTATTTTTGGTATATAAAGTAATCAAATGGTCATATCATCTACTGTAATATAAATAGAAAGCGTAGTGGCAGTATGAGGACTTAAGGCCAAGTTACAGGACGGTAGCAATTTCTATGCCTTCATTTAGGCCGCCAGGCGAGAGAACGTCTAAGGTATAGATCCAGAAAGTTTCTCTGGCACATAGTCTCTTAAAGCGCTCAGCTTCTGTCATGGATTTTGGAATTTGTTCAATAATCCAAACCTGGAGGCCATTGGTGGATTTTTCGTGATGTTGGGCAAAGTGTCGAGGGACACTATGCATATCTTTGCCTCCCTCAATGAGACGCCGGTGTTGGCTGAACCGCTGTCTCAGAGGGCAGATGGTTCGTCCAACGTAAACTAGACCGCACGGGCAGGTAAGGCCATAAACCACAAAATCAGAAGAGCAATTGTAGAAATGGTCAATGAGGTAGGTTTTGCCTTTACACTGAAAGGATTTTTTACCATGATGGACAAAGGAGCAGGTCTTGCAACGTGATTTTTTGCATTGGAACATGCCTGTTAAGGGTATAAGAGTGCTGGTCTTTTCGGTGGTCTGCATAATTTGAAGTTTACTAGGTGCAATTTTATTTTTTAGGTTGGGGGCCTTCCGGTATGTAATTTTGGCAGCTGGTGGGAGGATGTTTTTAAGTAAGGGATCTTGTTGAAGAATGTTCCAGTGTTTATTTAGAATGTTTTCCATTTTTCTGTATTGGTAATTAAAAGTAGTTAAAAATCTTAGGGAGTGGTCTGTACTTTCTCTCACTTTTTTAAAAGGCTTACCTTTGGAGTACAGAGCGCATGCTTCATTGACAAGCTCAGATGGGTAATCTTTGTCAGCAAATTTTCTCTTTAGGGGTATGCTTAGTTTGTCGTAGTCAGTATCAAGGGTGCAGTTCTGTCGAAGACGACAGAACTGTCCTTTGGGAGTGTTTTTTGTCCATTTTGGGTAATGACAACTCTTATAGTGCAAAAAAGAATTACCAGCTGTGGGTTTTGTGTAGTTCTTGGCGATAATGTTTTCATTAACATGACCTAACTCTAGGTCGAGGAACGCCAGGCTGGTGGGATCAGAAACATGTGTGAATGATAAACCATAGGGGTTGGAATTACAGTATTCAACAAAAAGGGAAATCAAATCTGGGGTACCGTCCCAGATGACGATTAAGTCGTCAATATAGCGGCCATAAAATATAATGTTGGCAGAGTATGGGTTATTTAATGTAATGTAATTTTTCTCCCAATAGCCCATGGCAAGGTAAGAGGGAGCAAAGTTAGCTCCCATGGCTGTCCCCTGTACCTGCAGATAAAAATAACCATTAAAATTAAAGTAGTTGTGTGTAAGACAAAAGTTGGTGGCTTCTAGAATAAAAGCAGCTTGGCACGGATTAATAAGAGGATCTTGTGCTAGAAAGTACTCTAACGCTAGTAGGCCAAAGACATGTGGTATGGATGTGTATAATGAGGTCACATCTAAAGACAGCCACCTATATGAAGCTTCCCATGTGTAGGGGGTCAGGAGTTCTAAGAGATGGGTGCCATCTCTAATGTATGATGGCAGCTGTTGGACAATGGGTTGCAGAAATTGGTCAATATACTGACTAAAACTAGTGGTGACGCTGTCCATAGCGGCCACGATGGGTCTGCCAGGAGGGTTGGTCAAACTTTTGTGAACTTTCGGGAGATGGTAAAAGTACGGTACCTGATAAAAACTTTTTTTAAAAAAAGATGCTTCTGTCTTATTAATTATTTTTCGTTCCAGAGCAGATTTTATCAAAGTATGAACCTCAATAGAAAAATCAGTCGTAGGGTCCCTATTAAGTTTTTTATATGTGGTGGTATCAGAAAGGAGTCTGTATGCTTCTGTGATGTAGTCCGCTTTATCTTGCAGAACTATTCCACCTCCTTTGTCGGCTGACTTTATGACAATGTCTGTCTTATTGGTCAGGACGTCTAGGGCTCGGGTTTCGGATAAAGATAAATTGAGTTGGCGAAATGGAACAGTAGAGGATTTTTGACAAAGTTTTAGGAAGTCAGCGTAAACGACTCTGTAAAAACTTTCGAGATACGGGCCTTTGGATTGGGCTGGGTAAAAAATAGATTTAGGTTTAAGGGATGAATGAATGATGGGTGGTGAGGTGGCCAGGTGTTGTGTAAAAAGGCTTAAGGTCTCATCTTCACTAGTGAGGGATTCAAGAATATCAATGATGTCCCCATCATATTCGAAAGAGTCTGGGGGTGGTAGGTCAGGAGATAAAATTAAATCGGTGGTTGGTTTACTTTGTTTGGCATAGAAAAACCTTTTTAATGTCAGGTTACGTATATATCTATTGAGGTCTTTGAATAAAAGGAATGGATTAGGCTTATTCACAGGGGCAAAGTTTAGTCCTCTGCTTAATAAACTACTGTCAGCAGCAGAGAGCTTGAAAGTAGAAAGGTTGAAGATTTTTACAGTTTGCGGGATTTCTGTGCGTTTGTTTTTGTGTTTTTGTCCTCCTCTACAGCCTTGCCAGCGTGTTTTCTTTTTCGCCGGTTGGTCGGAGGAGGACTTTGGACTAAAAAAGTAATGGGGTCGACTGGTATAGGGGAACATATAACATGTGATGAGGATATATATATTGGTAGTACAGAGGGGGGTGGAGGGGGGGTTTTGCTCGTGTCGGGCATCTCTGTGGATATATTATCGATTACTGGGATAGGTGTGGGGTATTCAATGGTATTGGTTGCGGGTAGGGGCATCGGTAAGGTATCCATGGGTTCAACATATGGATAATGATTGGTGGTTCTATGATTTTTCTTTACATAAGGTGACCTATTATAGAATTTACCAAGGTCAGTGAGTAGGTTATTGGTTTTCGTGGTTTGGTGGTTACTTTTTAAATGACTGTGGTGTCACGTTGCAAGACCTGCTCCTTTGTCCATCATGGTAAAAAATCCTTTCAGTGTAAAGGCAAAACCTACCTCATTGACCATTTCTACAATTGCTCTTCTGATTTTGTGGTTTATGGCCTTACCTGCCCGTGCGGTCTAGTTTACGTTGGACGAACCATCTGCCCTCTGAGACAGCGGTTCGGCCAACACCGGCGTCTCATTGAGGGAGGCAAAGATATGCATAGTGTCCCTCGACACTTTGCCCAACATCACGAAAAATCCACCAATGGCCTCCAGGTTTGGATTATTGAACAAATTCCAAAATCCATGACAGAAGCTGAGCGCTTTAAGAGACTATGTGCCAGAGAAACTTTCTGGATCTATACCTTAGACGTTCTCTCGCCTGGCGGCCTAAATGAAGGCATAGAAATTGCTACCGTCCTGTAACTTGGCCTTAAGTCCTCATACTGCCACTACGCTTTCTATTTATATTACAGTAGATGATATGACCATTTGATTACTTTATATACCAAAAATAAAAATAGATCTCATATAGCTCTTTATCAATTTTTTTATCACAGGTTTCGTTTTATATATATATATATACTTATACATATGGGGGTGGCGGGCTCGTGCATCTCTATAGTAAGTATCAGGATTTTAAGAAAAACTGCTTTTAACGGTACAGTAGATTTTCCTATTAATATGAATATTCGTGTGTTTCCCCTGCCCCCCCCCTCCCAAATATATATATCTGGACATACGCCTATTTCCCCTTACCTTGTCCTTCTGTTTCTCCCCCTTCCCCCCACCCCATATATGTGTGTGGTTCTTAGTACTATTTTTTACCCCCTTTGAATTTTATATATATATATATATATATATATATATATATATATATATATATATATATATATGTGTGTATATTTTTTTTTCATTTAATACTTGTCCATATATTATTGCTATGATACATTATTATATCCTATTTATCATCTATATTTTATATTTTATCACAGATCATAAATCCCAATTTTAATTTATGTATATATTTTCTTAATATATATGTTCTTAGGGTCTACCAATGAACTTTGCTTTAATATGTATTCATATGGATGTATATGTTTATATCGGTATATATATTTTTATTTCATATATGTTAATGTTTTTAAAATAGCATATATTTATCAGTCTCATTCTCATTCTGTTTTTACACATAGATTTTATATTTTCATTCATTATATATCCCCTTATATATTTTTATTTATTATATGTATATATTTCTTCACATTCCATGTTGCTTATACGATAACAATTATCACTACTAACCATTATCCCCTCTTCTAATACATAATTAGTACCTTGTGGATGTTCCCTGAACGTATATATACACTGTGTGTGTGTTGTTGTTTTTTTCCCTTTTGAACTATGTCTCATCCCACTGTATGAAAATGCTGCATGAAAATGCTATATCCAGCCCCATTGACTTTCTGCCGCTCTGGCCACGCCCCCTTCCCTCCCCCTCTATCTACAAATACTGCCCCCTGCTCCCTTTTTCATCATGCTTGAGAAAGGAATGTGGCCACTCCCCCATAGAGTGGCTAGCCTATCCCGAAACGCGTCGCATACCTGTGACATCACGGCCGGGCGACGCCGTCTGTTTGCTCTCCAGGCCTCGTTTTCGTCAGCTTGGAACACGGCCGTGTCTTCCAAAACATCTCCCTGACAAGACTGACGGCTTCCTGAGTGATCCCCCGGCGCTGTCCCAGCATTGACGCCTCCTCTCTTCACTGTACCCCACCACCGGAACCCCTGTTCTGATAAAAAGGGTGCTATTACGCCCCACTACCAGACTGGACCACCCTAGAAAAACTGCATCTGGACTTTTTGGATATCCTTCTCTCCACTCCGCTCTGCCATATCCAATCTCTGTGACTAAGATCCAAAGCTGGAAGAAGAGAAAAGAAAGTGAAGTGGATTTGCTGAAAACATGCAGCTTCATCACCTCCTCAGCCCAGCTTGCAGGACCTGAATGGAACTCCTTACATTTCTATGTGAGTGGATATTTTTGTTTAATAAAATTGATTTTTTACACATATTCAGAGGCGCCCCCCTTCTTCTTGTATATTTCTAGCTCACTGGAACCCGCTTCTTGGTTCCCCTGGGAGGCTGCCCTGACTGACCTTATGAGATCCCCCCAGAGTATATATATGTATATACATATGTCTTGGACTATCTGGTGACCCTACTAAGAGGTATATTCATTTGTACTGATGCGCCTTATTTTACTTGTATTTTGGATAATGTTGGTGGCCAGGCGAATGTTGTCCGTTATCTGTCTTGTTGGGATGAATCCGGTCTGGTCCGGGGAGATTAGGGATGTAATTGTGGCCGCTAGTCTGTCTGCTAATATACGGCTGAATATTTTCAGGTCATTATTAATGACCGAAATGGGCCTGAAATTTTGGGGGAGAGAATGATCCTTCCCCGGTTTAGGGATTAGAGACATATTGGCCTTCAGCATGTCTCTCGGGAAGGTTTCACCAGAAAGGAACTTATTATATAGCTTAGTCAGTCTAGGGGCCAGTAAGTCAGCAAATTTTTTATAATACATGGCTGAGAAGCCGTCTGGGCCTGGGGTCTTGGCAGTTTTAAGAGAGGTCATGACGGCCGTCACTTCCTCCACTGTACAGGGGGCATTTAGGGATTCTATTTCATCCGCTGTCAGTTGAGGCAGCAAAATTGACTCAAGCCATGTTGGGGGCCGAGGGGGGTCAGGGGGACTGGGAGCCTCCATAAGGGATTGGTAATAAGTCTTAAATAGGTGTAATACTGTTTTGGGATGAGTTGTGAGGTCACCCTTGCTATTTCGTAGTCTATAGGTGTGTGTGGGTTGAATAGATTGCTTCAGCTTTCTCGCAAACATGGTCGATGAGGAATTACTGTACAAAAGAAATTTGGCTTTGGACCATCGTAATGATTTTTCAGTTTGCTCAGTGAGGATAGCGTCCAGTGCCCTCCTCTTCTGATCAATCTGTTCCAATACCTCAGGTTCCTGAGTATGACCATGTCTGCGATACAGCCTATCCAAATCATTCGTGAGGGTCTCTATGGTCCGGAGTCTCTGTTTTTTACGGTCAGAGGCCATGTGCATCAGTCTACCCCTCAGAACTGCCTTATGCGCACCCACAGCGATGCCGGGGAGATCTCCCCGACCTCATTGTGAGCAAAGTATTCTGAGATGTATCCTGAAATCTGCGAAAGAGCTGCCGGGTCCGTGAGCATAGAATCATTGAGTCTCCAGGTCCCCAGAGTTTTCGGAAGGCCCATACAAGTAAATGAACATGCAACAATCTGATGGTCGGACCACGGGCAAGAGTGAATACTGGCAGCAGTGGAGTAAGCTGTCAGGATAGTCGTGGAGAAAATGTAATCCAGCCTGGAGTAGCTGTCATGTGGGTGGGAATAAAAGGTATATTCCCTGGCCCCAACATTATGGGCCCTCCAGGTGTCTATCAGCTGGTTCGATTTGATGAGGTGCTGTAGGGTCTAAGGGAAGGCATTAGAGGCGTGGCCAGTCCTACTCCTGTCTAGGGAAGGGTGGGCCACCAAGTTAAAGTCCCCTCCCACTATCATATGTGAGGAGTGGAGTTTATCAAGGGCCGCAAAGAAACGTTTAAAAAAACGTTGCTTGAGTGTCATTCGGGGCATACACTGATGCTATTGTGACAGTCTTCCCCTGCATATTGCCTTTTACTATAACAAAGCGGCTATCAGGGTCCTTATATTCTTGCTGTAGCTCAAACTGTATATTGTGTCTAAAAAATATAGCAGTTCCGCGGGTTCTGGACTCAAATGTGGTGAAGTACCCCCGGCGGTAGGTCTTATCAAAATAGCGTGGGTGTTTTTGGATGGAAAAGTGCGTCTCCTGGAGGAGCACAATGTCTGCACCCAGTCTTTTATATTCCCTAAAGGCCTTCCTTCTTTTAATCGGGGAGTTAAAGCCCTTAAGGTTATGTGAAATTACAGTAGTGCCCATCGGGATAATTTAGGTTATAGTTTACCCGCCAGTAGGTGCACCATGAGTCCAGAATCCGCAGGAATATCATTTGCAGTGATAAAACCGCGCTTGTAAAATGACCAATACAATGATAAATACCATATTAAACCTGGGTCAAAGGTTGAAACCGTAGACACCATCCAACCCCCGGAGAAGCCAGGGGCAGGATGAGCGCCCAGGAGCGCCAACCAGTGAGAGGCGAAATCATGTAGGGTTAAAAGCAGTACAACACTTGTAGAGCAAAAAAAGGTAAAAAAAAAAAAATAGACAAAGGAGCGATCAAATACCAATTGCGAGTCCTGCGAAAGTAACAAACGCAGATTTGGCTTCAAAAGAGGCAGTCTCAATGCCAAGGGGGTTAGGGGTAAAACAGACACAGTTCGTCATGTTTAGTCTCCAACATGTCAGTTCTAGTGCCCAGGGCCGCAATCTCAATTGACAATGTGCTGGTGGATTTATGCAGTTCCGACTGGAACTTCCTGGCCAGCCTATCGTACATTGAGGAGAGGCTTTCCTCCAGGTCTGCTTTAGTGAGCTGATTTGTATACTCACAATCACCCGTGGAGTGGTCCGGGGATGAGGCTGAGGCCTGTGAGGTCTGTGAGCACGCCGGAGCAGGCCCTGCCTGGGTGCCATCTTGGGACATCTTGTGCTGTTCCCGCACTCGTAGCAAATAGTTTGTCAGGGATCTCTGGGCTGGTTTGCCGTGGCGAGTCTTAGGGCCCGGCATGCGCTGGATGTTCCGCCAGGGGTGTTATGTGGTTTGGTATTCAGATTGCAGCCGTAAGGCCCCCGGGGAGTCAGCTTTTGTCTCCGTTCCTTGCGGAGCTCTTAGCCCTTGCTTCCGTCCAGGATCGCGCAGCGCATGCGCCCCGGCCACAGTGTTTATTTAAGGGGTAACCCAAAATATTAAAAAATAAATAACTAACAACATCATGCTTTAAAGTGGTGATAAACTCAAGATTTCTACTTTAATCCCTTGAAATAGTTAGTAAACAAACTAGTAGGTGTTGCCTTTACTATCTGTCTTACCTGTGCCCTTCCACCAAAACGCAGGATCTTCAATCTAATGACATCACCGGCGCATGAGCATTATAGCCACAATTTGCAGCATGATCTCTGTGCCATCCATCCTTTCTGAACAATGCCGTGCATATGTCCTCTCTCCCTCTGCCCAAATTGCAACATTGAACTCGGACCAATTGGTCCAAACCTCCAAGCAAGGAGAGTGAGCCGATCCGTCCGACTGATTGAAGGAGGATCACCAAAGGTGGCTTCTTGGGACTTCAGGGTCTCCATCTGGCTTGCTTGAAGCGGGGGGTAGTTCACATTTGGTGTGACCTCTGTGATCAGAGGTTTTTCCGACGAGAATTCGGATCGTGTGTACGTGGCATAAGAGCTAAGCTACACAGGTTTTTTTAATCTTTTGCTACTGAGAGGATTAACTACAGGCTTCTAGTAGCTTACTGTAGTCATGCTTCTAAAATTTATATTAATTAATTTCTGCAAGTAACAATTGATCTCTAAACAGATGGAACAAGTGCCTCCCTATGGAGTAAGCTATACAAGTCGCATGTGGTAGTATGCAGTTGTGATCAACCACACATGTTCGCAAAACTCTCCAATGGTGTGATCACTGCAAGATACTACTGCTAGTACTTATTTATGTAGCCTATTCAGTAGGGGGTGTTTGTTCCATCTGTTAGATAATCAATTGCTACTCCAAGCAGTTATTTGCTAGCGATTTTGGTGGTATCACTGAGCTACTAAAAACCTCCAGTGTAACTCTACGGGGTTGATTTACTAAAGGCAAATAGAGCTTAGTAAATGAGGTAAATCTTCACTTTACAAAGAATACCCAATCACGTACAAGGAAAATTAAAAAAATATGCATTTTTGCACATGATTGGATGATGGAAGTCAGCAGAGCTTCTGCTCATTTACCAAGCTCTGGAGCAACTGCACTTGAAGTGCACAGTCTATTTGCCTTTAGTAAATCAACCCCTATGTATCAGGCATTTTTCTGCAAGGAGTCATATCTTTCAAAAGCAAGAGATTCAAATTGCCCATGTAGCTGTAGCCTTAGTGAATGATTGGTTCTAGTTCACAGAAACATTTGCCAATGTATTGGAAAATAAAATTCCAAGTTGATATGTAAATTAGCGTGTCAAAAAATCTGTCTGTGCTGTGATAATAGTAATGCTCGGGGTTCAATGATTAAAATGAATTCTTGCAGATTTTTAAAACAAACTCTGTTTATTGCTTTCATATGTTATTAACATTTATGTATTCAAGTTGCCAGCATCCTTTAAAAGTATTTACTGTGATGGAGGGATTTTCTCTTACACTTTCCACCATAAACAGAAAAGAGTTCAAGTGTTAATAAACAGGTCTCTCCAGTACAACCTGCATTTCTCTTACTCTTTTCTGTAGACAATAATCAACAAAACACAAGCATTTGCAACTATTCACTGTTGCCTTGACATTAACATGTTTCTAGCATTTGTTAATATGTAGGATATAGACAACAAAACCTTTCATGTGGAAAAACAACACTAACACAGATGTAGGAAACAACTGCAGGCTTAAAACCAAACTTCAGAGAAATATAAAAAAAAAAAATTGAATACAGATATTTGTTAATAAAATAAAAGTGCATTAAGTAAAATAAATGTTATAATGAAACACTTTTTTAGTTTTGTGATATCTGAGTCCCATTGAGGAGATTTCCTTCACTTCCTGTCATAGCCAAAACAAGAAATGAGACGAAATCTCTGGTTGTCACCAGGGTTACCATAACTAGTGTCCCCATTGGAAGATCCCCCTGTTTTATTGTTCTAGCGACAACCCATAATTTGGGATTTTTTCACTTTCACTGATAACGATAAGTGTGACAAATAGACAGGGTGAATCTCCCTTACAGAGGCACAGAACACAAAAAAAAACAAAACAAAAATAAAAACATAAAAGGTGTTATAATCCCTCTCCACTCTATCCAAAACTAAAATAAATATGTTGCCTATTAAATGTTAGGGCTACATTCACCCAGGAGATTGTGTGTGCATAGTTTGCTGCATTCTGTGTCATCTCAATGGTACGTAGATAGAATGTTTTACTATTTGTGCTACAATTTTTTATTTAAATTGTGTAGATTGCTTTTTCATATTTAGTGTGAACACACAAATTATTAGGGCCCATTTACCATTGTGCATGGGATAGCACAAAGCAGCAATACAAAATCAGGAAACGGACACCAATATATGTTTTAAATGGCATGATATGGCCACAGTGTTTATTTAAGGGGTTACCCAAAATTTTACAAAATAAATAACTAAAAATTCATCTCTCAGCACAACATCAAACTTTAAAGTGGTAGTAAACTCAAGATTTCTATTTTAATCCCTTGAAATAGTTAGTAAACAAACTAGTAGGTGTTGCCTTTACTATCTGTCTTACCTGTGCCCTTCCACCAGGATCTTCAATTTAATGACATCACCGGCGCATGCGCATTATAGCCACAGTTTGCAGCATGATTTCTGTGCCATCCATCCTTTCCGAACAATGCCGTGCCTATGTCCTCCACTGTCAGAGGCATTCTATCCTGCAAGAGCACATCAACACCCCAAGTGACTTACTACATCACAAGGGGGTGTAAACATTGTCTCCTATCACGGGACAAGCCGAGAGTGGCATGAGAGAGCATAACTTGGCTCATACTGCGCATGCGTGCGATTGTCTGTCTTCATAAAGAGGGGGCGGAAGCTGGATGCGGAAGAGGAGTCCCAAGATGATGCAGGCTTCAGCCAAGAAATGCCAAAATGACAATAAGGGAAAAAACACTTTTAATACAAGATTTTTCTTCACATGATGTAGTGATTGTCATTGTTATCACTTAACCTATTGCCCTTATGTTTATTTTAATTCCTGCTGGCTGAGTTTACTTACACTTTAAACTCAACAGAATGATCAAATATCAGATATCGATAACCATGTCCTTCCAGACTTTAGACTGCAAGATCAACTCCCACTAAATAACACCATGACATTCCGAACAATATAACAAGAAAAAGGGGGGAGGAGGGTGGAAGCGCGGTCGTGGTCCTCTTCAGGCAACTTTAGCGTGAGCGGCTTTTATAGGCGAGCGTACGGTGCAAAAACCAAACTGCAAAAATTGTCCAATTGGCAGCTTGTCGCTGGAGGGAAATTTCTCCAAAAGCAACCTGTCAAAAGAAAGACAAGAGCAGAGCAAGGAAATCTGCCCTTTGTACCATCCCATGCAGGCCTCCGGGTAATTCCATGGACCGAACAGTGTGTTAAAGTGGAAGTTAACTTCCATCACTGACTTTTACGTATAGAAAAAACGCACATGCTGACATTTACCTATAGGTAAGCCTATAATATGTCTTACCTATAGGTAGTGTAAAGATCTCCTAAACATGCACAGTTTTAGAGATATTTACTGTACATGCAGCCCTTTGCCATGACTGGCGGCATGCACAGGAGTGACGTGATTGTGGCTCTGGCCAGTCACAGAGTCTGAGTCCATAAACCATTTGCAACACTGTACATTTTTTTTTGCCATTTTTACCATTTGCTTGCATTCCGTGCTTTGATTGCCACCATTTTGCTTCTGCCATTACCTTCTTTGTTTATTTTCACAATATTGCATGTGACCTTTAATAATTTATAGTTAGAGAGCTCTGTGATTAGTTCTAGTTGCTTTTAGAATTTTTTTTAAATGATTTTTCATGCACTTATTTCATTTTAGTGATATCATCCTTGGGGGATGGTAGAATAATTTAAACCTGTGTGTGTCACTATTGAATTTATCTTCAGAAAGTTGGATTGCGCCCTGCTGAAATGTTGACATAAAAAAAAAAAGACACATGGGAAATTCCTGCTTATAAGTCCCACTGAGTGCACCTGCTACCTGCTTCATATTAACCACTTCAGCCCCGGAAGGATTTACCCCGTTTCTGACCAGAGCACTTTTTGTGATACGGCACTGCGTCGATTTAACTGACAATTGAGCGGTCGTGCGACGTTGAACCCAAACAAAATTTACATTTTTATTTTTTCCATAAATAGAGCTTTTTATTGGTGGTATTTGATCACCTCTGCGGTTTTTATTTTTTGCGCTATAAACAAAAAAAGAGTGACAATTTTGAAAAAAAAGCAATATTTTTAACTTTTTGCTATAATAAATATCCCCAAAAAATATATAAAAAAACTATTTTTTTTCTCCGTTTAGGCCGATATGTATTCTTCTACATACTTTTGGTAAAAAAATTGCAATAAGCGTATATTAATTGGTTTGTGCAAAAGTTATAGCGTCTAAAAAATGGGGGATAGATTTATGGCATTTTTATTATAATTGTTTTTATTAGTAATGGCCGCGATCTGCGATTTTTATCAAGACTGTGACATTATAGCGGACACATCGGACACTTTTGACACTATTTTGGGACCATTGTCATTTATACAGCGATCAGTGCTATAAAAATGCACTGATTACTGTGTAAATGACACTGGCAGGGAAGGGGTTAAACACTAGGGGACGATCAAGGAGTTAAGTGTGTCTTAGGGAGTGATTCTAACTGTTGGGGGGATGGGCTACCACTGACATGACAGCGATCACTGCTGAGCAGTAGATCAGTAGATCCATGTCATGTCACTAGGCAGAACAGGGAAATGTCTTGTTTACATAGGCCTCTCCTCGTTCTGCCAATCTGTGACACGATCGCGTGCCCCCGGTAGACATTAAGTTCGCGGGACCCATGGGCACGGCTCACAGAGTATGCGGCGGCAGTGCGTGCGTGCCCACAATGCCGCGATTTAAAGGGGACGTTCCTGTATGCCCATTTGCCCAGCCGTGACATTGTGCCGACGTACATCCTTGTGCGCTGGTCGGCATGTGGTTAACGGAGAAGTATGGGTTTTAAAAAAAAAAAAAAACATTTATACTCACCTAGGAGGATGCAGCATCAATCCGATGCTGCATTTGTTCCCCGCCGCTTCTAAGACTGAGAGGACTGAGTGATCAAAGACCGCTGACCACTCAGTTCTCAGCCTTCAACTGTCAGTCACTGGCTCCCTGCTCTGCCACTACAGTGCTCACTGGGGCACTGGGCTGTGGAGAGGGCAGGAGCAGCTGGCTTAGTTTTCCAGTGACTTGCTGAGAGGCTGAGCCAGAGGCCAGTCCAGGTATCTAGGTGGATCCCGACTGTAAAGTCAGGGTTGATCCAGTTCCTGGACCATCTGAGTAACATCAGCCGATTGCAGGCTTCAGCCTGCTGTTGGCTGAAAACAGGTCACAGGAGTGCAGAACAAACTACACTCCTGTGATACCTAGGAGAAGTACAGCCAAAATAGCTTTGGCTATACATCTACATTAAAAATGTCATACCTTATAGTTAAGTTAGTTTTAGGTAAAGTTAAGAAAGCTTAGAACCATTGTTAGATTTATATTGATGTCTGTGTCCCCATTAGGAACAGAAAGTGGGGAGAATTCTAAAACTTTACAGCTGTAATCAAAACGATATGGGAACCCCTGTTCTAGTGACAGTTGTACAAAGTAGAATTTCCCATCTCCTCTTATTTCCTTTTTTTCCAAATGGGACATAGACAACAATAGAAGTCTATGAAAGATACGTCATATTCATAATAATGTGTGCATCTAAAAAGGGAACTGAAGACTTATGAAAAAGAAATAAAATATATGCCGTTTACACTATAATAATTAAGAATATTATCCTCAGCTATTATTCAAAAAACCAACTACATATCCATGAAATATATTGTATCAGTAGAATTATAAATGATGCAAGAAAATTGTGTTGACTATATGTGAAAGGTTCATGTCATCAAGGACAAATGTCCCAAAATCAACACATAAAGTAAATTGCTGATATTGTAAATAACATCCGAAGACTATGTATGAATACAAATACAGCTTTCAGTTCTCATTCAAGACTGTAGAAAAACAGTATATATCAATCCCAACTGAGCAGATAGAATCTTCAAAAGGAACTATAATTCATCATGTGGCATTATTCTGTGGGATGTTGCCAAATGGCTATCAGTAATGCTGCAACCAACCAGATACACAGGATGATGCTTGAAGGTAAAACTTGAAGGTATGCAAACTAGCTGCCAACGAGTCTACCACTTACTGCGCATCACATGTAATGACTTCAGCATGCATATAAAAATATGCATCACAGCTTGGTATAATAAATAATCCAATTCCATATGATAACTGCAATTTCCAGCTTTGCAATATACTGTGTATTATATCGACAATAAATAACCTTCAGAGCTGCTATATCTATATAGTGGAACAAGATTAATCTACTATGTATTGTTACTCACGAGTTTCTTACGTTCAAAGTCATTAATCTTGAAATTTGTATAACTGTTAACTACTGTAAATGTAGAGAACTCCGTCAGGATATACATCCAAGCCTTCTTGTACCTGGACCTACATGTCCACTACTTGTTCTCATTACTGTGCACAGTACTATGTGCACAGTGTATGTACCTATGTATCAACTGTTTTTAACTTTGTCTATTTTCTAATAAATTGTTAAAATTTCTCTTTTTAACTGGTTCAATCCTTGGGTACCGAAATAATCCTCAAAGCTTTAGTGCTATAGAGTATGTTTGGAGCAGTTACAAACACTTCCCCATTTTCCAATATTCATAATTAGGATGATGATACCCACCCCTATCCCATTCCCTATTTTACCTTGAATGAGGCTTTAGCTACTATAGTGGAACATGTAATTTATACAGCCTCCAAGCTTCACATTGATGCAGTTCCATCAGAAGAATTCGAACAAGGTTACCCACCTTGCAACTAGAATAATGCTGTACCGTTAAATATGTATCATGTAAGAGACATGGAGTGTAAGAGCCACTGGTCAGCCAAAGAGCCACTGTACAACCAATCCCAATCCCACTCTATAAGGTATAAAGCGGGATGTAGGATTCATATTAACCGCTTCCCGACCAGCCGCCATCATTATACTGCGGCAGGTCGGCACAATCCCACGAAACGTCGTAGCTATAAGTCGACTCGCAGGATTTGGATAGCAGGCAAGCGTGCGGCCCGCTGCACAGAGGGGGTCACAATGCTCGTGGCCGACGGTCGCGATGACCGCTGGCCACGAACGATCACAAGCACAAGGGACAGAACACGGAAGTGTGTGTGTAAACACACAAATCCCTGTTCTGTTCTGAGAGCAGTGACAGATCGTGCGTTCCTATTAGCTAGGAACCACGATCCATCACTTCCTCTAGTCAGTCCCAACCCTCTTCAGTTAGAATCACCTCCCAGGGAACACAGTTAACCCCTTGATTGCCCCTAGTGTTAACCCCTTCACTGCCCTTAAGACGGTGCAATTGTCAGTTAAAGCAATGCAGTGCCAAATCGCAAAAAATGGCCCGGTCATTCAGGAGCCAAATCTTCCGGGGCTGAAGTGGTTAAAGAGAACAAGGTGTTTATCCTTTATGTTTCACCATAATACAGACATATTCAGAGCAGCCTTACCATGTCTAAAAGCACAACTCCGTTAAAAACAATCCTTAGCAAGATGTCACAGAAGGGAACACTCTGCATTCCTGGCCAGTGCCAACCCACTTAATTTCTGGATTATCTCAGGAGCAAGAAATGTGACTGGCAGAAGACATGCCAAGCTAGAACACAAATACAGGATGTATTACCCTCCCAACTGAAAGTTTAAACAGAAGGGGTGGGGGCATTACTTTGCCTGGATTTAAAAAAAAATTACATAAATATAAATATTAAAGGCATATAATTAATCTTTTGTGGGCATGAACAGGGGGGCAGGGGGGGGAGATACCTGTCTAAGACAGGTATCTGCACCCACTTCCGGGCATAAACTCCCACGGGAGTTTACGTCACCTCCTGTCCCGGCGCGCTGTCTGCCGGGGGTGGAGAGCTGCTATTTGAGCAAAAAATGCTCGTAAAATTCTCAAATTAGGCGTCTATGGGGCCAAAAAAACTTTTGTCGTCTGCCAAAACGAAGCTCATGTACTTTTTTGAGCTTCATGCGTTTTGCTTCAGATGACAGAACACTCAAATGTAAACAGGGGCCATTGAAATTAAAGGGATTTGACTTGTTGAGCGTTTTTGAGCTACAAGCTTCAAACATAAAATTGCTCAGGTGTGAACTTAGCCACAAAAACACTTTAGACAGTGTCGATTAATATCAAATCCAACATACATCTAAAAATACGTACAGTCTCACAAAAGTGAGTGCACCCCTCACATTTTTTTAAATATTTTTTTTTATATCTTTTCATGTGACAACACTGAAGAAATTACACTTTGCTACAATGTAAAGTAGTGAGTGTACAGTTTGTATAACAGTAAATTTGCTGTCCCCTCAAAACAACTCAACACACAGCCATTAATGTCTAAACAGCTGGCAACAAAAGTGAGTACACCCCATAAATGAAAATTTCCAAATTGGGCCCAAAGTGTCAATATTTTGTGTGGCCACCATTATTTTCATTATTATGAGTTCACCAGAGCTTCACAGGTTGTCGCCGGAGTCCTATTCCACTCCTCCATGATGACACCACAGAGCTGGTGGATGTTAGAGACCTTGAGCTCCTCCACCTTCCTTTTGAGGATGCACCACAGATGCTCAATAGGGTTTAGGTCTGGAGACATGCTTGGCCAGTTCATCACCTTTACCCTCAGCTTCTTTATCAAGGCAGTGGTCGTCTTGGAGGTGTGTTTGAGGTCGTTTTTATGTTGAAATACTGCCCTGCAGCCCAGTCTCTAAAGGGAGGGGATCATGCTCTGTTTCAGTATGTCACTGTACATGTTGGCATTCATGGTTCCCTCAATGAACTGTAGCTCCCCAGTGCCGGTACGCCCACCACCATGCTTGACTGTAGGCAAGACACACTTGTCTTTGTACTCCTCGCCTGGTTGCTGCCACACACGCTTGACACTATCTGAACAAAATAAGTTTATCTTGGTCTCATCAGATCACAGGTTCCAGTAATCCATGTCCTTAGTCCAGTGTTTCTCAACTCCAGTCCTCAAGGCGCCCCAACAGGTCATGTTTTCAGGCTTTCCATTATTTTTCACAGGGGATTTTATCAGTTTCACTGCCTTAGTAATTACCACAGCCGTTTCATCTGAGGGAAATCCTGAAAACATGACCTGTTGGGGCGCCTTGAGGACTGGAGTTGAGAAACACTGCCTTAGTCTACTTGTCTTAAGCAAACTGTTTGCAGGCTTTCTTGTGCATCATCTTTAGAAGAGACTTACTTCTGGAATGACAGCCATGCAGACCAATTTGATGCAGTGAGCGGTGGTTATGTTCTTACATGACTTACAGGCTGACCCCCCACCCCTTCAACCTCTGCAGCAATGCTGGCAGCACTCCCAAAGACAACCTCTGGATATGACACTGAGCACGTGCACTCAACTTCTTTGGTCGACCATGGCAAAGCCTGTTCTGAGTGGAACCTGTCCTGTTAAACCACTGTATGGTCTTGACCACCATGCTGCAGCTGTTTCAGGGTCTTGGCAATCTTCTTATAGCCTAGGCCATCTTTATGTAGAGCAACAATTATTTTTTTCAGATCCTCAAAGAGTTCTTTGCCATGAGATGCCATGTTGAACTTCCAGTGACCAGTATGAGAGAGTGAGAGCGATAACACCAAATTTAACACACCTGCTCCCCATTCACACCTGAGACCTTGTAACACTAACAAGTCACATGACACCGGGGCGGAAAATGGCTAATTAGGCCCATTTTGGACAGTTTCACTTAGGGGTGTACTCACTTTTGTTGCCAGCAGTTTAGACATTAATGGCTGTGTGTTGAGTTATTTTTGAAGGGACAGCAAATTTACACTGTTATACAAGCTGTACACTCACTACTTTTCATTGTAGCAAAGTGTAATTTCTTCAGTGTTGTCACATGAAAAGATATAATAAAATATTTACAAAAATGTGAGGGGTGTACTCACTTTTGTGAGATACTGTTTATTATCAAAATGTATAATAACTTTCTTTTGAAAAAAAGTCATATAACAACAATACACAAATACAGTATATGGGAATAAAACACAAACACATAGATACTTTTCCAATATTTTGTCCTTATTATCCTCAAATGTAACCATTCGGACTGCATAAGTGACATTTGCTTGAAGAAACCTTTCATGTTCCTTTGCAAAGACAAAATCAGTAAAATCTATTTTGCTGAAATTACTTATCCCTACTAATAAGCTGCTATCAGATTCAAAGATTAAAGCTACCTGCTCCCCTTTCCTCCCCATTGATAGTTTATGCCTAGTGTTGGTCCTGTGAGTAACCTGATTGTTACATGGTCTAACACGCTCTAAATTTACATTTTTAAATCACTTTTGGGGGCTAACAGGTTTCACTAGAAACTTGGCTGAAATAACTTCCAGAAAATCTACATAACATCAACATCAACATCTTCCAGAACATCAACAAAGCTTGTGGGACCTGCCCTTGTGTTAATTGTTTGCAGGAAGTGTGGTACTGTACTGCCCCCAGTCTAGGCTTCCCACCAAGGATATATAAAAGGACTGAAGAGCACATCATTCTGTAGCACATTTCATTTCAGACTTGGTCATTTTAGTGGAAAGAGCAAGATGGTCAACCTAAGGCCTCAGATCTCAAGGCACATTGTCCTTCTTTCACTGTATCTACTCACCTGTAATGCACAGTAAGTAACGAATATGTGATTTATTTGTACAATTACCTGTACACTCTGTGAGTTAGCTTTGCACTTTGAACTAAGAAAAAAAAAATGAAATACAGAAGTAGGTAATTTCGAAATCTAAATGGAAAGGTATTGGACAATTAAAAATTCAATGTGCTTGTAATATATTTGTTAGTAATGCATAAATTGAAATCCATTTTGTTTTGCAGGACATCGTATTACATTACTGCACCTCAGTATGTAATTCCTGATGTGAATACAACCCTTGCTGTTCACGTGTTTGGAGATCAATACTCTGAAATAAATGTGACTGCAGGAATTGCGATTGGTTTTAATGTTATTAGCCAAGCGTACAAGATTATCAGTAATGGTGAGTTGGAATACCTTTTATAGAAAATATTTTTCTTTAGGGTACATTCACACTACAACACACAAAAGTGACTGCAGTCTATGCGCTTTCACAATTTGTATGTGTTTAGGTTCTTTTTTATGTGTGTTTCTGTAATATTTTAAGCACGTTTTTCTGCACAGTCCTTTTCTTTAAAGACATGTTTCCTCTGACCTAATTGTTGTGGATGAGAGGAACATTTGTGCACATTTACACACAATCAGCTATGGAATGTAGAGAAACACATGTAACTACACATAGTGTGAATGGGCCCTTAAAAAATGTAATTGTAGCAGACAGGTAAATCTAATGCTGGGTCCAAAGTCATCAGGCTTACTCAATTAGATATAATAACAGAATAATAATAAAATAAGTTTTGATCTTTTTTGTTCATATGACTGCAGTTATCAGAAATGTGATTGGATGATACAGGTTACTACACAATGGATATAGTGATTGCACTTTGAACTAACTTATAGATTAAGCCTGTGTAAAGCCAAAACTGAAGTTTTAAAGCTGGCCATACATTATACACTTTTCTTATAGTGCAAGCACCTGTCTGATAGCATACCATTTGAAAGTGTTTATGTTTGACCTCATATTATATGGTTTTGGTAAATTGTATAATGTATGGCCAGCCTAAGTCACTGATGCCAGTTTTTCTTTTTCTTTTCAGACTCTATTGACCTACTTACTATTCCAGCAGTAAGTACCAAATTCCATACTGTGTTAGTAATATGAAAGGATTATTGCCTAATAAAAAGTATATTTTAGGTTGTTAACGTGTTTGTTAGAGTTAGAACATGATAAACAGTTGTGTTCAGGGTTTTTCTATTTACAAGAAATTGTAACATTAAGGCTTAGGGCTACAATGATAATATAGACTTTAAAAGTTTTATAGAGATAAAGAGGCTGATTTACTAAAGGTGGTGAGAATGTTCACACAAGAAAAAAAAGATTCCCTTCAATTTTCTAATCCAATTTGATTATTGAAGGTAATTGTCACTAATTTGTGTGAACATTCTCAACTCCTTAGTAAATGAGTTCTGTTATCTCTTTTTAGTGCTATTGCAGGATAATTTGGATGACTTTTATAGGATTAAGCTTGCAGGTGTATACTTAGATTTGGGAAGATCATCCAACAGTCTCAAGAATGAGCAATTGCCTATTCAAATCTATAGAGTAAATTAAGGTAAAGTGTAATGTGGCGCCACATTACCCTTTACCTTACTTCATTCCATGTGAGAACACTTTTTATGTTGGCAGCTACTCATTGGCCTTTCCTGTTTCATTGAGGGTTTGCGCATTAGTTACTCCTTTTTATATAGAGTAAATTAACTGCTAATAAACCATGAAAGATCACTTTGTAATTAAGCAGTTGACAATCTTTAGGGGTCCCCATACACCGTACAATCTGACCATTCAATCTTTGTAGTATCTACGTTATATTTTCCAAAACCATGTAATATGTGAGGACCTAGTTGAATATATCCAACCAAACTGTATCCAATCAGGCAGGCCCTTTTATTACAAAGTTTCTGGTAGAGCTAAAGGAAATTGTACAATTAGATGGTAACATGTGTGGTGAGTTTTGTAATGTGAGCAAAACAATCAGCACGATCTACAGCTAGCTACTCACTTTACTTTTTATCTTATTGCTCCATCTCTGTTAAATATCCATTATATTTTCTATGTTCTTCAAATTATATCCAATATAGTCTCTCACACTGTGTAGGTGATGGTTAATTTAAAGGAGATTGTACAAACTTGTTTTAATGTGTATAGTCAGATTTAGTCAGCCAATCGCGAGAATAAAATCATCTACCCTGTTTCCCTGAAAATAAGACCTAGCATGATTGTCGGTGATGGCTGCATTATAAGCCCTACCCCCTTAATAAGCCCTAGTTAAAGTCATTGTAGGTCTTATTTTCAGGGCTTATTTGGGGGGTAGGTCTTATATTGCAGCCATCACCGACAATCACGCTAGGTCTAATTTTAGGGGAAACAGGGTATGTAGGCACAGCTTGAGAAAGAACAAGCAGAAATTATATTAGGCTGCATTTTGAGATTCCAAATTGTACTGCAATTGTGGCAAAACACAACACATGTGTTTAGGTGGCATTCATTTTTAATGGTGTAGTTTTGTCATGATTGTTGTGCGGCAGAATCTCAGGGCAAACACGACAAGCCACATTGTGTGAAGCTTGTCACCCAAAGAAGCTTCTGCTCCTTTTTGGACAACAAGCTTCACGCGTTGTGGTTTGCTGCAGGTACTGCGCGACAATCGTGGCAAAACCGCACCGCGGTTGAGATGCTATTAAAAATGAATGGCACCTAAACACATGTGTTACCTTTTGCCACAGTTGCAGTGTGATTTGGAATTGTGGGCAGAATTGCAGCGATTCTGCCCACAATTCAATGTTGTCAAGTGTGAATGCAGCCTTAGATTTGGTGGCTGCATTTGTTTTCGTTTTTAAGTTTTTTTTATCTATATTTCCCCTGGTGATCCAGCCAGTAACACACTTCCTGTCTAAGGCTGCATTCACAACCGAGCATAAGGATTTTAAAGAGTCTTTATTTGAGCTTTTTTGAGTGTCTGTGCAAGTGTATACAGGCATTTTTAGAAGTGTATTACAGGCCGTTTAAATGTGTATTCAGGCTTCAGGCTTTTTGTTTTAGCCAACGGAAATCACTAGGGGGAGGAGATTAGGTAATATAGGCTAGAAAATGCCTGGAAAAAAAAGCTAGACATAGGCGTTTTTAGGTGTTCCCCTTGAAAACTATGAGGTAGCCCCGTCTCTATGCTTACCACAAATCCCGTAGTCTCTAGTCCATCTCAAGAGCAAGCGAGAGGGTGACTACATCTTACATACAGCGGGAGCATGGAGATCAAACCTAGCCAGCCCCTAACAGGAAGTCAGAACACAGCAGCAAAAAGGAGGAGAGTGAGAGCAAAAAAAGTAACTTTTTTTAAAACATTTTTTAAAACATTTTTTAAAACATTTTTTAAAACATACTTTAATAAAATTGTCTTTTTTTTTTTAAATCAGAGTTTAGACCCCCTTCACACTGCTTTCACACTGGAGTGGTGCGCTGGCAGGGCGTCACAAAAAGTCCTGCCAGCAGCTTCTTTGGAGCGGTGAAGGAGCGGTGAACTCACCGCTCCTCCACCGCTCCTCCACCGCTCCTCCACCGCTGCTCCCCCGATGCTCCCCATTGAAATCAATGGGGCAGGGCTGCGATACCGCCGGCAAAACGCCGCTTCGGTGGCATTTTGCGGGCAGATTTAACCCCTTTTTGGCCGCTAGCGGGCTGTTTTAACCCCCTGCTAGCGGCCGAAAAGAGGTTAAATCCGATCCGGGTTAAACCCGAATAACGCCGCTTTACCGTCGTTTTAGCGACGCTATTCGGATAAACAATGGTAAAGCGGTGCTAAAAGTACCGCTGACGCCCAGGCGCCGGCAGTGTGAAAGGGGCCTTACTATCACTCCAATCTAGTAGATTAGAAGACTCTGCAGTCCTTGCATCATAGGTGCTGGAGAGTAATGCTGGCCATACATGGACTGAAATTTGGCCGATTCAGCAGGGACTGGCTGAATTTCGATCTATCTTTGGCCATTCCTGTTCATCCTTAACTGTCCTGCTGGAATATTTCCATTCAATCAGTGCTTGCAGCCAACCAGCTGCAGCTCTGATCAATGCGTTTTGACAGCGGGACTTCCCCGCTCTCAAAATACAATGATACAGCGGGAAGGATTCCCACATCCACATTGAATGTGTGGATGGGAAAATTGGGTCAGTTTTTTCATTCATTTTTCATTCAACCGGCTTGCTGAACGAATGGCCAGCTTAAAGTGGAGGTCCGCCCAACGCTGCAAAAAATAAAAGCCAGGAGCTACAAATACTGCAGGTGCTGGCTTTTAATAATAGGACACTTACCTGTCCTGGAGTCCAGCGATGTTGGCAGTTTCCATCAGCTGTCGGGTGCTGCCGCCGCCATTGCGATTAAGAGAACCCAGCAGTGTAGCCTTACGGCTTCACGCCGTGAACCCATGCGCGAGGCTCCGCTCCTCTCTCCTACTGGCCCGGCGGCAGGGGAAGGAGGAAAGAGCCGAGCAGTGATCTCAATAGCCGCGGCTGTGGCTCCTGGAACCGGGAACAGGATACCTGTCAAAGCAGAAGCTTCACTTTTGGGTGGAACCCCGCTTTAATGAAGGAAAGCACAGTGACAGAAGATCTATATTTGACCAACTCAAAATTTCAAATTGTGCAATATTTATTTGTGTATTGCAGATTCCATCAAATTTTTCTACTGGAAATTCTTATTCACTGCTTGTGACTGGATCTGTCGAGGGTACGTTAGTATTTACTGAAAGATATCAAATACGGATTGTAACAAAGAAGATTTCCATGTTTATACAAACCGACAAAGATGTTTACAGTCCTGGAGAAACTGTCCACATTAGAGTGATTTCTGTAAGTCGTGACTTGAAGCCCTACAATGGAGACGTGGACCTTGAGATACAGGTAGGCATTGTTACTTGTTGATCACATGCAGCTTTTTAAAAAATATAATCTGTAGACACTTCATCATAGAAATACTGTATATTCATTTGGTTTATTGATTTTTGCTCTTCTTTACATAATGAAAGGATCCCAACACCAATATTGTGCAACAATGGTTAAAGATGAAATCATACCTGGGAGTTGTATCCACAGATTTCTCCCTGACTAGCACCTCTATTCCGGGCAGTTGGACCATTCAAGTGGAATCTTATGTAAGTAGACACTTGTATCTCATTCACTATACAACTAAACTGAAAAATCCCAATAAACACAAATGTTAAAATAATCAAGAAACACTTATGGTACTTGGAAAGCAGAACATTAATAAGAATCCTAAAGTAGTAAGGGTTTTTTTTTAATCAATTTTTTAGCAATATCATCCAACTGTAATATAGATTTATAGTCATATCTATATAGCTTACTAAAAATTTGCAGTGATTTAATTGTTCAGGATCTTTTGGCATTGCTGCATTACACAGCAATATTTTGAAAAAGATAAAATCAGCTGTCTTCACTGATATCAAGGCGTCAGAAACATCCTACTACTATGCTCACTAGTGGTCATTTTTGAAAGCTTAAAAACATAAAGCCTATGCAGTAAATAAAACGTTATTTACATGATATTCAGAGACATATGTAGTCATAGAGTTCAAAATTTGGTTAATTCAGAATACCAAAATTCACATGCTTTTTGCTTTTAAGGAATTTAAGACATTTCTGAGATCCTTTTGAAACTTGTGGTTTACTGTTGGCCCCCTTGCTGAGCTTCTTCCAACTGCTTTTAAATCCCTATTACTTTGGATGGGTTTGAAAAGAAGTTCTGATTAAAATAAATGATGGTCTACAAAAGCCTTTATAAAAAGCGTTAATGTTTCTGAAACTACTGTTTTTCTTAAAAAAAGAAGGTAAACGGTCCGATAGCTACTTGGCAATCATAGAGAATATACCAGTAGTGGTACCATTACCTATGGCAACACAGCCCCAATGTTTGATTTTAAAGAGAGTTTAAGTTAAGCAGTTATATTTGTGGCTTAATTCTGTTTTTTTTTTTATCTAATTTGCAGAGCAATGTGTTCTCTACTTCATTCTTTGTCAAGGATTATGGTATGTATCATTTTATTTTAGCTCTCTGTTTATTTCCGATGTCTCTGACATGTAATTAATGCACATTTGTATAGTTTAAATTCTCAGGTAAAATATATATGGTGCTAGGGTGTGCTCTTGTAACAACCTGGGACTATTTAAAATAACTATTCTAAGTTAAACCATGTTAGACTGGTAACCAAGAGGTCTTTTTATTTTATAAGATCACAGAAAATAGATTCAAAACATCTGTACAACCATATGTTGCCACCCATCAAATATGGCAAACATTTCTTTCATCACGCTTATAATTCAACATGTTTCGCCATTAGTCAGTAATTTCACCACACTTTTTCCTGAAGAAGATGGAATGGTGAAACATGTTGAATTACAAGCGTGATTAAGAAAAATATTTCCATATTTGGTAGATGACAACATATGGTTGTACAAATGTTCTTTTCTTTTTGTGATTAAATAAAAATTGTTGCTTTTAAAAATGCTTGGTTTAATTTTCTGTCTATGCACCTAAAAAGTCCTGCATCTCCTACCTTTGCTCTCAGTTTTCCATACAATGGGATGTTGGGTCTATAAATACTGACAATCTGGCCATGTCCACACAACTTACCAGGTTTTTTTATTTTACATACAAACATAATCATAACAGTGTTAGCAATGTAATGATTATTCTTTGCATCATCACTCATATGTGAGGCAAAAAAATATTTTCATTATGCTGTACACACGGTAAACAAAAAAATGATATAGGCAGTGCAATGTAGAGTTACAAAATTGTTATGCAATAGTAAAATCCTTATTTATTGTGCTAACTAAATAGATCATAAATAACCAGTAACTGATATCTCATGTTTTTGCAGACTTACCAAAATTTATTGTAACACTGGATGCTCCACTATCTTATGTTGTTTCAAAGATGCTCAACCTGACTGGTACTGTTACAGCAAAGTAAGCCAATCTCTCTCTCTCTGTCCCTTTCATTTAAGTTGTTGGATGTGTGGTTATACCAGGGACATTCATAGTTATAAGTGCAAGCTAGCAGCCAGGGATGAGCAGGGCTATATAGAATTGAAGAACCCCTGGCAGTGTTTTCATTTTTTTCCAACCCCAATCACTGCCACATCTACCTGCAGATCAGCAGAAATAAACGTAAAATCATGTAACATAAAAAAGGAATTCATATACCGAATGTATTAACATGTATTAACCAGAGTCATCAGAATATTTTATTGCGAACCTTTAAAAGTATCATATGCACAATTTATCGTACTATAACAAATCCATGCCAGAATATAACAACGACAAACATTTTGACTTGAGAAAACAATGTGCCAAATGAACAGAGGCAAAAAATCTGTGCTAAAATAAGGACCAAATGAAGCAGATACAGTAAAATACATAGGTTCCAGTTAGAATAATTAGGTACACTGGCTATTTGGCTCTTAGGATTTACTAAGCCAATATATTATCAACAGTTCTCTAATTAGTGCCCCCACCTAAAATTTTATTTTACAAGATAAAACAGTTTACTATCCTGGAGATAAACAAATAGCTGCTTGGTTTATTTTTTAAGTGATGTGACAAGATCAGTTTCTTCATATTCTTGGTGACCGGATTATATATTTGCTATGGATATGTTTCTAACTTTCCCTCCATGTTTTGAGGGTGATATGGCCTTTTGTGTGCATTTTTTATTGCTATAAAAGAAGTCAGTGTTTACTTAAATACATTTACTTACTCAATGCTTGAGGTAAAGGGGAATCTGTCGAAATGTAAGAAAACAGAACATGTATCTTATTTTAATCCCAATGCATCTCATATATTCACATTTGTATTTTGCATTCAGGTATTACTCTAGTAAACCACTAAAAGGAAATGTAACGGTAACAGTGAAGCCTTCATATGGTCAAGATGTAAGTGAAGTTAAGGAAACATATCAGGTATGTTCATGGTTTTCTATTTGTTAACTTAATTTCAGTATTCCTATTCTTTTCCTAAGTATATAAAGTATGGGATGTGCAGTACACAACACCCCGCTACAAGCCAAAAGGTATCATGCAAACTAAAATATAAAAACTACAAATATGCCTGTATGTATCTTTATTTCCAAATTTTACAGAGTGGCTATCCATGAATAACAGTAGGGCTTTTTTAAAAAAAATATAATATTAAATAATTGAGAGAGACGCTATCAAACCCAAATTATATCAGCCTGCCACAACAGGTATACTGGTCAGAGAATCAGTGAGCAGTGGACCCCTGCGATGCTGATACTAACAGTTTCCTCCTAGAAGACTGAATGCCATGGAGGAAGCTGAAGATCACAAACTGTTGATTTTCCAGGCCAATCAAAAATTGTAACTGGCGAAAAAAACTATAACACAAAACAGTATTGTGAGCACAGAAAAATCTTCAAGCTGATAATCACAGGTTGTCAATAAGAAAAGACAAGGTTAGAGAAGCCTCCAGGCTCAGTATCGGTTTGTAATAACAAAGGCAGGAACCTTTATTTTATTTTTTTGTTATAACATTATTTTTTAGATTTAGAGATTATCAAACTGAAATGCTCAGGCACTCGGATATCTCAATCACCTATAATCTATTTATTGCTGAGATATGTAATACAACTATCCATTTTTATGTTTATGACTGATACCTTTTCACCATCCCTATACTATAACCAGCAAAAATCATTTTATGCATAGAGGGCACAAAATGGCATAGTGTTTACATAATTCAATAAGATCCACAATTTGGAATGTCACATATCTGTTTTTTTTTGTATTCCGGTATATAGATCTCAGGATCTTTAAGCTTCAGTTTTCCATACACAGAAATAGAAAAGGTTGTAAATCTGCAAGGAATAAATATAACAGCTTCAGTAACAGATCAAGTCTCAGGTAAACTGAATAAAAATATAAATTTATTTATTTTAATTAAATAATTAATTTAATGAATTGCCTTGAAAATATGATTATGCTTCTATAATATTTCCTTTATTCATATAGGTATTCTAGTAGAAATATCATCCTTTATATTGGTATCAAATTTTGAGTATGAAATGAACGTCATTGAGGTAAATCAAGCATTCATGCTTGGTGGAAATTTCACAGCTAAGGTAGGTTAAAATAAAATCGAGGAGCTGACTCATGTTTGCACTGCTACTGACAATTTCAACACTGGCCATGACAAATGGCTGAAAAAAATGTATTAACTCACCTGATTGTACATGAACTGACTTTCTAGTGGCTATTGCTACCATGAGTTAGACTAGAAAATGGGAAGGGCAAAGCTGAGCAGTGAAAATAGAGCGTATCGAAAAGGCGGTGATAAACATGTTTAAACATGCTAACACTGTTTCTAAATCCACTTAATTACCAATGGCCAGTACTTCTTATAGTTAAAAAGGTACCAATGGCACATTTAGAAACCTGTATGGGCATTATCCTAAGCATAAGTACCTATTAACCTTTTTATGCTGGTGAAAGTTTGTTTTTAAATGAGCCACTCTACCTGAGGACAATAGGAGGAATTATAATGCAGCACTGTGATTAGCTGAACAGTGATGATGTCTTCAGTAGCCTTTCCCAGCAGTTCCTGATCATTGATAGTAGGACCATTAGCTGTCCATGACAGCTCGATTATAGTCCTGGGGGCACTGATAGAGCCCATCCTAGAACAAGACAGCAACATATATGTGGCAGCTGGGCATTAAGACCAACCTGCCCTGCCACCACATATATACGTACTAATGTCTTAAAGGGATTAATATATTACTAAAAAACTCTTTTAGCATTTTGTAAGGAAAAATCTTTTTTTTGTAATGTGCATATCATTCAAATGCTTTAATGCCCATGTGAAGCCTAGAAAACATAGCAAGCATTTGGGTATATAAACATTAGGATGGATTTATTTAAGGATTCGAGTATGTTCGCTAAATAAAATGTGTGAAGTTTCAATAAAATTATTGAATTATGTAAAGTGAATCTTCAAACAGTGGCTCAGAATATAGCCTTTATAAGTCTTATTAATTTTGATGAAAACGTAAGTTTGAGTCGAACATCGGGTGTTCGCCGAATAGCGAACAATTTGGGGTGTTCGCGGCAAATTCGAAAGCCGCAGAACACCCTTTAAAAGTCTATGGGAGAAATCAAAAGTGCTAATTTTAAAGGCTTAAATGCATGGCATTGTCATAAAAAGTGTTTGGGGACCTGTGCCCTGCCCCAGGGGACATGTATCAATGTAAAAAAAAGTTTTAAAAGTACTCGCAGCTATAATGAATTGTCGGTCCCGGCAATACAGATAAAAGAAGTCATTGAAAAAAACAGCATGGGATCCCCTGAGTCCATTACCAGTCCCTTCAGGTCTGGTATGGATATTAAGGGGAACCCCGCACCAAAATTTAAAAAGAAAATGGCAAGGGGGTCCCCCCAAAAATCCATACCAGACCCTTATCCGAGCATGCAACCTGACAGGCCGCAGGAAAAGAGGGGGGACGAGAGAGCGCCCCCCCCCCTGAACCGTACCAGACCACATGCCCTCAACATGGGGAGGGTGCTTTGGGGCAGCCCCCCAAAGCACTGTGACCCCATGTTAATGGGGACAAGGGCCTCATCCCCACAACCCTTGCCCGGTGATTGTGGGGGTCTGCGGGCGTGGGGCATTGGGACAAGTCCTTTATTAAAAAAAATAAAAAAATAAAAATGTCCCACGAAGTCCATTCATCTTCTTCTTCTCTCACTCTGCCGATGGACCAAAAAAATAAAAAGCCACGACCTTCCCTCCTCCATGGGAGGGGCTCCCGCCGTAAAGACCATTATATAAACGGGTTACCCCGCCCCCACTATGACGCTACGGGGAAGCCATAGGGAAGTCCCTGTGCATCAGAGGGGGGCGAAGTCACGTTGGCAGAGCGAGAGAAGAAGATGAATGGACTTCGTGGGACATTTTTATTTTTTAATAAAGGACTTTACTAAAGGTCCCAAGCCGTGTATTGTAATTTTTACTATTTTGACACTTTTTTTGGTAAATGGTAAGGGTACATTTGTACCCCGTTACCATTTCACACAGGGGGAGGCCGGGATCTGGGGGTCCCCTTGTTAAAGAAGGGGGCTTCCAAATTCTGATAAGCCCCTCACCCGCAGACCCCCACAACCACCGGGCAAGGGTTGTGGGGATGAGGCCCTTGTCCCCATGGGGACAAGGTGCTTTGGGGGCTCTTGCAAAGCACCCTCCCTATGTTGAGGGCTTTTGGCCTGGTACGGTTCAGGAGGGGGGGCGCTCTCTCATCCCCCCTCTTTTCCTGTGGCTTGCCAGGTTACGTGCTCGGATAAGGGTCTGGAATGGATTTTTGGGGGGACCCCCACACCATTTTTTTTAATTTGTTGTGTGGGGTTCCCCTTAAAATCCATACCATACCTGAAGGGCCTGGTATGGAATTTGGGGGGACCCTCACGCAATTTATTTTTTAAATTTTGGTTTGGGGTTCCCCTTAATATTCATACCAAACCCAAAGGGACTGGTAATGGACTGGGGGATCCCATGCCGTCAATGACTTATTTTATCTGTATTGCCTGGACTGACAATTCATTATAGCCGCGAGTAGTTTTAAATTACTTTTTTTCCTGAAATGTCATTTTGTTCAGGGACTGTTTTAAACACGGGAAACATGCGTCACTTTACAGGCATACTATAGACACCCCCAGGTACGAAATTTAAATGAATATTTCACATTTATTGTTTCACTTTAAGCATTATTAAAATCACTGCTCCCGAAAAAACAGCCATTTTTAAAACTTTTTTTGGCATTGATACATGTCCCCAGGTCCCCAAACACCTTTTATGACAATAACTTGCATATAAGCCTTTAAATTTAGCACTTTTGATTATTCATGTTCGTGTCCCATAGACTTTAACAGTGTTTCACGTGTTCAAACAATTTTTTTGCCTGTTTGCATTATCTGCTTTGAACCGAACCAGGGGGTGTTCGGCTCATCCCTAATGCTTAGGTAGACTTTATGAGTGTTATTGTAAACCCTCACATATAGCCAGTGAAGTGACTGGCCTCGGGTGATACACAGAGGTGAAACAAATCCTCCTACAGAAGCTGTACCTGTTTATCTGCAGTCTTCCCTTCTCTACATCTGTTCAAAGTGCTGAATATTTAAAGCTTGTCTGAGAATTCAGAAGAGGGGGGCAGAGAACTGAAGTCACACTCTGCAGAGCTTAGTAAGGAGAGCTCTGAGAGCTGATTGGAGGGAAGGGACACACCCCCTTCACACAGCACAGAGGAGCAGAGACAAGTACACACTATAGAGGCATATGCCTTGTTCATATTTCATATCTGAGGTTTACAACCACTTTAAGAATCGTCCATCTCCCCCAGAGCCTATTGGAATTATAAGAGCAGCCAAATATTTCATACACATATTTAGGAGCACATTTGCAAACAATTTATGCATTGACTAACAAATATGCATGCTTTTTCTTACAGATTCAAATACAACGGACTGACAAAAAATCGTTAACTGAACAAGAAAGGCAGGAAATGGTAACAGTTAACATAACCTCTACAGAGACAGTTCAACGGCTATATGTAATCCCAGAAAGTGGAATTATCACAGTGCAGTTTCCAGCACAAAGTATTTCTATAAATATTATGGTGAGTAAATAACTAATAAAAAAAAGATTTTTCAAGTTAGTATCTCTAGGTCTAATTATTTTCCCTAATATTATATGATATGTGCTATAATTACCTGACCTCTAAGTTAGGATAAATATCTATGAAAAAACAGGAAAGGGAGTGTAGCACTAACCCCCGAAGGAGCTGCTGGTTTGATTTGGACTTACCGTTACCTTCTTGACCTCGTATGCGTCTAGGGGTTTCCCGAGGTAGATGGCCCAAAGAACTGTAGAAACTGACACTGGATCCACTTTAGGGATTTTTATTTGCAAAATGTTAGACAAAACACAGTCTCTCAATGAAGGAATAGAGGGTATAGGTAGGAAGTTCAGGTACTCTTGAAACTGCTTGGAACTGAAAGTCTCTCACTATAAACTCCAGGGAATAGCCATTCGCAACTGGATATTACAGCTATCGGATAAATCTACTCTCAGTAGATATAGCAGTCGATAGGTGATTCAAATAAAGCAAAGTTTCTGCCACAGACTTGGTCGTAGAAAAAAAAGTCTCTGGATAAATGAACTTAGAGGACCCTCATACGGTACCAGTATCTTGCAGCCGGTGCGGCGATACCGCACGAGCGTGGATTCACCTGGTGTCCTTTCAGCTTAGCTTCCAGGCTCTTACCGAGGCACCAGCCTTTTGCGTGGCCCTCTTCTGAAGAGTCCTCCCCTGGTTGCGTTCTCAGTTGCTGGGCCTCTCCAAAGACGAGACGGCACTGGACCACCTTGGAATCCTCCTTCCAGTTACTGTCCCTTTTGTTAGCCAGCCCCGAGACTCAGAAATGGATGGATCCGCACCCCAGGCCATGAGGGCCCCTGAGGGCTGGTCAGGAGGACCAGGACCAAACAGTCAGAAAGATCTTCTGGACCAGAACCCAGAAGCACGTGACCTCAGTACTTTAAGTACCCTCTCCCAGAAATCACAGCAAGACAACACACTCACTGGTTGGTTCCGAGAGAGATTGGCACCCAATGCGTCCAACCGGACTGCATTCCTATGCCTGCCAGAAGTGACACTGACACCTATGGTCAAACAGAACACAGTGCAATCCAGCCAAACTGATACTGAGACCATGATTTAGAACAATTAACCCTAAAACCCAACTGCGGTTTTAGGAACATTACATATCCAAAAAAAATATAGCGCAGGCTCATTAGGAGCCCGGTGCTACAGGAGTGGGAATTTTTTTTCTAATAGGGACAATAGGGACAAAAATCCTGCAACAAAAAACTGACAGGTGTTCTAACAATTCACCATACTATCTAAAATGAAATATATTTTGGCTGGAGATGGGCTTTAATAATGTACATGTTCTTATTCATTAGATAGCAACTGAAAAATATCAATTTTAAATCATTTATAAACTTTCTTTTTTTTATTATTTAGGCTCATTACCAGAATACGATTTTAAATGACACCATCTATGAAATAATTACCGACAATCCTCTTGTTGGACTTCTAACACCAAATTCAACATTAAAGGTAATAGGTTTTTCTTTTATTTTGCCCTTTAAGAAGTTTTCTCTACCTTTGAAACAATTACATCATAATGGAAGCTTTGTTATAGCTTATATAAGCATAGATATCTGCTAACTAATATCAAAACTAGAAGTGAAAATAAAAATCTTTAAGGGCTGGTTCACACCACATGCAGTCCAGTGCCTTTTTTTCTGCATCAAAAGTGCATGGATAGTAGATTATATGATTTCCAATGGCATAGGTCACACCAGTGTGGTCAGTTTCTAGTGCATTACAGAAAAAAAGTAGAACATGCTGCATTGTTTCAGCACTAAGCTGTACTGGAACACAGTAAAATGCCTAAAAAATGCACTGGAACGCACCTAAATGCGTTGGAATGCATAGGTCCTTATTTAACCTCCCTGGCGTTATGATTATGTCTGATTTTTTTATGCTGAAAGCGGTACAATGTTTTGCATGGAAATTTGGTGTTTCATATTGTAGGCCTGTAATTCTTAGGAATAACATACTTAAATCTGTCCAAACAAGAGTCTAGTAGACATCCCGGGTATGATAAAGTTTGAAACACAAAATCATAAATTATAATATAATAAATAACTATAAGACCCCTTTCACACTGAGGGCATTTTGCAGGCGCAATAGCGTTAAAAATAGCGCCTGCAAAATGCCCTAAAACAGCTGCTCCATGGACTCCAGTGTGAAAGCCTGAGGGCTTTCACGCTGGAGCTGTGCGCTGGCAGGGCATCATAAAAAGTCCTGCCAGCAGCTTCTTTGGAGCGGTGAAGGAGCGGTGAACTCACCACTCCTCCACCGCTGCTCCCCATTGAAATCAATGGTGCAGTGCTGCGATATCGCCGGCAAAACGAAGACGAAAACAAAGGTAAAGCGGCGCTAAAAATAGCGCCACTTTATTGCTGATGCCCTAGGCGGCGCAGTGTGAAAGGGCTCTAAATAATTATAAAAAATAATAATATAATAATGATAACATTTATTCAATAATTTAATCAAATCAAAAACACTGAAATTTGCTCAGTTGCAGAATTGTCGTTGTCATTACTTTCAGTGTTTGATGACAAATTTCCCCACTAATCACTATTGCTCAATTCTACAAGTGATTGTAATTTATTATTGCTTTATTTATTATAGTTTTCTAGCTGGTCTAAAACAGCTTTTGATGTAAAGGGACACATTTTGGTTGCTATGGATATTCTCAAGTTTACAGGCAGAAAGAACAGTATATATAATATAAATAAAAGTACATGCAGGGCACTGGACAAAGCATTAGGAACAAACGGGAGGTGAAATTATTTGATACATGTAATCTGTAAGATTACAGTGTACTGTATGTGTTTTGCTTTTTGCACTTTTTGAATTTGGCGCACGGCTTCGTCCCCATACGTCGTGACGCCCGCTGGGAACAAAGCCCTGGACAGTGATAGATCGAGTGGAGGACACAGCCCGCACACACAGCGAGGAGATATCGCAGGATCTGGGGGAGTAACTTTGCCTGGATCCTGCGAATTAATCCCGAGTGTGGCTCGGGGTTGCCACTTTTGGTAATGGAAATTCAACCCGAGCCACACTTGGGATTACCGCTAGGGAGGTTAAGGTGAAGAAAAAAAGAGGGAAAAAAATGCACCAGAATATATAAAAATGCATCAAAAATGCACCATATTGTTGTCGGAGAGTGTCTCTGAAATGTGCCACATCCAAGGTAACTAGACAGAGAAAAGAATTGACCCCTAACTGGACTTTTAAGGCACTCAAATGCTTATAAATAGAAATATTAATTAATACATGTAGTAAGAAGTACAGAATAAAAATGGCAGAATGTTATATACAAATGCATATCAATTGAAACAGTCAATACAGTAATTGATGATGTAATCTTATAGTTCACGCAACCAGCATCAAGAATGCATCTAGACTGCATTTCTATGGCGTGAACTGGCCCTAATAGTATGTTTATCATGAAAGTAAAGGTAAAACACAATACTTCCCAATGTAAATATATGCATATTTTTAATATAGGTTGGAATACCATTTGAAGTACAAGTTGATGTCCAGGTGAAAGTTCAGCATATTTATTACACAGTAAGTATGTGATCAAATCTTATTTAGAATGTGCTTAGAAGGGCAACATGCTTTCTACTGCTACTGAAAAATGATACTTTATATAAAAATGTCTCATGCATATGATCATGTATCAAATAATACAACAATTTCAATGTTGCTTAATATGTAAATTTACCAAATGCTTTTTTCCTTTGCAGGTTGTATCCAACGGATTGGTAGTGGTGGCTGGGAAAAACAGGACAACGTTTAGCCTCACACCAGAAAACTCTTGGGCTCCCACTGCTGAACTGTTGGTGTATTTGACTATTGCTGGAAAAGTCAATGATATAATCACAATCATGACGATTTCAAAAACACTCAATATTATGGGGACATTGAATCAAAAGGTAACTAGAACACAAAATATTTTTTCAAAAAAAACTTAAAATCGTAAAACATTATTTAAATGTTAAATATTATTTAAAATCTTAAGATATTATTTATCAAATTAAGTTTTAAGATTTAAATCCACTTTGTAGTTAATACTTTGATAAAACATTTTTATTTCTGTTCATCCTTTAGATGGGTTTATCTTGGAGTAAAAGCACAGCTAAACCACTGGAACAGGTATCATTGATTGCCAAAGTGGAAGATTCTCCCTCTTTGGTGGGACTGTGCATTGCTGACAAAAGTTCCACAAAAAGACAAAATGACTTAACAACAAGTAGGGTAAGTACGGCGGAACATAACAGGGCTGATATACAGTACTAAAATAGGACATTTTTATAATGGCTTCTGTGTGCTTGAATATAAATTTTAGTACACAGTCCCTGCTGAAAGTGAGCTATATAGGATACAAAATAATTGAGTGACAGTAAAGCACTAGCCAAATAAATAAAAAAAAAAAACAATCCAGCATGAAAGTATGCTTGCATGAAACATGCTATCATGAGCATTAAAATATACTTTGCAAAGCAAACTGATGGTTATATACGTTTTTTATCTTTAGCAATTAAACATTTGACACAGGGTGCTTTCATGACACTCATCTTGTAGAGGATGCTGGCTTTTCTAAAAAAAAAACTCTAACCAGTACTATTTTACTCTACAACATCTCATAATCATTTATTATATAATAAGGATAGGAAAGGGCCCGATAGGGGTAGCACTAGTATAAATAGTATTTTAAACATTGTAATAATGCTTAAGCACTGTTTTTATTTTATATATATATATATATATATATATATATATATATATATATATATATATATATATAAATTCTACACAGTGTAGTATATACAGTATCTCACAAAAGTAAGTACATCCATAGGTGTGCGCAGCCTATTGTATTAGGGTGTGCAATCCAAAGCTCAAACACATGTTACCGATACTTACTGTGTTCATTCACAAAGGGAAGGGGTCGGTAAATGATATATTTACAGGCCCCTTCCCCCACTCCTTTTTATACTTCCCCCGTGTGTGCCAGAAGCAGCAGCCTTTGGGAGAGAAGCGTAAGGAAGTCGAAGGTCCTGAGGGGGGCAGGATTGAGTCAGGGCAGTAGGGGAAATCTGCACTGCACAAGGTGATTAGGGTGTGCCCAGGCACACCTGGCACACTCTGTGCACATGCCTATGAGTACACCCACAAACAATTTTTGTAAATATTTTTATTATATCTTTTCATGCAACAACACTGAAGAAATTATACTTTGCTACAATGTAAAGTAGTGAGTGTACAGCTTGTATAACAGTGTACATTTGCTGCCCCCTCAAAATAACTCAGCACAAAGCTATTAATCTCTAAACCGTTGGCAACAAAAGTTAGTACACCCCTAAGTGAAAATCTCCAAATTGGGCCCAATTAGCCATTTTCCCTCCCAGGTGTCATGTGACTTGTTAGTGTTACAAGGTATTAGGTGTGAATGGGGAGCAGGTGTGTTGAATTTGGTGTTACAGCTCTCACTCTCTCATACTGGTCACTGGAAGTTCAACATGGCACCTCACGGCAAAGAACTCTGAGGATCTGAAAAAAAGAATTGTTGCTCTACATAAAGATGGCCAAGGCTATAAGAAGATTGCCAAGACCCTGAAACTGAGCTGCATGGTGGCCAAGACCATACAGTGGTTTAACAGGACAGGTTTCACTCAGAACAGGCCTCGCCATGGTCAACCAAAGAAGTTTAGTGCACATGCTCAGCATCATATCCAGAGGTTGTCTTTGGGAAATAGACGTATGAGTGCTGCCAGCATTGCTGCAGAGGTTGAAGGGGTGAGGGGTCAGCCTGTCAGTGCTCAGACCATACACCGCACACTGCATCAAATTGGTCTGCCTGGCTGTCATCCCAGAAGGAAGCCTCTTCTAAAGATGATGCTCAAGAAAGCCCGCAAAAAGTTTGCTGAAGACAAGCAGACTAAGGACATGGATTAATGGAACCATATCCTGTGGTCTGATGAGACCAAGATAAACTTATTTTGTTCAGATGGTGTCAAGCGTGTGTGGCGGCAACCAGGAGGGGAGTACAAAGACAAGTGTGTCTTGGCTACAGTCAAGCATGGTGGTGGAAGTTTCATGGTCTGGGGCTGCATGAGTGCTGTTGACACTGGGGAGCTACAGTTCATTGGGGGAACCATGAATGCCAACATGTACTGTGACATACTGAAGCAGAACATGATCCCCTCCCTTCAGACTGGGCGACAGGGCAGTATTCCAACATGATAACGACCCCAAAAGCACCTCCAAGACTACCACTGCCTTGCTAAAGAAGCTGAGGGTAAAGGTGATGGACTGGCCAAACATGTCTCCAGACCTAAACCCTATTCAGCATCTGTGGGCCATCCTCAAACGGAAGGTGGAGGAGTGCAAGGTCTCTAACATCCACCAGCTATGTGATGTCGTCATGGAGGAGTGGAAGAGGACTCCAATGGTAACCTGTGAAGCTCTGGTGAACTCCATACCCAAGAGGGTTAAGGCAATGTTGGAAAATAATGGTGGTCACACATAATATTGACACTTTGAGCCCAATGTGGACATTTTTATTTAGGGGTGTGCTCACTTTTGTTGCAAGCGGTTTAGACATTAATGGCTGTGTGTTGAGTTATTTTGAGGGGACAGCAAATTTACACTGTTGTACAAGCTGTACACGCACTACTTTACTTTGTAGCAAAGTGTAATTTCTTCAGTGTTGTCACATATAAATAACATATCTATAAAAATGTGAGAGGTGTACTCACTTTTGTGAGATGCTGTATATATTTATATATAAATATGTATATTGATTGTATTTATCTTTTTTATTCTTGTTCTAAGCCAGTAATCTGTAACCTGTTTTTCTTTTTAGGTTTATCAGGAGCTAAATTCATATAATATAGTAAGTACTACAAACACTGACATCAACATTACAAGCATTAAATCTTAATTTTACTATTCTATTATTCTCTGAACTGCAACTAATTACAGAGGGAGGGTCAGAGCTCAGTCAGGTTCTATTGCTTCGTGCAGTGCGTTTGGCTTGACACTATGGAGCCATGAGCATTGGTGTAACATGATCAGTGCACTGCTGCTTTTATTGTCTGGTCAGAAGGTTGGATTTTGGTCCTTGACCAGTCACTTAAAGTGACACAATACACACACTGTTTAATTTACATTATCTCTTCTCTTTATGGATATGGATGATGGCACTGTAAAAAGGAGCTTCTTGTCCTCTGCTGCTGGTCATATATTAAAAAAAAAAAAAAAAAAAATTGGAATACAGAGAAAATATACAGAATAAATATCAGTTAAATGTTTTAAATTATCATAAAAATATGTATTTGAACTCAAATATTTATTATTTTTGTGCAAAAACATGGAGTGTGCTATCTAGGGGGAGGTTCTGCCAATCACAGCCTGTTCCATGCCCATACAACTTGTGTATATATCATTTGTATTTGCTTAGAATTACAGGGAGGTGATGCCTCCATTAATTAACATGTATGATCTTGCTCTAATAGTGTTCAGCTTTTTGGTGGGCATTGAGGAGGAGGGAGGGACTGGGCTGTCATTTAACATTGTGTACAAAAAAAAATGAAACAGCTTAGAAGGGAACTAAAACTGAAGCATTCTCAGTAAATGTGGCAACGGCTGGTCTACACCATCTCAGGCTGCAGACAAAGAGGGGGGAACAGTGAACAGTAGGATAAACCAGGTTTTTTGTAAAACACAGAAAATAAATCCCATAGTGAAGTATGAACAGCATGTAATACAGCATGTGCTGACAGCTTTTAAAGTGGTTGTAAACCCTTACAAACCACTTTGACCTACAGGTAAGCCTAGATTAAGGCTTACCTGTAGGTCCAAGAAATATCTCCCAAACCTACACGGTTTAGGAGATATTTGCCAAAAGACAGGCACCGCTGTCTACGGCGCGTGCACCATAGACAGTGGCGCGCAGGCGCACTGAGCGTGCCGCTGTTAACAGCGATATGCCACGAGTGGCGGCTCCTGTGCGCATGCGCGGGAGTGACGTCATTGCGGCGCCATCAAATGACAGCGCCGGAGCAGCGAGACCCACCAAGAAGATGGAGGCTCCGTACAAAAGGGGACAGCGGTGACTTTGCTGGCTCCTGTGTCAGGTAAGTGACACATAATGGGCTACTATGCGATTCATAGTAGCCCATTATGCTTTACCTTTGCAGGGAAACAAAGAGGAAGTAAACCCATCAGGGTTTACTTCCTCTTTAATGATGTGAGTTTAATGACACTTTAATTGTGAATCAGAAAATGCTATGTTCATGATGTGTTAACAATGGAGATAATGAATTTAGTCACTGTTTTCCTAGTGTCTATTGTGCATTTCAGAAAACCTTTGTAACTCTTGGTAACAGTGAAATGAACTCTTCCTCACAAAGTTTAAAAAATAAAGTTAGGCATAAAGAAGAGGGATGTGTAATGGTTTCTGGTGAGGCCACTGTTTAAAGTGGTTGCTGTGCAGAAGGTATCCTTCCTGTGGGGACTTCTTTGGGCTGATTTACCAAAGGCAAAAAGACTGTGTACTTTTCAAGGGATTTCCCCCAGAGTTTAGTAAATAAGGCAAAGATCTGTTGACTTCCATCATTCAATCTTGTACAAGTAGAATACTGTTTTTTTTTTCTTTTATTCCATGCACATGATTAGGAACTCTTTGCAAAGTGAAATTTCACCACATTTAATAAGATATGGGGAAAATTCACCTGCAAAGTGCAAATTCTGCAAATTAGACAGCCTATTTTCCTTTAGTAAATCATTCCCCTGGATTATTTCCTGTAACCAGCTTCAAAGGCCATTTGGCAGACTATTGCATGTCTTTATACAGTACATGTCTTAAAAATATTTGTTCTTCATTCTGATTGACTACTTATGGGGCTCCAACAACATGCCAGGCACCCAAACCAAATGTTGAATCAGATTGTTAATGTGCACAACTGTATTCATTCACAAATTACAGTAATTTGTGAATGAATAGAGTTGTGCACATTAACATTCTGATTCAACATTTGGTTTGTGTGCCTGCCATGTTTTTGAAGCCCCATAAGTAGTCAATCAGAATGAAGAACAAATATATATGTAAAAGCACCTAAAAAAAGTTGAGGCCACAGACCTGACTGTGCTTTCTGCCAGAGGTACCTGGATCAAAAAACAAACTGAACAGAATTACAAATCATATAAACCAGGGGTCTTCAAACTACGGCCCTCCAGTTGTTCAGGAACTACAATTCCCATCATGCCTAGTCATGTCTGTGAATGTCAGAGTTTTACAATGCCTCATGGGATGTGTAGTTCTGCAATAGCTGGAGGGCCATAGTTTAAGGATCCCTGATATAAACAATGTGCGACAGAACATACGGCTTCCAAATTCTTTCCTTTATGAAATCAGCTTTAACCTTCGTTCTTTCTTCATCTCCGCTGCTTTAGACATTAGTCTAAAAAGGTGGTAATACACAAATTATTGAACCTGAATTGTAAGTGTTATGTTTTATTGCTACCCCCTTACTCTTATGTCCTAAGTACTGGTCCATAAGTGTTTTACTGTAAATATGGCCTAATAACTATAATAGATCCATTCTGTATGTTTACTACTCTATCATTTTTCTTAACAGGGTACTCCATTTGGTTTGACTAATGCTGATGTTTATAGACCAAGACCACCCTGTAAGTTTTTATTCAATACTTAATATAAGGAAAATGCAAGCAAATGTAATATTTCGGATTTGCCTCTAGAACATATAAGCATTACAATTACAATGTAAATGTGCATTTAAATGCTTACTACAGATGTATGGGTTTATGTTATATTGGCTTCATACCTATATCTTTTAGTTCACCTGAAAGACACACATAGCATAAGGGTATTGGTCTGTATTAACTTGATCACAACTGCATAACTATATATTGTATATGTATAATATTTCAAGCAGAGTAATGTTTATATAAATGTTTCTAAGATCTATTGCGCCTTCGTTTAATGTCTATGAAGTACTTGCAGGCAACATCAGACAGGGCATCTAAGGGAAAAAGATACTCTTGTGTGAATGTTATTTCCCCCCTGAAATGTTAGTGACGGTGTGTCTTCAGTGTTCCTGCCACTTCCTTCTGCAAAGGCTAAATACAAAACGGTCACCCAAGCTGTGTGTGTTTAGGCCTCTGCCAAACATGGGCGTCTGCAGAACTTTTTTCAGGGGGGGGGGGGGGGGGGTGGGGGGTGATATGAAGGGTGCTTCAAAGACAACCCCCGCTGCTGTAGTTCAGGCGCCCTGCGCCGAAAAATGTCCGGCCGCCTGAATAGGGGGTGACAGCGGCAGCCATAGATAGATTCATACAATGCATGAATCTATCTATAGGTGATAGAGGGATGGCAGGAGAGAGGGGGCGGCGCCCGTGCGCCCTTAATGCACGGGCTTCCATTGTGTTCTGCCCATATTTTGATCTTGAGGGAAAACAGCTATACAGTCTGTACAGTCTGTATATCTGTTTTCCTCAAGATCAAAATATGGCCACAACAGATGTATTGCAATACAAAAAGATGTACATTGCATTCTATAGACTATATAAATTATATGGGCATGGACTGGTCTGGTACACCTGGCCTGAGTAGTAACTTCTAATACAAAGTGAAGAAGACATGAATTATCTCTGTATTTTAGACACGATAATAACAACATAATACACTAAAGAGACATATCTTTCCAGCAAATTAGCAATAAATAAATCAAAATGATCTTCCTCCTGGGAGTCCTGGCTGCTATTAACTGCTGTTACCTGTGGTTCCTTGTGGTTCTTATGTTCCCTAGGCACAGGTAGCATATCACTGGGTGGCTCGCACTTGAGTGGGCGGTGGCAGCGTCGGCCCGGATCTACATAGTGGCAGATTGCCAGCATATGACTCGGCTCGGCGGCTCGCACTTGAGTGGGCGGATCCATCTACAACAACACACCTACACACTACACAGGCAGCCAATCAATGAGGAGGAGCGTGGAAAGGCCGAGCTGCCCAGCAAAGGACACAGGACAGTGTCAGGACAGAGCAGAGTGCAGCATAGTAGCAGCTGCAGACCTAGAAAAAAAAGTCAGCGGCGGCCACGGTGGACATTTCAACACAACACACAGACACAGTGCAACTGCAAGTCAACATCTGATGATTCGGGGGGGGGGGGCAATGGCCCCCCCTTGCCCCTATTTGCGGACGCCCATGCGGCCAACATATTCAGGTGTCTGAGGGGGATCAGAATGTGCCTGACCACAATCTAGTGTCTATGGATACCTTAAGTAAGAGACCGAAACACAGTATATGCCAAATGTGACAAAAGCATGAAACAAAATAAAAGCAAATGGTGCATTTTAATTACTGTATTAATAAAGAAAATTTAATAGTCAATGCCTAATTACCAAGCAGTGGGTATGGGGTGACACCACTGTAATGTCTCTTTAATGAGCTTTCTAAAGAGCTAAATATTTTTAAAGACCATTTTATTCATTTTAGTTTTAGCTCCTGGTGCTACGATTACTCCAAGACAAGATGAATCTGTATTTCCAATCATTTGGATTTGGTTGGAGACCAACATAAGGTATGTTAGAGTGAACCTGTCATTCTTTGTAAACTTTTACAATAAAACTTCTTGAGTAACATCAATAACTTTGTTTTGCCTACAGCTTTAATACCAAATCCTCAGTCTATGACTATGAATCCAGGTCTGTAACTAAGGACCTGTACATATTTGCCTTGAGAGTGAAATCTACTCCCAAGCTAATGCCCACTTATCTATCCACCCATTCACTAAGCAATGAGGGCACCTTTACTTGCTATAGAGGTACTGTTACTGAATGGCAGGTTTAGGTCCAGGAGGACAGCTCTTACCCCCAAATTAGTCTGGGCATTTAGTAGGGGGATCAGAAATTACTGGGGTGCACAAACATGGCTTTCCTTCATTAAGATAACAACATGCACCACATATTTCTTGCTCTAAGGTGTCACTTTGTTACACATATAGTAATAATTTACTGTACTTTAGATAATTAAATGAAGTTTACTTTTTGTTTTTACAGCTCAAGCTTGCAATATAGTTTTCCACTAACTGTACCTGATGTGAATACCACTTATGTGGCCACTGCTTTTGTTATTTCTGAAAATCTTGGACTGGGAGTAGCCGAGGAACCTGCTGAGGTAATTATTTTATTTGCAGTTTCATGATGTTTTAATAAAAAAGGGATCAGCTTGGATTAGTTGGGATTGACATGTTTACTGACACTTAAAAAAGTATGAAGTGCAGGCATCTGCTGTAACTTGCAGTCAATATCATTACAACTGAATATTGGATCATTCTTATTGAGCAAGCTCTGACATATACAGTAGTAGTGCTGATGGTCCTGTTCCCAGTTGACTTCCTTCCGCATGTTGTTCATTACCATACCCCCCATGTATTTATTTCCTTTTATATATATTTTGTTCCTTGATTTTACAGATATCAGTATTCAAACCTTTTGTGGTTTCATTGAATATGCCTTATTCTGTCATAAGAGGGGAACAGTTTATTCTGGAAGTTACCTTGAAAAATTATTTTAATGAAGACTTACAGGTATGGGGTTCTCATTTGTATTATTTCTTGAATATTTGCTTCAATCCCACCTGCCTAAGACCCGGTTCACACCAGGGCGACTCGTCAGGCGACTTAGCCGCCTGACAAGTCGCGTCCCGTTCTGTAGTATAGAACCGTTCTAAAAGGAGCGACACAAGTCGCTCCGACTTAGAAAAAGGTTCTTGTTATACTTTGGGTGCAATTTCGGGAGACTTGCATTGACTTCTATACAGAAGTCATTTTGGAAGCCGCCGCTGAAGTCGGATGCCTGTCACCTCAGGCAGTCGCGCTCTAAGTCGTGCTGCCTAGGTGTGAACCGGCTAATCCTTGTTGGGTGTATTTTACAAAGATATAAATAAATAACAAAATGTCCATGCAGAGTGGAATTATGAGACTTTGCAGACATCTGGTAGAGGGAAAGAATAGAAATTGTGAAAAGACGAATTATTTAGGTTTTATAGCAGTTGTTGATGCAGATCGATTACTCAATTTGTTATTATTTCCATGAAATAAATGTAACATGATATCAACTTTACATATTAATGGATACAACAGGAAAATGTTAGAAGTAGCAAATTGGAAAGTGAAAAGTAGGCAAGGCTTGAATCTCATGTTTTAGCTGTATATGAAACCTGTGATGAAGTATGCTGACATCTTTCTGAAAAAACAAATGATCTGTCATGCTGATCCTTTGCTTCAGTACATAAATAGGCAATGAAGTCTGTAATAAATTGAAATTCTGACCTGCATACTTGTTCTGGGTTATCAGCATAATACCCAGGAAACCTGCATTTTCAGAAGAAGATGAATTGTAGCTTATTTATCATTCTTATGAAGTTACATAAACCAATAAACATTAGGTAAATAGGAGCAAAATTCACATACATTTATAAGAGAAGCTGCACAAGCAACTTATTCATAACTGTTCTGCTTTAATTTAATATTTCAAGCATGAGAAAACATACAGTAGCTATAAATAAAAAAAAGATCACAAAACATGTACAAACATATTAATTGTTGGTTTCCGATCTGTATTGCATGTGTGTATTATGTAGAGCATAAAGGGCAAATACAACGTGAAAAATATATTGTTGGATTTTTTTATTGTGAATAATAAATGTTTTTCATGTTTTTACAGGTTATAGTCACTTTGGAAAATAACATCGCCTTCAATATAATTGCACCTTATACTAATAATTCTTCACCTACGGTACCTGGCCAACAGAATGTAAAAGTTCCAAGAGAAGATGTAACAACTGTTCTGTTTCCAGTAGAGCCAAAGAAACTTGGTAACATCACCCTCACAGTTAAAACAGAATCAAAAGCAGCTTCAGATGTTTCAACCCAGAGTATTCTAGTTAAGGTATGTAACATCATGGATATAACTTAGAAATGTACTGTAAACGTCAAGTTGAACTAAATATACATATGCATATGTTCATATACAGTGGTTTGTTTTTAGTTGTTAAAGCATGCATTGAATATTATATTATAAATTCTGAATGTACTGAATATATTTATATGTGTTCTTGATTATTTAGAAGCCACCCAGTGCCCATCAGTGCCACCAATCAGTGCCCATCAGTGCCACCAACAGTGCCCATTGGTGATGCCAGTCAGTGCTGCCTTTCAGGGCCCACCAGTGCCTGCTCATCAGTGCTGCCCATCAGTGCCCCTTATCAGTGCCCATCAGTGCCACCTATCAGTGCCACCTATCCGTGACACCTATCATTGCCCACCAGTGTCGCCTATCAGTGCCCATCAGTGCCACCTATCAGTGCCCACCAGTGCTGCCTATCAGTGCTCATCAGTGCCTCATATCAGTGCCACCTAATCAGTGCCGATAAGTACCACCTCATTAGTGCCCATCAGTGCAGCCTATCAGTGCCCATCAGTGCAGCCTAATCAGTGCACATCAGTGAAAGAGAAAAATTACTTATTTACAAAATTTACTGACAGGAACTAAGAAAAAAAGTTTTTTTTATTTTCCAAATTTTCGGTATTTTTTCTTTTTTTTATTAAAAAATAAAAAACCCAGCAGTGATTAAATACCACCAAAAGAAAGCTCTATTTGTGTGAAGAAAATGATTAAAAATTAATTCAGGTATACAGTGTTGCATGACCGCGCAATTGTCATTCAAAATACGATAGCACTGAAAGCTGAAAAATGGCCTGGGCTGGAAGGGGGTGAAAGTGACCTGTATTGAAGTGGTTAAAATAAACTTGTTCAACCTCCTTGGTCCATAACCACAACCCTTCCTGTGACCTGTCTTCCTGTGACCCTCCCTCACCACATTTGTGTGACTGTCTGTTACCAGTCACTGCATTTACATTTTCTGCAGAGGGCACAGGAAAGCTGAGCTATGGGTTTGCATTGTTTAGAGTAGCAGGACCATATAAATAAATTACACCACAGATTATTTACATGTACACGGACACATTCAACTCAATTTAGCAAGGTTTTTAACAAAAAACATTGAAAATGTCAGTGGTGACTCTTCAAGGATGTCAGCACTCACACAGTCGCTTGTGATATGGCAGCATCCATTTAGAGCAGCCTTTCTCAACCTTTTCAACACAGAGGAACCCTTGAAATAAATTTTCGGTCTCAGAGGAGCCCTGTTAAAGATTAATATATCTACGACTCATGGTCATTGGGAAAAATCCCCCCCCCCCCCCCCCCCTTACAGATAGCTAAAAAGACCAATGGTCTCAGTCGAAACTTATCTGAGAGGCAGAAATTGCTCATTGCTCAAGGAACCCCTAGAAACTTCTGGAGACAGTGGTTTATCACAGTCTTTCCAAACAGAGCAGTAATAAAAATGGATGTTATAATTGCTGGTATAAATTGTGTGTCAATCAGGTTGTAGTTAGTTTCGACATGGGTTCCCCAGCCTGCCCAAACCAGTACTATCCCACAAAGCAGCCCTCCATGTAAGACGCACGGACAAAATTTGTTTACAAAGTTTGAAACATGTTGTATTAGCACCGCTGCTTCTCCTCCCACTACTACTAAACATGTTATATTAATATCTTTTCTTTATAGGCTGAAGGAATTAAGTACTCTAATACACAGACAGAACTGTTTAACCTTGCAGCTTCTGGAAATGTAACTCAAACAGTATCAAAGTACTTCTCATTCAATTTTCCGAGTGATGTGGTACAAGGCAGTGAGGAAGCATTTGTTACAGTGGTTGGTAAGTATTGCTCTGTTCAACCATGGTGTTAACACTAGCTTCTCCTTTTGATGAATGATTTTTTCAGCTGTGTTTCTGATGAATTAGTCAGATTTGATTGTCCAAATTTGAGTGCAAGATTTGCTGTATTAATAATGTGGTTAATGTACACATCATGAAATTAGTTAGTCAGCAAATGTTCAAAGGACAGCAGATGTTTTTAGTACCTAAAGTGAGGCTGATGTATGTGCGACCAGACCAATCCATAGTCCTGACACTGTTTTTAACATCTTTTCAGTAAGAATTTAAAAATTCTTTATGAACATGCCTCTTTGTAACATAAGCACTTCTCCCATTGTCTGGAACGCCTTACCCCAACCTGTCCAGCTATCTCCTACTCTTTCAGCCTTCAGGCAATCCCTTAAAATCCACCTTATCAGAGTCCTATCCCACCCACTAGTAAACTGTACTTTTACTTTCTCCACCAACCAACTAATTCCAAACAGTTATTACCGTTTGTATCACTTGACCCTTTATTTTAGACTTTCATTACTAATGCCGCATACTCACGATCGGAAATGCCGCCAGCAAAACTCAGATGAGAGCTTTTTGTCAGAAAATGCGACCGTGTGTATGCTCCATCGGTCTTTTGCTGGCGGAATTCCAGCCAGCAAAATATTGAGAGCATGTTCTCTATTTTTCGGTCGGGAAAAGTTCCTATCCAAAAATGCGATCGTCTGTATGCAATTCGGACATGCAAAGAATCACGCATGCTCGGAAACAATTTGACGCATGCTCGGAAGCATTGAACTTTATTTTCTCGGCTCGTCATAGTGTTGTACTTCACCGTGTTCTTGACGGTCGAAAGTTCAGAGAACTTTTGTGTGGCCGTGTGTATGCAAGACAAGCTTGAGCGGAATTCGGTTGGAAAAACCATCCAAGATTTTTCAGATGGAATTTCCACTCGTGTGTATGTGGCATAAGAAGCAGGGCCCTCAGATCCCGCTTGTATTGAATTGTATTGTAACTGTTCTGTTTCCTTCTATTCTGTAAAGCGCTATGCAATCTGTTGGTACTATTAAAATCCTATATAATAATAATAACGGCCATATTTACCTTAAGACTGTCATGGGCAGCAGAGTAAAATGAGCATCTCCAAAGCACAACATGTACTGCTTTCCTTTTCTCTGCTACATCTCTCCAACTCATTTCTAGCTATAACAGAAAAGATGTAGGGGAAAAAGCCATGAAGAAAAAACTCTGCATGGATGGAACATACCATAGTTATTTCATCTGCTATTCCTTGGTCTTGCTTGTTGCACTTCATAGGCTAATAGGAGCTCTATACATGCTGCCCCAGTAGTACATTATCGTGTAGTAAATATGTAATCATTTTGGTGAAGGGTTAAAGTTTGTACAAAAAAAATGCAGAAATCACTTGTGCATAGGATAACCTTACAGCCTGGGCCATAATAGTGCTTTACAGGGATATTGGTTGGTTTTATAAGTTTAACACTGTAAAATTATTTATTGATGATGGTTGATTTTTATAAGGCTGAATAATGAACATGTGTTGCTGATATAAAGTTCTGATAAATATTTAATAATAAAAAGCAACATTTAGTGTTACCTGGGACAGGAGATTCTGGCATTAAAGAACAATTTTCGGTGCTTACAGTCTATGATTTGCCTGAGAGAATAAGCAAAGCACATTCTCGTGTGTCCTATGAGGCAACCGTTGACCATATGCATAAGTTATGGATAATAAATTCAAGTTCTGTGTTTTCTTCTACTCAGGGGATCCTCTTGTGCCTTCAATTAATGGTCTTGAGTCACTTATCAAACTGCCATATGGATGTGGAGAGCAAAACATGATCAACTTTGCACCAAATATATATATTCTACAATATTTAATTGCATCTAAAAAGATAACTGAAGATATCAGAGCAAGACTTATAGACTTCATGCAAACAGGTAAAATCACAATTGACTTGAATAAATGAATGTAGATGAGTAAAATACCATGACATTTTTTTTTAATCAGCAGTGACTTTGAGTGGATATAAAAGTTACAGTGTGAGAAAGTCTAGGTCACTAGCATATCATAGGAGCTGGCATATATAATTAGCCATAATGAAGTCTACACATTTGAAGAACATATTGGTACTCAAGGGGAACAGCAAGCTTGTCTGTGTGGTAGTACAAGCACATCCCAGTGCATGAACATACAATTATTATTTCATTACAGTGACTGGTGATGTAACACACAAAAAAGTGGTCAGGTCCCATTCTTGTTTGTCAGTCTGTAGCCAGCAGGGAGTTAGGGGATGCAGAATTGATGGACTATATGGTGCTTATGATGTTTATGAAAAAAATAATACACTGCAATGATCATCAGAAACAAGAAAATGAAGCGTGGATATCATTATCTAGGATAAATTGTCAGAAATGGGAAGATGGATCAGTTGGCAGAGACAAGTTTCTTGATTAGATTACATGGAAGAAAATTGTAAATTCCCGGAGTAGCAATTTAAATTGTGTAATAGCACTAATTGCCTGAAAAATAAAGCAATGGATGTATTCTTTGCAGGTTACCAAACGGAATTAACATATAAGCGATCTGATGGTTCTTTCAGTGCTTTTGGAAATGCTGACTCCACTGGAAGCACATGGTGAGTGGTACAATAATTTATGCATCTTAATGTCTTAATCTATGTGTGATAATATTGCACTTACAGTTAAAACTATGCTAATTGTAAACTTATGCTTAAAGTATAACTAAAGACAACATTTTTTTTTGTTATAGTTTTGGATAGAGGTGAGAGGGTTTAGAACACCTGACAGTATTTATTGCTGTCTGTGTCCCCATTAGAGAGTTGTACCTCTTGATTTGTCCTGTTTACCATTATGAATGAAAGTGAAAGCAAGTCCCAAATTTCAGGATCGTCCCCAGAAAAGTAATAGAGGGGATGGGAAATTTTCCAATTGCACATTAAGTCTAGTGACCTGGGGTGCCCCAAGAGATTCCCTTAAATTTCAGGGATTTCCTTTCACTTCCTATTTTGGCTATGAATAAATAAATAAAGGTAAATCTCCTCAATGGGACTTAGATGGCAAAAAAATCTGACAGGGGTTATAATCCTCCCTTGCTCCATCCAAAAAAAAAAAGAAAAAAGTTTTGCATATAGCTCTGCTTAAATTTATTCATCTGTATTTTTAAAGCAGAGCGTTACCCAAAAGGGGAAGTTCCACTTTAAGGCCTCCTCTCATGCTCCTCTTTAAAGTGGTTGTAAACCCTTACAGACCACTTTGACCTACAGTTAAGCCTAGATTAAGGCTTACCTGTAGGTCCAAGAATTATCTCCTTAACCTGCACGGTTAAGGAGATATTTTACAAAGAAAGGGCACCGCTGTCTACGACACATGCGCGCCATAGATAGCGGCGCAGGCGCACTGGGTGCGCCACAAGTGAAGGCAAACATGCCGTCACTTACGGCTCCCGCGCGCATTTGCCGGAGTTACGTCATCGATGCTCCGGCCACTCACAGCGCCGGAGCAGCGATTCCTGGAAGGAAGATGGACGCTCCGTGGAAGAGGGGACATCGGTGACATCGCTGGCTCCTGTGTCAGGTAAGTGACACATAATGGGCTACTATGCGATGTATAGTAGTCCATTATGCTTTACCTTTGCAGGGAAACAAAGAGGAAGTAAACCCATCAGGGTTTACTTCCTCTTTAAGAAATGGCTTTTTGGGACCATTCACAATGCGCAGTGCGACTCGCGTATCCTCAGCCACAAGCTGTCACAGCGGGGTGCCCACAGTTAACATGCCGGGGACTGAAGACGGGTGGCGATAACGGCCCGGGTGAGCACAGCACTGGATCATGGGACAGGTGAGTTTCTGTTTATTAAAAGTCTTTCTGTTTTTGTAGCTGCTGACTTAAAATATTTACAAATTTGTCTGGAGCTCCTCTTTAACATTATTTATTTTCCATTATACAGTATATATTAATATATTCTTAATTTTCTCTCTGTGTTTTCTTTTTCAGGCTCTCAGCTTTTGTGTTTAGATGCTTCCTTCAGGCTCAGAAATTTATATACATAAGTCCCTCAGTCTTAGATGACATAGCACTGTGGTTTGTTAAGTACCAGAATATGACCACTGGTGTATTTGTTGAGCCGGGGCGGGTGATACACAAGACACTTCAAGGAGGAGTGGACAGTCCAGTCACACTGACTGCCTACATACTGACCTCACTTTTGGAGGATACAAAATACAGAGTAAGTATTATATGCACATACGCTTGGAAGTAATTTTAATAGGTAAATGAGACATATATTCCCATATGAAAATATCTTGACATAATTTAGTTTTATTGTTAGATTGTTTTTATGCACTGGATTGTATTATCACCCTATTTTATTTTCATCTGTTTGAGATTATTTATTCACAATGATTTGTTGCAAGTAAATAACAGTACCATCCCTGTTACAGCCTGATATCCATCTTTCTTATTGTGACAATTCATTGTTTTGTGTTTTCTTATAGCAACTCTACAACACAAACATTCAGAAAGCTGTTCAATATATTGAAAAGAAATTTGATGAAGGAATTCCCACTACCTATACATTGTCACTTGTTGCATATGCCTTAACACTGGCTAACAGCACCAAAGCTAAGGCTGCCCTGGACAAGCTCAATTCAATGGCGATCACTGCAGGTAAATACATATAGTAAATTGTATTGAAATAAGTACGTTATACAAAGTCTTTTTTTACTTTATTCTGAATGGAAAGGCCACGTAATATCACAAGACCTTTGGGTGGATATATGTGTGTTTAGTACAATACGCTGCAATAAGGGTGATTATTTATTATTGTATTCAGTTTGGATTGGACAACAACCCTCCAGTAGTGAACACATTAGCAATCTTTTTTTTAACTATATTTGCCTTGTTACAGAATAGCAAAATCGCCCTATAGAAATGCCACTTGCATTATATGTATGAAGGTTGTTGCCATCTCCTCACTCTGACACAGACTGGGCAGCTGTGTGCAGTAAGCTATAGAAGGTAATCAGAAATTCAGTATCATCAGTCCTCTCCAAACTGATTTCTGATGGATTTCTGCCCACATTGTATAGTTGGAATCTTATTAAACCCTACATTTACTATAAGGAGAATTATAAACATACATATAAGCGCTGTGTTTACTGCATTTGTGGACTACTTACATACGAACATGTGAAGGCCTGTTTATATCTTAATTGGTAAAAAAACATCCAGTGTGAACCCAAACATCACAATTTTATGGTAGCTTAGTTTTGAAGATTACATTTTATTTTTCATTAGCAACCCTCCCAGATTCAGACAGTGAGACAAAATGATTTAACAGGACATAAATTAAGAGATATGAACTCTGCCATTAAAAACTATTGGAAAGATTTTGTCCGGAGGGCAGGGACTGGTGTGAATGTACAATATTGATGTAAAGCGCTGCATAAATTGACAGCGCTATATAAGTACCTGTAATAAATAAATAAACCAGAGCTCCTTTTTAATTCATACAAGCACTGGTTTTCATGTCTTTTTCCATCTGCTGTCATCTTACAGTTCCTGGAAAAAACACCTGTACCAATAGAAGGAAACTTGGTCCAAAATTGACTCTCCTACCATTTGGTCCAGCACTCCTTCTATTGGTACATGTTTTTTCCAGTAACCTGCTGGGTAGCCACTAGAGGGTATCCTTGTCTCTTGCAAGCAGCCTAACCTTAGCCAGTGAGATCTCTGAAAGGGTTTTCTCCTCTCACTACCTAATATAAACTAACATTAAAGTCCCAGTGCCCACCCAATGCTTTTTTCTTTGGTAGAATCTTTCAGTTCCTGATTACGTTTCAGTCACCAGGACAGGAAGTGAGGGAAAGCTTTTCTAAAGGGAAGTGTTTTATTAAAGTGTGGAAGGAAAGCTCTGCCAGACTTTTATTGTTGGGGGATTTCATCTCATTTCCAGGTCAGAAAATATTTGTAACTGTGATAAGATGTTAGGAGAAATCTCTGCTATGTGTAAAAAGACAGCAATAAAAACATGGCAGAGCTTCAAATCCCTTACTACTGTATTCCGAATTAAATGAATCACATTAGCTCAGAATACAATTCACAGCCCATGTAAAATGCCTGAATGTGTGCATGTTTGTGTGTTTTAACGCTTTTACTCCAGCTATGTATTATTAACTACAAAGAGTACTAACATTGTGCAAAACTATTTCACTCTTTAGGAGATCTGAAATTCTGGTCTTCTTCACCACCTGCAACAACCAATTACTACTGGAAGCCGATAGCAACAGATATTGAAACTACAGCGTATGCCTTGCTTTCCTTTATTGAACAGAGGAGGTATTTAGAGGCTCTTCCTGTGCAAAAATGGCTGACCCAACAAAGAAGCTCTCTTGGGGGCTATGAATCAACTCAGGTAAAAATGTAAATTAAATTGAAACTAAGGTCTAAAAAAGAAAAAAAAAATCTCATGATGCAGTCTGTCAGCTTTTATTCATTTAGTTAAAAACTTTATCCTGAAATTTTTAAAAAACTGTTCCTAAAACTGCTTTGAGGCTGGGTTCACACCTCCGACTGATACGGCTCACAGCAAGGGTCCGGTGCATCCCTGTTCCCCGTTTTAGGGATGATTCAGGCAACATTTTTGCCTGAATTCAGTGCTAAAACGGAGCCAAAGACACACAGCGTTCCTGTGCAAGTCGCTCCGGAGCCGCACTGGAGATATGTGAACCGGCTTCACAGAGAGTCGGTCACAATCTCCTGTCATGCGAATTGGATGCTAGGAAACCCACATCCAATTCGCATAGGTGTGAACCCAGCCTAAAATGTTAGCTGGAGTTCAGCTTTAATTTGCTACTTACACAAAAGCCATTGAAATCTTCTAGTACATCCAACACTGCCCTCTCCACAGGCTGACAATGCTGCTGTCCTAGGGTGGCTGTGTTGCTTCTCAATATCTACAGTAGAGCAATGAGTGTAGCTATGAGTGTAGCTTAAAGAGGGAGTCCTCCAAAAAATTTTTTTTTTAAAGTCAGCAGCTACAAATACTGCAGCTGCTGACCTTTAAAATAAGGACACTCACCCGTCACAGGGTCCAGCGATGTCGGCACCCGAGGCCGAACCGTCCCTCAGTCCTCGGATGCTGCCGCCGCCATCTTGGGTATGGGAATCAGGAAATGAAGCCTTGCGGCTTCACTTCCCGGTTCCCTACTGAGCATGCGCGAGTTGCACAATGCAATAGGAATGCTCTGCGCTGTCTCTGGGACCCGTGTGTGTCCCAGCAGACAGAGCGGCGGGACAGGAAGAGGCATAGACTTCCGTGGGAGTCTATGCCCGGAAGTGGGTGCAAATACCTGTCCCTGTGTATCTGCACCCCCTCCCCCCTGAAAGGTGCCAAACGTGACACCGGAGGGGGGGAGGGTTCCGATGAGTGGAAGTTCCACTTTAGGGGGGAATACCGCTTTAAGACAGGAATTGTGTTTTAGCTGGATCACCAGGCAAAAATAAATGAAAAAAAAATCCTAAAAACAACAAATGCAGCCAACACACCTAAGAAATGATACACTGCAATGTATTACCATTTTTGGGTTTAGATATGCTTCCATTTATATTAGGAGAGCAATAGCATGGTCAAAGAGCCAAGAGATATAGAAAGTCTTAAAGTGGTTCTACAGTCTAAACCTTTTTGTACCTTAAAATGATTGTATACGATCACCTTGTAAAACAACTTATTCAGTTTAAAATAGAAATGAACGGCAACATATTTTTGTATAGATATATAAAAAAAAACATTATAAATACCTTTTTATCCTTTTTAATAAGTGATCACATTCTTGCTGTTCTCTGCCCCCAGCAGTATAAGAGCTGGGGGAGGATAAGTAGCAGCACACTGAGCTTCCTAGTGAATGGCTGTGCAGTAGGGGGTTTCAGGACAAGTCTGATCATTGGAGGAGAGCAGGCTGGGTTCCCAGCATAGCTATTGAACTGGCCATGGTGTGCTCTCCTGCTTAGTGTGATCAGTTTAAAAAAAAAATAGAAAAGCAGGGGGACTAGCAGGAACACCAGTGATTTCACATAAAGGAAGCAATACAAAGAGAACAGGATACTTTCTCATACAAGTATATAATACAGCAGGCACATATCAGGAATATGAAGTGTTAGGGTAACAAACACTTTAATGCATTCTATGCATTAATGTAAAAAAAAAACTTCTGCCTGTTTCTATCCAAGTTCATAAACAATTACCTAAGTTGTCTCACCAATTCAGCGCTGTCCTAGCTGCAGCACCACACTTCCCTCTTCCTAGTCTCACAGGAGTCACAAGCAGCAGCGGAAGCCAGCGGGTCTTGCTGCTGTCAGTGCAACTCCTGTGAGGAGGGGTGGGGGGCATGGCTTACCCGTACGGTGTGTGTCTATGGATGCACACAGCCCAGCTTTGGAGCGCACCTGCACAGCTGCTCCTTTAGCATACAGCTTGTGAGGAGCAGAGAGTGCCTGCGGGGGGTCTTCAGAAATGGAGGTAAAGGACTACTCTGTGCAATACCATTGCACAGAGCAGGTAAGTATAACATCTTTTTTATTTTTTATTTAAAAAATCCTTTACAATCACTTTATTTTTGTGTGCAAGATTAAAACCAGACATATTTTATTCATAATATGCTAAATATTTCATTCTTATGACTTTACAGGATACAATTGTGGCCCTGCAGGCTGTGTGCAAGGCTTTGGAGCTATTTTCCCCTGTGGATACATCTTTTACTGTGTCTATTTCTGGTTCAACTGTGAAAATTCCAAAACAATTTTATATCAACAAGGACAATTTACTTTTGCTACACAGTCAGCAGGTAGGGATGCATTTTAATTACAGTAAATAGAATGTTATGATTTTTATACATTATGTTAATACATTCTAAATGATCAACTAGTGTAATGTGCTCACATGCCTGTTCATTTGTCCCCTGGAACTTGATTTATTTTGTTTGTGAGATAATATTCTGGTATTTTCCTTATCTATTAGATTTTAGTCTCCGGACCTTTGTCAGTCAATGCCACTGCTGTTGGAAAAGGAGTAGCTATTGTACAGGTAAGATCATTTGTAACTTGTTGCCCAGTTTTTGTATTTTTTCATCTTCAGCATTTAAGTATTTCAATTAAGACTTGGTTCACATAAATGCGAATCTAATGCATTTTTAACCGCATCCAATTCACATAACATGTGAAGCAGACTTGTTTTTTGCATATATATAGGGTGGTTGCGGTGCATAAAAAAAGTGTCCTGTGTGATTTTCAGTCCAGGATTTTATGTAATAGATCAACACAAAGTGGCACATAATTGTGAAGTGGAAGGAAAATGATAAATGGTTTTCATTTTTTTTTACTAATAAATATCTGAAAAGTGTGGCGTGCATTTGTATTTAGCCCCCTTTACTCTGATACCCCTAACTAAAATCTAGTGGGACCAATTGTCTTCAGAAGTCACCAAATTCGCTAATAGAGTCAGCCTGTGTGTAATTTAATCTCAGTATAAATACAGCTGTTCTGTAAAAGCCCTCAGAAGTTTGTTAGAGAACCTTAGTGAACAAACAGAATCATGAAGACCAAGGAACACATCACAGGTCAGGAATAAAGTTGTGGAGAAGTATAAAGTAGGGTTAGGTTATAAAAAACATCACAAGCTTTGAAAATTTCTATGGAGCAGTGTTCAATCTATCATTCAAAAATGGAAAGAGTATGGAACAACTGCAAACCTACCAAGACATGGCCGTCCACCTAAACTGACAGGCCGGGCAAGGAGAGCATTAATCAGAGAAGCAGCCAAGAGGCCCATGGTAACTCTGGAGGAGCTTCAGAGATCCACAGCTTAAGTGGGAGAATCTGTCCACAGGACAACTATTAGTCGTGTAATCCACAAATCTGCCTTTATGTAACAGTGTCAATAAGAAAGCCATTGTTGAAAGAAAGCCATAAGAAGTCCAGGTTGCAGTTTGCGCAAAGCTATGTGGGGGACACAGCAAACATGTGGAAGAAGGTGCTCTGCTCAGATGAGACCAAACTTTTCTTTTTGGCCTAAAAGCAAAATGCTATGTGTGGCAGAAAACTAACACTGCACATGACCCTGAACACACCATCCCCACCGTGAAACATGGTGGTGGCAGCATCATGCTGTGGGGATGCCTTTCTTTAGTAGAGACAGGGAAGATGGTCAGAGTTAAAGGGAAAAGTGGATGGAGCCAAATACAGGTAAATGTTCGAAGAAAACCTGTTAGAGTCTGCAAAATACTTGAGACTGGGGCGGAGCTTCACCTTCCAGCAGGACAACCACCCCAAATATACATCCAGAGCTACAATGGAATTGTTTGGATCAAAGCAATTTTCATGTGTTAGAATGGCCCAGTCAAAGTCCAGACCTAAATCCAATTGAGAATCTGTGGCAAGAATTGCTGTTCACAGACGCCCTCCATCCAATCTGAAAGAGCTTGAGCTATTTTGCAAAGAAGAATGTGCAAAAATATCACTCTAGATGTGCAAAGCTGGTAGCAACATCCCCAAAAAGACTTGCAGCTGTAATTGCAGCAAAAGGTGGTTCATCAAAGTATTGACTCTGGGGGGCTGAATACAAATGCTGAATACAAATGCACACCACAGTTTTCAGATATTTATTTGTAGAACATTTTGAAAAACATTTATCATTTTCCTTCCACTTCACAATTATATGTCACTTTGTGTTGGTCTATCACATAAAATCCCAATAAAATACATTTACGTTTTTGGTTGTAACATGACAAAATGTGGAAAAATTTAAGGGGTATGAATACTTTTTCAAGGCACTGTATATTGCCAACAAGTCACACATACAGCAGACGATATCTTTTTCAAAAATGCTGTAGATCTTGTTGTTAAAAATAAGTCCTTAAATTCCAAGATTGCCTAGATTGAGATGAGATCAGTCTGCTGCAGGCAGGAAAAGGCATTCCCTTAGTCTTGTCTCCCTCAGACTGCGACACTGATTTTTGTAGGTGCTAGGCTCGTCAGGGATGTTTCAAACGTTTTTTCTGCACTGTTAGCAATTTACATACATTAGGCTCAATTCACAACCCCAGAATAAGTATACTAATTTGAAAAAAAAGCGAGTTCTTTTCAGTGGAGTCCAATGACATTTGAATATTACAGTCACTTGGCTAATTTAGGGAGCCTTATCCTTGTGTTAAAGTAGAGATAAACGTACCTTTCCTTCAACAGTCCCTGTCTCTCGCTGGCATCTTCCTCTAGGCGCAGATCTTTGACTGTCTTGGCCAGCATGGGATGATGTCACTCCTGTGCATGCGCAGGTTTCAGTCCTCCCGAAACATAGGGACCGTGCCAGCGATGTATGTTAAACTGTGCATGTGCAGCCCAGTTTACAGTACATGCCAGAGAACATTCCGAGCATGTATCTTCTGCAATAAAGAGTCTGCCTGCTTGCAGTTTGCGATGGAAAAACATTAGTTCTACTTTAAGTGCCGGTTCACACTGCAGCGATGCAGGAGCCCTGCGAATCCACTGCGGGTTCTCGCATCGCATGTCTCCCGGCGGGAGTTCACAATGCCCTATGCAAACTTCTGGGTGTGTCAATTAAAAGTTAATGATACCACCAAATCAGTTTGCGTATTGCAGTGCGAACTGCAAAATCGGACAGGAATTGGATCGCATAGGGGTGAACACCAATGCGATCCGATTCTGCTGCGGACCAAAAAAAGGGTCCTGTGCGAGTTTGGTCCGAATGCGATGCAAATCCAGCCATACTATCTGTATGGCTGAAATCGCATCGCACAGAGTTCGCATGTGATTTGCACTGCAATCGGACAGCGCTGCAGTGTGAACCAGCACTAAAGCTTTGTGAATTGAGCCTCATATAATTAAACATATTTTGACAGGAGAATGCATTTTGAAATATTGTTTTTTTAAGTTGTGATTATATTACAGTACCTGACATGTTTCTTGATATTTTATTACAGTTTAATTTACTGTACAACAGGAAGACATTATCAAGGCGCAGAAGAAACACTCCAGTGACAGAAGCTTTCACATTAGATGTAAATGTGAAAGAAAATAAAAACAACATTAATGTACTCTCTGTGGACATATGTACAAGGTAGATTTTTATCATTTAAATGTATGGAATATATCATAATTGGACCTATTGTGTGAATTACTTAATACATGGTTATGTGAGTTTTAATGCTGCTTTATTATTTACAGTATATACATTTGTTTCTGTCCACAGCTACCAGGGAATGGGAAATGAGAGTGGTATGGCACTTCTAGATGTTGGTTTCCTGAGTGGATTCACACTGAAAACTGAAGATTTTACCAGGCCAACATCTCTGAAACTGGTGGAGCCAAAAAATGACAGAGTTTATCTGTATTTTGACTCAGTAAGTTTAAAAATAAATAAATTATATATCTTATTTAAATCAGAAAATGGCCAGACGTGCCTGTTAAATATTGTATATGCAAGACATAAAAAAGCATTATTCTATATACACTGTGACTGTAAAGTTAAAAAAACATTTTTTTTTAATAATAATAAATGTTACCTGTTCTGTGCAAAAATTTTGCACAGAGCAGCCCCAATCCTCCTCTTCTGGGGTCCCCCACCGGCACTCTAGGCTCCTCCTCTTTCCCCGGGTGCCAACATAGGAAGCCACTTCTTATGGTGGCACATGCGTGGGTTCAATCCCGAGCCACTCTGTGTTTGTCCATTGACACACACAGTGCGGCTCAGCCCCGCCCTCCACTCTCTTGTCACTGGATTTGATGGACAGCAGCCGGAGTCAATGACTCCCCCTGCTTTCACTGAGGCCAGTGAGGAGGGAGAGAGAGAGCAGTGTTGCGGCTGTTAGGAAGGTAAGTATTTGGGGGGGGGGGGGGGGGGGGTGACAATAGAAGGTTTTTTACCTTAATGCAGAGAATGCATTAAGGTGAAAAACATTCAGCTTTTACAACCACTTTAACTATCTCCATCACAGTATTTCTCTTTTTCATAAATTCACGCTTTCAAAATGACTGTACCATTGCTGACACTTTATATAAGGTATATACAAGTATATATAGCTAGTATACTTTGTAACATAAAATACTACAGCTTTAGAAAAAATATTTTAATATAATTTAGTTAACCTATTACCTTTGTTGGTTGCACACAATAAGCAGTGGGTGAGGCAAATTTCCTTTAGAGCCTTTAAAATGACATCTGTGGTCTCTGGGTTGGTGGCTGTACTTCTTCTGCTATATGGTGCTCTGGTGGAGAAAAATCTACCAGTGCTCTTTTTACTAGATCATGATAAACTACCATGGAATGTCTTTATTTGAAAATATTCTTGTGTATAAATAAATTCAATCCTCTCTCTATTTTTTTTCCAGCTGACCAATGATAAGCTTTGTTTATCGATTCCAATGGTTCGTTTGGCCATGGTAGCGGGTTCTGAGGATGCTGTTATTAAAGTCTATGACTATTACAGCCCAGGTAGGTGCTATCAAATGAATTATTTCAGAGATTATATATTTTTTTTTTAAACTTTAAAGGCCCACCTTTTACAAAAAACAGTAAGGGCAGCAACACTGATCTCATGATTGGTTTGAGTTTAATAATTATTTGGAAGTGATTAAAACCTGCAGAGCATTGCACCCATGATCAGTTCTTGCAAAGCTTTCCCCCAGAGGTAAGGCTGATCTACAGAGTGGTGAGGCAGGAGGGATCGCTGTCACCATCTACACATACCCCATCTGCCACAGTAAGATATAGGACTTGTAGTATTTTTCATGTAAACAATAACACGGATGAGGTGGTTGTGCACATGGAGACAAGCACAGCTGTGTAAATTAAGAAAAAAAATTAAAAAATAAAGAAAAAAAATTAAAAGCACCCCTCAATTCAGGTAAGAAGGAAGGTTTTAGGGCTGGTGTTTTCGACCATGTTTATTTCCTAAATATGGGTATAACATAAATAACAAAATAAAATGTGGCCTTTCAGTGTGCTGAAAAAAAAGCTAAGAAAATAACAGAGAAAACACACAAACATTTTTGGTAGGCAGAAGCTGCAAACATTTTTACAAACAGAAAAGCAGGTCCTAGTTAATGTTTTTTTTTTTGTGAGTCTTTTTTAAGCTAAACTTACAGAAATGTGTAGTTTAAACAAATTTCATGATACACAGGCAAGCAGATCCTTTTTCAAGTTGTCACTTAGGAACTTCAATATAGAAAGGTGTTCAGAAAAGAAAATTTCTTGTGGCCCAGAGCGAAATAAAACATTTCTTGTGGCCCAGAGCAAAAAAATATATTTCTTGTGGCCCAGAGCGACAAAGGACATTTCTTGTGGCTAGGGTTGCCACCTTTTCTTCAAGCCAAACCCGAACACTTTAGCGGCCTGGGACACCTTTGCCCCAAGGAGTGTAGTAATGTAGCGTGCCTCAGCGAATGGTGGGTGTGTCCAGATTACTCTTCCTGATATCATCATCCTTCCCTCTAGTGATGCCAAACCTGCCACCAGATGGCCGCTGCAGCTCTCGGGCGGCAACAGATTTGTGTGTGACTAACTTAGTTACTTGGTGATCCGCAGCCTGGTCTGAATTCAATAATGTGTCCGGGTTTCAGTCTGCCTGAAACCTGGACACATGATTCAAAGCCCCAAATGTCTGGGGTGAATCCCATACAGGTGGCAACCCTGCTTGTGGCCCAGAACTACCAGTCACATTTTGTGTGCTGCTAGATTACAATTGGAAGGTGATACTTTGGACAACATGATAAGTTTTCGCTAGTAAACTTTTCATATGTAATCCCCTAAGAAGACTTTTGCAGCATTTTGTGGTCAGCAGCTGCTCAGAACTGCTTCCATGCCTAACAAACACTGCCAATAGAAAATATAAGAGCAGTTACCCAGCAGTTTAGATGGTTTCCAATCGTTTAAATGTGTTATGTTTTATCAGGTAGCCCTTCCACAGCATTCTTCAAGATTTGTACACTGATCATGAACTTAGAATGATTGGGGGTTTAATAAAAATCCAACTACAGATTCTGTGTAGAAGTCAATACTAAAAAGAGGTACTGTAGGTACCACCAGTATGTTTTGGACTGCTTTCTTTTGTGTTTCAATCACAATTTGGTAGCTTTGCTTGTTGTGTAGATTAAGTTGCCCATAGGCATAGAGTAGTGTGACTCTTGAGTAACGCATCGACTAATAGCCCCCTAGAGTAGTGGTCTAAAGAAAGATGTGATTTTCTAGCAAACATTCACTGAATATAGGGAATCATGTATATGAAAGATCTTTCATAGATGAATGTCATCAAAAGGTATACCTATACAGCTAAATGATCTGGACATTTTTAATTGCACTAACAATCAATTTAAATGAAGGAGAAAAATTACCTGTTTGCAAAATGTATTAACAAAATATATACCGTTTTTTTTAAACATTTTTTGGTCTTTTTTAAAAAAAAATTAACAAAAAATAGAAAACCCAGAGATGATCAAATACCACCAAAAGAAAGCTCTATTTGTGGGAAAAAAATGCTAAAAAATTGAATTTGGGTAGAGTGTTGTATGACCACTCAATTATCATTAAAAGAGTGACAGGGCTAAAAGCTGAAAATTGGTCTGGGCAGGAGGGGGGGTTTAGGTGCCCAGTAAGCAAGTGGTTAAAATAGGAAAATAGGTAACACAATCAAACTAGAAAAATATATGCTTGGACATATAACTTTTTAGCTAGTTAAAGACTTTGGAAATGTTGTGTCCCTCTAAAAACGCTTGGACTAAATACTTTGGACATACCCTGTACACCCAGGGATTCCTCCCCTGTTCAATCCAGTGAAAGTGCTTCACTTGAATTATTCAATCATGTAATAGATGTGGTGGGAGGGTTTACCTTGTAGTGACAGGATATACCTTCATATATCTTGATATATCGTTGTATGCTTTTAAAATAATTACTAGTCTGTTGGAGACTTATATTTGGAATAAAGGCAATGCCCGAATTGGCTATGCGGTTTCAAATAAAAATAGGCTTCATGGCCGGAGAGGACTTACCCAATATGAAGAAGACAAGAAAAAACTCACAGGCTGCCAGATGACAATCAAGTAAAATAAGAACTGTGGCAAGCACCCCAATGTGTTCCCACACCTCTAATAAAACAACAGAAAATGATGCTTCACTATTCCCTAATGGCCCGTACACAGGATTCGAATATCGTACGACCGTTTTTCGGTTAACAATCGCAAGTAGGAATTGAATAGCCAATAAAGTCACGAAAATTCTCGTACGATAGGAAAAAAAACGGAAGTGATGTCATGTGTTGGAATGTATTTGTATTGATTTTTCGGACGACAACTATACTGACTAAACAAAAATCGTACGATTCCAGATCCGTGCAAAATCGTACGATTCCAGTTCCGTGCATGTCCGATCGAATAATATCGGACGAACGGTCGTGATCGGCTGTCGGAAGTAGTGTACACACGATCCGAAAATTGTACGATCCTCCCTCGGACGATCGTTTTCGTACGATATTCGGATCGTGTGTACGAGCCATAAGTAAAAAAAAGTGATATATAACACACTACACAGCTAGTGGCCCCCTCCAAGTGAAATAAACAAAACCAATAACAATCCTCACAGATAAATGTGTACACTAAATAAAAATAAAAAAAATATATATAATGAAGTCATGTGACGTAATGCATAGGAACAGAAGTGGGTGACATAATTTCCTGTGTAGACCTGAAGTTGGCCATATTGGTATTCCTTTGATCCATTATTGAGTTTGATGACTCATATACCTTTGTGAGTGGCTTTTTATTGTCCCCTTTTTTTACCTTTTAATAAACTACTGCACTATGGAAATCCTTGTTTTGTTTTTTGAGCTTTTTATCTGAGATTACCAGAGGATTGACTAGATCTACTTGACCCCGGGACAAGCTGAGTGGGCAGCATCCGAGTTTGATTGTAAAGTGTCATCTGACCATTGGGGGACTTTGCTGGAGGTGCATGCTGGCTGGTGGAGGATCACAGTCACGGTTTGTTTAATGAAGCACGGGTGTGTGTTATGAAGAAGCACCATTTTTCTATTTGAACATTTTATGTTTATTTACAGACATTTATTGTTTATCATTTATGCCTATTCATGTTTATTGATATTTTGAAGTACCATTGTTAATTTTACTATTGTTGCACAACCCAGTATAGAAAGACAGGGAAGCACCATCTAAGGGCAGCAATGGCAAAAAAAAAATTATAGGTAACAACTGACATGTTAAAAGTACTTATCTGTACAATGTCAAATCCAAATCTGCACGGTCATAGTGTTCGCCAATGATGGAAAACCACGGCCCCTTGTGGTGCTCAAAGGGCTGGAGGAGATGTATAGGTGGCCCACCCCCAAGCTGACATCACTTCCGCCGTATACCCATGTGTGTACCAGGGTCCCTGAACTTCCTACATCTCCTCACACGCACATAGATGACGCTTCCCTGTCTTTCTACACTGGGTTCACACAGGAGGGGTGCGGGAAACTGCATGCGATTCGGACAGGAATCGCACCGCATTCATCTTCAAATCACATGTGATTCTTTACAGTGCGATTTGAGCATATTAATTTAGTATGGGCTCAAATCACAACGCAAAGGTATTGGTTTCGGGGTGTCAGAGCATTTACTCGTGTGTAGCATGCCCCCCTTGGGGACTGTTTATATTTACCTGCTCATCTGCACCACCATGACCCTGGGAACATTCCAACCCCCCTGACACTCTGGGTTCAGACATCTTTGCACCACCTTAAAGTAATAAGTCAACAACTTGATGAGTTTATATTCTATTAACGTTTACTGAATGAATCAAAGAAGATCTTGTGGAACAGAGGAGGTAATAGATCAACTGAACTTTGGATGACAGTCCTAGTTCAGTAGACGAATTCCTCTAAAATAATACAGGTTAAGACAATTTAGCAATACAGTATATTATATACACGTATGTACAATGAAGTACCACTTGAGCATGACCTGAAAGGATAAGTGAGAGTTAAACATTAATTCTGGTAAGACTTCTAAAGGGTGAAACCCAGGCTGGCCTGTTTGACTTTTAATCCTAATGAGAGATCAATTAAGCAAGAATAATAAGAGGGCACTTTAAGTAGTAATGACAGTAATGTCCCAGTTGCAGGCCTGGTGGTCTTCGCCGGTAGTCGGAGCTCATTAACTATATCCAATAAGGTGCAGCAACAAAACAATGGTATTTCTTGGAAGGGTTGATGCGACAGGTGTCTATGTACAATGTTCACGTAGAAATGCAGTAAAGTGTTTATCCAGGGTAAAGCTGTCCCAGTGTAGCAACAAAGAAAGGTTTGCAAAGGTGGGCTATTTCCCTCTCACCAATGACCAGGCCGATTCAATGCCTTAAGAACAGCAGTTCCTGTAGAGGCGTCCTTGTAGCGGATCAGCTTGCGACGATAATCTGATGCGAAGCACGAAGCACGTGTTGTCGGAGGATCAGAGAGGTGCTGGATAGATGTCTGATGACCAGTAAGCAGTGATGGGCACTTCTCGGCCGGGTGAAATGTAGACCGCGTGGTAGGCCTCAACTTCACCCTCTCTGTACAGAGAGCTCTGTCACACACCAGACCCAGCATTCTCCCTGATGGTAGCAAAGATCCCTGGGATATGTAGTCCAGGTGTATACTCTGTATCAGCACCGATACAGGTATCGGTATTAGTGCAACCCTAGTACCAAATACAACATAGAACAAGCTCATGATCTTAAAACACTGTAATTGGCTTCAGAAATTTCTGATCAGCCTATAATTCCTAATCTTCCTACCATAAATTCCTCCATGGGGGCTTGGAAATGCCTATTGAATAGCTCTCTACATCAGGACCCAGCTAAAGACTTTTAACTCCCTCTAATTCCAAACTATAGTACACAAGACTGGATTATTAAGGGTACTGTAAATTGAATTATTTGCCCATGACTAAGGGGGCTAAGGGAAGGCGTAAAACTACTACAAATGAAACACTTTCACTAAAAGTGTCCACAGCAAACTGTTAGTATCCCATCCCTGGCAGTGGTGGCTGGTGCTCAATATTTTGGGGGGCGGCAAACTAACACCCCCCCGCGTGGGAGACGAATGTCGGCGATCCCCTCCCCCGCGGGAGACGAACGTGAATGCAATTAGATGCCTTACCTTAGGAGCCAGGGGGAAGGAAGAGCCGGGGCTGCTCTGACAGCTTCTACCGGCCAGACAGGCCATGCATCTGATGCACACAGAGACATTCTCCTCCTGGCCGAACAGGAAGTGTGTCAGGAACTGACAGGAACTGAGACACATTTGGCCAGGGGGTCTTAGGGGAGCTTCCTGATTGGCTGGGAGGAGAATCAGGAAGACAATAGCAAATATTAATTTGCTATTGTCACACATGGGCTTTTTTGAAGCCCATAAGAGCCTCAGGCTCTAATCACGTGCTTAAAAAAAAAAATCCCATAGAAAACCTGCATCCAACACCTCACATGTAGATTAGGGGGACTGATGCATGGATGGGGGGGGGGGGGGGGTGCGCCCTGAAATTGATGGGCCACCACTGATCCCTGGTCTAGCAGTTTTAAATTTCTCCAAAAACTGGTGAGTGTCATGGAATACATTTCTTTACAAACTCCCCACAATGTCAAAATTGAAACTACATTTTAAACTTATGTTCACTTCAGAACAATGAAGAGTAGCTAATACAATAAAAAGTAAAGCTTCCCATTGTGTTGGCCTCTGGGAAAATTTACAATATAGACTTTCAGAAGGTAATCCAGCCCTCTCACCATTGTGTTGAAGAGAATATCAAAATATTGAGTCTATGTAATTTCCTTTTGTGGTAGTAAAGGCATTCAAAGTTTTTGGTTGTTTGTATCTGCATTGATTTAAACTTAGGTCTCTCTCCGAATGTTTTTCTAATGCCAGTTACGTAACAAAACGTTTTACCATCTGAATGCTGATATGTTAGCTACCTTATATGACTTCCAGGGATGTTACTTTGATATAAATGATGATGACAGGTCCATAATTGTTTAGCAATCAAATTAATCAATTACCCTTCATGTAGGATCTCTATAAAGTTTGTAAGACAAAGATGCTGAATTTATTTTGTAACCAGCTGATTTTCCTTTTTACATTTGTTTAACCCCTTTACGCTGATGTAACACAAATATGCAGCCCCACTGCACTGGGCTTTTTGCAGTGGGGCTGCATATTTGCATATCTTCCTTTGTGCTGGGAGCCGAAGATCGGGACCCGAAGCGCCCGATTCTGGGTCGCCTGATCACTGTGGTAGCCTCTGATTTGCTACCACAGTGATCAGTCACTGTGAAGGCCGCCCCTGTGTTTTTCTCTCTGTGAATGGAGAGGAAAGATACATTGTATCTTTGTTTCTCCTTGCAGAGAGGGAAAAAAAAGTGTGTGTAAAAAAATTAATAATTAAAAAAAAAAAAAAAAGAAAAGAACAAAATAAGAATAAATGAGCGCTGATAAGATATTTATAAATATAACAAGCAGCTAGCACCCGTAAAGGTGAATATACAACCTTCAATAAACAATGAAGTAACAAAAGAAGTGCAGCGTGATACAGTATACAGTGGAACCTCGGATTACGAGCATAATCCGTTCCAGGAGTACTCGCATATCAAATTGAGTTTTCCCATTGAAGTCAATGGAAACGGAAATGATTTGTTCCGCATTAACTTCAATGGGAAGCAATACCGCATGCGGCCAGAGGCGGGGGTGCCGGAGAGCCTCGGAAATGCCGGAAAAGGCCCGAGCACACTTCGACTGACCTCGGCAAACCTCGGAAAGGCTCGTGAATGAAGTCTTTCCGAGGTTTTCTGAGGTCAGCCGCAGTGTGCTCGGGCCTTTCTGCACATTTCAGAACGCAGACAGTCGGCGCTGTTCAGCTCCGGCACCCCCCACCTCAGGCCAAAAGCGGCACTGCACACCGCTTTTGGCCGGAATCCTGCTCGTTTTGCGAGACAACACTAGCAACCGAGTTAGGATTTTTAGAAATACAGTGTTCGTTTTGCAAAACGCTCGTTAACCGCGTTACTCGCAAACCGAGGTTCCACTTTATAGTGAATGTCCATGTATTAAATAAATAATAATAGTCCCATGTGCATACAATTCTATTAGGCAGAAAGTCCTTAATAGGTTCCAAAGATCAACCATGGCAGTTTAGTGTGCCAGAACACTCACCAGAAAGAAAATATAAACCAGCATATGATCATAAACTGTTACACAGTGCTCCTTAGCTGTGGTATCCATTCAAAATTCTATGCACTCACCAGATATCAAATCATTATGAGCATTGTATTAATAACCTGGAGCCTGGTGACATCCTATTCAGAGTTGTAGTCAGCAGGGTAAACTTCATGGGAGATCAGCATTGTGCACAATAAAGCTCACTCGCGGGAGCCCAAATTATGCTCACATAGTGTCGTTTTATTACAGTCAGAATTCTTAAAAGCTGTAGCATATATGTAAACAATTAAAAAAGAAAAGAATTGCGCTAGGTGTGGAATAACCAATACATAAATAAATGAATAAATAAACCGTGAAGGATACCCTGCAACTAAGCACTATAACCCCGATATAGGGCACAAAGAAATATAAATAGACTAAAAGTGCAGCACTGGGTGATAAACTAATAATGCAAGTGATTATGAATAAAAACCGTGATTATACAAAGGTGTGTTCTAAATAATCAAATAATCAGAAAAACATCATAATAGTTCATATGTGTAAATATGATCAATCCATAAGCAACAAACACGTGTATCAAATGCAAAAACAGTTCATGGGTGAAATAATCCAACAAAGAAGTGTTCACAAATGAAATCCAAATGATAAGTTTCCACCACTAGTGCAGCCCTAGTGAAGTTATAAGGAGAAAAAAAGACTCCAATAGTTCAGAGATACCTTTGACTAATTTATTCAAAAAAAAGTACCAACAGGTTCACAATACATAAAAAAATTCCTTGCAAGGATAAAAGATAAAAAAAATCTGCTAATCTCCAAAAAAGCGATTTTTCCACTTTTCTAATCTGCTCCACCGCCATATCCCCATGCTCTTCTGACTCACTGCTGAATCACCTTCTCATCTGTCCTAACACTGAACCCATCTGCTCATCTGCCCCACCACTGTAACCCGCTTTATCATCTGCCCCACCAATGTACCTCCTGCACATCTGTCTCACCTCTGTACCCCCCTGCTCTTCTGCCACACCACTGTAACCCCCTTCTCATCTGTCCCACCACTGTAACCCCCTTCTCATCTGTCCCACAAATACACCTCATTTCACATCTGCCCCACTGTTCTACCCCCCTGCTTTTCTGTCCCACCACTAAACCCCCTTCTCATCAGCCCCAAAACTGGACCCCACTGCTCCTCTGTCTCACCACTGTAACCCCCTTCTCATCTGGCCCAACACTGAACCCCCCCTGCTCATCTGCCCTACCACTGTAACCCCCCTGTCCATCTGCCCCATCACTGTACCCCCCTGCTCTTCTGTCCCACTGCTGAACTCCCTTCTCATTTCTTCCACCCCTGCACCCCCCCTGCACATCTGCTACACCTCTGTACCCTCCTGCTCATCTGCTCCCTTCTTTCTGAGATTGGTAGTGGCAACCAAGTGAGTCATCTTCCTCCTGATGGTGGACGGGGCTAGCAAGACTGTGGTTGTCTTTAGTAGTGGCCAGTCACAGTCCTCCTCCTCCTGGAAACAGAGACCGTCCCCCTCTAGCAGAACTGCACCCAAACTGTTCCCCATCACAAAAGCTGACAATCGCAGCTACAACAAAGTTAGAGAAACAAACAGTGTTTCCCATCTTTTACAATGTGTGGGGGCACAGTGCCTCCCCCTCAGTGCAGGTGCGACCTGGGGAATTCTGAAATTGGAATGCATTAGTGTCTCACTGACACGTTCCTGCTCTGCTGATGGGGAGGGAGTCGAGTGTTGGCAAAAGAGGCTTTGCGTGCCACTTGCCACACCGTCCCGGGGGTTGCCTACCCCTGCCATAGAGTAACATACGACTCCAGCCACCTGAACAAATTACTCATTCACACAACCATAGTTCCTGTGTAAATGAGTCCTTAGGGCTCATTCATACATAAGCTTGGGGGATGGTAAAACACCACAGTTGCTATTGCCCACCAAGTGGGTGTACACATGCCATGGCTACAATGTTATGCTTCACAGCCATGGCAGCAATTATAGCCCTGTCAAACAAGACCCATTCTAGGTAATAGCGTTGCTCTGCAAGTCCCCCGCAACAGCGTGCAAAGCACGTGGTTGCAGCGCACTAGAGTGGGGTTAAAGCAGGTGGTGAAAAAAGGTGATATGCCTCCTCACAGGCTATCAAATGCTCCCTGAAGAGTGATCCAAATGCTGAGAGCAAAGTACATGTGAACAAGCCTTTCATTTTTTTTAATTTTTTTTTTAGATTTGTTTTAGAATTTTATTTTATTTATTTATTTATTTTATAACATTTTTAATTGCCTTGTTGAGGGGCTTTGGTGAAATATCAGTTGTATAAATAGACCCCGGATGTCTCCCTTTTGAGACAGAGAAACAGAATGAGGACATAGATTCCTCAGTTCCTTTCTCTGCAGCCTCAGCTGCACAGATTAATGAATAGGAAGCACTCAGATGCTTCCCGTTCATTCACAAACGTAAGCATATAAACACAGCTCAATATGCTTCAGTGATGAATGGACACAGTGAGTGATGGGTACTGATCACTCCCTGTGTTCATTCAAGAAAATAAGAAGCCAGTAAATATAACATATTTACTGGCCCCTGGCTCACCATCTTGAAATGATCCCCCCTGTGTGCCCTCAGCAGCTGCTGGTGGGAGGGAGAGGAGGGAAGCTGTGAGGGAAAGAGCACACAGGGAGGCCCGAACAGCAGGGGGCAGGGTGATCAGAGCAATAGGGGGGCACAGACACTAGAACCAATTGCCCTGAAGCACAGCTGGAGGGAGGGAGAGGAGAAAAAGCCAGCACCGCTGCAGGGGGAGCCACAAGAGGATTAGTATCAGCAACAAGACAGTACAGCTGCCCCCCTGTTTGGCTGTACACGGAGGCCGAGTCTGTACTGCCTTATCAGCAGCCCTGTATTAAATCATAAGTGTAAAAATAAAATTTCCTGACGCCAACATGGCAGCATACTAGTGATAGAGCTCCGCCTCTTTACCACTCCCTCAGGACCAGTGAATAGCATAAATGAAAGGCCTAGTTAGGCCCCACCCCATTCTTCTTTTTTTCCTCATACCTCAACGCACCAGTGAAGAGTAAGCAGTACTATGTCCCCTCTCTGCCTCCGTGCAGCATCCGGTTGGGTTTAAGCCTCTCCCAGTGCAAAGTCCCAGTGCTCAGGCTGCTAACATGCGCTATAGTCTGGGAGCACCTTCTGTGGGTCTTATTGGGGCCCCTGCAGTGTTTCCTCTTTAGGAACGAAATCTGCTTTTAAAATTGATAACTGCAGCACTTGTGGAATATGGGGGGCCAGCTATGCTTTATCTCTCTCTTATCCCCTTGTGCCATACAGGGTCGCTTGTACCTCTTACCTATGTCTCCCTCGTGTCCTTCATTACCTTTCCCATTCCCTGCTGTCCTCTGCAGGTGTTGCATGTGTGTGTATAGGTATGTATGTATGTATATGTGATATGGGTGTGTGTATACGTATATACACGTTTAAAAAATTAAATAAATGTATGTGGATGTGTGGGTATGCATATGTGTATATGTGGGGGTGTATGTAAAAAACATGTATGTTTTGTAGGGGATCAGAGGGGTGAAAGGCCCATTCAGATAGTTCAGTAAAATAAACATGGCTTTATTCAGCAAAACAATCAGAAGAAAAAGACAGGCTTGTCTTGTCACACAGGTGCAGAGATAGGAAAGTTTCAGTCTCTTTAACCAACAGGCTGACATATAGACAAAGTACAAGGCTCTAGTCAGAGCTACAGTCTCTGATATGGTTTTGCTCACCCCAGCAGATACATAAACCAGCAAATGGATCCTCACACAGCATGCTGCTGTGTGTCTCTCTCTCTCCAAGCACACTCTCCTCTTACATCTTCAGCTCAGCTGACAGTAAGCAGGGCTGAAGGAGAAGTCCCTACCCTCTTCAATTAACCCTTTCCTAACCTGCCCCAGACTGACCCTCTGCAGTATATGTGTGTAGGTATGTGTGTGTGTATATATGTGGGTATGTTTGTATATGTGTACATGTGTACATATGTAGGTATATGTAGATAAAAAAGAATCCTTTCTCCTAGATCTACTCCTGATCCTTCTGTCGCTTTTCAGCTATTCTCACCTCAGCTGGCCGTCCCATTTTACCGCTCATATAAAGACCCTCAACAACTAGGGTGGGGACCACCATATTGGTAAGTTTTCAGGAAAAATAGTGCCCTCTCATGCGGATTGGCTTTGATTTGCTTCAGCCCCACATGCCCACGCTCTCAAGATGGCCGGGCCAAGGCAAGGCGGACGTTCTTCAGAGGAACATAGCCCGGATGGCGCTCCTACTCAGGAGAAGAGCTCCAAGGAAGACGTCTTTGCTCCTCTTCCCCAGAGTAGTGCCCCAGCAAGATTCCTGCAGGGCCTATGGCGCAGTATCTATGCCCGGGAGGCTGGTGAGTAGACACTGCCTGGAGAAGTATGCAGCTAACAGGTAATGCCAAATGTCTTTATTATTGATAAGAATGGCACACAATTCTGTTTTGAACTAGCCTTAATTACCTGGAGCAACTGTTGTATTGGAAACTGTTGGAGACTATTGCCATAGGAGACAGCGTTCCTGTCCGTGCAGATGTGGCATCTTGCTGGAAGCTTTTCCCTGCGTGGCTGTCCTCCTGTAGAAGTCTGGGAGTCTGCTGCACAGACACATTTGGGTGCCCCATTGAGAGTAGTAATGTAATGCACAGAGCGCTCTAGTGGGTGTGGCCAAATTGCCCTTCCTGACATCATCACCTTTCAGTGAGGCCAAACAGCCGCCTACAACGGCAACAGTTTTGTATATGACTATCTCGGTTACTTGGGGAGCCACAGCCTGGTCTGGGTAACATGTCCGGGTCTCAGGTGGACTGAAACCCTGAAACATGATTCAAAATCCGAACTGTCCGGGTGAATCCTGGACAGGTGGCACAGGTGTCTGGTGCCCAAGAATCTACTTTGCAGAGGCTGCCTGCTGGCTAAGTGGGTGACAATTCTGTCTAGTAGCACTGGGATTGCTGGTTCAATTCCCCAACATGCTAATACTTGTTTTGATGTTTATTTCTTCTCCCTGTGTGGGTTTCTCACCACAATTCAAAGACATGCTCTGCACCTACTATGCCTTACAACCCACTCTATGTGGAGGGATGTTGACAACTCATGGCTCTGGAGGTTCTCATTTGACTGAAGGGGGCCTGGGTCATTGTTACATTTATTACAGATGCAGCAGTCTGCTACTCAAAATATGGAGGCTGACCAGGAAGTCCCTCCTAGTTGCTTGTATAGCCACTGAAAGAGCACCCTGGCACTTTGGCGGCTAGGGAGGCCATATGGTTGAGACTGCATATTGCTTCCTAGAAACAAAAGTGGGGAAGAATGAAGGGGGTTCGAGAATAATGCCCCGTATAAACAGGATGTCGAAACTGTATATTCTGAACAAGCTAATGGTCAACCTGCTCCTACATACTGTAGCATCTGCAAATGCCGGTAGACCAGCAATAACCAGCCCATGTACTGGGTGAGTCTAACGGGAATGGTTTAATAATTATCAACCAGCTGCTGCACCTGCAGGACTCTGAGGAGAGTGGCAGGGTCTGTATCCCTTTAGACATGTTTTCCTATTGGAAGTGTCTTGCCAAAAAATGAGATTTTTGTGGCAGTGGATGCCGAGGGTCTGGCTTGTGTGTCTTGGTGCAGACTTCTGGGGGGATCAGTGAGCCAGTCACACAGGTGCATGCCCAGACTCTTAAGGTAAGACCTAGAAGGCACGCTAGAAGGCACGCTGGTTTGACAAGTAGATCCCACCCTGTCAGCTAGTTATTTATCACTAGTATGCTGCCATGTTGGCGTCAGGAAAACTGAAATTTGTATCAAATACTTACCGTAATTTTCCTTTCCTGACACCAAACCATGGCAGCAAATGGTCCCACCATTATACGTTTCAGTATGTAGCTAATTACAGAGAATGGGGTGGGGCCTAACTAGACCTTTCATTTATGCTATTCACTGGTCCTGAGGGAGTGGTCAAGAGGCAGAGCTATATCACTAGTATGCTGCCATGATTTGGCATCAGGTAAGGAAAATTACGGTAAGTATTTTATACAATTTTCCGTTATATCCAGACAGTGGGAAATTTCAGAAAAAAACCCAGCAGCTATCTAAAATTATCATCATTATTGTCATCATAAATAGAGACAGCTTCAGCATACATTTGGTGTCTGTTGTCTGATCTCCCATACTGCAGTATGTGTTTTTCAGTTAGGTCTCACTGGCAAACTAAGGACAGCTACCTATACCTGTATTTCCAAAGAAATCCACAACAAAAAAAATCCCTGTTTGCCTATTTCATCTGCACAGGATAATTAAAGTGAATATTCACATAAATGATTGTGTGAGCATTCTGAAATCCTTTAGTAAAAAAGAAAACATTTTTAAATAAATATTGTTTAAAATGAAGCCCCAATTAATCAATTTAGTTAATCCTAAATAACTTTTTTCTCTTTGATATTTTGTTTTGCAGATATTTGTTTTTACTCTTCCTTGTGTTCCAGAATAAAATAGTACATTTTATCTACAGTAACACCAGTTCTTTAAAAATAAACACTGGCTCCTTCACATTAGCGTTTCTCTGCGATTTCCAGTGCGATTTTGGAGCGTGACTTTGCACGAATTGCACAAGTGTGAATGGAGTCACTAGAAAAAAAAGTATTTTTTACATTTTGTTTTGTCTTTAGAATATATATACAAATATTTTATAGCCTAAAATGAATCGCCTGTAGTGCAGGAAGAGGCAAAAGGGAACCTTGCTTGGGCACTGTTAGGTAATGTCCTAAATACAAAAAGATACTAGTCACCATCTACAGAGATAAGGGGTTCTATATCCAGGAACACCAATTAAATTAGCAGACAGAGCAAGGGAACAAAAAGGTATCTGAAGACTGTGACGCTGGCACACATTTGATTTAGGTTCCCAGGTCTTTAAAAAACAAACACTCAAAACTTATGGTGGAAACAGTGGTGGATACTATGAAATGGAGATATTTTCACTGGGTATTCTAAGATATTTAATAAACCAGTGACTGACCTTGCCCACTAGACTCTGCCACCAACTTTAGGGTGTTTCTGGGATGAATAAACCTAACCATTTGGCAAAATGATCTCCACTGAAGGGAGAGATCAACCAATTTGAACTTGATCATCTCTTGGACTGTTCTGCACTACTGTGCATTCAACTCCCACCCACCACAGCTATAGGTCAATCAAAAGAGCATTGTACCCAAGCAGGTCAAATGGCAATCACATGATCCTCCTCTAATGTCATAGTATATTCCTCAATGTATATGGAAGCTAAAAAACAGAAAGCTCACATAGCATAATACTGTTTTTATTTAAAAAGGAGTAAAACCATCTCCGAATAAACATCTGTTTAGTTTAAGATGTAATTGATGGTGATGCTACTTGACCGCCCTCCATAGGAAAAATGTACCCTAAAAGTCTCAGTGAAATCTGCTCCCTTGACGTGTATAACTACCTGAGATCCGCGCTATAGCCGAATGACGGCTACAGCGCGGATCTAATGTGTCGGGACGACGTCTATTGACGTTGTCCCGGCCACGAGCTGCCTGCGCGCCCCCTGAAGGGCGCGCGCGGCGCGCTCTGTGATCAGCGAGTCTGTGAGACTCGCTGGATCACAGATCCGAGTAAGGGGTCGATCCCCAATGACAGCTGATCATGTGACAATAACAGAGCCGGTAATCGGCTTTTTTTCCTCCTCACGCTGACAGCGCGAGGAGAAAAAAAAAAAGCCGATCACCGGGGGCAGTGAGAGGGACATCAGTCCCTCTCACTGCAATGTGCCCAGCAATGTGCCCAATACATGGTGCCCACTATTGCCTAATTAAAGTGCCGCCTACCAGTGCCCACAGTGCCATCTGTCAGTGCCCACAGTGCCATCTGTCAGTGCCCACACTACCATCTGTCAGTGCCCACAGAGCCATCTGTCAGTGACCACAGTGCCAGTGCTGCACATCAGTGTCACCTACCAGTGCTCATCAGTGTCACCTACCAGTGCTCATCAGTGTCACCTACCAGTGCTCATCAGTGTCCCCTACCAGTGCCCATCAGTGTCATCCATCAGTGCCCATCGGTGCCACCCATCCGTGCCACCCATCCGTGCCCATCAGTGCCATCTTTGCTGTCCCCATCAGTACCGACTTATCTGTCCCCACCAGTGCAGCCTATCAGTGCCCACCAGTGCAGTCTATCAGTGCCTACCAGTGCAGCCTATCAGTGCCAACCAGTGCAGCCTATCAGTGCCCACCTGTGCCGCCTCATCAGCGCATATCAATGAAGCAGAAAAATTACCTGTTTGCAAAATTTTATAACAAACTATTAAACATGATTTTTTTTTTAATTTTCCATCTTTTTTTGTTTGTTTAGCAAAAAATAAAAACCCTAGCTGTGATTAAATACCACCAATTCACTCTATTTGTGGGGAAAAAAATGATAAAAATTTCATTTGGATACAGTGTTGTATGACCGCGCAATTGTCATTCAAAGTACGTCAGTGCCAAAAGCTGAAAATTGGTCTGGTCACGAGGGGGGTTTAAGTGCACAGTAATCAGCTGGATAAGGAAACAAGGAAAAAAAAATCTGAAAACTCTTTCTAGCACATGGTACAACTTTATTCAATCAACATCCCTTGATGTTTAAAATAAGGTTTTACAAAGATTTGTTCTCTATGAAGTTCACCCTGGAAAATGATTATTAAGCCTAGTACACAAGGGCCAATAAAAACTGTCTGACATCCGGCTCCTGTGGACGGGAGCCGATCTGACAGAAGCTGGCTTCTGTTGAAGCGGCTCTGACTGGACCTGCCATTTTTTCTTTTGTTCAACCCGCTTGATTAAACTAAAAAAAAGTAGTGGTGTGTACCAGGCTTTAGTCAGATGCCATTTGTATAGCCCAATTTTGCTGATAAGCCTTATTAGGTATTTTTGTAGTTTGAATTGGGATTACTGAACAAAATGAAGCATCGTGTGGGGATCATATGCTACACCTAAGTGCAACTCCAGATCAGCATTGCCTTTGTGCTATGATCATTTACAGCTTAATTCAGCATAACTTCGCTTTGCTATTTACCTTAACTACTACTAATAGAGTATTCTCACATCTTTTATCCCTTAACTTGTTTATTGTTCATGTATTTGTTCATAATACATTCATACTGTTTGTTCATGATATACTATATATATATACTGTAGTTATTTCTATATGATAAATATACAAAGGTCTACTATTTGATGTAATAATAGTAATTTAATATCTATATAATACCCTGCGAAAAGCCAACACGGCTCTATTAACAAGCTATACTGTTTGATCTTAAAGCAATGTCAATAAGTTTTAAGATGTTTTAGTACAACCCATATATCTCAAATAACAATCTACCATGGGAACATTACTATGTTGATGCTGATGGATTAGGTAAGAGACCAAATATATTGAATACTCTCTAGTTGTCTCTATAGTTTTTTTTTTTTGTTGTACAATTCTAATCTGTCTTTATAAAAATAAAACATCCACTAGCAGTGACAAAGAAAACAAAAGAAACCATGCAACTATGTAGGCTTCCTTAACTTATTTTCTGTTATGAATTTTATATATATATATATATATATATATATATATATATATATATATATATATATATATATATATATATATATATGTGTGTGTGTGTGTATTTACACAGTAATAATTTGTTATCATTGGTAACAAATTACTGTATTTCTATTCATCAAATATGTTACTTAGCAACTTCTGTTTTTTGTTGCTCAGAAACAACACAAACAACAAAAAGCCATACTTTACAATAATTCTGTAAATAGATTCAGGACAGATTTAACAAGATTTAAAAAAGTGTGTAGTAGAGTAATGGCATCCAGTAACCAGTAAAAGTGTGAAAGTAATCTTATGCCAGTTTATTTATTTTAACTTCTGAAGATTAATCAAAATAAGAAACAAGAGAGCAGAAGTGAGAAAAACTAGAAAGAAAATTCAAATTTTGTACACATGATCGGAATTTCTGACGGGAAATGTTCGATGTGAGCTTGTTGTCTGATGGTCCGACCGTGTGTATGCTCCATCAGACATTTGCTGTCGGAATTTCCACTCACAAATGTTTGAGAGCAGGTTCTCAAATGCGTGTGTACACAAGTCCGATGCACAAAATTCCACATATGCTCGGATTCAAGTACGAGACGGAAGCGCTTGGTCTTGTAAAACTAGCGTTCGTAATGGAGATAGCACATTCGACACGCTGCAAATTTTGAAATCTTTCAATGCAGCGCATTCTCTTCTTCTTTATAATGCTAGAATAATGAAGCTGATATTCACACACAGTTCTGACAAACTGATTTTTTATTATTTATCGTGATCTCCTGAATAATCTTTGTTTTTGTTTGTTTTTTTCGCAAGATCTCCAGAAAAAAATGTATTTTATTTTTTTATAGTGATCTACTTTTTTTTTTATAGTGATCTCCATAATATTTTTTGTCGTTTTGTGTGTCAAGTTACCACAACACCATTATTATATTGTATTTATTAACCTCAAAGAGGTTGGTTGGTGTTGGTGTCCCTTGTTAATTTGACATTGTATTTTTGAAATGTACCTGCCTACTCACTAACAAACTGTCCTTTTTGCTGTCAAACACATAGCCAAGTATTTGTCCAAACAAAAATTTCAAATTTATTAGGGGCCCTAACAAAATAAAGAGGAAGGCAACTCTGGAGAAACAATTGGAATTGGTGAAACCTTTGTACCCCAGGGCAGACATCAATTAGTTGACAGGCAAAATTGGTAGCCTGAGGAGTCCATTTAATAGGGAGCACAATCCGGTCCAGGACTCCGAGAGATCGGGAGCAGCAGCAGATTACATGTATGTGCCGAGGCTGTGGTCTTACAACAGCCTGCGTCTTTTGCCAGACCACACCAATCCCAGGCCATCACTCTCAAGACTTCCTTGCACGCTTCCTTCCAGGCTGTGCCTGTGGTGTTGGAGGTGTTGCTGGAGGTGGTGGAGGAGTCATATGGTCCAACTCTCAGACGTGGCTTTTATTGGTGAGTTGGCCCCCTCACCCCCTTATTTAGGGCCTGAAATATGACCTCCTCACAGATGAGGCGTTGGCCCTCCTCCATTACTTGCATTGTACTGGCCGTCATACACGCAAAGGACTCCTGCACACTAGGGGTGGTTGTGAGTACCACAGTAGCCTGCCAAATCAAATTATTCGCTGACTCCTCCAGGTTCCTTGCCTTCCTGGTCCTTTTTGTTGGAAGGCGGAGGGAAGGAACCTGGGATTCGGTTGGGTTGTTGAGCATGGCCACCTCCTTGCTGCCACTTTCCAAGGCCTCCTCCTGGCTGAGACTTTCCTGTGTATGAAAATGGGACATAGTTTTAGTTTTTTGGTCATCAATCACACACAATTTTGAGCTCATGACTGTTGCAAATTTCACGTTAATAAATAGAAAAGCCTATCATTCTGACCCCAGCATTTTTCATTCTTTTCAATCATTTTTGGCCACTACTATCTATTGATATGTAAACCACTTTGTTAAATCAGAAATTAGTGATCAATAATAACATCTAGTTAACATCATACATTTTTTGACAAGAATTATGTTGAACAATGCTATACCTGGCTCAAGCTGGGCTCCTCCACATCTTCTTCCTGGGTGTAAGGCCCAGGTTGTACGTCAGAAGCCTCATCTGAGGTGGAAGAAAGTGTGGAAGGAAGGGTTGAGAATGATGGCCTGGGTTCACTCTGGTATGACAAAAACCGCAGTCTGTCATAATACCAGAGCCTGGGGACATAAACGTCATCTGCAATTGATGTTCCACAGGCCATCAATTTTGCACTACAAATAGGTAATGTCAGCCGTGGGAATCACGGGCTTCACCAATTCCAACAGTTGATCCAACGCTGCCTTCCTCTTTAGTTTATTGTTATAAAATTGGTGTTTCACTTGCCACAGACAGGGTAGCTCCTTGTACTTATCAATGAAGTTGGAGAGGAAGTCATTGTCATTATATATATCCATATTCTCTGCAAGACACAACACAAGACAAACCCTAATGTCAGGCTAAACTCTCCTAATCTTGTCCCAATATAGGCCTCAATCTGTAAAAGCAGTATAGGCCACTAACCACTGGTGCCCCAAGTTAAAATTGTACCTTTTTTTGCATGATCAGGGCTTACGCTACTCCGTCCTCCGCTCACAGATCGTACATACGATGCACGCATGTTATGCTTTATATACACTGCGCTTGCGTAAAACACCACCCCTGACCGTCTTTCTAGTGTATTCCCCGCCACTTCTCTTTCGGCGCAGTGGGAGAGCACATGGCGGTGAAACAGGTGTGTGAGAATAGCAGCAACGACAATGAAAGCCCAGAGCCAGAAACGTCCTAATCCAGGATGAGATTTAAGGCCTCAAATATGTCCTTTGTAGAGATGGTGGAGATGGTGGAGATCTTGAAGAGGGCCGACTATGATGGGAAGTATGGATCATACAGAAACCCAAATGTAAGAAAGGCCAAGATCCTGACTAAAGTTGTGAGAAGTCTGCAGAGGAATTTTGGGGTACGACGATCCAAGGAGCAATTGAGGAAACGCTGGTCAGACCTTAAATTGAGGGAGCAGGATCAGTACAGAAGGATCAAGAGAGTGCTTCAAAAAAGTAAGTATTTTTTGTATGTTCTTATTATTATTATTACTTTCGTGCTGCTCCATGTGCTTTTCTTTACTGTTGTACAGTTTAAAATGGCAAGTTTCAGGTTCGTGGACACAATAATCGTTCATAAAAACATTGTTCGTTCGCCTACTAATACAATGTTTTTGGCAGATGCAGGTTAACTACATTTGTTCATGCCTATTTGTATTAAAATAAGTTTATTACATAGTTGTCTAGATGGGTTTGTAACTAGAATGAAATGCAAACTTGATTCAGTGTAAGGAGAGGACACTCAGCAGCTGTTTACACATCTGGACACAGGAGCACTAGTGTGGGAAACCAGAACATCCTTTTTAGGGTGTCTCACACAGGTGCTCCCATGGATACTACGGGTCTCTTCATGTGTGACACTTTACCTTCAGTTTGGAACTCTGCCAAAACAGACAATTGTACACTTCCAAGCAATTTTTTATATTCCTATTTCTTGCCTCAAATACCTGTGTGCTAAGTATACCTTTTTTATTATTCACATAGGGGAGAAAAGACTCGGGACATCTGAGGAGATCAGGAACCCCACTACTCCAGAAGAAGGGGAAATCCCCACACACCCTGAAGATGTGGAGGGAGGAGAGGTTCATGAAGTGGGCAAAATAGTGACCACAACAGGTCAGTGTCTGAGACCACAGCTTCAGGTAATAGATGTATGCCTGCATATTTATAATACATGGTGTGTTTTTTTATTTTTAGGTGATGTGGATGTTGTGGAAGAAGAAACTAATTTCAACAGTGCAAGTGCACAGATCCTTATCAGTGAGATCATGGTGTGCAATCGGGAATTAGAGAAGGACAAGGAAATCATCAATGATGTTGAAACAAGACTCAACATCATTGATGTTTTAGGCAGAATCTAAAAGACTCAAAAATTTAACAGATTGTCGTTATATTTTTTATTTTTACTAGTTTTAGTAAAGTAATTTGAAAGCCAAATTTTGAAGATGCACATAGTGTGTCAAAATGTGCTATCTGCCATCACGGGATATCAATGTACGCGTTTTGTGGGTGCAACCCCTTCCTCGCAACTAAAGTAGATGAGAGGAAGGGGTTGCACCCCGAAACACATCCATTGATCCCCCATGATGGGAGCTAGCACATGTTGACATTAGGCATGGGATCAGGAGGGAAATCCACGTTTTGACTCCCAATTTGTGTGCATCTTCAAAATTTGGCTTTTACAGGGGTGACATTACCCCATCTGATGAAGGCAAGATCAACAGAGTTTTGACATACTAATGTCACATATTGCCTTCAATTTATCAAAGTTGAACTTTGTAAGTTCCTGAGTTGTGGATGTGGATGTTGTATGGTTTTAAATATGCCTGTTTAACCAAAAAAAGGCTATACAGTATACTGTCACACATACATCAAAAATTTTGGTTTGTTAAAAAAGCCTTTTTTTAATGTGCACAGAGTAAAATGTTTTATACTCAACAATGTGTGGCTTCTTCTTTTAATGCTCAATACCAGTTTTTGGAGTAAGTTGGTGTAGTTACATTGACAATGGGGGTATTTACTAAAGGAAAATCCACTTTGCACTCCAAATGCACTTTCAGTGCAGTCTCAGTGCACTTTCAAGTGCACTTGCAGTGCACTTATAGTGCAAAGTGGATTTTCCTTTAGTAAATAACCCCCACAGTGCTCTAAAATTTGCCCCAATCAGGCCATTTTAGGGACTATTAATTCATGGAGCTGAAAAGGATGATTATTTTTATCATTAATGCATCACATACATTAACAACAAAAACATTGTGTGTGTGTGTAGCAGACCCACAACATAATAGTTAGCTGAAAAAGAGATTGTCACCTGTCACATGTATAAAATAAATTACATTTTCACTATTAAAGAAAATGGCCTAAAATAAAAAGACATCGGAGAACCGAGGAGACAGCTAAAAGAAACACAAGCAGTAAATCAAATGAAATATGAGTTCAGTTTATAAAAAAAATTCTTATTTAAAACATGTTTTAAACATTGTCTGGTACCCGCAACATGGCTTGAAAACTAACGGCTGGTCAGACGAACTGACAGAACGCACTGAAAATCAGAAAGGACCTGAGAAGAACGATCTGAAAAACAGATACGAACTATTAAATATAACGCACTGAAAGGCAGGAACTAACTGACAACACGCACTGAAGAACAGATACGAAAACCACAAGCACAAACTGACAAACAGTAATGAACTGAAAAGCACGAGGCTGAAAAGCGCAAATCGTCTCTCACCAATAGGGATGGGCCCGGTATTCGATTTGAACCCACGTTCGAATCAAACATCGGGTGTTCGACTGCTCGTCGAGCCCAGAACTATGTGGGTCGTTTGCATCAAATTTGTGTGATGCGAACGGCCCACAATGCACTGCGCCAGTCTCAGTGCATTGCTGGCTGATGATTGGCCAAGCATGCACTGTGACCCCGCATGCTTGGACAATCATAGAGCCAGCGGTTTAGTACATGCCCCACACTATATAAGGCCGCCGCGCCGGCGGCCTAGTGTAGTGTGTTCCGGCAGTGTCAGTCAAATTATCTGCTGTGATTCATTCTGCATTGCTGACAGCATCTGCTGTGTTATTCATTCTGCTGAGTGCTGAAAATATCTGCTGTGTTATTAATTCTGCTAAGTGGTGACATTATCTGCTGTGATTCTGGGGATTACTCTAGTGTGTGCCTGCTGTTAGTACAGCATTGCAGTATCACATTAAACCACCTTTACCCTTCTGGCCTGTTGTCATCTAAGGCAGCCAGCCAGGCATTTGCAGGAGTTAGCGTGTGTGTGCTGTGTGAGTATAGCACAGCACACTAAACCACCTCAGCCTCTATCTGCCCTAAGGCCCTGTTGTCATCTAAGGCAGCCAGCCAGGTATTTGCCGGAGTTAACGTGTGTGTGTGTGCTGTGTGAGTATAGCACAGCACACAATAAACCACCTCAGCCTGTATCTGCCCTAAGGCCCTGTTGTCATCTAAGGCAGCCAGACAGCCATTTGCAGGAGTTAGTGTGTGTGTGTGCTGTGTGAGTATAGCACAGCACACAATAAACCACCTCAGCCTGTATCTGCCCTAAGGCCCTGTTGTCATCTAAGGCAGCCAGACTGCCATTTGCAGGAGTTAGCGTGTGTGTGTGCTGTGTGAGTATAGCACAGCACACTATAAACCACCTCAGCCTGTATCTGCCCTAAGGCCCTGTTGTCATATAAGGCAGCCAGACAGCCATCTGCAGTATTTAGCGTGTGTGATTATAGCACAGCACACTAAACCACCTCAGCCTCTATCTGACCTAAGGCCCTGTTGTCATCTAAGGCAGCCAGCCAGGCATTTGCAGGAGTTAGCGTGTGTGTGTGCTGTGTGAGTATAGCACAGCACACAATAAACCACCTCAGCCTGTATCTGCCCTAAGGCCCTGTTGTCATCTAAGGCAGCCAGACAGCCATTTGCAGGAGTTAGCGTGTGAGTGTGCTGTGTGAGTATAGCACAGCACACTATAAACCACCTCAGCCTGTATCTTCCCTAAGGCCCTGTTGTCATCTAAGGCAGCTAGACAGCCATCTGTAGTATTTAGCGTGTGTGTGCTGTGTGAGTATAGCACAGCACACTAAACCACCTCAGCCTCTATCTGCCCTAAGGCCCTGTTGTCATCTAAGACAGCCATCTGCAGGAGTTAGTGTGTGCGCTGTGTGACTCCAGCACAATATACACTACCCACTACAATGCCTGGAAGACCGACAAGGAGAGGCAGACAGTCCTGAGGCAAGAAAACAGGGCAAGCAGGCTCTGTGTCTAGAGACAACAGTGCTGGTCGTGGACGTGGTGCATCGTCATCAGCACGTGGCCATGGGACATGCTTGTCCTTCTTTTCGGCAGCTGGACATGTTGAGCCGCATCATGCCGAAGGCTTGGTAGAGTGGATGACCAAGCCCTCCTCATCCTCCTCTCTCACACAGGCTCAGGGTACTGGAAAAGCAGCTGCCAACGCGTACTCAATGGAATCATCAGGCACCCCTTCCCTAGACCCACCATGTCCTCCTGAGGAGTCCCCCGAACTGTTAGAGCACAGTGTTGGGTACATCGAATGATGATACCCAGCTAGAGGAAGGCACTAGCGTGAGCGCAGAGAGAGGGGATGCTCAAGGACAGCAATCTGGCAGTCATGTTCCACCAGCTGCAGCTTACTGCCAGGTTTGCTCCAGTGGTGAAGAGGGAGGGGATGATGAAGTCACTGACTCCACGTGGGTGCCTGAAGGTAGAGAAGGAAGAAGGAGGAGGCGGCACATCTCCAACGAGGCAGGATGCCCTCCGGGGGCCAGCTTGAGGCCAGCACACCAACTGAATCACACCGCAGAGCTCTGCCTGTGCAGGGTGCTGCCTCTGCACGTTATTACAAAAGTTCTTTGGTGTGGGCATTTTTTGACGCGAGTGCATCACATCGCACCACTGCTATTTGCAACATATGTCTCAAGCATATCTTGCGTGGCCAAAACATCAGCCGCTTGGGCACCACAAGCATGACCAGACATATGTCAACCTGCCATGCAGCTCGTTGGCAAGCGCACATTAAAGACCCACACCAAAGAACAAAGCGGACCTCTCCTTGCTCCTCATCAGCTGGGATCTCCAACCCCACTATACCTGCAGTCCTCTCTGAAAGCTGCACTGAGAGGAATGAAGGTGTAGAATTAGGTGTGTCACAGCCAAGAACTTGCGGGCACTCTGCTAGCAGTACACCAACGTCCCATTCTACCAGGAAAATTTCCCTGCCCCAGCTGCTGGACCGTCGAAAGAAGTTTACTCCCAGCCAAGGACAGCAATCTGGCAGTCATGTTCCACCAGCTGCAGCTTACTGCCAGGTTTGCTCCAGTGGTGAAGAGGGAGGGGATGATGAAGTCACTGACTCCACGTGGGTGCCTGAAGGTAGAGAAGGAAGGAGGAGGAGGCGACACATCTCCAACGAGGCAGGATGCCCTCCGGGGGCCAGCTTGAGGCCAGCACACCAACTGAATCACACCGCAGAGCTCTGCCTGTGCAGGGTGCTGCCTCTGCACGTTATTACAAAAGTTCTTTGGTGTGGGCATTTTTTGACACGAGTGCATCACATCGCACCACTGCTATTTGCAACATATGTCTCAAGCATATCTCACGTGGCCAAAACATCAGCCGCTTGGGCACCACAAGCATGACCAGACATATGTCGACCTGCCATGCAGCTCGTTGGCAAGCGCACATTAAAGACCCACACCAAAGAACAAAGCGGACCTCTCCTTGCTCCTCATCAGCTGGGATCTCCAACCCCACTATACCTGCAGTCCTCTCTGAAAGCTGCACTGAGAGGAATGAAGGTGTAGAATTAGGTGTGTCACAGCCAAGAACTTGCGGGCACTCTGCTAGCAGTACACCAACGTCCGATTCTACCAGGAAAATTTCCCTGCCCCAGCTGCTGGACCGTCGAAAGAAGTTTACTCCCAGCCATCCACATGCCCAGCGGTTGAATGCTAGCTTGGCTAAATTGCTAGCACTTCAACTGCTGTCTTTTCAGTTGGTAGACTCAGCCCCCTTCCGTGAGTTTGTTCAATGCGCGGTTCCTCAGTGGCAGGTTCCCAAACGCCACTTTTTCTCACGGAAGGCGATTACGGCTCTCTACCGGCATGTGGAAGGCAATGTCCATGCCTCGCTGGACAGGGCGGTCAGCGGTAAGGTGCATATTACCGCTGACTCATGGTCTAGCAGGCATGGACAGGGACGTTACCTGTCTTTCACGGCCCATTGGGTCACTCTTTTGGCAGCTGGGAAGGATGCAGGACAAGGTGCAGTAGTGTTGGAGGTTGTTCCGCCACCACGCCTCCAAAATGCTACTACTGGTTGTGACACACCTCTCTCCTCCACCCCCTCCTCTTCCTCCATGGCCTCTTCGAGTGCTCTGTCCTCGGAACCAGTGGTTCTCCGTAGGCATCCAAGTGGCTACGCAAGTACGCAGGCAAAAAGATGCCATGCCGTGCTTGCGCTGGTGTGTTTGGGGGACAGGAGCCACACTGGGGCAAAGGTTCTGTCAGCTCTGCAGGGGCAGGCCGAGAGGTGGTTGACGCCACACCAGCTTAAGCCAGGAATGGTGGTTTGTGACAATGGCACCAACCTCCTCTCTGCCCTGTGACACGGACAGCTGACCCATGTGCCCTGTATTGCTCACGTCCTTAACCTGGTGGTGCAGCGGTTCTTGGGCAGGTACCCAGGCTTACAGGATTTCCTGAGGCAGGCCAGGAAAGTCTGTGTGCATTTCCGCCGATCATATAATGTCAGTGCTTGGCTGGCTGAGCTGCAAAAGGAGTTGAACCTGCCCTGCCTTATATGTGACATGCCCACCAGGTGGAACTCAATGTTGGCCATGCTGCAGCGACTGCACACGCAGCAGAGGGCCATCAATGAGTACCTGTGCGACTACGGCACCAGGACAGGGTTAGGGGAGCTCGGATTTTTTTCCCCACGCCAGTGGAGCATGATCAGGGATGCATGCATTGTCCTGTCACCATTTGAGGAGGCCACGAGGATGGTGAGCAGTGACAGTGCATGCATCAGTGACACTGTACCTCTTATCCACCTGTTGGAGCATACGCTGCATGGGATAATGGACAGGGCACTTGAGGCAGAACAGAGGCAGGAAGAAGAGGACTTCCTTGCCTCTCAAGGCCCCCTTTATCCAGACAGTGTTCCTTCTCTCCCACCCATCACACAGGAAGAGGATGAGGAGGAGAAGGAGGAGGAGGAGGATTGTGTGAGCATGGAGGTGGAGCCTGGCACTCAGCATCAGCAGCAGCAGTCTTTTAGGGATGATTTACAGTCCCAACAAACCAGTGGACTTGTACGTGGCTGGGAGGAGGTGGCTGAGGATCATGTCGTCCTTAGTGACCCAGAAGACTCCGGACCGAATGCCTCAGCTAACCTACGTTGTATGGCCTCCCTGATCCTGCAAAGCCTGCGGAAGGATCCTTGTATTCTTCGGATCAAGGAGAGGGACCATTACTGGCTGGCCACTCTCCTTGATCCACTGTACAAGGGTAAGGTTGCAGACCTTATCTTGCTGTCGCAGAGGGAGCAGAGGATGAGACATCTCCGGGAGGCCTTGCAGAAAGGTCTGTGCAACGTGTTTCCAGAGACTGTGAGGTTACAAACTCCTGGTCCTGGACGACGAGTTGCTGAGGCTTCGGTCAGTAGCAGAAGGAGCGGTGGGGAAGGTGGACGTCTGACCGATGCGTTAAGATAATTTTTTAGTCCCCAGCCCCAAGGTATGATCGTTTCCAGCAACCATCGCCAGCGTCTGATATACATGGTGCAGGAATACCTAGGGGCAAGGTCAGACTTGGACACCTTTCCCACCGAAAATCCTCTGGCTTACTGGGTCTTGAGGATGGATCACTGGCCAGAGCTTGCACAGTATGCAATTGAGCTACTGGCCTGTCCTGCATCCAGCGTTCTTTCAGAACGCACATTCAGTGCTGCTGGAGGCTTTGTCCCCGATCACAGGGTGCGACCTGTCCACCGACTCGGTTGATCGACTGACCTTCATAAAGATGAATCAGTCTTGGATCACCACCAGCTACCAGGCACCTGAAGCTGATATAACAGAATAATTTATTTTGAAATGCCACATCCCTTCAAGACTGCCTAATTCTGATGCTGAGTGACTGTCCTGTTATGTTGACTGACTATCCTTTTCCTCCTCAATGATCCTGATGATAGCTTGGAAGAACATTTTTGTTTCTGGGTGCCACCACCAGTGGCTAAGGCCCAATTTTTCAGCCCCTGTTTAACAGGGGCGTGTAATTACATTTTTTTATGCAATGCTTTGCAACAGGTCTGACTGCTGTGCTCCAAGTACAGTATCTGTGAGGGGTTGCAGTGTTGTGGCACCAGCACCAGTGCCTAAGGCCCAATTTTTCAGCCTCTGTTTAACAGGGGAGTGTAATTACAATTTTTTTATGCAATGCTTTGCAACAGGTCTGACTGCTGTGCTCCAAGTACAGTATCTGTGAGGGGTTGCAGTGTTGTGGCACCAGCACCAGTGCCTAAGGCCCAATTTTTCAGTCCCTGTTAAACAGGGGCGTGTAATTAAAAATTGTTATGCAATGTTTTGCAACAGGTCTGACTGCTGTGCTCCAAGTACAGTATCTGTGAAGGGTTGCAGTGTTGTGGCACCAGCACCAGTGCCTATGGCCCAATTTTTCAGCCTCTGTTTAACAGGGGAGTGTAATTACAATTTTTTATGCAATGCTTTGCAACAGGTCTGACTGCTGTGCTCCAAGTACAGTATCTGTGAGGGGTTGCAGTGTTGTGGCACCAGCACCAGTGCCTAAGGTCCAATTTTTCAGTCCCTGTTTAACAGGGGCGTGTAATTGCAATTTTTTATGCAATGCTTTGAAACAGGTCTGACTGCTGTGCTCCAAGTACAGTATCTGTGAGGGGTTACAGTGTTGTGGCACCAGCACCAGTGCCTAAGGCCCAATTTTTCAGCCCCTATTTAACAGGGGCGTGTAATTACAATTTTTTATGCAATGCTTTGCAACAGGTCTGACTGCTGTGCTCCAAGTACAGTATCTGTGAGGGGTTGCAGTGTTGTGGCACCGGCACCAGTGCCTAAGGCACAATTTTTCAGCCCCTGTGTAACAGGGGCGTGTAATTACAAATCTTGATCTAATAGTTCACAGCAGGGCCCATTCCTGCGTCCACCAAGAGTAACTGTGAGGGCTTACAGTCTTGTGGCAACACCGTCCACCACCACCACCAAAGGCCCAATTTTTCAGCCCCTGTTTAACGGGGCGTGTAATTACAAATCTTGATCTAATAATTCACAGCAGGGCCCATTTCTGCGCCCACCAAGAGTAACTGTGAGGGCTTACAGTCTTGTAGTAACACCATCCACCACCACCATCAAAGGCCCGATTTTTCTGCCCTGTTCAACAGGTGCATGCAATTACAATTCTTGATCTAATAATTCACAGCAGGGCCCATTCCTGTGCCCACCAAGAGTAACTGTGAGGGATTACAGTGTTGTGGCAACACCAACATCTAACGGGGCAAATTTCTGCAGAGTATATACAGCAGGCCCCTACTTTCAAACATCCAACTTACAAACGACTCCTACTTGCAAACGGAAGGAGAAAACAGGAAGTGAGAGGAAATCTACCCCTAGGAAGGGAAATTCTATCCTGTTAGATTTAATTTGGGAAAAAGGTATCTCCTCTCTACTGATGCTTTATCACCAATACTTGTTTCAATAAAAACCCCACTTTTCCAAAAATATTTGTCATTGGGACGGAAAGTGAGGTGAAATGTTCTGAACAGGTGCACAGACAGCAAAACAAATGTTACAGGGGTGATAACCCTTCCCTATGTTCTCCAAAAAGCTTAACAATAGATTTTTTTGGATGGAGCTACACTTAAAAATGTACCTGTTTAAAATTACAAACAGATTCTACTTAAGAACAAACCTACAGTCCCTGTCTTGTTTGCACCGCCTGTATACTGCTGTTCAGAGTATATAGGGTTGTAGGTATAGGGTTTTATTTTTGGTGCGGGGTTCCCCTTAATATCCATACAAGACCCTTTACAAATGTCATTTTTTGCAGGGACAGTTCTAAACACAGGAAACACATGCCACTTCACAGGCATACTTTAGACACCCCCCGGGTACCATATTTAAAGGAATATTTCACCTTTTTTTTTTGTTCACTTTATGCATCATTAAAATGACTGCTCCTGAAAAAACGTCCATTTTTAAAACTTCTTTTTGCATTGATACATGTCCCCTGGGGCAGGACCCGGGTCCCCAAACCTGTTTTATGACATTAACATGCATATTGGCCGTTATAATTAGCACTTTAGATTTCGAACGTTTGCGTCCATTGTAACTAATAGGGTTTGAATATTCGCGCAAAATTTCGGTCCGTTCGCAGGTTCTGGTGCGAACCGAACCCGGGGTGTTCGGCTCATCCCTACTCACCAAACTTCTACTAACACAAGATAAACACAAGATTAGCAGAAGGAGCCCAAAGGGTGGCGCACTGGCTATTGAACTTCCTTTTTATAGATTTCTGTTTATTTTGAGTTTCTCGCTGTAATTATGGAATAGGTTGTGGATGTAGAACCTTTGTATGTTGTGTATTATAAAGGGCCAACAGTTTGCACTGCAATTTGCTAAATAAATGTAGACAGTACAGTTACAATGCAATGAAGACAAGAGGGTTAGGAGGGTCCAATCTATGATGAGCTGGCTCAGGCTCTGTCTACTCATGCCTTTTATGCCAGGTCTATAGTACTGCATGATATGACCAACCATAGGCTTCCATGCAACCTGTCCCTTTTTTGTGTACCAGGTCTGCCCCTCTGTATGTTCTCCTTCCATAGCTGACCTTAAGGACCTAAGGACCTAACATAACCCAACCAAGGCAACTAGTAATGTGAGATGGGGTGCTGTGCTTATTGTAAGGGGGACATATGCTACTGAGTATTGAAGCCCGCTTTTAGTAAACCACTCTCCTTTCTTGCCACCCAATACATTACTGCTGATTACAGGAGGTGTTCTACTACTGCTTTGATAGGTTTGTTATGTGCATGTAGAGGCTGAAAGGTATAGCACTATTGTACCTCTTAAAACACACTTATATTTTGCTTTCTGTGTTTACCTCTTGTTCTGTTGAGACACCCCTGTCACCTAGTACAGAATTTAAGCATAAAGGGCCCCCATTTTAATATTTTCCCTGGACCCGGCCCTGAGCAAGAGCACCTATTAATGTGGCAAGTAGCCACTTAGCATTTCCTCCTTTGCATCTTATTTATTGATATTTACATTACATCTGTTTTACCAATGCTTTTTTATCTTTTTTTTTTTTTTTTTTTTTTTTTTTTTTAGTTGTGCACTAAAATAATTTCCGAATGTTTGCAGTGGACAGTTTCTTGTTCTCAGTTTACACCTTTTAAATTTTTTTACAAAAGTAGGCTTTGTGAAAAGCTACCTCCTCAATTGTCACACACCTGGGAACACCATTCTATTATTGCAAGCAGTGTATTATTTTACTGCTTAAAAAATGTTTTTTGTCCTAGATTCACTCAGTCAATCTGATCAGTTGTATCATCTGTACAACTAGGGTATAACTTTTTTTTCTATTCTCAAGGCAGGTTTTGTCATTCCTGGTGTCTAAAAAAGTCTGGATGACTGCTCCATAGTGTAAAGTTGATATTTTCTCTTATACTCTAAGTAACTCGAAGAACTGGCATAATTTATCCACTGCCTCTCCCCTTGTTCATTGACAGGCTGCAAATAAAAGACAAACAAACATAGCATTAGACAGGTAAGTTCAAATACCAGAATAAGTATGTACTAGTTGAGTAGACAGGAATGGTCCATTATCCTAAATGACAAGAGGGCAAGATAGGTCTACAACAACGCAAAAACCAGACATGTTACCTGTATGTCATTATGTCATTGGAAATTTTTGTCTGTTTGTGTTGTGCATTTTACTGCAAAGGTTAGTTATAAATTGGGGTGGTTTGAACAAGAGAAAAAAAGGAACCACTATGTCGAACTTCGAAGGCAGATTGGACCAACGACATTAGTTTAAAAAAAATCAGATTTTATTTACACATACAGGTAAAAAAAACATACACAATATATTAAATGCTAAAAAAGGCATATATATATATATATATATATATATATATATATATATATATATATATATATATATATACATACACCTATCCCAATGCACCTTCAGTGTCACTTACAATTCTACCTCCTCTTCCTTTCTCTGTCGGGGTCCCCCAAGGTTCTGTTCTTGGACCTCTTTTATTTTCAATCTACACCTCTTCCCTGGGTCAGCTGATAGCCTCTCACGGCTTTCAATATCATTTCTACGCTGACGACACACAAATCTATCTCTCCACCCCTCAACTCACTCCATCAGTCTCCTCACGCATCACTAATTTACTAACAGACATATCTGTATGGATGTCACACCACTTCCTCAAACTCAACTTGTCCAAAACCGAGCTTATAATATTTCCTCCTCCACGCGCCTCTTCCCCTGACTTATCTGTCAAGAGCAATGGGATAACCATCCACCCATCCCCACATGTCAGCTTGCTAGGTGTTATCCTGGACTCTGAACTCTCCTTTCAGCCCCACATCCAATCACTTTCCAAAGCTTGCCGCCTCAACCTCCTCAACATCTCTAAACTACGTCCCTTTCTAACCAATGAAACCACAAAGCTCCTGATTCACTCCCTGGTTATCTCGCGCCTTGACTACTGCAACTCCCTCCTCATTGGCTTACCTTTAAATAGACTATCCCCCCTTCAATCCACTCATCCACCTTACAAACCGCTCAGTGTCTGCTACCCCTCTCTGGCAATCCCTTCATTGGCTGCCACTCGCTCCACGAATGACATTCAAAATACTAACAATAAGTTACAAAGCCATTCACAACTCTGCCCCCAGCTACATCACTAGCCTAGTCTCAAAATACCAACCTAATCGCCCTCTTCGTTCCTCCCAAGACCTCCTGCTCTCTAGCTCCCTCATAACCTCCTCCCATATTCGCCTCCAGGACTCCTGATCCTCACCCATCCTCTGGAATTCCCTACCCCAATCTGTCAGACCGTCTCCAAATTTATCCACTTTTAGGCGATCCCTGAAAACTTTCCTCTTCAGAGAAGCCTATCCTGCCCCAAACATCTAACAACTGCACTATTTTCTCCATTAGCTCATCCCCCACAGCTATTACCCTTTTGTATGGGTGTCTCGGCTGCGCTTCCTCCCTCCTAGGTGGACAGTGCTATTCCAGCTCCGTCCCCTGATAGCCCGTTATTTAAAAAAAAACCCTCCTGTTTGACATGGGGGAGTTTTTCCTTTTTCTCTTCCCATAACCTGGGAATTGAGGAGGCACTTCAGGTTCACGGAGTCGGTGCGGATCTTCATGAGATAGAAAGAAAAAGCTTCTGGTTTTTAAACAAGTCTCTGGTCCATGCTACATATCTTGACAAAGGGGTAACTATGACATGCATGCAACTGCAATAGACTATGTACTAATGATTGATAATAAATTATAAATCAAAAATCTTTTTTCTGATGCTTCGCAGAAATGCAATAAAGTGACCCCCCCTCTTTTCTCCCCCCTGAAGAAGACCACAAATACGGTCGAAATGCATTGGGGCATTGGGGTGCACCTTCGCCAGACAAATCTTTTTCCCTGAAATCTACTTTACCACATTTATGAATCAAAAATATTGTTATATAGATTCTTGCATGTACCTCTTCTTGCCTAGATAGATTGTATAATGTAAACCAGAGCTCGCATTTTAATAATATAAATTTACATGTATGGTGTTTTGGATACTATATTAATAAAATTTGTTGATTTTTTCAAGATAGTGTTTTCCTTTGCTGCCAAAAACCCCCACGGGGAATATTGTATATTTTTTTTCTATAAAATTACCCTTTTGTATAACCTGACCCTCCCTCCTAGATTGTAAGCTCTAACGAGCAGGGCTCTCTGATTCCCCAATGTATTGAATTTTATTGTAATTGTACTGTCTGCCCCAATGTTGTAAATCGCTGCGTAAACTGTCGGCGCTATATAAATCCTGTATAATAATAATACACACAGTATCTCACAAAAGTGAGTACACCCCTCTCATTTTTATAAATATTTTATTATATCTATTCATGTGACAACACTGAAGAAATTACATTTTGCTACAATGTAAAATAGTGAGTGTACAGCTTGTATAACAATGTAAATTTGCCGTCCCCTCAAAATAACTCAACACACGACAATTAATGTCTAAACTTCTGGCAACAAAAGTGAGTACACCCCTAAGTGAAAATGTCCAAATTGGGCCCAAAGTGTCAATATTTTGTGTGGCCACCATTATTTTTCAGCATTGCTTTAACCCTCTTGGGCATGGAGTTCACCAGAGCTTTGAGGTTACCACTGGAGTCCTCTTCCACTCCTCCATGACGACATCACGGAACTGTTGGATGTTAGAGACCTTGCGCTCCTCCACCTTCTGTTTGAGGATGCCCCACAGATGCTCGATAGGGTTTAGGTCTGGAGACATGCTTGGCCAGTCCATCACCTTTACCCTCAGCTTCTTTAGCAAGTTGCTATTCTAGGGGGAAAAGAAAGCCATATAGAGCGGACAGCATAAGTAATAGTTTTAATAGGGTAGCTGCCCAACCAGCAGCAGCCAAATCATACTGGTAATAATGTTATTGCCTGATTTTAACACAGGAATTAAGTAGAGAGTATACTAGTATATTCTCAGCAGTTCTGATTGCATCTATCCCCCAGGGGAGGCAGAGCCAAACCCTGCTCATACACCAATATGGTATGCCAGGGAGCTATCGTGTCATGATAGACTTGGCCCACCCTTTGCAGCTATAACATCTTCAACTCTTCTGGGATGGCTGTCCACAAGGTTTAGGAGTGTGTCCATGGAAATGTTTGACCAATCTTCCAAAAGCGCATTTGTGGGGTTAGGCACTGATGTGGACAAGAAGGCCTGGCTTGCAGTCTCTGCTATAATTCATCCCAAAGGTGTTTTATCAGGTTTAGGTCAGGACTCTGTGCAGGCCAGTCAAGTTCCTCCACCCCAAACTCACTCATCCATGTCTTTATGGACCTTGCTCTGTGCATTGGTCCAAATCATTTGGTGGAGAGGGGATTATGGTTTTGGGTTGTTTTCCAGGGGTTGGGCTTGGCACCTTAGTTCCAATGAAGGGAACTCTTAAGGTATCAGCATACCAAGACATTTTGGACAATTTCATGCTCCCAACTTTGTGGGATGGCTCCTTCCTGTTACAACATGACTAAGCACTAGTGCACAAAGCAAAGTCCATAAAGAAATGGATGAGCGAGTTTGGGGTGGAGGAACTTGACTGGCCTGGACAGAGTCCTGACCTCAACCCGATAGAACACCTTTGGGATGAATTAGATGGCATGCCATTAAAGTTCATGTGTGTGTAAAGGCAGGTGTCCCAATACTTTTGGTAATATAGTGTATACTCTGACTTAGAGAGTCTCAAGAATAGTTAGAACTGCAGTACACAGAGGAGCATTGGCATAGGTACTGTGGCTTCCACATATATTTGCAAATGTGTGCAACTAAAACCTCTGTTTTTAATGTGAATTGTAAGACAAGGTACATTTTTGTTCTTTTTGAAGGCTAGCTGGTAAATTTGTGTCCGTTTGTGTTATGTCATGTTATTGGGTTTAGATACACATTAACCACCCTACTGTTGTCATTTTGTATAAACAAAGTGGACTGGTGGACATTTATTATGGGAGTGCACTTTATAAAGTGTAAGCTTCTCTGTTAATGGCTTTGAATTGATGCACAAACACTGTGTGCAGAATTGATCTGAGCTGCTCTGTACCATGTGATTGCATTGCTGACCAATCACAGCAATCAAAACTGTATACTGAATAGCTTTGACATGAATAGGCCTGCCCCTTCCTCTCACTATGATAGAGGAGGAAAAAGGAACTAATAATTAATCATTCATTCATTAGTGCTAGATCAGTGGCTGCAGCAGCAGTAGTGGATTTTTGTTGAACCCTTTCACCTTCTCTCCTCTCTGTATGTATTATATCCATGCTGTCTTTGCAGTGACATGCAAATTAAACCATTTTGCCCTCTTATTATGCAAATGCATACAGGTTGTAATTTAACCCCTTCATCTCCTTCCTCACACTGTATGTAATCTGTACATTAACCCCTTCACCTTCTTCTCCCTCTGTGTATGACCTGTACATTTAATGTTTCTAATGCACTTACCAAGCTCCAGAGGCTAATCCTGAAGACCCTCACAACATTCCAGAGAAATACTTGGAAAAAAGGAGAATGCCCCAAGCGATAATACGGGCAAGGGACCAAAACAGGATAAACCTAAAAGTGGTACAGGAAGTATAAAAAAAAATGTATAAAATGTATACATTTTTTATACTTCCTGTACCACTTTTTTGTTTATCCTGTTTTGGTCCCTTGCCTGTATTATCCTTTGGGGCATCCTCCTTTTTTCCTATTACCAAGCTCCATGTTTAAAGTATAAATAAAGGCAAAAGTGTTTTTTTAGTTTTGGATACAGTGGAGAGGGAGTAGGACCCCTGTCAGTTTCTCTCAGACCAGGGTAGCTGGTCTGAATGTATCTTCTGTGGACAGCCATAAGGGAGGCAGAAGTGCTTTCACATCATCTTGACAGCAGCCTTGGTAGTCTTGTAAAGAGTAGGTACTCCTACCACAAACATAGTAAAATGGTCTACCATGACTAGAATGCAATGGTATCCATTTTCGAGATTTAGAGTATAAAATGTTGATGGTCAGTATTTCCAGTGGGGCAGATGTGTGCCAAGTCAGAGGTGGAATTTAGGCCTCTACATCCTATGTCACTGAACAGACCACACAGTGTTGCAGACTTGTTTAACAGACTTAAACAGACGCACAAACATGGCTTGACTCTTGAAGCAGGTGAACTATTTCTGGACATGCAATAGGAGAGAACAGAAATGGGACTTTAAATGAAGCACACATCAGTAAAAAAATAAGTCAAGTGACTATAATATTTATTTTATGTAGTCCATGATATGTTATAAAACGTTTTGGGCATCAACCTCTAAAAATTCTCTGGGCATACCGCCTCCACACAATGAATCATGGACTAATAATGCACAATAATTTACAATCAAATAAACATTCACATAAGGCACAAAAGACAGTAGATGCATGTATATACGTTTCTTGCAGTGGTTGAACCCTAAATGGCCAAGGTAACCATAGTAACTACATAACTGCCATAATAATTAATCATGAATAGAAGAAGATCATATGAGTCTTGATATTCCATGGTTGAGGTAAAAAATAATGGCTAAAATCTCTACGCATTTTGCGGTATTGCAACCACTCATCAGGAGCATACATCATGGAATAATTCTAAAAAATGCATAGAAAGAATAATTTAAATTATTACATAAGAATGGGCAGAGTGATTTGATTATATATAGTTAGTTTGAAGGCTGTGAGTCCAACTCATGTCTGCATCAGTGGGCCAGTAGAACAGCATCAAGGATCGCAAAAAAAGCCGCAGTGCAGAGTCACCAGGCATCAAGGTGGCCTGCAGGAAAGGTAGCCACCGCCATAGGCACATCCAGGGTGGGTAGATACAGTGTCTGTGAATTGAATGCAAATACCTATGTAAAGAAACTATATGTGACAAACCAAGTATGGATACATGCATGTGTAGTGTATGTGGATGGTGTATGGTAAAAATGTGTGGTAAATGAGAAAGGGGCAGAGTGAAGGTAGGAAAGAAAGGTAGAAGTGATGACAAGATTGAACAGTCAGAGAAACAAAACAAAACACAGAAACCACCTAGAGATAGAAAAGAAAAGAAAAAAGAAAAGAGGTGTAGACAAAGATAATACCTGGGGTGAACAGTGAATAAGCTGGGTCCATGAGTGTGTGTGGTCATGCAGAAAAAGGGGAAGTGAAGTGTATAACCCAACCTGTAGAGATGCCCATAATGGAGCGCCCTCATGGTCCCAAACACCGGCGTCAGGCAGGCGAACACACCACTGGAGAATGGGAGCACTTTCACCTGGGCGGCTCAGCCATCCGGCGATTAGCACCGATCCATCTCCCCAGTGTTTCCCATACACCATCCACATACACTAAACATGCATATATCCATACTTGGTCTGTCACATATAGTTTCTTCACATAGGTATTTGCATTCATTTCACAGACACTGTATCTACCCACCCTGGATGTGCCTATGGCGGTGGCTACCTTTCCTGCAGGCCACCTTGCGATCCTTGATGCTGTTCTACTGGCCCACTGATGCAGACGTGAGTTGGACTCACAGCCTTCAAACTAACTATATATAATCAAACCACTCTGCCAATTCTTATGTAATAATTTAAATTATTATTTCTATACATTTTTTAGAATTATTCCATGATGTATGCTCCTGATGAGCTGTTGCAATACCACGAAACACGTAGAGCTTTTATTATTTTTACCTCAACCATGGAATATCAAGAATTATATGATCTTCTTCTATTCATGATTAATTATTATGGAAGTTATGTAGTTACTATGGTTACCTTGGCAATTTTGGGTTCAACCACTGCAAGAAACGTATACACATGCATCTATTGTCTTTTGTGCCTTATATGAATGTTTATTTGACTGTAAATTATTGTGCACTATTAGTTCATGATTCATTGTGTGGAGGTGGTATGCCCAGAGAATTTTTAGAGGTTGATGCCCAAAATGTTTTATAACATATCATGGACTACATAAAATAAATATTATAGTCACTTGACTTATTTTTTTACTGATGTGTGCTTCATTTAAAGTCCCATTTCTGTTCTCTCCTATTGCATATTATTGATGGGAAAGGAGGCTGGCATTCCTTTGGTGTTAGCCTCATTTAAAGTCCCAAAAACATCTTTTCCTTCAATGACTATTTCTTGACATCCGAGTGTCTGGCTCCCTAAGCCGTTGTTTATAAAATAAAGATAGCTTGCATTTTTGCTGCAACAGGCTCTATACACAGTTCAGATGCGCCACTTTACAGACTAAGGGGACCCCCAAGCAATATATTTATGGAATTTTAAATTTTTATTATTTCACTTTAATAATCAGTGAATCACTGCTCATTTAAAAATGATATTTTCTCCAAACTTTTTTTATTGATACATGTCCCCCAGGGCAGTATCCGGACCCCCATACCCTTTGTATGCCCAATAACTTGCATATAACCCTTCAAAATGGGAACTTTTTATTTTTACAGTTCCCATAGACTTCAATGGGGTCCATTGCTCCAAACTTTTGCGATGTTCTAAAGTTTTGAGAGTCATATCGAACCGGGGGGGATGTTCGGCCCATCTCTAGTTTTTACACTACAAGCTGTTGGGCCAAAGTCAATAATGATCTTTTGCTGTGATGTTATGACAGCCTCAACAGATCTACATTATATTTATTATAGAGAATGCGCTTTCTTGGCCTCTATGCCTTTATGTTGTCTTACTAGCAGAAAAATTCCTTTTAACAGTAAAAAAATAATTTTTTATCCATAGGCCCCAGGAGTGATGATGAAAAAGTAAATGACAATGTTTTAAGTGTTGCTACTGTACATAATCTCTTTCTCCCCTGCCCTCCATAAAAAATAAAGCACATTGTATTTATCTTTAGCATACCTGCCTAGAACATTTGGAAGTAAAACCTGAATTCCAGGCAAATAAACATGTTAAAAAAACGATATCTATTTTTAAGCGCAGCTAGCATAAGTAAATTAATCTGCATTCATATTAGCCTAATGCAATTGCCAATACAGCAGGACTATGAAAAGAAGAGGGAGGACTAGGAGCCTTTCATTCCCTGCTGCATGCTCATGTGCAGCAATCCATTGTCCTATTGTGAAAACTAAAATATAATCCTTTTATCTCTCTGGTAATGCTGATACTAGACGTGACAATGTTTCATATTATTCATCTTTGGCATCAAAAGAAGAGGAAATAAAATCTTAATATGGATTACTATAGGTTGTAAAAGGGATTTTCCCGTTTCTTTATGCAAACATACAAGTATGAATTGTAAAGGTGTGTTTGAAGAATCATTCTCTGGAGCTCAAGTTTATGCATACTTGAAAAGACTATTTCTAGGACAACAGATCTTATTTATACAGGCTGGAAACTATAAAGCACCAGCTTGGCCACACTTTGTGCTGCCTTCTCCATATATCAGAGAAACAAGATGTGGACACCCCTTCTCAAAGCAATTATACCGATATCACTCATCTTAAGCATTGGTCATGCTGGGTAGGTTACATTGTACATTTATCTTTTTTGTGATATTGTTTGTAGCCAATAAACAAGGACATTTTCTCCACTTGAGGTTCATACAATCCTTCCCTATAATTTGATCTACAGGGTTTTGTTCCAGTAACATACTTGTTTGTTCCTTTTTGTTCGCATGTATTATTTTTTTAAATAACATTTTTAAGAAAACTATCATGATTTCCCACAAATATGCCATAAGGCATATGAGCTGCTATTCCCATGAATGGAGGGCTAAAATCCTACACATTGGATATATTGGAAATTAGCAAATATAGTATACGGTAGCTTTTACTCTAATTGGTTTAGCCAAGGGTTGTGTAAGATAATTGTCACCTACTTGAACCACCAGCTTTAATGTTAAAAAGGATTGCTCAGATTCTTGAAATCCCTTAAAAGACTCCATTTCTACTGATTGTTTTTTTGTTTGTTGCACATTTAAACTTTAGCAAAGTCCATACTTTTAGGTTTTTCTAAAAAAATAAGTATAGGATGGATGGGATACCAACTGGCTATGTGAACAAGCTTATTCCAGTATTCTTTTCATGTGACAGCTCATAAGGTGTCAGGTTTGTGTTGGCAAATTATACACACTGAGGATTGTCCTTTTTTTTTTTTTCAACAGACCTTCATTCCACATTATTGCCCCAAGCAATATAATTGCTGGCATGGACACAACACTTGCTGTTCACTGGTTTGGTGAACACTGGGAAATTAATGTAACTGCGTCAATTACACCTGCAGATAACAGAGAAGATGTTTTAGTTAGGAAAAGTGAACTATTCTTTAATGGTATGTAATTTTTTGAAGAATTTAATTCCAGTGGCAATAAAGGCAATTAGAAGTTAATTTATATTATGGTATAAATGTATATATAGTACATATAGCGCTTGTGTAGGATGGCTTTGTTATCAAATGTTGCCTTTTACTTCAAGTTTAGTGCTGCTAGAACACAAAACGTGGCAAATGGCTGCATTTGATCTGCTATTGCCTGCAGTGCAACTGCATCTCAATAGGACTTGCTGCATACAAAGAAACATAACATAAATTATCATAAAGTCAAAGGCAGCATTAAAAATATCATCCATACTACATCATTTAAGATAATGGTAACCTAATGATCTGTATTTGTTAATCTTTTAAAATGTACACCAAATACAGAAAACCAACATCTGCCTACAAAAGCCCTTACTAGGGCAGTACATTTCAAAATAGAATTGTGAAAATATGTTCACATTGAAATGGGTTAATGGGAACTAAAGCACACATACGTTTCCATATTGTTCTTGTTATAAAACGTATGCTTGTGGTTACTAATGTGTTTAAAGCTCATCTTGTGCAAAATCAAAATTCAACAGTCTTTTAGGCAAATATATATCTTTTTATCTTGTGTGCTCCTTTATTATTGCTTAGCAGCTGCATTCCCATTATATCATTCTAAAAAGTCATTATTTTTTGCTATTTCCTGTGCAGAGGAATGTACATTTCTGCCTGCCTTAGGTACAACCGGGTGTCTAATCCCTTTTATTGCCCCATTGTGTTTTAAGTGACAACTGTGCTAATGTCATCACATCAGCTGGAACTGAACAGTGGAAGATACTCCTATAATTACAGCATCTTTCTGTCCATCTTTTCTCAGCCTATATGTATCTGAATTTCCAAATTACAATAGAAACTCATTTAAACGAATCCGAAATAATTTTTTTTTAAATTGCAAATAGAATAAATTTGAATTTGAATACAAAGAAAAATAAGAAAATAAAATTAGAAAATAATAGAAAATAAAATAATAGAATAGAATAAAAAAAGAAGCAAATAGAATAGAATAGAATAAAGAAAAGAATTGAATAGAGTAACATAGAAAAAAAATAACCTTCTTCCGAAATTTGAATTTCAAATAGAATAAATACAAATTTGAATAGAATAGAAAGGCTATAACAATATAGCCATTTTCTGAAATTTGAATTTCAAATAGAATAGACTCAAATTTTGAATATAATAGAAAAGAATATAATATAATGCAAAAGAAAAGAAAAGAATAGAAAAAAACATTAGAATAGAAAGAATATAACCATTTTCCAAAATTCGAATTTCGAACAGAATAAATTTGATTTAGAATGGAATTAATTCAAATGAAATTCGAATGGGATTCAATTCAAATTCAAATAGAATTTGAGTCAATCACATTTTTGGAATTCGGTCGAATTGAGTTTAATTCGACCGAATTAGGAAAATTCCAATCAATTCAAATTTGAATAAATTAAATGAATTCCAAAAACAAACTAAATGAATTAAGCAAATTTAACTAAACAAATTTATGTATGTAATGAATCATAACGAAACAAATCTTTTCATTCTGCACATGTCTAGGTGAGAATGTGCAGAGTGGGTGAAGACATCAAAGCAATGTCACCAAGCCAATTACACCCATCCACCCACTGGCATCACTACTGTCCTGATACATCATGGAACATGTTATTTACAAAGACATGCCCAGAATGCAAAGGACGTGATGTTGCCAGCCTCAATAATCCTTCCTCCCTGCAGATGGACCTAGCTCCTGTGATAGAGATAACAGACCGATCACAGCTTTTTATAGAAGCATCTACATCAAAAATAAGTAAGGTTTGAAAAAATATATTTTCATTTGTCTGGTGGTTGGGGAAAGGAACTCTTTGATAGTAATTACAGCATCCCAGACATGAACATTAACTACGTATGTATTTAGGCAGATCTAAAAAAGTGCCCTTATCAAACAATATTAATTTTAGTGACTATAGCTACCATTGAGTTAACAAGTTAGGAAAAATTATGTTGTTGCATTTGGTACAGCCACTAAAATAGAAACCCTAACAATTCATAAAATTCACCAAAGCATTTACAAAAATGGCCCTATCAACAGACAATACAATTTCCAAAATACCCCCCCTGAAACTAAAGCCCACTTAAAAAAGCAGGTTAACCTAAAATAATCTATCAGCAAAAAATAATAATTAAAAAAACCTTGAAGCAAAAAAAAAAAAGTTTTAGATGGGATGGGACAGAGCTAAAGTGATTGTGACAGAGCTAAGGACAACACAACCCCATAAAAAGACAGCAAAGGGGTTGATTGTCCAATAAGCAAGCTAACTGTCCTAATATCTCTCTAAGTAGTTTATTAGCTTTCCTTATAATTTTTCTACAGCAGCTTCCAATTCATGGACACTAGGGCCCTGTGTCCCCATTATACAGTGAGGGAGCTAGCTTATCCAGAAAACCTCTTATCGTTTTAACCTGCTGGCAATAGTTAAAACACAGTGCAGTGCATCATGGTTGAAAAAAAATTCCTGTGTAAACCTGCACTTAAATTTGCCAGGACTGTAACCCGATTTCTAACCCGCAGGATTTGCCACAAATGGTAGTGGCAAACCTGACCATCATCCCTACTAATCAGAGTCTATACTTATTTTTCCCAGAAAATTTTATAAAATAAAAGGGAACACTTACAGGTTTAACTACAAAAATTACATGAATGTTGATGTGACATTTAAAACATTTTTGTACCAATATAAAGGTAATGACCAAATGACAGAAATAATCATTTAATATAAAGCAACTTTTTGTAAGCCAGGATATCTACTTGTGCTAATTCTTCATTATGAAGTTTATGTGTACCAATTCACAATTTGTTATGCTTTGATGTATCCACATTAAAATCTACTATAATTATTCTATTTATTATCTCAACAATCATCATTATTTATTTTTATTTTTTTATAAACCCAACAACTTTGATAAAGAAGTTCATATAACCATCTGACCTTGCAACCCCCCCCCCCCCCCCCCCCCCCCCCCAAAAAAAAAGGGAAGTGAGCTTGAAATTTGCTGTATAGTATGACAATGACTTAATCCAAAGAAAAGGAAGGCTTACATTATTATACCTATGAATTACCTGTATTATTATTCTACCATTCATGTATACTTTATATACACTTTTGTGCTTCCATTCTTTTTTCAGATTCTATTGGAATGCTGACACTTCCTAAAGTAAGTAGATGCTTCCTAAAGTAAAGAAGGAAACTATATTTTATGTCCATTAGGGCCTCATGCACATGGACAGTCAGTGAGAAGCATAAAAAAATGCTGGGAGTGAAAATCCCACTCCCTTGGAGCTGCAGTCAAGGGTTCCATTAGTAATCAGGGTGCCCTGTACAGCCTACCTGGCGGTGCCCCCTCTCCCTCCTTGGTTACCCAGAGGATAAGAATGAGGTGACATACTGCAAGGAAATGTGGGTGTGGTAAAATTGAGCTAAGTGTCAGAGAGGCTTAAAAACATGAGGCAGCATACAGGGTACAGGGATTGGAAGCATGTAATCTACAGATTGCAGTGGTCAGGTGTGTGTAATGTTCAGGTATCAGGAATCGCCATGGCCTTGTTGGTCTCCCATTATTCCCCTTAATCCTGGCATATTGCAGGTTTCAGATCTGTAAGGCTACATGCACACAGCATATTATGCCCACTTATACTAGATCTTTCTGCTAGGAGCTGGCAAAAAAATGCAACTTAACTGCATCAGCCCCAGAAGATTTCACCCCCTTCCTGACCAGAGCACTTTTTGCAATTTGGCACTGCGTGGTTTTAACTGACAATTGCGCAGTCACGCGATGTTGCACCCAAACAAAATTGACGTCCTTTTTTTCCCACAAATAGAGCTTTCTTTTGGTGGTATTTGATCACCTCTGCGGTTTTTATTTTTTGCACTATAAACAAAAAAAGAGTGACAATTTTGAAAAAAAATCTATATTTTTTACTTTTTGCTATAATAAATATCCCCCAAAAATATATAAAAAAACAATTTTTTCCTCAGTTTAGGCCGATATGTATTGTACATATTTTTGGTAAAAAAATTGCAATAAGCGTATATTGATTGGTTTGTGCAAAAGTTATAACATCTACAAAATAGGGGATAGTTTTATGCCATTTTTATTATACATTTTTTTTTTTACTAGTAATGGTGGCGATCTGCGATTTTTATCGGGACTGCGACATTATGGCGGACACATCGGACAATTTTGACACACTTTTGGGACCATTGGCATTTTTACAGTGATCAGTGCTATAAAAATGCATTGATTACTGTAAAAATTTCACTGGCAGGGAAGGGGTTAACACTAGGGGGCGATCAAGGGGTTGATTGTGTTCCCTAGTGTGTGTTCTAACTGAAGGGGGGAGTGGACTGTGTAGGGGAAGAGATAGATCGCTGTTCATACTCTCCCCTCAGAGAACCGGAAACTGTGTGTTTACACACACAGATCCCGGATCTCCGTGTGCCCCAAGCGATCGTGGGAGCCCGGCGGTGATCGCAACCGACGGGCACTCGCATCGGCTCCGTGGACGCACGCTCCTAGTGGCCACAGGGCGAGGCGACATTACATAATGTTTTTTCGCCCAGCCGTGCCATTCTGCCGCAGTACAACTCTGGCGGCTGGTCGGCAAGTGGTTAAAACTGCTCAATCTGGTGCGTATTTGCACATGTTCATGTGCGAAAGGCTGGGTTCACAGAGGTTTAGGTGCAGTGCGATTGTTCAGAACAATAGGTCAGTAGTAAGTAGTGCAGAGATTTCCAAGGTCAGTAGTAAGTAATGCACAGTACAAAGGTCAGGAACAAGTAACTGAGTTCAGAAGTATTTAGTATGTAATGCAGAGTTCAGTAGTAAGTAATGCAGAGTTCGGAGGTCAGTAGTAAATAATGCTCAGTATAGGGGTCAGTAGTAAGTAATGAACAGTACAATGGTCAGGAACAAGTAGCAGGGTTCAAAAGTACTTAGTATGTAACACAGAGTTTGGTAGTCATAAGTAAGCAATGCAGACTTCGGTGGTCAGTAGTAAGTAATGCACAGTACAGGAGCCAGCGGTAATTAACACACAGTATAGTGGTCAGTAGTAATAATGCAGAGTTCAGAGGTCAGAAGTAAGTAATGCAGAGTTTGGAGGTCAGTAGTAGGTATTGCAGAGTTTGAAGGTCAGTAGTTGCTATTGCAGAGTTTGGAGGTCAGTAGTAGGTATTGCAGAGTTCGGAGGTCAGTAGTAGGTATTGTAGAGTTTGGAGGTCAGTAGTTGGTATTGCAGAGTTTGGAGGTCAGTAGTAGGTATTGCAGAGTTTGGAAGTCAGTAGTTGGTATTGCAGAGTTTGGAGGTCAGTAGTAGGTATTGCAGAGTTCGGAGGTCAGTAGTAGGTATTGTAGAGTTTGAAGGTCAGTAGTTGTTATTGCAGAGTTTGGAGGTCAGTAGTAGGTATTGCAGAGTTTGGAGGTCAGTAGTTGGTATTGCAGAGTTTGGAGGTCAGTAGTAGGTATTGCAGAGTTTGGAGGTCAGTAGTAGGTATTGCAGAGTTTGGAGGTCAGTAGTTGGTATTGCAGAGTTTGGAGGTCAGTAGTTGGTATTGCAGAGTTTGGAGGTCAGTAGTAGGTATTGCAGAGTTTGGAGGTCAGTAGTTGGTATTGCAGAGTTTGGAGGTCAGTAGTAGGTATTGCAGAGTTTGGAGGTCAGTAGTAGGTATTGCAGAGTTTGGAGGTCAGTAGTAGGTATTGCAGAGTTCGGAGGTCAGTAGTTGGTATTGCAGAGTTTGGAGGTCAGTAGTAGGTATTGCAGAGTTGAGAGAGAGGAGCTTGCCACACAAGTAAATGGCAGTATGTAAACACAGATGCTTGTTTGCATTGGTCTTTATCTGTGCACATGCATACACCATACACACATGCATGTGGGCTGGGTGAAATATGGGGGTGACATTGCTGAATTTTTTCTGGAAATGTTGGTTGCCTGGCTGTCATTCTGATCCTCTGGCATAACTTATTTGCTTCCCCTGTCAGGGATTTCTGTGAACCTTATGAACTGACAATCTGTATTATGGATGACAGGTTGGACTAAGGAACACATACATAATCAGGAATTTTGCAAATCACAATGGGCATCATTTTTTTTTAAATATAATATACAGTATATATATAATATGCAGGCTTTTCAAATTATCTAATTACAATGGGGATTGTTGAAAGGATATTTTTACCCTTTATAAGTGAATCATATTCTGTTTATTTTTTCAGCTTCCAAACCAAACAGCATCACATTATTATAACCTGATTGTGCAAGGATCACAGGAGCATCAGCTGCTTTTCTACTATGAAAATATGTTGGAGTTGATAAGGAGGAGCATTTCTGTCTTCACACAGACAGACAAAAGGACATACAGACCAGGAGAAACAGTTAAATTCCGTGTTGTGGCAGTTGATTATGACTTACGACCATATAATGGACAAGTTGATATTATTATAATGGTAAGTTTCTATTTCCAGATGACCCTCTTTCAGGTCAGATTATATAGATATGTTAAAATAAATATTTTAACTGCAAATATCAACTTTTTATTAGCGTATGTAGAAACTGTACATTTCATGTGATTGTTATTTTTAGAATATTTCTTTCAATCACCACTTCTGGCATGGATCCGAATGATTCTGATTGGTCCGTGCTGGCACAGAGCATCAGTCTGATCTGTCCTGAAAGCGCTGCAGAAAGAAGAGGGAGAAGAGCAGAGATTTGGGTTGGAAGCCCCAACCGCCTTCTTAGGCTGGGTTCACACTATCGCGAATTGGATGTGGCTTCCCCGCATCCAATTTGCAATAGCAGGAGATTTTGACCAGCTCTCTATGTTCACATATCTCCACTGCGGCTCCAGTGCAAATTGCACAGGAGCCCTGTGCGTCCTTTGGTCCATTTCAGGTCCGAATTCAGCCAAAAATTTGGCTTGAAGTCGGAACCTGAAACGGTGAACGGGGACACACTGGACCCCTGTTGTGAGAGGCATGCGAAGATAGTGTGAACCCAGCCTCAAAGTAAGCATGGTGGCACTGGAGACCCGAAGACAGGTGAACAACTGGCCCCGGTGAAGACAGCGATGGATCTCTGGACAAGTAAATGTCTCTTTATTATAAGTTAGCAGCTGCAGTATGAAGACCATTGTTAAAATTTGCCCCAAAGACTTCAATAGGGTTCGGATGTAAGTTTGCAATTTTCAGATTTCATAGTGGCTTAGATGAACTGAACCTAGGAACATTTGTTCATCCCCACATTTGACTTTCTAAATCTAAAAACACTAATTTAAGTTGGCACACCAACAACTGTTTTGATACAGAAATGAGTGCTGTATTATAAAGTTGTGATTAACCACTTGCCGACCGCCCCATGTACATATACGTCGGCAGAATGGCACGTACAGGCAAAATCACGTACTTGTACGTGACATTCTTCCGGCGGGTGGGGTATCCGATCGGAACCCCCTCCGCCGGCGGGGAAGGTCGGCATCGCTTCAGGAGCGATCCGGGACGAGGGGACGGCCAGTGGTTTCTGGCCACCCCCTCGCGATCGCTCCTGGCGAATGAAAAGCTTCCCCTTCCTGTCTATTGTATAGACAGGAAGGCGTAAGTGATGTCACGCTCGGTGCGCCGGTCTATGTGACCGGAACGCCGAGGAGTGAAGATGTACAGGTTAGTGCACAAACAGTACACTGACACCAGTACACATAGGCACACAATCCACCCCCCTGTCACCCCCAGATCACCCCCCAGATCACCCCCTCCCCCCCCCCAGTCACAGTGTCACTAATTACAGTGACCATTTATTTACTGATCACTGCATTTAGTGTTAGTGTGACTGTAATAACTGTCAGGGCAGTTAGTTTTAGGTCCAAGGTAGCCCCCTACCCCCCTAATAAAGGTTTAACCCCCTGATTGCCCCTAGTTAACCCCTTCACCCCCTTTTGCCAGTGTCACTAAGCGATCGTTTTTCTGATCGCTGCATTAGTGTCGCTAGGTAACCATTTTTATTTTATTTTAACCGCCATGTTTATATAGGTTCATAAATAGGTTTATAGGTCAGGTACCCCCATATTACAACCTAAATAAAGGTTTTAACCCCCTGATTGCCCCTAGAGTTAACCCTTTCACCAGTGATCACCGTATAAGTGTCACTGGTGACGCTGGTTAGCCAGTTAGTTATTTCGTTATTTAGGTTCCCCGTCAGGTTTTTATATAGCGTCAGGTACCCCCATAGATTACCTAATAAAGGTTTAACCCCCTGATTGCCCCTAGTTAACCCTTTCACCCCCTTTTGCCAGTGTCACTAAGCAATCGTTTTTCTGATCGCTGCATTAGTGTCGCTAGGTAACCAGTTTTTTTTTTAGGTTAACCGCCATGTTTATATAGGTTCATAAATAGGTTTATAGGTCAGGTACCCCCATATTACAACCTAAATAAAGGTTTTAACCCCCTGATTGCCCCTAGAGTTAACCCATTCACCAGTGATCACCGTATAAATGTCACTGGTGACGCTGGTTAGCCAGTTTTTTTTTTGTATTACTGTTACGGGTGACGCTGGTTAGTTAGCTTGTTTTTTATACTGTCAGGGCACCCGCCATTTATTACCCAATAACGGTTTAACTCCCTGATCGCCCGGCGGGTGATATCAATTAGGTTTTAGGGTCAAATAAGGTCTGCGTCGCCCCAGGTTAGTGCCAGTACCGCAAACACCCACGCGCAAAGCATACACCTCCCTTAGTGGCACAGTATCTGAACAGATCAATATCTGATCTGATCAGATCTATACTAGCGTCCCAGCAGTTTAGGGTTCCAAAAAAACGCATTGTTAGCGGGATCAGCCCAGATACCTGCTAGCACCTGCGTTTTCCCCCTCCGCCCAGCCCACCCAAGTGCAGTATAGATCGATCACTGTCACTTACAAAACACTAAGCACACGTAACTGCAGCGTTCGCAGAGTCAGGCCTGATCCCTGCGATCGCTAACATTTTTTTTGTGGTAGCGTTTTGATTCAGTCGCTAACAGTCAGGAGCTTTTTTACCTGTGAATCTCAAAAAAATAAAATAGTTGTCGTTTTATTGTTCTCTCTCTCTCTCTATTCTCACTCTTTTTTTACTCCATTCTATTCTGCAATGTTTTATTATGTTTTATCATGCTTGCTTTTCAGGTATGTAATTTTGTTTACTGTGTTTTAGTGTTAAGCCTTTTTTTTTGTTTTCAGGTGCGCCATTCAGTTGCAGCGCGGATTTATTTATCTTGACAGCAACAGCGTTTGCTCCCACGATACATAAAGCCGCGACTCCAACGCTGTAGGAGGTGATTTCACCACCACAGTTAAAAAAAAGAGCATATGTGCCGAAGCATGGGGGCAGCAGGGGGGGGGAGGAGCGATTGGCTCCTAATGCCACGTACATACGGTCGAAATTCCGACCGTGTGTACACGGTATAACTTTTGCGGGAGGATGCCCCTATGCATCGGCATATATAAATGGTGCATGTATGCCCATCATTAGAAGTGGGTGGATGAAGGGAGGTATTCTAATGGTAGGCATACCCACCAATCAATCTCTTTTTTTCGTTCAGCCAAGAGGCTGCATGAAAAAAAAAAAGATTACAATATATGTCCAGTATGTTGCTGGACTTTGAATGGTTATACCAGAATGATGCCTGCAGGTTTAGGTATCATCTTGGTATCATTCTTTTCAGCCAGTGATCGGCTTTCATGTAAAAGCAATTCTAGCGGGTAATTAGCCTCTAGACTGCTTTTACAAGCAGTGGGAGGGAATGTCCCCCCTCCCGGATATAAACCGCGCCATTGGGAAATTGGGAAAGCATTTTATCACACCAATCTTGGTGTGGTCAGATGCTTTGAGGGCAGAGGAAAGATCTAGGGTCTAATAGACCCCAATTTTTTCAAAAAAAGAGTACCTGTCACTGCCTATTGCTATCATAGGGGATATTTACATTCCCTGAGATAACAATAAAAATCATAACAAAGAAAAAAAATGGAAGGAACAGTTTAAAAATAAAATAAAAAAGCTAAATAGATAAAAAAAAACTAAAAAAAAAAAAAAAAGCACCCCTGACCCCCCTTCTCTTGCGCAAAGGCGTACACAAGCGTTGGTCTGGCGTCATATGTAAACAGCAATTGCACCATGCATGTGAGGTATCACCGCGAAGGTCAGATCGAGGGCAGTAATTTTAGCAGTAGACCTCCTCCGTGAATCTAATGTGGTATCATGTAAAGGCTTTTAAAGGCTTTTAAAAATGTATGTAGTTTGTCGCCACTGCGTGTTTGTGCGCAATTTTAAAGCATGTCGTGTTTGGTATCCATGTACTCGGCCTAAGATCATATTTTTTATTTCATCAAAAATTTGAGCAATATAGTGTGTTTTAGTGCATTAAAATAAAAAAAAGTGTATTTTTTCCACAAAAAATGCGTTTGAAAAATCGCTGCGCTAATACTGTGTGGAAAAAAAAAATGCAACACCCACCATTTTAATCTGTAGGGCCTTTGTTTTAACAATATATATAGTGTTTGGGGGTTCAACGTAATTTTCTTGCAAAAAAAAAATATGTTTTCATGTAAACAAAAAGTGTCAGAAAGGGCTTTATCTTCAAGTGGTTAGAAGAGTGGGTGACGTGTGACATAGGCTTCTAAATGTTGTGCATAAAATGCCAGGACAGTTCAAACCCCCCCCAAATGACCCCATTTTGGAAAGTAGACACCCCAAGCTATTTGCTGAGAGCAATGTTGAGCCCATTAAATATTTTTTTTTTTTTGTCCCAAGAGATTGAATAATGAAAAAAAAAAAATATATATATATTTTTTTTTTACAAAAAGTTGTCACTAAATGATATATTGCTCAAACATGTCATGGGCATATGTGGAAATACACCCCAAAATACATTCTGTTGCTTCTCCTGAGTACGGGGATACCACATGTGTGGGACTTTTTGGGAGCCTAGCTGCGTACGGAACCCCAAAAACCAAGCACCGCCTTCAGGCTTTCTAAGGGAGTAATTTTTTTATTTCACTTCTCACTGCCAATCACAGTTTCGGAGGCCATGGAATGCCCAGATGGCATAAAACCCCCCAAAATGACCCAATTTTGGAAAGTAGACACCCCAAGCTATTTGCTGAGAGGTATTGTGAGTATTTTGCAGATGTCGCTTTTTGTCACAAAGTTTTGAAAATTGAAAAAAGAAAAAAAAAAAATTTTTTTCTTTACTTTCTTCATTTTCAAAAACAAATGAGAGCTGTAAAATACTCACCATGCCTCTCAACAAATAGCTTGGGGTGTCTACTTTCCAAAATGGGGTCATTTGGGGGGGTTTTGTGCTATTTTGGCATTTTATGGCCTTCGAAACTGTGATAGGTAGTGAGGAGTGAAATCAAAAATTTGCACCCTTAGAAATCCTGAAGGCGGTGCTTGGATTTCGGGGCCCCGTATGCGGCTAGGCTCCCAAAAAGTCCCACACATGTGGTATCCCCATACTCAGGAGAAGCAGCAAAATGTATTTTGGGGTGCAATTCCACATATAACTATGGCATGTGTGAGCAATATATCATTTAGTGACAACTTTTTGAAAAAAAAAAAAATTCTTTTTTATTTTTGTCTTTATTCAATCACTTGGGACTGAAAAAAAAAATATTCAATGGGCTCAACATGCCTCTCAGCAAATAGCTTGGGGTGTCTACTTTCCAAAATGGGGTCATTTGGGGGGGTTTTGTACTTCTCTGCCATTTTAGCACCTCAAGAAATGAAATAGGCAGGCAATTAAAAGCGGTGTAAATTCCAGAAAATGTACTCTAGTTTGTAGACGCTATAACTTTTGCGCAAACCAATAAATATACGCTTATTGGCATTTTTTTTACTAAAGACATGTGGCTGAATACATTTTGGCCCAAATGTTTGACTAAAATTAAGTTTATTAGATTTTTCTTATAACAAAAAGTAGAAAATCTCTTTTTTTTTCAAAATTTTCGCTCTTTTTCCGTTTATATCGCAAAAAATAAAAATCACAGAGGCAATCAAATACCATCAAAAGAAAGCTCTATTTGTGGGAAGAAAAGGACGCAAATTTTGTTTCGTTACAAAATTGCATGACCGCGCAATTACCAGTTAAAATAGTGCAGTGCGAAATTGAAAAAAGACCTCTGGTCCTTAAGCTGACAATTGGTCCGGGGCTGAAGTGGTTAAGATGAACAAAAGTACACTTACAAAATATTTGGTGGATGGTAAGGTACAGAAATGTACAGTACAAGAACAGCAGAAAGCAATGCAAAGATAATCACCATTAATATTATAATGTTACACGCAGCTTAACGAAGTGAAGTGGTCACAGTATACACTATACAGTCAGTTGGCCTGTCAAACCAGCCCATCCCTGGCAGTGTAGTGTGGTGTTATTCTAATAATGAAAAATTACTAAAGACTAAGCTTTTTTCATTTTGGTAAGGGAGGGTTATAACCCCTGTCAGTTTTTTTGCCATCTGTCTCCCACTGGTGAAATTTCCCTTCACTTTTTATACCACAGCTAAAACATGAAGTGAGAGATCCCTCCAAAGCGAGGGAATCCCTTGTTGTCACCCGAGTCACCAGAACTAGTGTCCCCATTGGAAGATTTCCCTTATATTACTCTTCTGGGGACAACCCAAAGTTTTAGATTTTCTTTCACTCTCAGTGATAATGCTAAACAGAGGGTAGATTGGGTGAATATCCATAATGGGAACACAGGCAGCAATAAAAGCTGACAGGTGTTTTATTCCTTCTCCACTCTATTCAAAATGAAATAAAATGTTTTGCTTTAGTTATACTTTAAAAAAGATTTAATACACAATCAAACATCAGCTTACAAGCACAAATTGCAGAAAAAAAAATGATAAAAATTGAAAAAAATACACAAACTCATTAAAATCAAAATACTCATCAAAGGCCACAGCTAACATTTGAGCATTATAACAATTTTGGCTTGGTATTTAATAACATTGAATGAATGCATTCTCAAAAGCCTGGCACAGGTTACATTGTGACAAGGAATATAAAATTCCCATTGACGTTGGATATTCCTAGATAATTTATTTAAAAAATCAAAATCCTTTGGGAGAATGGGTTTACAGTTTGAAATTTCAGAAAGCTTCGTAAATGAAAACAATTGGTGAATATTGCCATCTCGTGGATAAAAAGAAGAAAGACAAGTTCTATTCCTTGAAAGCAGGAATTAGAAGGAAATGCTCACTTGTCACAAATTGAAGTGATTCACTACATTAGAGACTCAATGCAGGTTATTAATATTATTATAATTACAGTTAATATTCTGTTGTAGTAATGTCGTAGTATGTTTCTGAAAAATAGAAGAGGTGAAAGTCCTGGAGACTAAATGGGATGTACAACATGTACAATAATGTACAAACGATTCTGTTGTATATAGCCAAGTCATTTATTAAGGGAAAATTTGATAGAAGAACAAAGACAAAAAAAAACTTTGGCAGGGGTTCTAGCTTTTCCCCACTCTAATCAGCTGTTTAATGGATAGCAGTAAAAATCTGACATGGTTTATTACGTTACCTAGTGTATTCAAAACTAAGAAAAAGTTTGGGCTGAACAAAAACTTGAGTGAGTGTGTTACCATGATCTCCAGCATTGACATCTCACCCAGGGGCAGATCCAACTCACCAGTATCTTTCCATAACCAATATATCATTATTGGGATGGACTATTAAACCTTTCAAAATACAAGTTTTTATGAAAGACATATTTTTCAAATTTTTTCATATTATGTATCACTAAGGGCATGAAAGAGTCTGTTTTTTTTTTTTTATTAAATATGAAAAACTTTTTCTAATCTCAGAATCGATGAAAGCATGCTTATAGTTTTTTTTTTTTTGTTTATACTTCCTTTTTCTAAAAAATACTAGAGAACTTCTCTAGTGCTTTCAGAGTACTCTGGTAATAGAAGAAGCAACTTTTAGCTATAGAGACAGTCTGTACTCAGCTATTTGTGGGATCATATCAGGATATCTCCTGTATTCCATTATTATTACTATTGTTGAATTTTATGGATCCATCATCTTTTGTGGTGTATAAATACATATGTGATTATGGTCGCTCCTTTACTTTTTATTTATGCTGCCCCCTTTGTGCTACCGCAGCATTGACGAGTTCCCCCTCTGCAGCCGGCTGCTGCTGGGGATCTTCAGGATACAAAGAAGGGAAGAGACTGGTAAATACATTATTTACCGGACCCTTTTTTTCTCAGTGAGTGAAGGGTACTGATCACTCACTGTGTTTATTCATAGCTGAAGCATAGTAAACTATGTTTACTATGCTTCCGTTTGTAAATAAACACAAAGCTCTGTACTACTCCTGTTAATTAATTTTTGTGCAGCTGAGGCTGCAGAGATGGAGATTGAGGGCTGTGTCCTCAATCTAATGTCTCTGTCTCAAAAGTGAAACATCAGTGGTCTGTTTAGACTCCTGATATTTCACCACGCCCCTCAATGGGACTTCTTAAAAAAATGTTTTAAATAATAATGAATAAAATTGTAAAAAAACAAAAACAAACTACTGACACTGTCACCCCACAATGACACCCCACTTAAATTGCTGTGCTGAGGAATCTGTCCAGACAATGCCCACCAATGTGATTGGGTTTTAGGTTAGTGCTGCATGTTCTTATGCCATTTCAGTGGCCTGCCCACCTACTCCGATGAACAGAGACCCTTACCTGGTTGCAGCTAACTAGCTCAGTCATGGCTGCTCTATCTGGCACAAACTCACTGAGCAATGGAAGGTGGACGGAGGCGCAGTTTATATCCCCTGAGCTTGTCCAGTAGTCCAGGGGATAATGGAAGCCCAAGGAATAGTGGGAGCCCAGGGGGTTATGGGTAATGGAGTTAAGGAGTCCGACTTCTGCTGCTGGAAACAGTGGGTAAAGGGGCACTCTGTTATGCTTTATTGATTACAGGTTTTATAATGTAGGAAGCATAAACCTTTAATAACTGTTATGGATGCACCCCTTATGTTATTACATAGAGTGGTATTTATATTTTTCTGCAGGATTCACATGAAAATATTATTCATCAGTGGTTGAACCTCCGGCTTTACTTGGGAGTAGTGTCTTTGGAGCTAGGGCTTGGTAAATTTTCTACACTTGGCTCCTGGAAAATTAAAGTAGAAACAAAGGTATGACAACTGTTCAAGTGTATAATGCTTAAAAAAAACAAACAGAAGATTTTTGAAAAAAATAAAAATAAAAAGTTATGACAAAGTCTAGATGTGCACTGTTAACAGTGAGGCCAGGAACATTATAGGATTCATTTAAGTAGACTGATCAAATTCTGCTACTTGACATTTGACATTTGTACAATTATATCAGTGAGTAGTAATCATCTAAAATGTAACTTTTTTATTCTTTTTTTAGACCTCTTCAAATATTGAGTACTTTGTTGTTGATGAAGGAGGTGGGTTAATTATTCTGCCAATTGTATCTTTAGTTTATACAGTACTAGTAATACAATTTAAGATCCAATTTTTATCAACTGAAGGAAAAGGTTATTCTCTTGTTGTGTCAAAATCCACAAAGGTCTCCTTGCAAAAGAACAATGTGGAAATGTCATTCTCCTGTGTCCCTTTGCTGCACTCTGGGTTTCTTTCTGCCAACCTCCACATCATTATTGTTTCTGTAGCGATGTAGGGGATGGTAGGAGAAACCAATGGGTGCTGAAGGAAACACATAAAAAAAAAAAGACGAAACCTGCTTGCCTCTACCTGCCACCAGCCCATTTCTATTAGCTTTTAAGGCATCTTAGTGATGAGGCCCCAGAGGAAGGAAAGAAAATTTTAACAGAATGGGTAATCAGCCAAATGATCAGGCAAAGGGCAAACGTAAATTGTAGTTTACTAAACAAGTGCAAAATTAGATGCAATAAAGCAAAACAGGCGATTGCAAAGATCCTCCACTTCTTGGGTCCCACACTGGTGCTCCTCCTCTACTTGGTGTGCCACCGTAGGAAGCCGCTTCCTATTGTGGCACACCTGCATGCTCAATCCCGAGCTGCCTCTGTGTATATGAGGCCCTGCCATTGGCTCCCGCTGCTGTGTCTGCGCCATTGAGAAGGGAGAGAGCTGAGAGAGGCTCTGCTCTTCTGCATATAGCTGGATCGAGATTGGGGTCAGGTAAGTATAAGTTTTTTACCTTCATGCATAGAAATGTTTGAAATCTCTGCAAACATGGACTCTTCACATCAGTGTCAATCTGGGTAACGTGGTTTCATAACATAATCTCTATAAGCCTCTAAAACAGTGAAGGCTGATACTTAGGCCCCTTTCACACTGGGCGGTTTTCATAGCACCTGTAGCACCTGTACACCGCCTGAAAAAAACGGCCCCATTCACTCCAGTGTGAAAGCCGGCGGGCTTTCACACTGGATCGGTGCGCTAGCAGGACGGCAAAAAAAGTCCTGCTAGCAGCATCTTTGGAGCGGGATAGGAGCGGTGTATTCACCACTCCTATACAGCTCCTTCCCATTGATTTGAATGGGACACTGCGGTAATACCGCAGTAATACCGCAGCAATACCGCCGCAAAGCGCCGCTACGCCGGCGCTCTGCGGGGGATTTTAACCCTTTTTCGGCCGATCGCGGGGGGTAAAACCGCACCGCGAGCGGCCGAATCCCGCGGGCAAAACGACGGTGAAGCAGCGCTAAATATAGCGCTGCTTTACCGTCACCGCGGTTCCCGCCCCAGTGTGAAAGGGGCCTTACTATATCAGTAAAACAGCTCATAACACAGCTATTGACAATCATCCTCATAGACATTGTCCCTCACTGTCCAGGGTAGATCTGGTAACGCATGTAAACAGTTTGAGGGATCCAAGGTTGAGGGCAAAATGCCACTCCATTGGAACAGCAGTCCCCCACAGTAGCTGGGTCTTTTAGATAAGCTGTGTAACATAGGCTGCTGCCCAGCTGACTGCACACCAATCTGACTTCGGAGAACTTCTCATCTGTCTGCAAATTACCTGCCCAGCTACCACTACGTTATCAGGTGTGGCCCTTCTGAGCTGCAGGGGAGGTAAGCTGAGAAACGTACCTTCCATGGGTGTATCAAAGAGCATGGTCAGTAAATGGGGACTCTACTACAATGAAAAACTCAAACATTAGCAGCCAATGTCACCCACAAAAAACTCCCATAGAATTCCTTAACCCCACATAGTCATTGTTTCACAAAACAATATCATCTAATACCCCGTACACACGATCGGATTTTCAGACAACAAAACCGTGGATTTTTTTCCGAAGGATGTTGGCTCAAACTTGTCTTGCATACACACGGTCACACAAATGTTGGCCAAAATTCCAAACGTCAAGAACGCGGTGACGTACAACACGTAGACGGGACTATAAAAAGGAAGTTCAATAGTCATGCGCTATCTCTATTACGAACAATAGATTTACAAGACCGATCGCTTCCGTCTCGTACTTGATTCTGAGCATGCGTGGACTTTTGTGCGTGGACTAGTGTACACACGCTCAGAATTTCCGACAACAAAGTGAAGTTGTCGGAAAATTTGAGAACCTGCTCTCAAACATTAGCAAATGTTCGATGGAGCATACACACGGTCGGACTTTCCGACAACAAGCTCACATTGAACATTTCCCGTCGGAAAGTCCGATCATGTGTACGCGGCATTAGCCTATGTGTCCACCTTTGGTTTATTATTGCTATATTAGTGTCTCACCAGAAATTACATTGACATTACCTTACACAAGGAAATATGTCTTTTTTTTTATAGTGTTCTATGCATTTTAAATGCTTTTTAAATACAGGGAAAAAAAGTGGAAAAGATATTAATGGTCTAGTGAAGATATTCTAGGTGGAAATAGATTGTGTTGCTGTCAATGTTCCATAAATAGTATGTAAAAAAAAAATGCCAGTACTAAAAGAATTATAGACATTGCTATCGCAGATGCTCGCTTTTGAGAATGTTCATTCTGGCTGTCATGATGATCCTTTGGCTTCAGTTCTTTCTAAGTGGTTAATGTGCAACCTGTATACAGATACATAATTCTACCATTTTTGGCACTCTTTTACAGCATGCTTTATCCTGGTCTCTGACTTAAAAGTATTAAAGCCAAAGACTGCCAGGCAGCTAGAATTTTTGAGCAGGCTAGCAATTGCAACCCCTACTTCTCTAATGCAGATGTCCTTTAAGATGACTACATAGACTTCTAGAGGATACCCTCTTTCTTGGCTGTTTACCTATATTAAATGTTTTTCAAATATAAATAATAATTACATTTCTATTCTTGTTCTTCAGTTTTGCCAAAATTTGATGTCACAATGAAGGTTCCTTCTGTTTATATTGACCCAAAACAGCCAGGTATTTCTGGAACAGTCACGGCAAAGTAAGTAATTACAGCTATGCATATACATTACTTTATATTCAGTGGCTTCTGTTTCTTTAAAGAGGAACTGCAGTCTGCTAACATAATTTGTAATAAAAACATCTTTGCCATTCTGAAGCTTCCCTCCAACCACTTTGCATATTATTTTATATATACTGTGATTCTGCACTTGCCAAATATGCTGCAGAAATCTCCCTCCACTGAGTCTGGCTGCATCCATTTTAACTGTGGGCAGCTGAAGCTGCTGGCTGTTCACTTCCTGGATTTACACAGACAAACACCTGCAGCTCTGCAGCTCTCATTGGCCCTCTTATGACTCACCCCCCTCCCTTCCTGGCAAACTCTCACGAGAGTGAGAGACAGAGCTGTGCATGATGTCATAAGCCTAGGTTAATGACCAGACAAGAAACAGGAAGTGGGCTGTATAAGGTATTTACTGGCAGAAAAAAAATGTTTTACTTTCCAAAGGTAAAACAATAAGGGCAGAAGATTTAATAGATGGAAAGTTGAAAAAAATGTAGTGTTTCGATCAAAAAAAAAAATTAAAAGCCAGCAGCTACACATACTGCAGCTGCTGGCTTTTAACAATAGGACACTTACCTGTCCTGGAGTCCAGCGATGTCGAAACCGCAGCGGGTGTTTCTATCACCTGTCGGGTGCTGCTGCAGCCATCGCGGGTAAGGTTTCCTGGCAGTGTAGCCCTACGGATTCACGCCAGGAACCCTACTGTACATGTGCAAGGCCCTCTCTCCTCCTGGCATGGCGACTGGGAGAGTAGGAGGGAGGAGGAGGGAGCCCTGTGGTGATGTCAAGGGCCGCGGCCTGGACTCACGGAAGTGGGAACAGGATACCTGTTAAAGACAGGAATCCTTTCTCCCCTCCCCCCCCCGAAAGGTGCCAATTGTGGCACCGGAGGGGGAGAGGAGACAAATGAGTGGAAGTTCCACTTTTGGGTGGAACTCCGCTTTAAGATAAGTTTAAAGAATGGTTGCACTTTTTACATGAGCATGCATAAAATGTCATAAACTGGAGTCTACTGCAAAACAAGCTGAGACTTTGAGCTGCCTTATGCCGCGTACACACAGTCGGAATTTCCGATGGAAACAGTCCGATGGGAGCTTTTCAGCGGATTTTCCGACCGTGTGTATGCCCATCGGTCTTTTTCTGTCGGAATTTCCGACGGACTTTGGATTGAGAACCTGTTCTCAATTTTTCTGACGGAAAACCTTTCTATCGGATTTTCCGATCGTGTGTATGCAATTCCGACACGCAAAATTCCGACGCATGCTCGGAAATAATTCGATGCATGCTCGAAAGCATTAAACTTCCCTTTTATAGTGCTGTCGAATGTGTTTTATGCCGCTGTGTTACAGACCGTTGGAATTTGGTGTGACCGTGTGTAGGCAAGACAGTTTGAGCGAAATTCCGTTGGAATTCTGACGGGAAAACCATCAGAGCCTTTTCCGACGAAAATTTCAACCGTGTGTACGCGGCATTACACTTTGTCAAGCATCGGTAATTATTTTAGTGAGCTGGAAGGTCACTGAATGCAGTTGAGCACATCCAACTGCACAGACAGAATGCATCAACAAAAAAAGTCTAGAAACGGATACAGAAGCTTGTACATCCAAAAGACCCAGCACCCAAACACAAGAGAAATAACCTAGTATATGCAGTCCAATGTAGCAAGGAATGTAAAGACGGAAACTTTGTTGAGTGGTTGTTTTGCCTCCCCAAATGGATGATTCAACATAGCAAGGTAAATTCTACAGGTCAGAACTGGACCAATGTACAGTAACTATGCAATAAAAACCATGCCTGGAGTTCATCCAAACATCTAAGTTCAGCTTTGTCTTTTTGACTGCTTTTTGCACTCTTCCAATTAAAATTGCAAATAGGTAAACATGTAATAGAAGGCTTACTGTGACTACTTGTCTGTTTTTATACTAGGTATGCATATGGAAAGCCAGTGGCAGGCAATGTAACAATATCTTTAGTACCAAAATATTCTTATGGGTTTTCATATGAGGTTAATAAAACTTTTGAGGTAAGTGTCATTTAGAAAACTTAAATTAAACATACTGTATATTTAAAACTCTGTGTAGCTAACTTTCTCACTGATAAATAGATCCCTAGGGTGTCTCTCTTCCACCCTCTCTCTCTTTGTTTATTCCTCCATATGTACATTTTGAGGTATTGGTAGAATGTGGATTGCTGTGGATGGATTCAATTGTCATGATTTGATTTTTGAAACACTGTAAAGAATGTCTACATGCTCTGATATGTAAGGGCATACCATAGGTGTGCGCAGCCTATTGTATTAGGGCGTGCACCTCAAAGCTCCAACACATATGCCTTTGTGACATATTAACCGGCCTCTTCCCCACTCGTCATCCTAAAACAATGGGGGGGGGAGCAGGTGAGCACACAGGGGGACCTGGACAAGAGAGGTGGCATACATTGGTACCAATCCCCTGTATTTTCCTCCCGTGGCAGCTGAATATCAGTGAGAGGAAAAGGAGGAGAAGCCTACTTTCAGCTGCTGCAGAAGAAAATACAGATCTGTTGCTTAATTTCCACTCCAACCGCCTATCCTGTCCAGTTTCTGGGGGTCAGCAAGTAAGGATCGCGGCTTACCTGTCACCTGCCCACAATTGATGGGCTACCAACTCCAGGATTAGGGTGTGCCCAGGCACACCTGGCACACCCCTTGCGCATGCCTATGGGGCATACTTAGGGAATACCTCGGAGTGGTGAATCAATCACTATCATTTAAAACACATGCACATTGGAAGATTCACCTGAATGTCTGACGAATGGCAGATTCACTGCTTTATAAATATACCCTTTACTTAGGGCTCATTTAAACTTGTAGAGGAGGGAGCAGTAAAATCACTTGGCTGAACCACGTTTTTACTGCCTTGACTTATGCTGCACATTCCACAGCCCTTTCCTTTGTGGCCATGGCAGGAATTAAACCCTCTGTTGCGTTTGGCCGTCGGTAGTACAATGCTGCAACCAACTGAGCAGCCACGGATAATGCACATGGTTGCAGCACAGTAGTGTGGCAACATATCATATCATCGCCTGTCAACCGCCTTCAGAGGTGCAGCGTTCCTTGCTGCTAGTGTAAAGGAGTCCTTAAAGTATATCAATAGTCTTTTAATGTTGGCTTAAGCAGAGTAGGGAGCAATTCCTAACCGTTCCCTAATCTATCTATTTTGGCTATATATACACACTTGAATCACTGATTTGCTGAATAGATTTCACATTTAAGTGAAAATATTTAAATTGCTAGCAGAGAAGGGGGCCATATAGTGTACATAATATGCAATGCACACCATGTGCAGATTGCAATTCAGATTAACTTGCAAGACTCATATTACTGCTTTGTTTCCACTGGAAAAACTGTACATTTTAATGTAAGCACCTCCTAACAGAGTAGGCTTAAAGTCATACTAAAAACATACTTTTTAATTGACATTGTCCCTTCTCTTTCTGTATGTTGATGATGGCACTGTCATTTTTTATTTTTTTTTATTAAAATAAAGTACCCTTTTCCTAATCACTATACAGCTGTCACACCTTTTGTGTCTGTACCAAGGCCAAACATTCCAGGGTATGTAAACTTTTGATCAGGGCCATTTGGGTGATTTCTGTTATCATTATGATTTAAAAAGGAGCCAAACAACTTTGTTATAATAAAAGGCTTCATATGATCACTATTCTTAAAGTGATATTAAACACACACTGTTTCATTTATATTGTCCCTTCTATTATGTGGATGATGGCAATTTGATTATTCCAATTAAATAAAAACATCTAAGTACCCTTTTCCTATATTCTTTGATATACAGCTATCACATGACCCAGCTCCTTTCCAGCCTTTCTACAGTGAAACATAAGCAGGAGGAGGTTCTAGTCCTCTGCTGCTTGTCACATGTTGTCAGGGCTAGGCTCTCAGCCCTCCCTTCTCAGTGCTCGGGTTGCTCAACTGTCGGTTAATTGCCAGCACTCATCGTTCCACAGTGGTTCACCTGGTGATCATTTCCTGCTTGTCAGCCCAGCCTACAGCCAGCCCCTTCTAGCTATTTAAACTGCCTGGCTAATTTCTTCTGTGCCTTCGCCCTGGTCAAATCTGGAGATTCTCTGTTGTGTTCCTGTTAAAGACTTGCCTGGCTGATGTCCCTTCTGTTTCCTGATCCTGTCTGCTGCCTGGGACTATGCTGATCTCTGGCTTTCTGGTTTACTGACTTGTTCTGACTATCCGCTTTGGCTATCAAACCCTGGCTATGTTTTGACTACGTTACTGTTTTGTACCAATGTTTACCTTTAAATTAAAAGGTGTGATTTTACTGCATTTTCTGTTTCCGTCTGATTCATGGTTCCTGACAGTAAGCGAAGGCCATGAATTCAGGCCATGAAGTAGGCGAAGGCCATGAAGGCCATGAATTCAGAAGATGGCTGGATTTAAATCCACCTAGTGGTAATATTTCCAGATTGAATGAGCAGGGCCACCGCATGGATCAGTTTGCCATAGCGTTACAGACGCTCCTGATTAGCACTGCTCATCTGGATCCTCCCACTGTGGCTGATCCAGTACAACCTGTGTTGCATGCTGTCCCTGCTGCTGCTCCAGTCTCTGTGCAGGCACCTGCCTTGAATATTACCTCTGTAAGAGGTATGTCTGGTTCCACTCCCCTTCCCCAGCGATTTTGGGGCAAACCAGTTCAATGCAGAGGGTTTATCAACCAGGTTGGGATATACTTTGAGATACTGCCCTAGGCGTTCCCCACGGACAGAAGCAAAGTAAGCTTTATTATTTCTTTGCTTTATGATAGAGCCTTGGCCTGGAAAACCCTCTATGGGAGATGCAAAAACCTATTGTCCTGACTTACCCTGAGTTTGTGGCTTCCTTTAAAAGGGTACTTGACGTTCCCGCACACTCCACTTCTGCTGCAAAGAGCCTCATGTCCATCAAACAGAGTACGAGAACTGCTGCCGATTATACCATTAAATTCCATACTCTGGCAGCAGAGGTCGCTTGGAACAATGAGGCCCTTGCGGCTGCTTTTTCTCATGGTTTCCCGGATGACATCAAAGATGAGATAGCAGCCCGGGATATACCTACGGATCTAGAGAAGTTGATCACGTTTGTCATTCTCATTGACTCCAGACTCCAAGACCTTCCTTTAAGGAGTGCTTGTGAAAGCCTCCTGTACATTTGGCTCCAAGATTTGCAGTCCCACCCTTGCCTCCCTCACCTTCCATGGCTCCTGGTATTGAGTCTGCCAGTGAAAGGCCCTCTCTCTGAGGAGGAGAGGGCCTTTAGGAGGAGGGAGAGATTGTGCCTTTATTGTGGCCAGGCAGGTCACTTTTTGAGGTCTTGCCCTACCAGTCCAGGAAACGCATTGCAATGGCAATGTTACATCCCCAGTTATCCTGAAGGATAAGCCTTTAGTTCTGGTTACCCTTTCTTGGACCGAGTTGTCCATCGAAACACAGGCTTTAAATGACTCTGGGGCTGCAGGCCTGTTTATAGATAGTGTCTTTGTGTCTAAGCACTCAATTCCACTGCAGCTTTGTGCCACTCCAATTGCCATTGAGGCTATTGATGGGAGACCTCTACAGCCTGCCCATGTGACTCATGAGGCTGTTCCGTTGACCATGACCATAGGGGCTCTTTACCATGAGATAATACAATTACAAGTCATATCATCACCATTAGAGGCCCGGCCTAGATGACTCCTCCTGGCAGCTCTCTAGTGCCTCCCCCTGGTATCTGGAAATTTGGACAACATTCTAGAACTAGTGGATGGAGGGTGTCAGGCCTGAGACTCTAACTGTCACTCCGGTTTCCTGACCGGTAGTCTTCTTATCCCAGTATCAGGTGGAGGGATGGTTGAGATCCTGCAGCCTGAAATAAGGGGCCACAATGGAAAGTGCAAACAGACTATATCAAGGAACAACCAGCAAGTAACACACTGTTAGTAGTGGCCGAAGTCAAGAACCAGGCAGTAGAAAGACCTATCCAAAATGATCCAATTCAGCGGACCAAGGCAGAAGTCCACAGGGGTAAACCAGAAGGCGAAGTCGGGAACAAGCAGACATCAGCAACCAGAACTACAATATATCAAACACCAACCAGCAGGAAATGGAACCTATACTAGGGCAAGGACAGGAAGAGGAAGTGACTATTTATAGGTCACAAGATTAGGTGACTGCCTACAGCTGGCCACAGGGTGGACTCTCTGGTGCAGAGAGCCAGTCAGGAGGACTGGGAGAAAGAACAGCCAGGCATGGCAGCCAGGTGGGCTAGCATTCTGCAGGCAAGTGGAACTGGGATCGGTGGCCACAGGGAAGCAGAAGGAGAGATGTGTCCTGCCTGTAATGGGCCTTTGCTGAACTAGACATATACTGCTAGTTCCACCAGGAGTGAGCAGCAGGTCCTGCACAGAGGAACTAAGTTTGTGCAGGAGGAAGGAAGAAGAAGATCTCAGTGTAGTTCAGTATCACCACAGTTACACTGTACTACTCTGTGGGGGGGGGGGGGGGGGGGGGGGGGGGGGGGATTGATCAAGGATGATTGTTTTTTACACTATTATTGCTTGATGATCATTGTTATAAGCAACAGTTTTAATTGTCATGAATGGTCTTCACTCATGTCAGCTTGCTTACTATTGTGATACTGTGATTGGCTATAGCTAATCACATGGTACAGGGTGGCAGGTATCATATACATGTGCGCCTCAGCGTACCAGTACATTGCGGTGCCTGGAGCAAGTGTGTGTTCTGCAAATGTACTCAAACTCAGGGGTTACCTGGTACAACTGTTCTCACAGCAGCCCAGGACTGGATCACCTGGATGGGTAAATAGCTTTAACTCCCAATGTAAGGTTCTTCAGGTACACTTAGGTTACACGTATCCTGTATTAGGCATCTATGCAAGGTAGACAAACACTGACAACTTTTTTGCTTCTTTAAAGTTTCTTTTACTAAGGCACGTGGGAAATACAGATACATCTTTTGCTAATGTGTTTCGTTCACATAATTTAGCTGAGGTAGAATTGGCTGTGCTACTGAACATAACACTGTTCCTAACGACTTTCCCAAAAGATAAGGTGCATAAGGAATATAGTGCGGCCTATAGTTGTAATGGCTAATGTCCATAGCAACAAGTCTATAGTCACCAGAGTCCCTGAAGATGGGCAGTTCTTAAGGGGGTTAGTGGCAGCAGAGAAGAAATCACATTGCAGCAATCTGTCCTGACCAACAAACTAATAGCAGCATTGAGGAACCGAGCTGAGCCCCTGCTGTCTATTGCTGTTACCTAAAGGAGAGAGGAAACAGCTTCAGCGTCCTACAGACGGTTGTTAGGAGAGCTTGCTTCAAATAGACATATAGCATGGATTTTGGAAAGGAGGGGGGTTTGGAATGCGGGGGGGGGGGGGGGGGGGTCTGACAGTTATGTGTTACACAGAAATAAGGAAAAAATATACGCTATTCCCGAAGAGCTTCTTCATCTCCACAAAAATTGCTCTTTTATTACTACTTAAAGTTAACAATAGCCAGGTTAATGGAAACGTAACATGAAACAGGGAGGCTGCCATTGCTGTAATTGCTGTCTTTTCCTGAAAATGCCAGTTGCTTGGTTGGCATGCTGACTGCATTGTTCTGATTCAGTGGACATATACAGATTGGGGCATGTGAATTTTTGCAGACTTTCCTGACATACATGTTTTAGATCAGAATGTATTAAAGATAGTGGGTCAGCATAACACCCACCATAACACCAACTAACCAGCATTCTCAGTAAGAGGTTGGTAGTAAAGGGGTTTATAGTTCACTAATCAGACCTATCCCCCCCCCCCCTCCCTTTTCCCAAACATACACAAATTCACAGGACTCTGCTAAGGGGTATGGGGTAGTTTAAGTAAAATGTAATATGCCTTATTGAAGGTGCTTGGGAGACATTATGTCGCCTCTTCTCCACCTGTTTTAGCCTGGGTTCACACTATTGCAATGACAGACATCACATGTGATTCACACCGCATTGCTGTGCAGATCACATACGATGTCTGTGCGATGCAAATTCAGCCATACAGTTTGTATGGCTGCATTTGCATCACATTTGGATCAAAATGGTGCAGGACCCTATTTTTTTGTTCACACCTATGCGATCCGATTCCTGCACCATTTCACAGTACACACTGCGATCTGCGAACCCATCTAGGGGGGGGGGGGGGTGGGTTCAGTTTTGCAGATGTCAGTGTGAACTGCCAGCGATTTAGGTGTGATGCAGGAATCACAGGGTTTTCCTCATCACACCAGTGAGAACCCAGCCTGAACCTCTAAAAGTCTTCACCACTGTAAGCACACTAAGTTTTAAGTTTTGTTTTAAAATTGTCCGCTGGACTCGGCAGTCCGGCGGACAATACGGCAGTCTGTATGATGGTCCGGCGGACCAAAAAGGACACATGCTCAGTAGCAAGTATGTCACGGAATCGCTCGGTCTGGTAAAACTAGCATTCGTATTGAAGCTAGCACATTCGTCACGCTGCTGAATCTTTGATCTTTTAATACAGCGCAATTTTTTTTGTATCGTGCTTGTAGAATGAGGTTGCCTTGCTGCTTATATTCACGCAGAGTTATCACGAACGTTTTTTCTTCATCATTAATTTGTGAAATATATATATATATATATATATAGATAAGCACAGACTGAACCGCAGAAAACAAGCAAATTAAGCTGAAGTCTGAAAAGCGCAAATCGTCTCTAAGGAGCCCAAAGGGTGTCGTTTTGGATCTTGAGCTTCCTTTTTCTAGTCCCATCGTACGTGCTGTACGGCATCGCGTGAACCGCCGGACTTTTAGAGTGATCGTGTGTGGTCAAGTCCGTTCGCTTTAAAGTCCAGCGAAGCTGGAAGGTCCGGCGGTTTGTCCGCTGGACTAGGTCCGGCGGACAATCCCGCCGGAAAGTCCGATCGTGTGTACGAGGCATTACAGTAAAATCTTGACTATGTTGTCCAGATGTGTTTATTGTGCTTTATTGGATTATTTTATGCGGCGGATAATTATTTACAGTGAAATATAAGCCTAAACTGCCATATTAGGAAAACTATGTAATGGATATATTTGATGATAAAATAATACTTACGATGACAGAATAGTTTTGCTTTGTGCTGTGTAATGTTACCAATAGACTGTGTAATGTTTACAGGCAATAAGAAAGAATCAAACTTAGTCTTGAAATAACGTGGCAGGGTGTGTGTCAGTGAGTCAGAGATGATGACTAGTGCATGAAACATTGAACACTGAATCATTCAACAATGTTGTAAATAAAACACTTTTCCAATACAAGTTAAAATGTATTTTGTGATGCAAGTACTGACTGTGTATATGCAGTTTAATGCAAACATTTAAGAAAATATGTTGGATTGTTTTTCATTGTGCTGAGTATACAGTGTTGATTCACTGATTACAGCACATTGCGCTGTTTGCTTTTTTTTTCCAACTTTATGGTATGTCACAAAATGACACTCCATTTATGTTTATTCACCACAGTGTGTTGTGATGGAGTGTAGGGCATTGCCACAAGTACCGCATGTCCTACTTTTTTTTACAGCACCAAAGCAACAAAGTGGCCTGAACTAAAAACACAGAACATAAGGCAATTTACTTTGTCCATACATTGGCACTGTGCATTGCACCTAGTGTGAATGGGCCTTTAAATAAACACAAATGTGCATGGATGTGTACTTAATTAATACTTTCTGATAAAACACATTAACTTTTGTTCATGTTTTGATTACAGATTTTTGGATCTGCAAATTTCAGCATACCACACATGGAATTGCTGGACATACTAATGTGGGGTGAAGTAAATATAACAGCCTCAGTTACAGAGGAGTTGACAGGTATCCCTATATTGTACCACTAAAATAATTCTGATAATTGATACAATGTTATTGAAACAAACTACCGTATATACTAGAGTATAGGCTGTCCCGAGTATAAGCCGAGGCCCCTAAATCACCACAAAAAAATGGGGAAAGGTATTGACCCGTGTATAAGCCGAGGGGCAAAAATGCAGCAGCTACTGTAAGTGGAAAAAGGGTCAGCAATGCCAATCTGAATGTCCCCTGTACAGACCCCCGTGTCCCCATTGCAGCCCGTGTCCCCATTGCAGCCTACCTGTGCCGATCCGTGGGTCCGTGGGTCCGGGGTCCTGTGTCCTGTGTCCGGGGTCCGGGGTCCTGTGTCCGGGGTCCTCGGTCCGGGGTCCGGGGTCCGGGGTCCGGTCCCGCTCTGTCCTCCCCACAGCGTGTATTACAGGCGCCATTAAAATTTAAAAGCCGCGCCTCATCGTCCGTGATAGGAGGAACACTTTTTTTCCAGCAGTCAGTGTTCAGTGTTCCGCCTATCATGGATATCCTCTCATCCTCGTCCATGAGATGAGAATGACAGGCCATCCGTGATAGGCGGAACACTGTACTGCTGGGAAAATTAGTGTCCGCCTATCACGGAAAGGGCGGGAGGAGGCGGCGCAGCTTTTGAACACCGCCGTCTGTCTGCATGACAAGCTGTTCATGTAGGCAGACGGCGGTGACTCGAATATAAGCCGAGAGGTTGACTTTCAGACCTAAAAAAGGGTCTGAAAATCTCGGCTTATATTCGAGTATATACGGTATGTATATGTTGGATGCCTTATATGGTTGAACGTGTTCACATAATAATGCCCCGGAGTGATTAAACCAAGGGGGATGCTTGGTAATAGTTGGTTACTGCAGTCCTCTACACTAACACTACACATTGACAGGTTAGTTTTGTAGCAGTTAGTTACTGACAGCCCATTGCCAGCCTATCCAAAAATTAACCATACAGTGGTGTGAAAAAGTGTTTGCCCCCTTCCTCATTTCCTGTTCCTTTGCATGTTTGTCACACTTAAGTGTTTCGGAACATCAAACCAATTTAAACAATAGTCAAGGACAACACAAGTAAACACAAAATGCAATTTGTAAATGAAGGTGTTTATTATTAAAGGTGAAAAAAAATCCAAACCATCATGGCCCTGTGTGAAAAAGTGATTGCCCCCCTTGTTAAAACATACTATAACTGTGGTTGTCCACACCTGAGTTCAATTTCTCTAGCCACACCCAGGCCTGATTATTGCCACACCTGTTCACAATCAAGGCATCACTTAAATAGGAGCTGCTTGACACAGTAAGGTCCACCAGAAGATCCTTAAAAGCTACACATCATGCCGAGACCCAAAGAAATTCAGGAGCAATTGAGAAAGAAAGTAATTGAGATCTATCAGTCTGGAAAGGGTTATAAAGCCATTTCCAAAGCTTTGGGAATCCAGCGAACCACAGTGAGAGCCATTATCCACAAATGGCGAAGACATGGAACAGTGGTGAACCTTCCCAGGAGTGGCCGGCCGCCCAAAATTACCCCAAGAGCGCAGCGACGACTCATCCAAGAGGTCACAAAAGACCCCACAACAACGTCCAAGGAACTGCAGGCCTCAGTTGCCTCAGTTAAGGTCAGCGTTCATGCCTCCACCATCAGGAAAAGACTGGGCAAAAATGGCCTGCATGGCAGAGTTCCAAGGAGAAAACCACTGCTGAGCAAAAAGAACATCAAAGCTCGTCTCAATTTCTCCACAACACATCTTGATGATCCCCAAGACTTTTGGGACAACATTCTGTGGACAAAAGTGGAACTCTTTGGAAGGTGTGTGTCCAAGTATATCTGGCGTAGAAGGAACACTGCATTTCAGAAAAAGAACATTATACCAACAGTAAAATATGGTGGTGGTAGTGTGATGGTCTGGGGCTGTTTTGCTGCTTCAGGACCTGGAAGACTTGCCGTGATAAAAGGAACTATGAATTCTGCTGTCTACCAAGAGATCCTGAAGGAGAATGTCCGTCCATCTGTTCGTGTACTCAAGCTGAAACGAACTTGGGTTCTGCAGCAGGACAATGATCCTAAACACACCAGCAAGTCCACCACCGAATGGCTGAAGAAAAACAAAATGAAGACTTTGGAGTGGCCTAGCCAAAGTCCAGACCTGAATCCTATTGAGATGTTGTGGTATGACCTTAAAAAGTCCGTTCATGCTCGAAAACCCTCTAATGTAACTGAATTAGGACAATTCTGCAAAGATGAGTGGGCCAAAATTCCTCCAGGACGCTGTAAAAGCCTCATTGCACGTTATCGCAAACGCTTGGTTGCAGTTGTTGCTGCTAAGGGTGGCCCAACCAGTTATTAGGTTTAGGGGGCAATCACTTTTTCACAAAGGGCCATGATGGTTTGGATTTTTTTTCACCTTAAATAATAAACACCTTCATTTACAAATTGCATTTTGTGTTTACTTGTGTTGTCCTTGACTATTGTTTAAATTGGTTTGATGTTCCGAAACACTTAAGTGTGACAAACATGCAAAGGAACAGGAAATGAGGAAGGGGGCAAACACTTTTTCACACCACTGTATGCTGTATAGTTTTGTACTGCCGTCAACTAGAATCAGTGTTAGATAGCACTGCCTATGTAACACTACAGATTGACAGGTTAGTTTGGTAGTATTTGGCTACTGAAAGCATCCCGTTGCTAATCTACCCATAACTTAGTAGGTGAGGTTGAAAAAAGACAGAAGTCCATCAAGTCCAAACTATGTGTGTGATTATCTTATAGTTTTTTTTAACTATCGATGTTCCCCGCTGAGACCACCACCTGTGGAAGGGAATTCCACATCCTTGCCGCTCTTACAGTAAAGAACCCTCGTAGTTTAAGGTTAAACCTCTTTTCTTCAAATTTTAATGAGTGGCCACGTGTCTTGTTAAACTCCCTTTCACGAAAAAGTTTGATCCCTATTGTGGGGTCACCAGTACAGTATTTGTAAATTGAAATCATATCCCCTTTCAATCGTCTCTTCTCCAAAGAGATTAAGTTCAGACCCTTTATTAGCTTTGTTTGCCTTCTTTGTACTCGCTCCATTTCCAGGATATCCTTCCTGAGGACTGGTGCCCAGGACTGGACAGCATACTCTAGGTGCGGCCGGACCAGAGTCTTGTAGAGCGGGAGAATTATCGTTTTATCTCTGGAGTCAATCCCTTTTTTAATGCATGCCAATATTCTGTTTGCTTTGTTAGCAGCAGCTTGGCATTGCATGTCATTGCTGAGCCTATCATGTACCTATCATGTACTAGGACCCCCGGGTGCTTTTCCATCCTAGATTCCCTCAGAGGTTCTCCCCACAGTGATTAGATTGCATTCATATTTTTGCCACCCAAATGCATTATTTTACATTTTTCTACATTAAACCTCATTTGCCATGTAGTTGCCCACCCCATTAATTTGTTCAGATCTTCTTACAAGGTTTCCACATCCTGCATTGAAGTTATTGCCCTGCTTAGCTTAGTATCGTCCGCAAATACAGAGATTGAACTGTTTACCCCATCCTCCAGGTCGTTTATGAACAAATTAAATAGGATTGGTCCCAGCACAGAACCCTGTGGAACGCCACTACCCACCCCTGATCATTCCGAGTATTCCCCATTTATCACCACCCTCTGAACTCGCCCTTGAAGCCAGTTTTCAATCCACCTACTCACCCTATGGTCCATGACAACGGACCTTATTTTGCACAGTAAACGTTTATGGGGAACTGTGTCAAATTCTTTTGCAAAATCCAGATACACCACATCTACAGGCCTTCCTTTATCTAGATGGCAACTCATTCCTCATTGAAAGTTTGGTAAGAACGATTCCTCATGAATCCATGCTGATTACTGCTAATGATACCATTTTCATTACTAAAATCTTATATATAATCCCTTATCATCCCCTCCAAGAGCTTGCGTACAATTGATGTTAGGCTAACTGGTCTGTAATTCCCAGGGATGTATTTTGGGCCCTTTTTAAATATTTGTTTTAGATTGGCTTTTCTCCAATCTGCTGGTACCATTCCAGTCAGTAGACTGTTAGTAAAAATTAGGAACAATGGTCTGGCAATTACTTGACCGAGTTCCTTTTTTCCAAGTACCCTCGGGTGCAAGCCATCCGGTCCCGGTGATTTATTAATGTTAAGTTTCCCAAGTCTAATTCTAATTCTGTCCTCTGTTAGCCATGAGGGTGCTTCCTGTGATGTGTCATGAGGCTAAACACTGCAGTTTTGGTTACTGAAGCCCCCCGATTTTTTCGCGAAGACTGAGGAGAAGAATTAATTCAATACCTTCACCATCTCCCCATCCTTTGTAACCAGATGTCCTTCCTCATTCTTTATGGGGCCAATATGGTCTGTCCTCCCTTTTTTACTGTTTACATACCTAAAAAACTTCTTGGGATTTTTTTTGCTCTCCTCCACTATGTGTATTTTGTGTTCTATCTTAGCTGCCCTAATTGCACCCTTACATTTCTTGTTGCATTCTTTATAAAGTCTGAATGCTGATGATGATCCCTCAACCTTGTGTTTTTTGAAGGCCTTCTCTTTTGCTTTTATACGCATTTTTACATTGGAGTTAAGCCATCCAGGACTATTGTTCACTCTTTTAAATGTATTACCCAATGGGATGCAATGGCTTATGCCCTTATTTAATATGCTCTTAAAGCAAACCCATCTCTCCTCCGTGTTCTTTGTTCCTAAGATTTTACCCCAATTTATGCCTTTTAGCAAGGCTCGTAGTTTAGGGAAGTTGGCTCTTTTGAAATTCAGTATCTTTGTATTTCCCTTTTGTTTCCTATTTGTGTGATTTATTCTGAAGCCAATTGACCTGTGATTGCTGTTTCCTAAATTGCCCCGTATTTCCACATCTGTGATCAGGTCTGTATTGTTGGTAATCAGTAGATCTAGTAACGCTTTATTTCTATTCTTTATTTATAACTGAACCAATGATAGTCTTTGTACTGAAATTAAAAAAAAATAGTGCTTAGCGCTTGAGTGATATTCAAATAAAAATCTGTCATGGCTGCATTCCAAAACACCTAAATATTAGTGTTAAAAAAATAAATACAAATATAGTTGCACTGTGTCTTGAAAACGGCGTAAATCAATAAAAATTATATAAATCCACTAAAATGTTAACACTTCAAGCTACCTCCAGCAGGCGTGATGACGTCTGCACAGGCTCTGCCCCGACGTGTTTCATCCAATAGGACGTATATAAAAACGCAGTTTTAAAGATGCAGTACAACTATATTTTGTATTTATAGTCTTTGTACTGACCTCAACTTGGAGCAGTGTTAGATAGCACTGCCTATGCAATACTACAGGTGCTGCTTGAACAGGGCTGTAATACTCCCATCGTGGGCTGCTATGGCAATAATTCCATCCCTGCTTCCATCCTATAAGCCGAAGGTACATCGATTTCCACAGAGATAATAGCGTTTGCTTATAAATGAACAGGGCTGCAATACTGCCATCATGGGCTGCTATGGTGGTAGTTCCATCCATGCTTCCATCTAGTAAGGCACATGAATTTCCACCTCAAGAGGGGTAATATTGTTTACTTATATATGAACAGGGCTGTGAGACTGCAATCATGGACTGCCATGCAGTAGTTCTATCCCTGCCCCCTTCTATTAAGCCAAAGATACATGAATTTCCACCTCAAGTAAGATAACAGAGTTTGCTTATAAGGCCTCTTGCACACTGCAGCTTGAAAAAGCTCAGTACAGTTTATTTTTTTACTGAGCTAAAATACAGCACATTGATTGTAATGTGTCTATGCCGTGTATTCCTCAGTAAAAAAAAGAATTGAAAAATCTGCATTTTTGGTCAGTAATTTACGCCTTATGCACGCAAATGCGTATAAATACGCAAAAACATAAGAATAAGTTTTGAAATTGAGCAAACGCATATGCATGAAAATACATACTAAATAAAAACGGCTGAAAAAAATAGATGCTCAAACAGGAGTATCGTGTGCAAGAGGCCCTAATGTCCTAAGTTCCAAAAATGTGACACATTCTTCTGGAAATAATTTATTTGGCTGTAGCAGGGCAGCTGGAAACTGATACTGCATTCTGATGTTGTGGCCAATACTATTAATATGTACAATGTGTATTCTGTGCTTTTCCCTTTATAACTCATCGAGGCTAACTTTGGTGTACATGGAAAACATGCTGATATTTTGATACTGGTAGTATAGCAAGGGATTACAGTGATATAACATGGTACAAGTGTTTTTACACATTATTTTCCAGGTTTACATTATTGGTTTATACGCAAGATCTTTTACTAAGTATATGTATAGTGCATTGGTATTACAATTTTGTTTATAAGTATTTATGGCATTTCAAAACTTTTCTCTGCTAAGACTGTTCACTCTGAAAAATTAATATTCACAGAGTTTAGTAAATAAGGCAAAGCTGTATTTATCGTACTTCAGTAATCTAGGCATGTTTTGTAAAAACCTCTTTTATATATGATTGAGTATTCAAGGTGAACACAGCTTCAACCTATTTACTAAGGTCAGTTATCATGCCCTTTGCTAATTGAACAGTTTGTACTTGAGTTTGTAAATCAATCCCACAGCGTAGTTGGACATGTTATGTGTAGTTGTAATATTGCATTATTTTGTTTTGAAAAATGCCAAGTGTTATATTTATAGGTATCACAATCAATACATCCTCAAATATTACAAGAGTGTATTCTGAGTACATATTTATGCTACGTGACAACAATGGACAGTTTATTCCTGGCACAAATTTCACTTCAAAGGTCAGTACAAAGTAATGTTTTGAATAACAATGCTTTAAAAATACGGACCCTCGTCACATATGTTTAATTGACATACAGTGCTCCCTTTAAAGTATATGTTAACCCTCACCTTGTAAAACAACCCATTCAGTTTAAAAAAGAAATGAAAGGTAAAACATTTGTGTATTGATATAAAAAAACATTATAAAACACGTATTTTCCCTTTTTTATAAGTGATCACATTCTTTCTGTTCTCACCTGTATAAAAACTGGGGGAGGAGAAACAGCAGCACACTAATCTTCCCAGTAAATGGCTGTGCAGATTTAAAATACTACCATCATTTATGAAAGGGTGGAAATAGTGCATGTATGTTCCATCCTTTACATGACAGCAGCAGTTTTTTTGTTAGCATCCAAATTCCTGGATAATACATCTGAGTGCTGTATTTTTGGCACTGAAAACAAACACTGATATCCCTGTAAATTCATATGACCCCAAACTATTATTTTTCCCCACCTTTACCTGTATCCTCACATTTATTCCTATCCCTCCTTGTGACCTTAAAGCGGTGTTTCACCCAATTTTTTTTTTCTTTTTCTTTGTCTTACCCCAATCAGTTAACTTCATATATGCTATTAAGCCGCTTAAAAAAAATAATATCTCTGTAATTACCTTTTTATTTTTATGGCCACTTCCGGTCTCAACTCCCATAGGAGTAGGCGTGTTTTACTTGTTTACCCGGCCCCGCAATGTCTCCTGGGAGCTTACTGTGCGGCCTTCCTAGAATCATTGCAGACCGCCGTCATTCTCAAATCTCGAGAGATCTTGGAACAATGGAGGCTGGTCACGTGAGGAGGGCGTGTTCAATGCTGGACTCTCGTAGTGACCTTTTTTTTTTTCTTTCTTCTTTGTTTTGTATATGTTTGGTTGCCATCACAACGAGGCAGGAACTTCCGACGACGCCGCCCGTTGTGATGGCAACCCGGAATTTGACAGCGATGCTCACTGTTAGCAATGAGCATGCGCGGGAATGAGCGGTGAATGCTGGAAGCACTTCTTCTGGCGGATGAAATATGACATATAGGGCAATTCAAACGCGAAACTGTGAGTATTGTGTTTGGATGATGTCATTTGATAAATGAACGTAAAAAGAAAAAAAAAAGATTGGTCGCTGGAATCCCGCTTTAACACATAGCCTACCCACTTGTCCCATAACAGTATTGGGTCTATTTACAACATAAAAAGTGAGGTGTGAATGTTTTGGCACTCAAGCAAAAGCTACATATAATCTCCATAATGTTTGTAATATGTGTCAAATATAATTTCTATTTTGTACATCCCACTGCTGTCAAAACTACTTTGTTCCTCCTCATGCTATGTTCACACCAATGCGTGTGGCTGCGGGTCTGCTCTTAGGAAACGTGCAGGGCTGCCATTCATTCTAAATGTCCCCCCCATGCATCTCAGCGTGTTTGTGGGTGTGGGAACCGCAGGGAAATCGCATGCTCAAAAAGACCATGTAATTTCCCCGTGGCTGCATCTATGAAAAGGTGCATGCACTTTTTTTGTGGAAACACAGGCATGGCAGCTCATTCATTTGAATGGGCTGTTGTGCCCGTGCGAACGCGGGCTGCAAAAAAAGCTAAGGTGTGAACCTAGCGTCAATCTTGTGGACCAGCCTGGTGCCAAAGCCCAAGAGCTCACCCCCGCTTTACATTGCACTTCAATTCAAGAAAGTAGGCTGCACACTTATGACATCCTAAAAAACAGAATGGCTTTATTTGGCAAGCAAATTGGTTTCAGCACGCCCTGTAAGCCTCCCAACTTTATTTTAAAGTGCAGAGGTCTCCTTCCCCTTTGCATAGCAATCCATTGGCACTGACACTGCGATTTTGTTTGTTTGGCCCTCAGCCTGAAGGGACCTTCTAGGATTACCTTGTAACCATCTCCTAGGCCAGGGGGAGGCAACCTGGGGTCCTCCAGCTGTTGTGGAACTACATTTCCCATGAGGCATTGCAAGGCTGGCAGTTAGAATTACTCCTAGAGGCATGATGGGACTTGTAGTTCTGCAACAGCTGGAGGGCCCCAGGTTGCCTACCCCTGTCCTAGGCAGGGTTGCCACCTGTCCGGAATTTACCCGGACAGTTCAGGTTTGGAATCATGCGTCCGGGTTTCAGACCACCTGAAACCTGGACACATTATTTAGACCAGGCTGTGGCTTCCCAGCAGGGTTGCTGGCTGCAGTTGTGTAGGCCGACAGTGTCTGTTACACTCTCTTTCACACTGCCCAAAGCCAGCATTAACAATACCCCGCCCCCCCCCCCCCCCCACACACACACACAGGCGAGGAGAGAGGTCTCGATCTACTCCTCTTCGTCCCGTCCCTACCCCTCTGTGTTTACCCACACTCCATTCCCCTGCGCTGTGCCTCAGAAAAGGAAAGTGGGGGCTGGAAATTTGAAGTCCAGCAGCCTCAGATACATATGGATGAGAGGTGCCATGGGGTGAGTGAGCTCACCATCCATCCCTGTCTTTGACTGAAGTCTCTCCCCTTCTCTCTCCTGTCTCTGAGTGAGTACACTAAGGTAAATCAGGCTTCTCAGAGCACCCCTTTACATCAGAGTTCTCACCGTACATCAGAGTTCTCAGTGTTCCCCCTTAAATCAAGGTGTCCAGAGCATCCCTTATGTCAGAGTCCCAAGAGTTCTCCCTTACATCAGAATCTGCAGAGTCCTTCAGAGGTAACTCTGTGAGTTCAGATGTAAAAGGTTAACTCTGTGGACTCTGATGTAAAGGGGGACTCTTGTGATTAACTTAAAATGATTAGAATAGAAATGTTATTTAATTGCAAAATACATATATGTATAGTTTATACTATAAAAAAAAATTGCTGTGTGCCGTTTGGGTTTGACTTGAAGAAAAGGTGGCAACCCTAGTCCCAGGCCATCCATGCGATATTCTCGTTTCGGCTTCTTGATCTTGATGTTTGGGACAGTATACCTTTCAGACATGTTCATATTTTTTCCCATATCATGTGTTTTTAATGTGATTATAATAAAGTCAATATTTTTACTATAATATGAGACCGTAATAATTTTTTACTATTTTGGGATTTCAGTGGCAACCTTAAGGCTACTTTCACACTGGGGCATTGAGCGTGCTGGCAGTAAAGCGGCGCTATATTTAGCAGCGCTTTACTGTTGTTTTAGCTGCGCTATTCAGCCGCTAGCGGGGCAGTTTTAACCCCTGCTAGGGGCTGAAAAAGGGTTATAACCACCAGCAAAGTGGCGCTGCAGTGACGCTTTGCAGGTGGGTTTGCAGCGCTGCCCCATTGTTTTCTATGGGAAGGGGCGCTTTAGGAGCGGTATATACTCCGCTCCTACAGCAGTCCAAAGATGCGGCTTGCAGGACTTTTTGACCGTCCTGCAAGCGCACCGCTCCAGTGTGAAAGCCCTCAGGGGAGTGCACTTTGCAGGCGCTATTTTTAGAACTTTAGCGCCTGCAAAGCGCCTCAGTGTGAAAGTAGCCTAAAAGTCATTTTTCCTCTTTTTTCTATTTTTTTTCCTGTTATCGCTTAATTATTACTGGATGTGGTGCCATGTTCTGCAGTATATGTCTCTACATTTCTATATTTTCTACAATGCTAATTGAATGTTCTTTAACTCTTCTGGTTAAATGTTCTTAAGGATATTTTCTCTTAGTCTGCAGCAGGGACCAGCCAAATTCCGCTCCTTGTAAGGGCTAGCTAGCTGTACACAAGTCGATCGATAGATCGACTTGTGTACAACCAGCCTGTCTGTTTTTTTTCTTCAAATGATTAGTGCCCTTAGCTATAGCCGACAGCACTGATCATTGTATCCTGAGGGAGGGGAAGTCACCTTGCTGCAGAATACAATAGCACAGCAGTAGTGATTCCCCCATCCACACCAAATGTATGGATAGGGCAGTGATGGCGAACCTTGGCACTCCAGATGTTTTGGGACTACATTTCCCCTGATGCTCATGCACTCTGCAGTGTAGTTGAGCATCATGGGAAATGCAGTTCCAAAACATCTGAGGTGCCAAGGTTTGCCATCACTGGGATAGGGGAATCTTTTTTTTTTTTTTTCATTAAACCCAGTGATTGAATGAAAAAAAAATATATATTTATCACCAGCCTTAGCTAAGCCTGAAAAAAGAGCCTAATAACTGTCATCACACTCACAGATGAAATTCATAAGAGTGGATCAGGAGCCATTGTCAGCTGAAGAAAAAGAAAGCAACATTTCTGTGACTATAACCCAATCTTCATATTACTGGTGGTACAGTTCCAACTTTCCTGATACCTTCGTTCTTCAGCAACGTATCAAACCGCAGAATGGCATTTGCAGAATAGAGTTTGAAGTGCTTCCAAATACTGTAATGATTATACTTGAGGTATGGACATGTTTTTTTTTTTCTTTTCACATTGTAATTAAAAAAAAAATATTTGATGTAAGTAATAATAACCACTGGAAAACCCTATTCTCAGCCAGCTAAATATGACATTTTGCATATTAATATTATTTTATACAGCAGTTGAAGGTTTGGGCTGGTTTTCATTTGGTTTTCAATATTTCTATTGCTGTACAAAGCCTATTGTTGATAGAACTCTATAGCTCTAATGTAAAGGTGGCCGTAAAACGGCCATAATTTGGCCATCTCAGCAGGGACTAGTAGAATTTTGTTCAGTCTGTGGCCATCCCTGTTCAACAGAAGTCGATTGTTTGATCAACTTCTGTTAAAGAGACATGTAACATTTTCCTTGATTAGTGTATTCCAACAATGGTGGTTGCTGCTGTCAGAATATAATGTCCCGGTGGAAGGAGGGGTTTTCTCTATCCAGCTTGTTTGTGTGATTGCCTCAATAAAGGAGGATAGTGAAAAAAAATAATCTTCCACAAGTACAGTGCTACATAGTATCCCAAACACACCAATATAAACAATGTTTTACACAAAAATGTGAAATGTTACAATATAGCAAGCACAAAAGATAAGTAATGTGTTACAAATAATCAATACTTTAAAATACACTCTTGTAATATAAGATATGTGTTCATAAATGAAAAAAACAAAATAAAGTCTCTTCCACATTTATTTAGTAGTCAAAGGCTTGAAAAATTGCAGAAAACAAAGTTCAAGTGCAATCGCTGACCCCAGAAAGCACCCAGTGAATCTTCAATTCATAGTGATTTTCATGATCTTTCACCAGTCAATTGGAAGCTCACTCACCAGAAATGTCAGCCTATCTTATTTCAGATCAGGCTAATAAGGCTTGCGTTTAGCTGGCTGTACATAGATTTAATGTCAGCTGGTTCAGCAGGGACCGGCCGAGATTCGATCTATGTATAGGCAGGCTGGTTGTACACGAGTTGATCCATTGATCGACTTGGGTACAACCAGCCTGTCAGATTTTTTACATGCAATTACTACCAGTGGCATTAGCCACTGGCAGTAATCACTGTGTTCTGCCAGCAGGGAGTACTCCCTGCCGTCAGAATACAATAGTGCTGTGAGAGGGATTCCCCCATCAACACTGACTGTGACCATAACTGACCGTGTTGAAGGGGGAGTTAATCGATTTTCTTTTCTTCCACCTGTGCTGGAAGGAAAGAAAATAAAATTACCTATAGCTTGCCTTAATCTCTCCTGGTTAGAGTAATCCACCAACAAGGCATCAGAAGTAGCAGTAATCCTCATCAACTGGTTTCTTTCACAACTCCACCAGACCCCAAGGTGGATGGGGTCAAAAAAGGAGAGACTCCCATTGTGTAATACTGTCTCCACAATATTTATTAATTGAAAAAGAGTTATACTCACATTATAAAATAAAATGACAGTTTTGTACAAATGCAGTGCCAAAAGCATGATCACAATAACAGTGGAACCTGTGTCTTTCAATGAACATCAAGAAATGGATTTTATAATAAGTACAAAAATCCAATTTGCTTTCTCTTTATTGATGGACACGGAGATTCATTGACATGGGACATCCAAAAGCGGTATAACTAAGGGGTGGGCAAAAGAAACAAAACACTAACAGGCTCCATATAACTTAACTAGGAACTGTCTACAAAACAAGGAGCTGCCTGAAGGGGCATACACCCACAGAGATGAGATTCCTCTGGTATCCAAGTCCACTGCACCAACAAAGTGTCCATGACTCCTCACCAGCCCGACAGGCTGGCATCTGTCATGAGGGTCTTCCATAAGATTGGAAGTAAGGACTTACTGAGCTACAGAGCAAGGTTTCTGAACCACTAGTCCAGGGACAGTCTGTTCCTTAGTTCCAGATGAATAGGCTGCATAAAGGTCTGATAATCTGTACAGTGACAGAGATTGAAGACATGAACTGCAGAGGGGGCTGAGAAAGTAAATTCTAGCTTGTAGCCTCTGGTGAGTCCTCTTGCACGCATGCATCTGACATGTGGGCATCCTAAATGCCTGCAAAGGCTAACAGAGATCCCCCACTTTGCAAAGTATGAGTGCCTCCCCATTATGGAAGAGTTCAGGGGACTTGGCTGCCCAAGGTTTGGGGGTAGGGCAGGAGCCAGTTTGAACGCTTTTGTAAACCAGACCCCCAAGCTCTTGAGCTAATCACCAAATTTTACTTACAACTACTAGATAAACCTGGTTGCACCCCTCAAGATTATACACGTAAATGGGAAATGGACCTTGGAGTCACTTTAACATCAGATGACTGGAATGCAATCTGGACTACCACAGACACTAAGACAAACTATAAGGTTATGATACAATGGTACCTGGTCCCAGCCAGAGTATACAAATATGTCCTCTCCCACTCGTCAGTTTGTTTTTGCAGCTGCGGAGGCATGAGCACCCATTTACATGTGTGGTGGACCTGCCCCACAGTTTGCTTGTTTTGGATGGATGTCTTCCAGGTTCTCCATACCCGTTTTTTGCAAATGATCATCCCTGACCCATGAAAATCTTCCTCATTCAACTTGGTTGACACTAAAAATAGGGTGACACAAGCAATGGTTTATGTCAAGATTGAGGCAGTGCTAAAAGATCACAAAATAGTGAAAGACCTGACAGCCAAGGGTAGACCTCCCTCCACACTTTAATACTGCACTACTGCTTCCGAGCTGATCTACTATTCCTTTTGATGATACGTTTTCATGTGCTTTCACCCTATAGACCCCTGGGATTCCCAACCCTGACCCCTTTTCCTCTTACCAGCTTTCTTTTCCCCTCTCCCCACTTCTTCCCCTGCCCAAAACTGTAGGCTGTTTGGGATGCCCAGTTAGTCACTCAACAATTCTAATGACATTTGGCTATATCTGATCGCCTATCTACACCCGCCACCCTTGGTTACATCACTATAAATTCTGGCAGACCCATTCTAAAGCATTGTTTATGTTCAAAAAGTTATCCTGACCATAACACTGTTAGGTGACCACTTATTGTAACCTCTTCTGTTTTGTTATATGATGTTAACCTGGTCTACTTGGCCAAATTTTCAATTATTATAACTATAACCCATGTGCCTTACTACCATTGTAACCTACTAAACCAATAAAAACACATTGAAGGGAATTGAAAGTATCAGACAAGGTCTCAGTGGCTGCAGGCTCAGGGGCCATAGAGACAATATAATTGTGAAATCCTCCAGGTATAGAGCTGAGCAGGGGGGCACACTTGACATGTATAAGGGAGACTGTAAAATTTGCAGGGATACAACCAGACAACAACAATCTATCTGTCAGTGTCAGGTCTTTCAGAAGGTGCACAGCAGGCAGCACCAGAACCGTTAGTGGACACTGAATTTGAGGCACCCAGACAGCTGAACCCATGTGTTTGGAATACCACAGATAATACCACAACGCAGAAGAAATGTAGCTTTACATGCAAGGCTAGGCCTTGAATACTCATAAAAGCAGCACATGGCAGCAGGAGAGGTTTTGACAGCTGAAGATGATCAGTTCACTGTAGGTAGGCAGCAAAAAGCAACTAAAGTGCCACGCGTCCGTTGCACCTTGTGTTAATATCCTATAGGCTATTTTAGATTTAGTATTACTATGAATTTAGTAGTAGTTGTTTTCAGGTAATATAAATCCTCTGCATTTTACTAACATTATTAAAATATATTTTTTTATTTTCAGGTTGAGTATCGGAATAACACTCAAACCTGGTACTTGTACAAATCATATGGAATGAACGCATACATCCAGATTAAAGATCCACATTCACCCATAACGGTAATTTAAATGAATGAAAACATTTTATATTTAAATTCTAGATGCCAAAGTAAAGGATGATACTAACTTTATTTTTTTAATGTCAGGTTGGAACTCCCTTTCAATTTGAGATTGATGCCTACCCTACAGAAGTGGAAGAGCTCTTTTATGTGGTATGTTGTATGAAATTTGAACATGCAGAATATATTTCTTACAAGTACTTATATAGCACCATTTACACAGTGCTTTACATACAACACCAGTCCCTGACCTCAAGAAGCTTACAGTTACCTACTAAGGATAATTTTGACAGGAGCCAATTACCTACTAGATGTCTTTGGAGTGTGGGAAGAAACCTACACAGGCACAGGGAGAACATGCAAACTTCAGGGAGGTAGTGTTGTGGTTGGGTTTGGAACCAACAACCCTAGTGTTGCTAGGCAGAAGTGCTAACAACTTAGCTACTGTGCTGCCCACACAATCAGTGTACATATTTCTAGTAAACAGCATGTAGGCAGGTGCAGTTTATTCTCCCCACTGTAGGTGACGCTGTTCAGCTGGCTACTGTGCAAAGATTAATGAAGGTTGAGAGGAACTTTGTTCAATAGGCGTCATCAGGAGAGCAGCAGTCTGATTGGACCTTGCTGCACTGGCTGATCTCCACATCCATCTTAAGTGGGGGCAATGCTAATAAATAACACTGTCCCACTGCGGCCGGCACACATTTGTGAAGTGAGTAGTGTAGAGACAGGATTCCAGCTGACTAGAAACAGTGCACTTAACGCTAGGGAGAGGTTCCAGTTGAGAAGGGACAGTGCAGGGATGCTACGCTTGGCTCTGCTATCTGGAAACTCTAGAGTGTTGGGAAGAGGACCCGCCTACTTGGTTATTAAAGGTGCCTGCACCACTGTACTGCCTGTCAGTCACCTCCTTCATCAGATGCTGTTAGGGTAACATTATCTACCAAAATCTCCTTCTCAAATACAAAGACTGTGTTAAATTACCACCAACAGTGTTGAGAGAGCTGTTACATCCGCGTTATCTGTTATATTGGATCTCCATGCCATAGTGTTTAGAACTCTAAGTGAGCTCCTTGCCGACGTCTTCCATGTGTTGTTACTTTTGCTTTACCAAATGATCATGGTGCCACCTACCTTGGTCTTTGTGTACCGTTATTCCATCTCAGGGCCCAATCAACTGGCCCTGTCTACAAGTAGATTTATGGCAGGCCCACACTGCTCCTGGAGTTGGTACCAGCCTTAACACTATATAAAACAATTATTACTAACTTCTGTATTTTGCCAAACATTTTTTTTTATATTTTGCAGGTTATGGCTAAAGGTATGATTGTGTCTGCTGGGAGGCAAAACAGGACCTCATTCAGCCTCACTCCAGATCACTCCTGGGCTCCCAATGTCAATCTCATCCTTTACTTTTACAATAATAATGAATATTGTGATATTGTACAAACCTCTTACATGTTTCCTGTAAAAGGCTTGTTTCAGAATAAGGTAATTGCTGTTATTTTAATTTACCTATTGGTATATGAACAAACTAATATGTTACAGCTGTCAACTTTCATTTTCATTTTACAAAAAGTTAATATTTCTCTGATTTAGTCTCTTTATAATATACATTTTCTCCTGTATTTTAGCTCATATGGATTGTTGAATATGCACTTTGACATTCATCATGATCTGCTCTTATGAGCAAGATAAATGTCAACCATAAAACTCACCATATGTATAGTGTATGACAGCAAGAACAATATGGGCAAGATTCACTAAAACTGGTGCACACAGAATCTGGTGTGACTGTGCTTAGTAACCAATCAGCTTCTAGGTTTTTTGTCAAAGCCTAATTGAACAAGCTGAAATTAGGAGCTGATTGGTTTATCTCTCCTAACCTGGTTTAGAAAGATCTCAGGGTTACCAGTCAATTGGATAAGTCAGAAGTGATAAATATCAATCTAGAGGACTCTGTGATACAGCGCCCCAAGTCTCAATAATCTTTGTTCTGGTGCTGATGTCTGCATGTCATACATTTCAAGTTAGAATTTTTACATTTATATGGGTAACCAGAGGCAGCAATGTATGCCCCTAAAAACTTAGGGGGTTAGGGAGTTCCTGACTTCCAGAAGTATTATATTGCAGCTTAGTTAAGTTAACTAATCCAACTCTACTCCACCCATTATTGACCGGATTTGGTCTTCTTTGAGGCTCAGGCTTTTCTCCCCTTAATAATTTACTTAGTCCTGTGAGTCTCCTAGAAATTCTGTAAAGCAATTCTAAGCCCTACTGTTTCCCATTCTCTAAATTTATGGGACTCTTTCTGTAGAAGATGGCCACTTCGCTCCCACCAAACCCCAGGGGCTCCCCTCTTAAATAACCCTACATTCCCACCAGACCCCCAATACTAACAGTTCCAGTAATGGACTGACAAAAGATATAGTATCGGACACTTGGTTGATCATAGGGGCATATCGATGTTGTATAGGCTATTTGCGACTCCACCCTCCAAATTGTCTTATCATATAGTTTTGGAAACAAATCTCAATGTGTAAATTGGGGAACAGGATTGGTGAGCTTGGAATACACATGTCCATAAAGGTGTCATGGACGTGACTTTGATAGAAGCCGGTTATAAAGTCTACTCCGGATGAAATTTAGTACCGGACACGCTTATGAAAATGTATCCGGACTCCCTCTCCTCTTGCTTTTGGGAGTGTGGACAGGTGGGAACTGTTTTACTTACATATTTGTTGATAAATCTAAGGGAAATTCTACAGAGACTCTATAATCAGATTGTAATAGCCAGCTGCAGGCAAGTATTAGACAGCTGGCTTTTAAAGCAACACTAAAATTACATGCAAATTAGTGCCAGTTTAGGTCAATGGCTCACTGATTAAAAGTTAATAAAATGTTTCTTCTATCCCAAAATAGAATGCAGGGACCACATTGCATTGTGGGATGTGGGTGGAGCTTAAACACCAAGAAAAGTCAGCATTGGCATACTGCAGGCACCCTGAATTTTAGGGGATCATGTGGCATCTTGAAGCTTCATTGTCCGAATAGGAGATATGTATCAGTACACGAAATATGCTGGTGCCAGCAATTGCATGATATTGCTACCCAAAAACACCTTTTAGGTTCAGATTCTCAAATTCCTGTTGACAATTGGAATCTGAATCAGATTTTTAGCCATGATCAAAACAGGCACTTATTTTTTCATCAGTATGTTAGTGATGCTCAATGATTACTTAATCTCCAATGTACAAATAGCTGAACTTATTTTTTTTTATTTATTTTGCTAAATTTTTATTAGGCCCCTTGCACTCGATAGAAAAAACAGACAGGCGGATCCGAGCGGGAAACCCATTGACTTATATGGGCAGGCAGATGTCAACAGAGATGTGTCTGACTCTAGCCTGCCATCCGATCGGACAAGATCTGCTCAAAACAGATGGATGGCGATGCGTTCGCCATCCAGCGGATCGAATGGGATCGGATTAAACGGACATGCTGTTCTTTTCATCTGATCTTCCCATAGAGGAGAGCGGGGCTCGGATAGGTCCGTCCCTGCACAGTGAGCAAAGACGGACCTGTCATCCGCTGGCTCAGTGGGGATCAACGGATCAATCTCCTGCTGAGCTAGCAGAGTGCGTCTAGTGAATCCGCCCCATGTAAAAGGGGCCTTAAGGTTTAAAAACTCATGTTTACACATAGGAAGTTCTTTCAGCACTAGGAAGAACTTGCATGTTATGTTTTACAAAAGCATACAGGAGACAATAAAATCAACTTTTTAGCCTCCATATATAAAGCCAAGGTATCTTTTCCACAGCAATATACAGTATGTTGTGAAATCATATCAATATAAACTCCAACAAACAACATTTGAAAGAAGGTAGAGGGGAATGAAAAGGGAGAAAAAATAATCTGTAAAAACAGACAGTAAGTACTTCTCATGGGTCATGGAAGTGAGATGTAACCCATCCAGTGGCTATCCATCCATACGGAGAGCAGGGGCCCCTAATCTACATGCAGGGCGCTGGACGCATGCATTCCAATGTTTTTATTTTAGGGGGGTGGTGCCTATGACCCGACCAACCGACCAGGTGGGGGGCAGCGGGTTGGAGTGTTTGCCACCCCTCCCCAAAAAAAATATACCACCAGCCACCACTGAACCAATCCATAGGTCACAGACAGCTTCAGATTAAGTCTGTTAGCTTTTCAAAATGCTAGACAACCTATCACTCACCAAGACCATTGAGTTAAAAAATCTTTTGACTTTAGAACTACTTTAAGTTTGTTCTTGACTAAGCCCAAGGGTATCACTGACTTTTGCCAGCTCCTAGCTACAGCTTTTCAGCCAGAAACTTGTACAACAGAAGTATCTATTTTTATTTTAAAGGTTACTTTATCCTGGAGTGAAAGCATTACAAAGCCATCAAAAAATTTGTCTTTATCCATTAATGTGAAAGAAAGCCATGCTTTGGTGGGGCTGCAGATAATTGATAAACAAGCCAATCTTTTTGATGATGGAAGTAACTTTTCTCCAAACACAGTGAGTATAATCCAATACGTCACAATGTTTATATTTTTATAGTATAGTGTTATTTCTTGTTTGCAATTGTTTCTTTTTTAATCTGTACTGTTTGAAATTCTAATAGAATAATAACTGGTTGTTGCACACACATAAAATATTTTTGTCTTTTCCCTAGTTGGAAAAATCTTATATGAGCTACACCCAGGTACGTCTTTTAAATGTACCTATATAAAATGTAATTGGTAAAATGTGTAATAAACAACCAGTCGGAGATTGCAGAATTGCAGCTAGGCTCACTTCTCTGGTACACAAAAAGGCAATTCAAATATAATGTCAACCTTCACTAAGTAAATACAGTATTTAAATGAAACATATTATGAAAGAAGCATGAAGGATATGATTGTTGCACTTTCTTTCTGAAAATGTGAGCTGACTTGCTGTTATACTGGCTGCAATACTTTGAGTCAGCCTATAGATGAGCAAAACAGTCAGTCAACTAGCATTATTAGGAGGTCAACAATGGCAGTCCCAAATTACTATCACAACAGGCCTAATTTAATGTGTATGTGCACCTTTGTCTCAAGGTGAGACAAGGGTATTTTAGAGACAGTGTTGGGTTGATTTACTAAAACTTGTGAGTACAAAATCTGGTGCAGCTCTGCATAGAAAACAATCAGCTTCCAGGTTTTATTGTCAAAACTTAATTGAGCAAGCAGAAGTAAGAAGTTGATTGGCTACCATGCAAAACTGCACCATAATTTGCACTCTCCATTTTTTGTAAATCTACCCCTATATGTCCTACTAAGTTTGTCGAAAGAATCACTTACCTGATTGGTGCTGACAGGTTTTTTATAATCAATTTTCTTAGAGGGTGGAATAAAAATCTTTTTAAAAGGAAGAACCTGTTCCACTGCTGAGCCCACATTTTTTAGTCATAACCATAGAAATGGTGATGTAATGATGTAACTGCATCCAAAATCCTGTAACATTTGCACCTTTATCACAGAATTTGAACACAGGAGTCATAAAAAATTGCAGCACATGAATTAGAAAGATGGGATTTCTCATCCCTCTGTGTCTCACACCCCTTGATGAGAACAAGCACACGGGTAATACATGACCTGAGCAGTGAGTTTTGTACCACTTCCCCTGGATTCTATCCTATATTTGAAGCTTCCCTATGCTTTGCCTTTGCACAACCTTCAAAGGTCTGTCCATTTAAAACTGATATTTCATCTTCAGGTGTCAGAGAGGCAAACCATTTAGTGGTTTCTTATAGACCTTTGTGCATCTGTTCTTGGTCCTGTTCTTGGTCCTGCACACCAGATTTGTCTATTAAGATTGTCACCTAATATCCCTATTGGATTCTTCATTTATTTTGTGTTATATAGTCCATAGCATTGACCAATGGAGCCTCCAAGAGATGTAAGCCAGTGGGTGAAATATAATTTGTGGGTGGATGTAGCATATAGTATTAGTTCTTACCTTTTTGTTAAACTAAATTTCAAGCGTCAATGACCCATTTATCTGGGAGCCACAACAGGTGAGTGATAGGTTCCAATGCATATGAAATTGTGTGAACCCTAAGAAAGTTAGAGGAAGCGAGGGGAATTCTTCTCTTAGAAAGATGTTCTTGGAACAGGTAACAATTAGAAGATGTCCCCTCACTTCTTGTTCTGGGAACAATTCTAAAATTTTGTATTTCCCCTCACTTTCTTTTTTGGTGACAATGGTTGCCAGTACAGATGGGGGGGGGGGTCTTCCCAATGGGAAGACGGACGACAATAAAAATTATACAGAGAATCAAACCCTTTCCTGGAACTAAAAAATGGTTTTGCATAGACAAAGACTTTAAAGAAAATTATTAAGGATTTCATTTTTCAATGGTTTAGAATAATAAAAATTAGGAAAAAACTATTTCTGATTGGTTGGGGAGGGTTATGCACTTTACACTTTATGCACTTTACAGTTTGCTTTACTGCACTTTACTGAACATAAAGGTTTCTTAGTACACATTTAATATTTCTAATTGCTTTTCCTGGTCTATGTCATATGCTTTAAAATTGATCCATGAATTGTATGAAGCATGCATCTCCAGTCTTAAAAAAAAAAAAAAAAACTAACAATTTCACTTTTTACCCTTAGCCTTGGGGATACAATACTATGACTGATGCAAGGATAAACAGATACTATCTTTCACTTGACGGTATGTTTACTTGATTTTAATATATAAAACAGATTTGCAACATCCACGTAATGCCACACTGAAAGGAAAGCAGTCAAAGACATTGAAATAAAAACCCAAAATGTTTAGTTTCTGCTTAGTTTCGGAGGGTGGCTGACTTAATCTTGGGTCCATATTTGGAAGTTTCCTCTCCCTTCCTGTCCTGAAGACTGGCATAGCCTGGGACAGGAAATCAGGTGAAATTATCACAGACAGCAATAAAAACATTTTATAAACCTGGAAAATTTTAGGAAACCTGGAAAAAGTTAAAACATTGGCCATAAAAACCTGACAGTGGTTTTGTATTGTAAGAAAAAGAAGCCTCCATATATTTCAACCCGAGCATCTCTCAGTCCCAAAAATGTAGCAACACAAAAAAACAAGTGGCCCGTGGGGCTTTAACGAGAGTGATGCTCATACACAAGTGCAACAAGGTTTATAAAAATACAAAATTGTATTAGAATTTGACAAAATGTGTATATAAAAAGGTAACATAAACATCTCTACATATAAAAGGGCAAATGATATACAAGGAAGTGAGTCATTCACCAGATTACATCCAAATTGCCTGCCTAATAAATGACATACTGTGGCAATGCTGAAGCTGTATTCTCTATGCATTTCACAGGACAAATCCTGCTTCATCAGGAGACAGCTCACATTGGTATAAGTACAGAGCTGTGGAAGAGCCATGTCATAAAAATCAAACAATCAATGATTCATAATAATTTGTGAAAAATAATATCCAATATTGTCAGCTAGGGGCATACCTAGAGTATTTGTCACCCGGGGCGGATCCTATACCTGACACCCCCCACGTTAAAATGTAAAAACACCCCACTGCATACCTCTGCATCCTTCAATATCTCTTTGTCACTACTGTGTACCCCCTCTCCACAACTGCACCTCTGGACTGCTTTACATTACACAGCACCCTGCATCTCTGGACCCCTTTACATTACACAGCCCCCTGCACCCCTTTACATTACACAGAACCCTGCACCTCTGGCCCCCTTTACATTACACATCCTCCTGCACCTCTGGAACCCTTTACATTGCACAGCACCCTGCATCTCTGGACCCTTTACATTACACAGCACCTGCACCTCTGGACCCCTTTATGTATATGGGATATTATCTAATCCAAGGTATACTTGTTAGACACAGGCTTTTATACGTAACTGAGTGTGTATTTCATCGATTTGGAGGAATGCTGATTCAGGGTTATAATTCATGCAACTTGCAGACCTCTGGTAGCCTTCAAAAATATTGCTGTTTGTCGTCAAAGGCTAGAAAACAAATAACTCACCACTGCTCTTATTTGTGTACAAAATACTGATGAACTTTATTATAGTTCATTACCAAAAATAATTTCACATAAACAGTCTGTTCACGTGTAATTTGATAATAGAAAACACAACTTGGCTTCTTGCGATGCATGCAGTTTACCTTTCCACAGTATTTTTTGTGAAAATAATCACAAGCATTTCTACAAATTTCTATTCCATATGATTGTATAAAATGACCACACAGAAATAGGTATAGGTATGTCTGAAATAATTTCACCACTATTTAATGCATTAAATATTTAAAAAACAAAATATGTTTGGAAGTAGTTTAGAAGTGCGACTATGCAGCCAGACATACCAAAAATACTACACTACTACATTACCTAAGCATACAGTATGTGCCAGGTTGTCTACACAGAAAATATGAAGTTCCTCTAATCACATGTAAATAATGCTGCTAAAATATAACAGCAGTTACATCAACATAGAATTGATTAGGTTTATTTAGGAGTATGAAGAAAAATGCACAAAGTATGATAACTCACAGCAATCAATTGCAGTTCGTTTTTGAATGATGTGATGTGGATTCAGTTGATTGATTTTACAATACACTGATTTACTAAAACTGTAGAGTGCAAAATCTGGTTCATGGTAGCCGATCAGCTTCTAACTTCAGCTTGTTCAAAAAAACTGGAAGCTGATTGGTTTCTATGTAGCTGCACCAGATTTAAAAGATTTAAATCAACCCTAACGTCCATAAAAGAATGACATAATTTTTACAACTACTGTTGTCCTCTAATATGTACTGCTTGTAGCACCTCATTGCAGACTTATTATATTCTGGATTCTGGTTACTAGTGAACTGATAGGCCTGTAGCATATATTAATTATACTTTTTTCAGATTTTCAGCCAACAGATTTAAGCATTCAACCATCATCACCATCAAATCCAAATCTTGGGGCACTGTTTGATAAAACCTGGATATGGCTAGAAGCAAACATCAGGTATAAACCTACTTTCTTTATAAAAACTGTTTTGAGATATGGGCTTGCTCTACTATGCAGAACCATAGTACATCCACCCACAGGTCTTTTTCCATATTAAAGCTAATTCACTTTATTAAATAGGCATGGCAGTTCAAAACAGGCTCCTGTCATGTGAGGGGGACAACATTTTAAGGTCACCTATGCCCCGGCCCCTTTTTGACAATGTCATGAAGGGGAGGGGCTTAATCATTATCACATAAAGCGCAGGCATGTAAAGGTTTGAGAAACCTGATGCAAAAGCTTAATAGAAGGATCAAGCTTCTATTGTCCGATTAGCAATTTCTAATCTGTTATTATATATATATATATATATATATTATTTCCAGTACTGACTTTTCTTTCTGAAAATGCCATAACCGTGGCTCTGTTGTTCCAATACTTATATTCATTAACCCAGAGGAGGTATGCAGATAGAAATTTTTAACTTTCCTTAAACTTTTCTGATATGCATACAGGCTCTGGCTTAGAAAGCATTCAGACCCATGGGTCCGATTACAGCCAGGTAAAGAGCATTTTTAGAAGGTTAGCAATGATATCTCCCACATATCTATCATGAAATAATTGATTTAACACTACTATACAAGTAGTGCTGTTAGATGAGCTCCAGAACATGGACACAGGCTGCTGCACCTAAGGTGGTGCTGGTGCAGGTGGACAGCTCACACTCAGCTCTGCAGGCATGCTCCCTTCCTTCCCTCAGGCTCTGAGCCGCACTGCCTGGAAAAGATAGAGGAGCCAAAATTGACCAGGTGCGAAGGAGGAAGAATTTCCTCCTCTGCTCTGAATGCTGGGGCCTCGGCCTCATGACGTGGCGTCACTGATAGCTAGACGCCAGGCGGCAGACAAGTCTAGAAACCAGTGCAGTGGGCAGCAGAGAGGCCGGCGGACGATGCAATAAGAGATTCTAGGGAGTCGGGTGGCACCGCTGCTGCTGATTGTAACAGTAAGTGACTGCCACAGCTTTGGCAACCCCTTCGCAGCAGCTGGGGGAGGGCCATTTTGCCTCCCCGATGTCATGTGACTCGTTAGTGTTACAAGGTCTCAGGTGTGAATGGGGAGCAGGTATGTTAAATTTGGTGTTATCGCTCTCACGCTCTCATACTGGTCACTGGTTCAACATGGCACCTCATGGCAAAGAACTCTTTGAGGATCTGAAAAAAAGAATTGTTGCTCTACATAAAGATGGCATAGGCTATAAGAAGATTGCCAAGACCCTGAAACTGAGCTGCAGCATGGTGGCCAAGACCATACAGTGGTATAACAGGACAGGTTCCTCTCAGAACAGGCCTCAAGGCCTCAAGAAGTTGAGTGCTAGAGCTGCACGATTCTGGCTAAAATGAGAATCGCTATTTTTTTGCTTAGAGAATAGATCATGATTCTATCACGATTCTCGCAGCGTAACATCTTTCACATTAAAACAAAAAAATTGTGCTAACTTGTTTCATTTTTTTTTTATTTATTGAAGTGTATTTTTTCCCAAAAAAAATTGCATTTGAAAGACCGCTGGGCAAATACAGTGTGGCATAAAATATTGCAGCAATTGACATTTTATTCCATAGGGTCTCTGCTAAATATATATATATAAAATATATATATATATATATAAAATTTTGTCAGGTACAGTCCCTCTTTAACCAGCTAACAACCGGCCCATAGCCGAAAAACGGCTACAGTGCGGTTGCTTAACTCTGTGAGGCCATTAATTAACGGCCTCACAGAATTCTGCTCTTGCGCGCCTCCAGAGGACCCGGCGGATCATGGATCACGGTAAACGGCCGGTTCCTCTCTCCTCCTCTCTCTGTACCGATCGGTACAGTGTGAGAGGAGAGGGGGAGGGATCGGTGGCAGCAGTGCTGTGGGCGGGATCTGTAGTGCCCACAGCCTGCTCTGCAGTCACCACCGATCCATCCATCCATGCTCAGCCACCCCTCCATACCCTGCAATACACAGTAATAGCCTGCAGTGTATTGCTGGGTATTGCAGGGTATGGAGTGATGGCTGAGCATGGATGGATGGATACCCTGCAATGCTCTGCCATACCCTCCAATACTGTGCCATACCCTCCAATACTGTGCCATACCCTGCAATACTCTGCCTTACCCTGCAATACTCTGCCTTACCCTGCAATACTCTGCCATACCCTGCAATACTCTGCGATACTCTGCCATACCCTGCGATACTCTGCCATACCTTGCGATGCTCTGCCATACCCTGCGATGCTCTGCCATACCCTGCGATGTTCTGTCATACCCTGCGATACTCTGCCATACCCTGCCATACCCTGCGATACTCTGCCATACCCTGCGATACTCTGCCATACCCTGCGATACTCTGCCATACTCTGCCATACCCTGCGATACTCTGCCATACCCTGCGATACTCTGCCATACTCTGCGATACTCTGCTATACCCTGCGATACTCTGCCATACCCTGCGATACTCTGCCATACCCTGCGATACTCTGCAATACCCAACAATACCCTGCGATACCCTACCCTGCGATACTCGCTACGATCAAAGCCAGGATCGTTTTTTTTTTTATTCCAGGCTTTCCAGCCTAGAGGTGAGATGTGGGGTCTTATTGACCCCATATCTCACTGTAAAGAGGACCTGTAATGCCATATTCCTATTACAAGGGATGTTTACATTCCTTGTAATAGGAATAAAAGTGATCAAAACATTTTTGGGGGGAAAAAAAAAAGGGTCAAACTAAAATAAATAAAGTAAAATGAACAATAAAATATATATATATTTTTTAAAGCGTCCCTGTCCCCATGTGCTCGCATGCAGAAGCGAACGCATACGTAAGTCCCGCCCACATAGGAAAACGGTGTTCAAACCACACATGTGAGGTATCGATGCGAACGTTAGAGCGAGAACAATAATTTTGGCCCTAGATCTCCTCTGTAACTCAAAACATGTAACCAGTAAAAAAAATTAAAGCCTATGGGGATTTTTAAGTAGCGAAGTTTGGCGCCATTTCACGAGTGTGTGCAATTTTGAAGGGTGACATGTTGGGTATCTATTTACTCAGCGTAACTTCATCTTTCACATTATGCAAAAAACATTGGGCTAAATTTACAGTTTTGTTTTTTGTAAAGCACAAAACTTTTTTTTTCCAAAAAAAACACGTTCGAAAAATTGCTGCGCAAGTACCGTGCTAGATAAAAAGTTGCAACAACCGCCATTGTATTCTCTAGGGTCTTTGCTAAAAAAACATATATAATATTTTGGGGTTCTATGTAATTTTCTAACAAATAAATGATGATTTGTACATGTAGGAGAGAAATATCAGAATTGGCCTTGGTGCTCCAGTACGCCTGAAGGTGCTCCCTGCATGTTAGGCCTCTGTATGTGGCCACGCTGTGTAAAGGTCTCACACATGTGGTATCGCCGTACTCAGGAGTAATAGTAGAATGTGTTTTGGGGTGTAATTTGTGGTATGCATATGCTGTGTGTGAGAAATAACCTGCTAATATGACAATTTTGTGAAAAAAAAAAAGAAAAAAAATCTTGATATTGCAAAGAATTTTGGGAAAAAATGACAACTTCAAAAAACTCACCATGCCTCTTTCTAAACACCTTGGAATGTCTTTTTTCCAAAAAGGGGTCATTTGGGGGTATTTGTACTTTTATGGCATGTTAGGGTCTCAAGAAATGAGATAGGCCGTCAGTACTTCAGGTGTGATCAATTTTCAGATATTGGCACCATAGCTTGTGGACTCTATAACTTTCACAAAGACCAAATAATATACCCCAATTTGTACTTATTTTTACCAAAGATATGTAGCAGTATAAATTTTGGCCAAAATTTATCAAGAAAAATTACAAATTTGCTAAATTTTATAACAAAAACGAAGAAAAAAACATTTTTTTACTGAATTTTCAGTCGTTTTTCTTTTATAGCGCAAAAAATAAAAAACCCAGAGGTGATTAAATACCACCAAAAGAAAGCTCTATTTGTGTGAAAAAAGGACAAAAAAAACATATGGGTACAGTGTTGTATGACTGAGTAATTGTCATTCAAAGTGTGAGAGCACCGAAAGCTGAAAATTGGTCTGGTTATTAAGGGTGTTTAAGTGCCCAGTGGTCAAGTGGTTAAGTTAAAATCAATATTTTTTATTATTTTTATATATATTATTTATTATATATATTTATATATATAAAAATAAAATGTTTGGGGGTTCCAAGTAATTTTCTAGCAAAAAATATTGATTTTAACTTAAAGAGGGACTATACCTGACAACATTTTTTTAAAAGCCAGCAGCTACAAATACTGCAGCTGCTGACTTTTAATAAATGGACACTTACCTGTCACAGGTTCCAGTGATGTCGGCAGCAGAGGCTGATCAATCGCTCGGCTCTCTGCTGCTGCCAGCGCCATTCTCGGTGAGGGAATCAGGAAGTGAAGCGTTCACTTCCCGATTCCCTACTGCGCATGCGCGAGTCGCGCAGCGCAATGAGAATCGTCCGCGCTGTCTGCTGGGACCCGTGTGTGTCCCGGCAGACAGCGCGCCGGGACAAGAAGTGGCGTAAACTCCCGTGGTAGTTTATGCCCGGAAGTGGGTGTAAATAACTGTCTTAGACAGGTATCTGCACCCCCTCCCCCCTGAAAGGTGCCAAATGTGACACCGGAGGGGGGGAGGGTTCCGATGAGCGGAAGTTCCACTTTAGGGTGGAATCCCGCTTTAAGAAAAAAGTGTCAGAAAAAGATTTAAACTTTAAGTGGTTAAACTTCCTGCATTTACACGTTGTTGAAAACTTGGCAGATTGACCAGATTATTTGTTTACACAGAAGTTCTATCCCTTTGATCTAAGAAGGAAGCGTTAGTTACAATGTTTCAAGTTCTAAACTTGGCAGACTGCCCGGATGCTTTCTTTTGACAGCTGAGTGAGCAAATAATCTCTCCACTTGTTTATATGAAAGAATCGGCAAACTCTGCAGGAGAGATCATCAGAGGGGGTGAATCGAGATCTCAATTTTTTTACGATTAATTGTGCAGCTCTATTGAGTGCACATACTCAGCGTAATATCCAGAGATTGTCTTTGGGAAATAGACGTATGAGTGCTGCACTGTGCTGTATGGTTCTAAAACATCTTCATTTTGAAAAAGTAATCCTCACACTCAAATTAATTTCTTACTGGGATCAGGTTAGGGCATTGCTTGTATTACTTATGCCATATTGGTCAAGTTTGACGTCTATTTTGTTTTGCTTGCAAACACACAAGGATAATGCAGCTTTTAATAAATCTGTAAAAAGGGGGATGTTGTTTCAAGTTATTATACTGAGAAGCTTTTTGTAGATTATCCTTGTATCCATATAAGTGCCTGTATGTATCAGGAGCTTTTTGTGAATTATTACTCTCATCCGATGAGTGCAATGCAGGAATATGTAATCAGGTAGTGGCACCAGTCATCAGACCTAGTTGATACGTTATGGACTCTCTTGGAGATCCTTAATTACCCTGCTACATAGCGTGATGATGTCACCTAATCCTGCCCTATAAGTTTTGTCAACAAAAGTAAATACTTTATTTTTTAAAACAGTTCCTTTTATTAATTTATTTTGTTTATTCTACAGCTCTGGGAATACTTTTAAACTACCACTATCTGTCCCTGACACAATGACATCATGGTTGGCCAGTGCATTTGTTATTTCCAACACACTTGGATTGGGATTTACAGATAAATCAGCTGAGGTGATATAGACTATATAAAGATTTTGGAATGTAAAATTGTATCAGATTTCACAGTAAGGTGATCTGTGAACCTACCAAACTTACTTTATAAGACTGAATATGTTTGTTAAAAGGTTAAAATTAATACTTTAGGGTCTATTTATAAATATTTTACACAAAATTCACACAATTGAAAAAATGTGTGAATTTTGAGTGAAAGCTTTGTGAATCCTGTGTGAAAACATGTATAAAAAGACCAATTTTGTCTTCTCGTGCAAAATCAAATTCTGCAATTTTTTTTTTTATGGGCCCCAGAAGCTGTTAGCCAAAATGTGCTAGTATGCCCCACATATTAACCACATTATTTCCGAATTACCTGACAAACGATCCCCTCTAGCGCTGTGCTGTCAGTGTTCCTGCTGGTCAAGGTTGCTTCCATCTTCTGCTGGTCTTCCTTCCGGGCTGGGACTTTTGGCCACTTGATAGGCTGAGCCGTGTGGAAGTCACTCCCACACATGAGAACAGGAGACCAATCATCATGGCACAGAGCTCTGCTATAAATGTAAATGCGGCTCAAGGAACATTAGTACTTATGATAGAAAATACCAATAGAATCTATTCTGTCATGAAAATCCTACCAGTCAGCATTTTTTTTCAAGTTCAGTTCCACTTTAACTTGAAACTATTCTATTTAGGGCTACTATTCCACACTCTAATTCTGATTTCACAGAAACAAAAAGAAGAATGTGGGCTAAAAAAAAAATTGTAGACCACGAGTAACTTTGAAATGATAAACCCTAAAATACAACAATCATCAAGGCCCTGACTTATCTATACTTACTGCTAAGCAGTGTCAGACATAAATTTCAAAGAGACACTTTTCTGAATAATAGTTCAAGCACCCCTTTTTTGCCCATTCTTATTACTACCGTCTTTATGAGGTACTACTGCATAAGTGACTTAGTGTTTTTGGTTGTTTTTCTACACAATTGCTTAATTAGGCAATCTAGCCTGAACACTCACTCATAAGGTGTCCTCCTTAAATGCTGCTCCAACAACAATGATCTACACAAGCTCCCTCACTAAGGGCCCATTCAAATTACAATGCGTGTGCTGTAATGCACATATTTTTATTCATTAAGGTGGGTTGTGGCACACTGCATTAGGCAGACTCTTTTAAAATGAAGGGGTTTGATGCACCTTTTGCATGAGGAAATTGCGCAGGCTGCAATTTTTTTTGCAGAGCACTGCAATGCACACATTGTGAAGCACACATAAATTGTGAAGGTGAATGAACGGCACCATAGCAAACCAACACATGTAACATGCATTACTATGCATTTTAGTAACATGCATTAGCACAACACAAAGTTATGAATGGGTCCTAAGTGTGGGCAGAATCCACCCGTACTTGGATAGCTCATTTGTGCTATGTGTCCTGAGCTTTCTGGAACCCTATGTTTGCTAAAGCAGACTGTCCCATCATCACATGCTGCATTTACATTGTGGTAGCCAGTACTGTACTCCTATCATACTATATATTGAAAATCAACAGATTTCTTTAGTCATTGGCACAGATAAACAACATGTTGGCATACAATTTCTTCTGATCAGCTAGCTACCTGAAACAGATGGAGTTGTTCTTCCCAACAATCTTTTTTGTATCAGTTTAAGGTTTCAGCAAACAGTTCTGAAAATGATATGAAAACAGTTAATGGGGAGATATTGCTTTGCTTATGAGTTTATATAAAGTTTTAGCAACACAATCTGGATCTGATGTTCATGATTGAACATACAGGACTACTTGTTTTTTGTTCATAATATTTGAAAAGATGATAGATTAATATTGTCTAGTTTATTACAACTTTATTGTTTTACTTTTTCACACAGCTCCAAGTATATCAGAATGTGTCTCTCACTCTGAATCTCCCTTATTCAGTAATTAGAGGTGAAATATTCATTCTGGAAGTTATTTTATTCAACCATTTGAACAAACCAATAGAGGTATTGTATATAATGAATTTGGTCTGTGTATGTTATATTAATGCAAGATGATTTTACTTAGTCTTCCTTGGTCACTTTTGATTGAAACTTTCACATTTCATTTACTTCACATTACATGGTTAGTGCAATGCACTGCAATGTATGGCAACGCACTACAGTGTAGTGTACTGCATTAGAAAAAATAGCAGAAGTCTGATCTTTAGCCTTTTGTGCTGCTTTGAAATCTCATTACAATAAAGTAGGTTAATTGGCTTCTGTCCAAAAAAAAAAAAAAAATGGCCCTAGTATATGGATTGTGGACTTCTTGAGGGTAGGGACCGATGTAAGTGTGCAATGTACAGGGATAGGGACAATTGTAGACACTCACACAGGTTGAACTGGATGGACTGATGTCTTTATTCAACCTTACTAACTATGAAACTATAAAATAGGCTGCCTGTGCGGGTATTTTATGGCAGGAATTGAAAAGATGCCTACCACTATAGGTTACCTTTAGTAAGTATTCATTAAAGCATATTTAAAGCCAGATATTGTTTCATCCACTTTGGATATAGTAAGTATCTGTTAAAATCCCTGTTAGGTTTATTTGCCATCTTTGTTCCATTTGAGAGATTTCCCTGCAGTTCCCTTCAGTTCCTATTCCGCTGATACAACAGGAAGTGAGAAGAAAATCCTCTCTTAGTTGTCAAAGGAATTCTATTCCTTTTCCATAAAACATAACATGAATATAATGTTATTACAAGGGAGTTGTATTTATGCAGTTTCCACCATAGTAAGCCATAGACCCCTTTCACACTAAGGTGTTTTTCAGGCGCTTTTGGTCTAAAAATAGCGCCTGTCAAGTGCCTGAAAAACGCCTCCCCTGCAGCCCCAGTGTGAGAGTCCGAGTGCTTTCACACTGGAGCGGTGCGCTTGCAGGACGTTAGAAAACGTCCTGCAAACAACATATTTTGGGTGGTGCGGGAGCGGTATATACACCACTCCTCCACCTCCCCTGCCATTGAAATCAATGGGCACCGCTGCCGAAGGGCCTGCAAAGTGCTTCGGCAGTGGTGTTTTGCAGGCGCTTTTAACCCTTTATTTGGCCGCTAGCGGGGGTTTAAAAGTGCCCCGCTAGCAGCCAAAAAGTGCCGCTATGACAGCAGTAATTCACCGCTAAAATTGGCGGCGCTTTACTGCTAACTCCCCTGCTCCAGTGTGAAAGTAACATTAGTAATAACAAGGTTTCTGGCAGGTTCAGAAGAGATGTTTCAAAAATATATTTTTAGCATATGTAAAAATAGGTATTACAGCCATAATTTGTTAATATAGAAAACACATTTAATAAAACAATGATCTACATTTGCAGGTCCTTGTTTCTGTGCAGCCAAGTGACACATTTGAAGTTGTAGTGTCCAATAATGCAAGTACAGCAAGCCAACAGACTCTGGATATTCCCGATATGGAAGGAAAAACTTGCCTGTTTCCAATCAGACCAAAAATACTGGGAGAGATCCTAGTAACAGTTAAAACTATTTCCAAAGGAGCAGCTTCTGACATTGTTACTGGGAAAGTAATAGTAAAGGTAAATACATAAATTGCTAGAATATAATTTATGGGGTTGATTTACAATTGTTTCATTTATCTTGGTCAATGAGGTGAAAGAATGTAACAATTCACTTTGAAAAGAATACCTAATTGTGTGCAAAAAAAAAAAAAAGTCTACATTACTTTACCCCATTCATCAAGCTAAATTAATTTTCTCTTTGTAAAGTGAATTTTCATTTTGTTTCTGATGTGCTGGCTTCAACCATCAATCATGCAAGAAAATAAATTGTTTAATTTTCTTTGAACATGGTTGAGCATTTCTTGCAAAGAAAGTTTTCTCTTTGTTTTACCTCATTTACTAAGATAAGAAAAAAATCACTTTGCAAAGTTACATTTCACTTTAAAAGTGAAAACTCTCTACTCCTTTAGTGAATCAGGGTTAATGCATGTTAATGCATAACATAAAATGAATTACTTGTGGACATGTGTACTGAATGTAAGTAGAAATATAATCTATTAATACACTGCCTATGCAAGTCCTATGGAAATTTTGACCTAGCACCACATTTTAGTTGGCCAGGGGGAACAAACATTTATGACTCATACCCAGCTGTCCTTCTCTTTTAAATATTGCTGTCGTGCGGATCAGGGAGGTAGTCAGAAAATTTGATAATAGCATGTGGCATCCCTGATTCACACTGAAACCCCTAAAAAAGGGCCTATGAAAAATACTAGCTTTGAAAAACACTGCTAGGTCGCCTCGATGTGACAGCACTCAGGACTGGTAATTGGCCTCTCACTCACCAAGCTTTGCTCTTTGAGAGACATGGGGAAGTGTAAGGCTTTCTAAAGTTCTCCATAGTAAAGTTTTGTATTCTCTCCCAATGTTGTTGTTCTATGAAAGAGGGATGCACCTTGAAGGCTCTTCAAAAACTGACACTACTGGGAGTAGTGATCCCTTGGTCACCTTTCGCATATACTGATTCCTCTTGCCTACCTCAAGATCACCAATGGGCTCTGTAGTGATGCACAGCAAGGGACCAAGACATCAACACTCACAAAAATTACCGTTTATGAAAAGACTTTGGGGGAACTTTTTTCATAAGAGCCATGTTTTCATGGCTTGGGTCAGTGGGATAAGTATCCAGTATCTTCTTTATAGGGAAAGATTTCATTTAGACTTTCAGTTTAGCACCACAGTCACTTTAAAAGAAACCTGTATTGGAGCAAATGCGTAGACTACCACTGATAAACTTTTCTTTGTGAAAATCCTAATTGCTTGGCTATCATGCAGATTCAATGGCTTAAGTGGTTTCTAATTCATTGACCTGGAGCTGATATGCTGATCAGAAGTGCTTGTTTTACTTTGGCATGCTTCTTCTAGGTCAATAAAAACATTAACACCAGAGCCAGAAGGAGGTCAGCAATGGCAGCCTCCATATTTTGCTCTGTTCAGGTTTCCTATGAGAAGGCATTTTTAGTCTTCTGTCAAAAGTCATTAACCACTTCAATACATTGCATTTTCACCCTTTCCTGCCTAGGCCAATTTTCAGCTTTCAACGCTGTAACATTTTGAATGGCAATTGCGTGGTCATGCAACACTGTACCCAAATTACATTTTTATAATTTTTTTTCCCTCACAAATAGAGCTTTCTTTTGGTGGTATGTGGTCACCTCTGCGGTTTTTATTTTTTGCACTATATACAAAAAAGCTATATTTTTTACTTTTTGCTATAAAAAAATATCCCAATTAAAAAAAATATGTATATTTTTTTTCTCAGTTTAGGCCGATATGTATTCTTCTACATATTTTTGGTAAAAAAAAAATGTAATAAGCGCATATTGATGATTGGTTTGCGCAAAATTTATAGTGCTTACAAAATAGGGGATAGATTTATGGCATTTTCCTTATTATTATTTTTTTACTAGTAATGCTGGTGATCTGCAATTTTTATCGTGACTGTGACATTGCGGCGGACACATCGGACACTTTTGACACTATTTTGGGACCATTGACATTTATACAGCGATCAGTGCTATAAATATGCTATGAAATATATGGAAAACACTGTGCATGCATTTTGTGCAGAAAAAAAGTGCACGGAACTGCATGTGGTGTGAACTGTCCCTATGGGCCAGTTTACACCACATGCAATCCAGTGCATTTTATTTCTGCACCAAATGGCATAGTTCCCACCAGTGCTTGCAGTTCTAGTTCGTTCCAGTTCCAGAAAAAAAAAAAGTAGAACATGCTGCATTTTTCCTGCACTGGACTTTACTGGAACACTGTAAAAAGCATCAAAAAGTCACGGGAACGCACATAAACGCACCAAAAACGCACTGGAACACCCATGTTTTTATTTAAGGTTAAGGAAAAAAAGGGGGGGAAATGCACTGAACTGCATCAAAAACGCATCAAAAACATACCAAAACACATCAAAAACACACATGCAAAAAAGCATCTGGAGCGCCTTCGGACTGCAGTTTTATGGTGTGAACTGGCGCTAGTGCAGAAAGAAAAAGCGCACGGAACTGCATATGGTGTGAACTGGCCTTAATATAAGCTTTAGTATAGTAAGATACTAGCATGCTCACTGGTTTTATCTGCCCCTTTAAATATACTGCAGATACTAACAATGCAAAATTCTTTACCGTGTTTTGTCTATCTGTCTTTAGGCTGAAGGAGTGAAGATGTATAATTCCCAGTCTGCCATTTTGGACTTAAAAACCACTACCGGTCCCAATTTCCCCCTTACAAAAAAATTATCATTTACTTTCCCCCCTGATGTGGTGGAAGGAAGTGAGGAGGCATATATAAATATCATTGGTAAGACACCCCTTTTTTTGAAAAATTTAAGTTATTTTATTCAGAATATCTCAAGTATTAGAGACCTAAATAAGAAATTAGCGCCATCCAAAAAATATTTTCATCTTTTTCATCATATTTCATCCTCCTTTATGTTAGCATCACCAGGAAAGTACAAGCTCATTTTGATATGTTGCTACTGGTTACTTAAAACTAAACGTCCTCCAAAAACTATTTTTGAACATGCACTGTACAAATAAATTACCACTAATAAAATATGGAACATATGCAGCTGTTTCTGTGTTAGGGAAAGAAATGTCACTTTCATTTAGTTCATATAGTACATACATTTAGTTCATACAGTACAGTAAGTGCTGAAACTTACAGATCTGGCTGAAGTACACAGATATTAGCGGGTCACTCGCTCATGGGTAACTCTTCTAATCAGAAAACATCCTGCATTCTTTTACAGAATACAAAGAATTCTCTGAATGGAGGGGGTGTGGATGAACAGTCTCCCGTCCTCCAATTACAGAACGCCCTGCATTCTGTGAACAGAGTGCATTACATTTTACACATGTACAGAACAAAAACATTTTGTTACATAAATTTGTTTAGTTAAATTTGTTTTATTTGTGTAATTCGTTTTTGGAATTTGTTTCATTTATTCGTTTTTAAATCGATTCAAGTTTTTTTCATTCGAATTCAGATCGATTCGAAAAGTTTCCAAAAGTCAAAAAGCTTTCGAATTAGAATAGTTTTCAAATTCGAAAAGTTTTCGAATTCGAAACGTTTATGAATTCAAATAGTTCTCCAATTTCCAAAGAGAATAAAATAGAATAGAAAATAAAGGAATAGAATGAATAAAATTAAATAGAATAGAAAATAATATAACAGGAAATAAAAGACTATAATATAATAGAGTAAAACAGAACAAAATAGTATAGAAAATAAAAGAACAGAATAGAATGGAATAGAATAGAATAGAAAGGACTAGAATAAAAAAGAATAGAATAACATAGAAAGATTATAACTATCTTCTGATATTCGAATATAATAGAAAAGAATAGAATTAAAAAACATAATAATAATACAGTGGTGTGAAAAAGTGTTTGCCCCCTTCCTCATTTCCTGTTCCTTTGCATGTTTGTCACACTTAAGTGTTTCGGAACATCAAACCAATTTAAACAATAGTCAAGGACAACACAAGTAAACACAAAATGCAATTTGTAAATGAAGGTGTTTATTATTAAAGGTGAAAAAAAATCCAAACCATCATGGCCCTGTGTGAAAAAGTGATTGCCCCCCTTGTTAAAACATACTATAACTGTGGTTGTCCACACCTGAGTTCAATTTCTCTAGCCACACCCAGGCCTGATTATTGCCACACCTGTTCACAATCAAGGCATCACTTAAATAGGAGCTGCTTGACACAGTAAGGTCCACCAGAAGATCCTTAAAAGCTACACATCATGCCGAGACCCAAAGAAATTCAGGAACAATTGAGAAAGAAAGTAATTGAGATCTATCAGTCTGGAAAGGGTTATAAAGCCATTTCCAAAGCTTTGGGAATCCAGCGAACCACAGTGAGAGCCATTATCCACAAATGGCGAAGACATGGAACAGTGGTGAACCTTCCCAGGAGTGGCCGGCCGCCCAAAATTACCCCAAGAGCGCAGCGACGACTCATCCAAGAGGTCACAAAAGACCCCACAACAACGTCCAAGGAACTGCAGGCCTCACTTGCCTCAGTTAAGGTCAGCGTTCATGCCTCCACCATCAGGAAAAGACTGGGCAAAAATGGCCTGCATGGCAGAGTTCCAAGGAGAAAACCACTGCTGAGCAAAAAGAACATCAAAGCTCGTCTCAATTTCTCCACAACACATCTTGATGATCCCCAAGACTTTTGGGACAACATTCTGTGGACCGATGAGACAAAAGTGCAACTCTTTGGAAGGTGTGTGTCCAAGTATATCTGGCGTAGAAGGAACACTGCATTTCAGAAAAAGAACATTATACCAACAGTAAAATATGGTGGTGGTAGTGTGATGGTCTGGGGCTGTTTTGCTGCTTCAGGACCTGGAAGACTTGCCGTGATAAAAGGAACTATGAATTCTGCTGTCTACCAAGAGATCCTGAAGGAGAATGTCCGACCATCTGTTCGTGTACTCAAGCTGAAACGAACTTGGGTTCTGCAGCAGGACAATGATCCTAAACACACCAGCAAGTCCACCACCGAATGGCTGAAGAAAAACAAAATGAAGACTTTGGAGTGGCCTAGCCAAAGTCCTGACCTGAATCCTATTGAGATGTTGTGGTATGACCTTTAAAAGGCCGTCCATGCTCGAAAACCCTCTAATGTAACTGAATTAGGACAATTCTGCAAAGATGAGTGGGCCAAAATTCCTCCAGGACGCTGTAAAAGCCTCATTGCACGTTATCGCAAACGCTTGGTTGCAGTTGTTGCTGCTAAGGGTGGCCCAACCAGTTATTAGGTTTAGGGGGCAATCATTTTTTCACACAGGGCCATGATGGTTTGGATTTTTTTTCACCTTTAATAATAAACACCTTCATTTACAAATTGAATTTTGTGTTTACTTGTGTTGTCCTTGACTATTGTTTAAATTGGTTTGATGTTCCGAAACACTTAAGTGTGACAAACATGCAAAGGAACAGGAAATGAGGAAGGGGGCAAACACTTTTTCACACCACTGTATATGCAAATGGAATAAATTTGAATTTGAATAGAATAGAAACGAGTAGAATATAATAGAAAATAACACAACAGTATAGAAAAAAAACAATAGAATAGAATGAATATAACCATCTTTCTATTCGAATCTATTCTTTTCTATTCTATTCAAATTCAAATTGATTCTATTTGAATTTTGGGAAATGGTTATATTCCTTCTATTCTATTGTGTCTTTAATTATATTCTTTTCTATTCTATTATAGTGAATTATATTCTATTCTTTTTTTTTCTATTCTATTCTATTCTTATGTATTCAAATTTATTCTATTTGAAATTCAAATTTCAGAAGATGGTTATAGTATTTCTAATGTTATTCTATTCTATTCTATTTGTTTCTAATATATTCTAGTCTATTCTGTTCTTTTATTTTCTATTCTATTTTGTTATGTTAGCAAATTGGAAAACTATTCGAATATAAAAATGATTCGAATTGGAAAACGTTTCGAATTCGAATTTCGTCCGAAATATGTTTTCGTTATTTTGGAATCTTTTAAATTCGGTACTATTGTAATTTGGACATTCGGATACATCCAAATTTCCCAAAAAAATAAAATTTGTCCAAATTTTAATTCGGAACTAAACAAACCGCACATGTCTATGACCTTTTCTGAATGGAAAAGATGACCCCCCCTATGATCTGTGGAAGTTTGGCACTTATTGCATTTATGATCTGAATGAAAGTAAAGGTTTTCCCAAATGAGGCAGCAGCCACACATGTCATCCATTTCATTAGTGGTAATATATTTTTAAAGTACAAATGTTCAAAGATTGTTTTTGGAGGGAGTTTAGTGTTAAGTAACCAGTAGCGACATATCAAAAATGAGCTTGTATGTTCCTCGTGATGCTAACATAAAGAAAGATGAAAAATGGTTGCTACAGGTTTCTGTATGTTAATCTTTTCCCCATTTTGTTAAACAGACTATTACATAAAGTGAAAATCTGTACAAAGTAAGGAACCTTTTTTGTCTGTCTTAGACTTTATAGGGAGTATCCATCCTACCCCTGCTGTTATTGGCACACATACAATGCCCTCCCCTTGCCCCCTAATCCATCCTCTTGCTGGATCTAAGCCTAGCACATTTTTTTCTTCTCTGGAAATATTCAACACAGCCTGCATATATCAACTTCAGCAACTGAAAATCAGGACTATAACAGACCGAAAGACAAAAATAGCCCACACTTAGGATGGAGAATTCTAATTCTAGTTCAGAAGCGTTTAGACAAAATAAAGGTGAATAAAGTGCCTGGACCAATTGGCTTAAACCCACATGTCCTCAAAGAGTTGAGCTCTGTTATTTTCAAAAAATCATTGTCTCAAATTTTTAGAGACTCTTTAATAACTGGTGTTTGATGTTTGCAGAGGACACCAAGCTATGCAGTAGAATGACGTCTTTACAAGATGTCTTGACTTACAAGCCAACCTCAATGCACTATTTAATTGTTCAACTATGTGGCAAATAAGCTTTAATTTTGATAAATGTAAAGTTATGGACTTGGGGGCAAAAAACATTCATGCATCATACATTTTAGGAGGAGAACAATTAGGGGAGTCAATAGTAGAGAAGGATCTGGGTGTCCTGGTAGAGCATAGACTTACTAATAACACACAATGCCAAGCTGCAGTTTCTAAAGCAAGCAAAATACTTTCTTGTATTAAAAGAGGTATAGACTCAGAGAGAAAGGCATTGTTTTGCCCTTGTACAAATTATTACTTTTCACAAAAATAATATCAGAGGACTGGAGAAAATGCAAGGAAGGGCAACTAAATTGATAGGAGGTATGGAGGAGCTTAGCTATGAGGAAAAAATTGCCGAACTGAATGTATTGCCTTTGAGAAGAGGTGAATATGGAGGTGATATGATCACCATGTATAAATACATACAGTAAGTGGTCCGTATAATTTACTTTGTCTTGAGATTTTTCACTTTCAGGACAAATGGGCACTCATTACATCTGGAGGGAAAGAGGTTTAGCCTCCATGTACAGAAATGCTTCTTCACAGACAGTGCTACTCCTTACCTAAAATCTATCTATCCACAATATCAATAGTGTATAATATTAGTGTCCACATCATATATCCACAACAATAATAGTGCTGAAATCATATATCCAAAGTCTTGTATATCAGGGACTGGGAGTGAGAATTAGGCCACCCGCTTTCATCAGAGGATTGGGAAAAATCTTTTTTTTTAAACATATAAATCAAGCCTCTCAGTTCAGATACAAGAAAGGAATTATAAAATCTTATCTAGGTGGTATCGATGTCCTGACAGAGTACAAAAGATGTTATCTAACTATTCATCTAGTTGCTGTGGCAAGGAACTTGGCACAATGTTGTTTTTGTGGTGAATGAGTGACTTGTATAGTGCTGCCTATGCAAACCAAATCACCTCAGGGTGCTTGCTGCCGGTGTCCATCTGGGTGTAGCACGGTCCTTTACCCTGTAGGGTCCGAACGTGCTTACAAACACCAACACATACTAGGGCCAATTTTTTAGACAGGATCTAATTAACCTACCAGCATGTCTTTGGAGTGTGGGAGGAAACCAGAGTACCCGGAGGAAACCCACACAGGCACAGGGAGAACATGCAAACTCCAGGCAGATGGTGTCATGGTCAGGATTTGAACCAGTGACCCTATTGCTGCTAGGTGAAAGTGCTAACCACTACACCACTGTGCTGCCCTGTGGTGGTCGTGTCCGTACTTGAGACCATACTGGAAGGCTGTATTTAAACTTGCAGCACATGTTACAGGTAATAGGCCACCTGAACTACCAGAACTGGCCTTACATTCTATCTTTCAAGGATCACTACGAATAGCCAAGAAGGGTCTAATATGCTTTATCTTTGCTGCAGCCAGGGCTATTATACCCAGACATTGGCATTCTAGTGTCATTTCCAGTATTAAGAATAGGGGTCTGAACTAAATTATATTATGCATATATTATGCGTATATTATGCGTGAGGAATTGACAGCGAGCCTACAAGAGAAATACCCAAAATTCATAGATAAATTGGGGGCTTGGAAAGATTGCAGCACATCAGATGTTTTGAGACTATACCTGTGATCTAGTTTCTCGACATATGAATATAAGGAACCGTGAAGGAAGCCTGTATGGAAGGGGTCCCTCCTTTCTTTTTTTGTTGTTTTTTATTTCTTCTTTCTATTTACTATTTTTTTATTTTTGGTATTTATTTTAATGGTTGGTGGTATGGGGATTCAAGGGTCTATGCACACATAAAAAAATTAATGACAAATAGGCTCAAATTGAGCTGTTGTGTTTGCTTATGAAGCCAAATGAAAAATTCCATTTTTTTTTATGTGATTAAGTGTACCATAAAAAAAATTTCAATAAAGCTTTGAAAACTTAAAAAACAAAACAAAAACAAAATACTCATATGGACTTTAGGATGTGCATATGTGATTTGGGAATTGTTACTATGCAGTATTACGGTTGTGAGACTGTGGATATATGATTTGCGCACTATTTATATTGTGGATACAGTATATAATTTGAACACTATACTTACAGACTATTGATATTGTAGATAGATAGATTTTAGGGAAATAGTAAGTGTGCTTCACACCTAAAGGGGCAGCTGCAATTTATTTTAATTCATTTATTTATTAATTGTTATTAGTTGGCGTCTTTGATTGATAAACAGTATCTCTAAGCACATTAGGGAACTCAGATTTATGCGCACTAGAATTGTATATGTTTATATATGCATATATGCTTTATTAACACTCTTTTAAAACAGGTAATCTTCTTATACCTTCAATTGATGGCCTGGAGTCTCTGATACAAATGCCATGTGGTTGCGGTGAACAAAACATGATTTACCTTGCCCCAGACATCTATGTTCTTCAGTACTTAGAAGCTACTAACCAAGCAACGGAGTACATAAGAGCAAGAACCATACAGAATATGCAACAAGGTATACTACTAGCTGTTTATAACTGGCCAAGCTAGGTGATGATTCAGCCACCTTGTTTTATTCTATGTTAAATGTTGGACCAGGCTTTTACTAGATATCAGCACACTGGAGTGTAATTAATAAATCTTCTTATGTCCCAAAGGGGCTTATAGTGTAATGATCCCAGAAATGCCATGCACACCAGCTGGTACAAAAGAATGGGAAACATGTTTTTTTTTTTTATTGAACACTTTTGATATTTACATTAAATACAATCCTCTGCATTTTAGCAATATATGACATTAGTTTTTTTTTTGTCTGTTTGTTTTTGTATACCCAGGCTATCAAAATGAATTAAATTATAGGAGAAGCGATGGTTCATTTAGTGCATTTGGAAACTCTGATTCTTCTGGAAGTACATGGTAAGCATATTGTACATCATATATATATATATATATATATATATATATATATATATATATATATATATATATATATATATATATATATATTATATTTTTATTTAATAGGACTTGTTTGTTAAGTAATCACGTGACTTTTTCCTGCTTGTTGAAATGAGTAGAAATCTTCTCATGTACAATTATGAGGATGTTTCTTGACCCCTCTAAGAGCATACCTATGACTGAATATAGACTGAATAAGACTGCAATATCAGATACCCCCACCTCACAAGATTGGGCTCAGGAAAGTATTGAGGGGGGGTGGGGTGCTGCGTTCGCTTCTGTACGCGAGCTCGGTGGGACAGGGCGCGTTTAAAAAAAAAATTTTCTTATTTATTTTACCTTTTACTTTTTATTTTTACACTGTTTTAAAAAAAAAAAAATGTGTCACTTTTATTCCTATTACAAGGAATGTAAACATCCCATGTAATAGAAAAAAAGCATAACAGGACCTCTTAAATATGAGATCTAGGGTCAAAAAGACCTCAGATCTCATATTTACACTAAAATGCAATAAAAAAATAAAAAAATAAAAAATTGTCATTTAAAAAAATAAACAAAATAAATTGCCCCTGAAAGAGCTTGACGTTTTGACGTCGCTTCCGCCCTGCTATAGTATGGAGACGGGTTGGGGCCATCTTCCCCTCACTCGTCTCCATACCTAGCAAGACAGACGCAATTGCCTCCACCGCTGCAGAGGCCCCTCTCCCGCCACCGATAAAAGTGATCTCGCAGAGAATCTACCGCAGAGACTACTTTAATCCTTTAGCAGACCGCTGGCTGAACGCGGGGATACCGGGGTTATGGCAGATAGCTGCTGCCATAACAACGATATTCGTCCCCAAAGTAGGCACATACATCGGCGTGCGGCGGACGGCAAGTGGTTAATGCAGAGAATGCATTAAGGTAAAAAAATAACTTTAGTCTTTACAACCACTATAAGGATTAATAAAGGTGTTATTGAAAGCTGCTTTTTGTGCTATGCCCCAGGTACCATCAAATAGGGATAGGTAATGGTAATTGTTCCAGGCCCCCTTACTGTCAATGCTCTTTTACTGCTTCTGTTAAATAAATGTAGCTGATGCAGCGTAACATTTAAGAGGATTCACTACTCAGTATGGCTCTCTATTTTGACCCCCCCCCCCATAATTTATAATGTAAAGTTAAGGCTACTACCTCCATCAATGCTGGTTAGATTGTCAAAATATATTACACCAGTACTCTAATAGCTATGATAACTTGAAGATGCTCTGTTTCTTTTTTCCTTGACTTATGAAAAGAGTGTGCACACATTGGCACCAAAGTGCACCCATCATCTCCTGCTACTTTGCCTGTCCTGCTCCCGCTGGTCATATAAGTAATCAGAACCTCCTAAACACTTATCTAAGGTGCAGAAACCATTATGGCTGGTAGTATCACCAGATGCCTTGACATATGGTCAAACCGTTGGCTGAAAAATTACTGGAATCCCAGAGCAGCAGTTTCTTCACAGTCAGTAGGCCCTTTCAGACTTCTGATAATTTGTATGACTTTATAGGATCAAGGTTCACATGATAATATGCAATCGATTGGCTTTAGTGGTGAGATCAAAAATCTTTTTTATATAGGTGTTTCTTTTTAAAACCTTTTAATAACACTTCTGTTTTTGCAGGCTTTCAGCTTTTGTATTTAGATGTTTCCTTCAGGCTCGGCCATTTATATATGTCAATCCTGATGTTTTGAATCAAACAGTGGCTTGGCTAATTCAGTATCAGGATATGAACACGGGTATATTCTCTGAGCCTGGGCGTGTTATTCATTTTGAACTCCAGGGTGGGCTGAATGGTCCTGTCACCCTCACTGCTTATATTCTGACCTCACTGTTAGAAGATGAATATTACAGTGTAAGTATGAAATTATGATTTTAAATACTTATGAACTCATAAACAGATTACTTAGGTACATCACTGCTGGACAGAAACACCAAAATGACCAGGTTGCAGATGGATTAATGTCATAACCAAACACAATTTTGTAGTATTATAGCTGTAACCTATTTACTAGCAGTTACACCCTACTTATATAGCGTGTAACTCAGCATATGAAAGTTATCTTTATACTAATCTCCTAATAGGTGAAATGGTGGTGGCAGCTTAAACATTACTCACCATTGCCCTAATTCTAGAGAAGAATTGCAATACAGTGGTAAAAAATGCAGTAAAAGTTTAAGTTATGTAATTTCATAGTTACAAGAAGTTTTTCTAAATTCTTTTCTTGTTCATGTCCTATAACCCTTATACTGTTGTGCTCAAAAGTTTGCATACCCTGACAGATATTGCGAAATTTTGGCATTGGTGTTGAAAATATGACTGATCATGCCAACAAACTGTCTTTTATATAAGGATGGTGATCTTATGAAGCCATTTATTATCACAATGTTGTTTTGCTCCTTTTTAAATCATAATGATAACAGAAATCACCGAAATGGCCCTGATCAAAAGTTCACATACCCTAGAATGTTTGGCCTTGGTACAGAAAAAAAGGGGACACACATACAGTACAGGTTAAAATGACGCTTAAAAGTTAATTTCCCACATCTGTGGCTTTTTAAATTGCAATTAAAGCCTGTGTATAAATAGTCAATGAGTTTGTTAGCTTTCAAGAGGATGCACTGAGTAGGCTAGATACTGAGCAATGGGGAACAGAAAAGAGCTGTCAAAAGACCTGCGTAATAAAGTAATGGAACTTTATAAAGATGTAAAAGGGTATAAAAAGATATCCAATGCCTTGAATATGCCAGTTAGTACTGTTCAATCACTTATTAAGAAGTGGTAAATTTGGAGATTTCTTGATAACAAGCCAAGGTTAGGTAGACCAAAAAAGATTGCAGCCATGACTGTGAGAATCATTTTTAGAGAAACAAAGAAAAACCCACAGGTAACCTCAGGAGAAATACAGGATTGTCTGGGAAAAGATGGTGTGGTTGTTTCAAGGAGCACAATGTGACAATACTTGAACAAAAATGAGCTGCATGGTTGGTTTGCCAGAAAAAAGCCTTTAGTGCACTAATGCCACAAAAAAGCCCAGTTACAATATGCCCAACAACACCTTGACACGCCTCACAGCTTTTGGCACATAGTAATCTGGAGTAATGAGATGAAAATTGAGCTTCATGGTCCCAATCATAAGCTCTATGTTTGGAGAGGGGTCAAGGCCTATTGTGACAAGAATACTATCCCCACTGTGAAGCATTGTGGTGGCTCACTGATGATTTGGGGGTGTGTGAGCTAAACGCACAGGGAATCTTGTGAAAATTGATAGCAAGATGAATGCAGCATGTTATCAGAAAATACTGGCAGACAATTTGCATTCTTCTGTACGAAGACTGAGCATGGGATGGTCTTGGACTTTCCAGCATGACAATGACCCTAAGCACAAGTTGATCCTCCAGTAGTTACAGCAGAAAAAGGTGAAGGTTCTGAAGTTGGCATCACAGTCTCCAGACCTTAAAATCAGGGAGCCACTCTAGGGAGATCTCAAACGCGCAGTTCATGCAAGACGACCAAAGACTTTGCATGACCTGGCAGCATTTTGCCAAGATGTATGGGCAGCTGTACCACCTGCAAGAATTTGTGTCCTCATAGACAACTATTCTAAAAGACTGCACGCTGTCATTGATGCAAAAGGGGGCAATACACAGTATTGAAAACAAAGGATATGCAGACTTTTGAACAGGGGTCATTTTATTTGTTTACTTGTTGCCATGTTTTATGATTGTGTCATTCTGTTATGACCTACAGTTTAGTATGAATCCCATAGGGAATAAAAGCAATGTGTACTGTATATTACCATTATATATGCAAACTTTTGAGCACAACTGTATATGTACAGTAATATAGTAAAATAATGACTGTATTGGAAATAATTTAACAGGTTATTTACAATAGTTCCTCTTTTTGTTGATGTTAACACAAATTAAATATGTACATTTTTTAGCATCGTTATCAGTCAAACATTAATAAAGCTGTCCAATATCTTGAGAAAAAGTTTGATGAAGGGATTTCCAGCAATTATACCTTATCAGTTGTTGCATATGCATTAACACTGGCAAACAGCACCAAGGCAAATGCTGCCCTGGATCAGCTCAGTTCAAGAGCTACAATTACAGGTAAGCATACTGGTCATAAAAAATCAATAAAACAGAGCTTCTATCCCTTTCCATAATGTTAAGAAAACGTAGGCTGGAATTACACTTTAGGCCTCATGCACACTGGACGTTTTTACAGCTGCTGTTTTTGGCTTCAGACTTTTCTTTCTACAGTCAATAAACTCTCCAGCATGTTATCCTATGTGTCCATGCACACAACTATTATCTTATCAACTGTTTTTAGCTGGGGCAGTTTTTGGCTGTAAAAAAATCAAAACTAGTAGGTTCTGAGAGGGGGTTTTCAGCTGTGTAAAAACACTCTAACATAAAAAAAAATGCCCATCAATGTTTTTGATCCATTGGAAGAAAAAAACTGTTAAAAAACGCTAATGCTGAAACATTTTAAAAAACGCTAAAAAAATGCTGAAAAAAACCTTGAAAAACTCACTGCAAAACTACTGGCGTTTTTACAATGCTATTATAACATCCAGTGTGCATGAGGCCTTAAAGTGTATGTGAAGCCACACCTTATTTTTTAATTGAGAAGGGACTGGTTAAGACCTCTGTCAGTTTTTTTTTTTTTTTTTAGCGGTCTGTGTATTGTTGGTAGTTTTCCTTTAACTTTCTATTCCGGACACAGCAGATCTCTCTAATGTTAGGGGATATCCTCTGTTAGACTGCTGTACACTGGAACACTGGAAGATTTCCCCTTAATTTCTGTAACAACACTAAAATGTAATATTTTCCATTACTTTCTGAACTAGAGACAATGGTCACTAGTGCCAATACTGACCAAGAAACTGAATTGATCAAAACCACATGTTTATGCTGAGAAGTAAAAAAAAATGATGGTCACACTGAGTATACAAGAAGAATGTCTCTCTATCATTCCAGTCACGCACACTCAGTTTCAAAGCTATGCAGAATGTTTAAATCTGATTGGTGACAGTGGTGAAATGAGTCCAGTTTTCAGTAAGAACCTATTGACACATCAAGGAATTTTTTGTACAACGGCAACTTAATGCTTTTTTAGTGCCACATCCAATATTGAAGGTATAAACAAAAAAAAAAAAACCCTAGTGGTGGACTTTTGAGGCACATAGAAAGTAGAATAGTATCATAATACAAATATAGTTTATTAGATATATACATAAAAACATATTAATCACATGACATGTAACATACATATGCAATGTATATATCTAATAAACTATATTTGTATTATGATACTATTCTACTTTCTACGTGCCTCAAAGGTCCACCACTAGGGTTTTTTTTTTTTTACTTATAGCTATTGACACATCAGGCCCTTTTATAAGCAGTATATAAAAAAATATAAAAAAGTTCCTATACAAAAAATCTGTAACTAAAAGATTGCATTTGAGTCATTCATACCAGCCAACATGGCCCATACACAAATCATTTGCATGGAAAGCAATCAAATAAAAAAAAAACTAAAAAAATAAGTGGAAAACTAGCAACTAGAACACCCTCATGGAACCAGTTAATTAGGTAACAGACTGCTTGACGTTCACATCTCATATACATTATGGATGTAGCCCCAGAGGAGCCACTGAATTGTTTTGTGATTTCTCTGAAGAGGACACACCTCGCTTGTTCAGCACTTACTGACACACTCTAATGTGTTTTAAAGAAATGATTAGGCCATGCATAGTCTAAAAGAAGAGAAGTTTAGTAAGTGTACTTATACAAACAATCAATAAGGCAACACCTGTAGTAGTCTGACTAACATTAATTAACAGAACTAAAGTGCATTTACCTAGCAACAATATATAAAGACAGTCCTAACTTGATATAACAGTCCCATTTTTAGCCCACTGGCCAGTAATTGATGGGGAAAAAATGTTGGCCAGCAAAAATGGGGCCCTTGAAGAAAGCATAACAGTTCCCAACAGATGTTGGTCTGCTACCAGTCCCAGGACACCCTCTTCTCTGTCTCTGGACATGTGCTCTGTTCAAGTCAGACAAGGACATAAATTGCTGATGATCTCTCAATCCTGGTGAGACAGGCACTCTTTTCCTTCCTTAGCGATGAGAGTGTGCTCTAGTACAGTCAGATCACACTAAGCATCCAAATCATACCATCCCAGAGAGAAGGTTCTCACTCTCTTTGCTTCACTGAGTTCTCACCCGAATTGTGGCCAGCTATGGTAGGGATCCATTCATCCAGCAGTAGCACAGACCTCTTTTCCTGGGCAGCACAGCATCAGACAGCTCCAGCAAACTCTGGCCACACTCCACTATTACTCCTTCACTGCAACCTTATGGTGCTCTCTGTCAGCTGCTCAGCAGCAACACATGGCCCCCACAGTGGCTTCCTCCCTCCATTCTGCAGGCTGGTGGCACAACAAATCTCCCTTTCTCCAGCAGCTTATGTCAATGTCCCCTGTCTCTGTTGCATCAGCCAATTGCAGTCCTCTGGACCCATCCAAGATTGCCCCCTGCACTGGAGACTTTTCTTGATGAGCATTACAAAGTGGTCTCCTTAAAGATGGGTGCAGCATGTCTGCATTTATGAATATTTGGTTTAACCCACACTGCGGAAGGATAATACAGCAGCAACAATGGGAGAAGTTCCACAGCAGTTATCAGCCATAGTCCAGGTTACATTTATAAAGTCCGTTCCTTTAAATACAAACACAATGGACTAATTACATATTTTAGTGGCTGGCAGCTGGTCAACAAGGAGAAACATTGTGTGATAGGCATGCTACAAGATACAAATGGAAATTTCAAGTCACTGACTGGGACTGTTATCTGTAGTATTGTCTGGCTCTTCAAAACAGAAAGTTTGACTTGGGCTGCATAAGGACTGATCTGTCCTGGAATATCTAATGTGTCTGCTTGTATAATAAGAATAGCAAAATGTTAAAATATTTGTTTATAGCAAGATAAAGGCTTTTATACTAATTAGACTAACAATCAGACAGATTAAGGTATATAAAAATATTTCCTATTTTCCTGTACATAATATATATATATATATATATATATATACAGTATCTCACAAAAGTGAGTACACCCCTCACATTTTTGAAAATATTTTATTATATCTTTTTATGTGATAACACTGAAGAAATTACACTTTGCTACAATGTAAAGTAGTAAGTGTACAGCTTGTATAACAGTGTAAATTTGCTGTGCCCTCAAAATAACTCAACACACAGCCATTAATGTCTAGACCGCTGGCAACAAAAGTGAGTACAGCCCTAAGTGAAAATGTCCAAATTGGGCCCAATTAGCCATTTTCCCTCCCATGTGACTCATTAGTGTTAGAAGGTCTCAGGTGTGAATGGGGAGCAGGTGTATTAAATTTGATGTTATCACTCTCACTATCTCATACTGGTCACTAGAAGTTCAACATGGTACATCATGAACTCTCTGAAGATCTGAAAAAAAGAATTGTTGCTCTACATAAAGATAGTCTAGGCTATAATAAAAAAAAGAAAAACTGAGCTGCAGCACGGTGGCCAAGACCATACAGCGGTTTTACAGGACAGGTTCCACTCAGAACAGGCCTTGCCATGGTCGACCAAAGAAGTTGAGTGTATGTACTCAGCGTCATATCCAGAGGTTGTCTTTGTAAAATAGACGTATGAGTGCTGCCAGCATTGCTGCAGAGGTTGAAGGGGTGGGGGTTCAGCCTGTCAGTGCTCAGACCACACTGCATAAAATTTGTCTGCATGGTTCTCGTCCCAGAAGGAAGGAAACCTCTTCTAAATATGATGCACAAGAAAGCCCGCAAACAGTTTGCTGAAGACAAGCAGACTAAGGACATGGATTACATGTCCTGTGGTCTGATGAGACCAAGATAAACTTATTTGGTTCAGGTGGTGTCAAGCGTGTGTGGCGGCAACCAGCTGAGGAGTACATAGACAAGTATGTCTTGCCTAAAGTCAAGCATGGTGGTGGGACTGTCATGGTCTGGGGCTGCATTAGTGCTGCCGGAACTGGGAAGCTACAGTTAATTGAGAGAGCCATGAATGCCAACATGTACTGTAACATACTGAAGCAGAGCATGATTCCCTCCCTTCAGAGACTAGGCCGCAGGACAGTATTCCAACATGATAATGACCCCAAACACACCTCCAAGACGACCACTGCCTTGCTAAAGAAGCTGAGGGTAAAGGTGATGAACTGGCCAAGCATCTCCAGACCTAAACCCTATTGAGCATCTGTTGGGCATCCTCAAATAAAAGGTGGAGGAGCGCAAGATCTCTAACATCCACCAGCTCTGTGATGTCATCATGGAGAAGTGGAAAAGGACTCCAGTGGCAACCTGTGAAGCTCTGGTGAACTCCATGCCCAAGAGGGTTAAGGCAGTGCTTGAAAATAATGGTGCCCACACAAAATATTGACACTTTAGTCCCAATGTGGACACTTTCACTTAGAGGTGTACTCACTTTTGTTGCCAGCGGTTTAGACATTAATGGCTGTGTGTTGAGTTATTTTGAGGGGACATCAAATGTACACTGTTATACAAGCTGTAGGCCTCATTCTCACGAGGCGGATCTGCTTCCACGGAGTCCGCCTCTGTCCGCCAGCTCAGTGGCAGATCTCTCCGTTGATCTCTGCTGAGCCAGCGGATGACAGGTCCCTCTCTGCTCACTGAGCGGGGAGGGGCTTGTCGAGCGCCGCTGGTTTCTATGGAGAGATCGGACGAAAACGGACAGCATGACTAGCACGGAGCGCCCATTCAGGTCCGCCGTCAAAACTGACAGGTAGACCTGAACGGTCTGACAGTGTAAAAAAAGGGGCCGTACACTCACTACTTCACATTGTAGCAAAGTGTAATTTCTTCAGTGTTTTCACATGAAAAAATATAATAAAATATTTACAAAAATGGGAGTAGTGTACTAACTTTTGTGAGATACTCTATATTCAGTAAAATAACTATCCAGACTCTACCACTTTTACATGAATAAATAAATCTGTTTTATTATACAGGATCATCTAAGTACTGGTCCTCACCTCTTGAAAACGCATTCTACTACTGGATGCCACAGACATCAGATATTGAAACTGCAGCCTATGCCTTGCTTTCCTACTATCATCAGAATAAGATTGAAGATGGAATTCTTGTCATGAAATGGCTGGGCCAGCAAAGGAACCACCTTGGTGGTTTTATATCCACACAAGTAAGGCAGGATTTCTATGAATGTCTGTAGTACCCTCGTCTTGTTCTCAAAGATTGGCAAAGGTTTCAGATTAGTGTCACTAACACCAGCCTACCCCTATAGTATCACTGCCCAATGCTGGAGTGAATAGCAAAAAAAATGCCCACATCCACTCCTGCTTTTAAATCTGCTGGATCAAGTTTGCCAATCCACTAGTGATTAAAACTGCCATATGCCTGGAATACGTTGAGTACACTGGGGATACAGACTGATATCTGAAGGGATGAATGGCCTCCAGTAAGTAAGCCTATGCAATGTTAATACCATCCTATATGCCCCTATATGCCCCTCAACAGCAAGAAGTTCTCTAAGAACAATTGAAATGTCCTCTCAAATCACTAGCATGGATCTCTTCTTGATTGGTGCCCCAAGCAATGGTGCAGAAATATGTGTTGCACTACCCCTTTACTTACCTGGGGCTACTGGTAAGTATCGGGTTCTCCAGTGATGACTTCCCCCATACCTTACACACAAATAGTGATAAATGGTCTTTATTAAAATCGCAATAACCCCTGTGTGGAAGCAACTATGTAAACATGTTTTATAATAGTGGGGTCAACATGTTATTAACCACCAAAATATAAAGTCGTATTCCTGCAGAGCACTGTACCCAGCTCCCAAAAAGGAGAACTGACATTCTGAAGTGACAGCTGCTTCCAACTGCTGTATTTTCATGGACAGTTTCTCCTGTCCTAGACTTTTAAAGCTGGGAAAAATCAGGGTTTTTATTTTTTTTACAAACTGTGAAAATATGGATCGTTGGCAACCCTGATCTAATGTCCATTAGGCCCCTTTCACACCGGGGCGTTTTTCATGCGGTACAGCGCTAAAAATAGCGCCTGTTCACCGCATGAAAAAATCCGGCCCCTTTTACTCCAGTGTGAAAGCCGGCAGGCTTTCACACTGGAGCGGTGCGCTAGCAGGATGACAAAAAAAGTCCTGCTAGCAGCATCTTTGGAGCGGGATAGGAGCGGTGTGTTCACCGCTCCTATACCGCTCCTTCCCATTGATTTGAATGGGAAACCGCGGTAAAACCGCGGCAATACCGCCGCAAAGAGCCGCTACGGCGGCGCTCTCCGGGGGTGTTTTAACCCTTTTTCGGCCGCTCGCGGGGGGGTAAAACCGCACCGCGAGCGGCCGAATACCGCGGTTAAAACGACGGTAAAGCAGCGCTAAATATAGCGCTGCTTTACCGTCACCGCGGCTCCCCGCCCCAGTGTGAAAGGGGCCTTAGGGACTTCTCACTCTGCAACACAACACTGTCCTCTCTCTCTCCAACTTCCTGCAGCTCTTTCTTTCTCATGGGTAGGGTTAATTCCGACTGCTCAGAAAGGCAGCCAATTTAAGTACTGTTCTCCTTAGTATGTAGCAAAATGGCTGCAGTTTCTTCTTAGTAAATGGGCAGGGCTGCATGTGGATGGGTTTATGTACAACATACCTTTCATTGATATGGATAAATGATTCCTTAATTGTGATAAAAAAAAAATGAAAAGAAAGAAAAAAAGAGAACTAACCTGTGAAAAATATACCAGTATAAATGACATGTGACTAACATTTAATGTCTGTTTTTTCCTTAAGGACACAATTATGGCTTTACAGGCTCTGTCCAAATTTATGCTTCTTGCCCCAGCTAATGAAACATCACTCACTCTCTCTGTTACTGGGTTATCTGCAAGGAAGCCAGAAGTATTTAAGGTCAACAGTGAAAATCTCATGGTTTTACAAAGCAAGCAGGTAACTTATTCCGTAAACTAACATCACTAATCAGATTACACATAAAGTAACAGCACTGTTCTTCAGTTGTGGTGAGATAGCTTAATTTACAGTCACCGTAGCTTCACAGACAGTGACTCAATACGAATTATATATTACAGACTGTAGAAAGCTTTAATCCCAAAATTTGTGCAGATCATAAAAGATGAACATCAGTCAAAGTGTGTCCAACCCCAGCAGAATACAGTGCATGTGTTATATGGATGCTAAAGCATGAAGTAGAAAGGTGGGACTAACTACATAGAGTATCTGTCATGTACCTGGTGAGGATTGAGCTGTAGAGGGTGCTTCTCTTGCACCTCATGTTCAACACCCCTGGTAGTGATGACAGGGAGTGGGGGATACAGAGTGGCACGAGGGCGGATGTAGCAGATGGCTCAGGCTGGGTCTTGGCAGGAACTAGGTGGCTGGAGAGCGCTGGGCCAGAACTGAGAACAGGAGCTCCGTATCGCTGGATCAACAGCTGGAAGTGTAGCCGTGACGTAAGCCAGGGGTTCATCAACAGCCAGACAGATCAGGTACTGAAACATGAGGCAGAGACGGGACACAGGCCAGGTTCGGTACACAGTCGGGCAATGAAGCACAGGAACATCAGGCAGAAGCGGAGTCAAACACAAGCATGGGGTCACAAGTAGGCAGGCAGAGGTCAAACTGAAGGTTCAGGCAAGCCGCGTCTGGATACAGGAAACTGGTACAGATCAGGTAAACAGGCACTAGTTGAAAAGACCACTCAGCAAAGTGTGCATGTCACCGGCAGGTTTAAATAGGCAGACTGGCGCCAATGCGTGCATGTGTGCACGTGCACGCACATGTGTGTGTGCCAGCCTGTGCGCGCTCACGCATGTGCCAGTACGTGTCCTTTCTTGTGCATCTCATGGAATGTCCACACCTGTGCGCTTGTTACCCGGGTTTCAGTATCCCCTAGCTACGGTGTGAGGTAGGGAAAAAATTATTAAAGTCAAACAAACAGACAATGCATGTGTAACATGATAAGCACAATGGCAAAAAAAACCCCCACAAATACACTTTGGGTTTAATGCATAAATGTCAACTTATAATTTTTTTTTTCCTTTATGTCAGATTGAAGTTTCCCAACCACTTTCAATCAATGTTACTGCTATTGGAAGAGGACTGGCTGTTGTACAGGTACCTAATTAAAACAAACTGTTGCATGCAAGGTTTACTCACAGCAAAGAGAAATCTGTAAATGTAAAAAAATAAGAATCAATCCAAATTTTTGGTAGAAGACATTGGCATACTGCCTTCTGTTTGATGTTGAGTTTGAATACTCATCTAATTAACATTGCCTATGCTCATTGTAGTGTGCAATCTTGTTTCGGGCAGTTTTATTTGACCTGCAGCAAGTGATTAAACATTAAAATAGCAGGATAGGTACCCATAAACTCACAAACAGGGTCAAATTAACATCTCGCAATACCTGGTGCCTTACATACCATCCATCAACACACATCAGACTAAAAACCATGCCCTTTTTGTGCTAATAAAAACTCTGAGACAAACATATGCTGAAATAAATATAATTCAAAAAATGGAATTCTTATATGTACAAAGTATCAATCAAATACAGTCTCTTGGTCATAAAAGCATGAAAGCCACACAAAAATATAAACCAACAATATCACATATTATACAGTATATAAAAAAATATAACATAATATACCAGAACAATGTACCAAAACCAGACTTAATAATAGCCTCATACCATATATATGTCTCTTACTGGAGTTGGAAATCATTTAGTTTTTTTCTTCTGACAATGACATGTGGTTTAGATATTTTCAATTCTGTCTTGACAAGAGAGGCTTATAGTCTTATGCCGCGTACACACGATCGGAATTCTCGTCGGAAAAAACTCTGACGGTTTTTCCGACGGAATTCCGCTCAAGCTGTGTTGCCTACACACGATCACACCAAATTCCGACGGTTAATTAAACACACCGGCATAAAACACGTTCGACAGCACTATAAAAGGGAAGATTAATGCTTCTGAGCATGCGTCAAATTGTTTCCGAGCATGCGTCGGAATTTTGCGTGTCGGAATTGCATACACACGATCGGAAAATCCGATAGAAAGGTTTTCCGTCGGAAAAATTGAGAACAGGTTCTCAATCCAAAGTCCGTTGGAAATTCCGACAGAAAAAGACCGTTGGGCATACACACGGTCGGAAAATCCGATGAAAAGCTCCCATCGGACTGTTTTCATCGGAAATTCCGACTGTGTGTACGCCGCATTAGGCTTCATGCACATGGGCATATGAATTTTTGCAGCATTTATTCTGCAAGAATTTGGCAAACAAATTTCTCTAATGTAATGTCTTTACAGCATTTATCTGCGTATGGCGTATTTATAGGCGTATAAATGTAAAGTCATGGGACCACCGGCGTCAGGCAATGACCAGCAAACATGCACATACTAGAATAAAAACGAACGCCCACATTTTTGGGATTAAAATTGGCCACGGCCTGGTTTATTGGGTTAAACACATTTTTTTTATCATAACATCAACTTTATTCACATCAAATAAGTTTTCTCAACCAAAATTACTCAGAAATAAACCGTACTCAACCCAGCCACTAAGACTCAAGCTGACTCAGCATTTATCGTTAACCATTTTCTTACAAATCCAACTCCAAAGGGAGCCACCACAAAAAAACTGCCGCGACAGTGGGGGGGGGGGGGGGGGGGGCAGGGATTTGGGAGTGTAGCTCTTTGCACTTTATCTTCTCTAGCAACTGGCAGAAAACCCTGAAAGACAGCTCCTTAACCACTTCAGCCCCGGACCATTTGGCAGCCAAAGGACCAGAGGTCTTTTTTCAATTTCGCACTGCACTACTTTAACTGGTAATTGCGCGGTCATGCAATTTTGTAACCAAACGAAATTTGCGTCCTTTTCTTCCCACAAATAGAGCTTTCTTTTGATGGTATTTGATTGCCTCTGTGATTTTTATTTTTTGCGATATAAACGGAAAAAGAGCGAAAATTTTGAAAAAAAATGAGATTTTCTACTTTTTGTTATAAAAAAAAATCTAATAAACTCAATTTTAGTCAAACATTTGGGCCAAAATGTATTCAGCCACATGTCTTTAGTAAAAAAAATGCCAATAAGCGTATATTTATTGGTTTGCGCAAAAGTTATAGCGTCTACAAACTAGAGTACATTTTCTGGAATTTACACCGCTTTTAATTTATGACTGCCTATTTCATTTCTTGAGGTGCTAAAATGGCAGAGAAGTACAAAACCCCCCCAAATGACCCCATTTTGGAAAGTAGACACCCCAAGCTATTTGCTGAGAGGCATGTTGAGCCCATTGAATATTTTTTTTTTTAGTCCCAAGTGATTGAATAAAGACAAAAATAAAAAAGATTTTTTTTTTTTTTCAAAAAGTTGTCACTAAATGATATATTGCTCACACATGCCATAGTTATATGTGGAATTGCACCCCAAAATACATTTTGCTGCTTCTCCTGAGTATGGGGATACCACATGTGTGGGACTTTTTGGGAGCCTAGCCGCGTACGGGGCCCCGAAACCCAAGCACCGCCTTCAGGATTTCTAAGGGTGCAAATTTTTGATTTCACTCCTCACTACCTATCACCGTTTCGAAGGCCATAAAATGCCAAAATAGCACAAACCCCCCCCAAATGACCCCATTTTGGAAAGTAGACACCCCAAGCTATTTGTTGAGAGGCATGGTGAGTATTTTACAGCTCTCATTTGTTTTTGAAAATGAAGAAAGTAAAGAAAAAAAAAAAAAATTTTTCTTTTTTCAATTTTCAAAACTTTGTGACAAAAAGCGAGATCTGCAAAATACTCACAATACCTCTCAGCAAATAGCTTGGGGTGTCTACTTTCCAAAATGGGGTCATTTTGGGGGGTTTTATGCCATCTGGGCATTCCATGGCCTCCGAAACTGTGATTGGCAGTGAGAAGTGAAATAAAAAAATTACACCCTTAGAAAGCCTGAAGGCGGTGATTGGTTTTTGGGTTCCGTACGCAGCTAGGCTCCCAAAAAGTCCCACACATGTGGTATCCCCGTACTCAGGAGAAGCAACAGAATGTATTTTGGGGTGTATTTCCACATATGCCCATGACATGTTTGAGCAATATATCATTTAGTGACAACTTTTTGTAAAAAAAATATATATATATTTTTTTTTTCATTATTCAATCTCTTGGGACAAAAAAAAAAAATATTTAATGGGCTCAACATTGCTCTCATCAAATAGCTTGGGGTGTCTACTTTCCAAAATGGGGTCATTTGGGGGGGGTTTGAACTGTCCTGGCATTTTATGCACAACATTTAGAAGCCTATGTCACACGTCACCCACTCTTCTAACCACTTGTAGACAAAGCCCTTTCTGACACTTTTTGTTTACATGAAAACATATTTTTTTTTTTTGCAAGAAAATTACGTTGAACCCCCAAACACTATATATATTGTTAAAGCAAAGGCCCTACAGATTAAAATGGTGGGTGTTGCATTTTTTTTTTCCACACAGTATTTGCGCAGCGATTTTTCAAACGCATTTTTTGTGGAAAAAATACACTTTTTTTTATTTTAATGCACTAAAACACACTATATTGCTCAAATTTTTGATGAAATAAAAAATATGATCTTAGGCCGAGTACATGGATACCAAACACGACATGCTTTAAAATTGCGCACAAACACGCAGTGGCGACAAACTACATACATTTTTAAAAGCCTTTAAAAGCCTTTACATGATACCACATTAGATTCACGGAGGAGGTCTACTGCTAAAATTACTGCCCTCGATCTGACCTTCGCGGTGATACCTCACATGCATGGTGCAATTGCTGTTTACATATGACGCCAGACCAACGCTTGTGTACGCCTTTGCGCAAGAGAAGGGGGGGCAGGGGTGCTTTTTTTTTTTTTTTTTGGTTTTTTTTTTATTTATTTAGCTTTTTTATTTTATTTTTAAACTGTTCCTTCCATTTTTTTTCTTTGTTATGATTTTTATTGTTATCTCAGGGAATGTAAATATCCCCTATGATAGCAATAGGCAGTGACAGGTACTCTTTTTTTGAAAAAATTGGGGTCTATTAGACCCTAGATCTTTCCTCTGCCCTCAAAGCATCTGACCACACCAAGATTGGTGTGATAAAATGCTTTCCCAATTTCCCAATGGCGCGGTTTATATCCGGGAGGGGGGACATTCCCTCCCACTGCTTGTAAAAGCAGTCTAGAGGCTAATTACCCGCTAGAATTGCTTTTACATGAAAGCCGATCACTGGCTGAAAAGAATGATACCAAGATGATACCTAAACCTGCAGGCATCATTCTGGTATAACCATTCAAAGTCCAGCAACATACTGGACATATATTGTAATCTTTTTTTTTTCATGCAGCCTCTTGGCTGAACGAAAAAAAGAGATTGATTGGTGGGTATGCCCACCATTAGAATACCTCCCTTCATCCACCCACTTCTAATGATGGGCATACATGCACCATTTATATATGCCGATGCATGGGGGCATCCTCCCGCAAAAGTTATGCCGTGTACACACGGTCGGAATTTCGACCGTATGTACGTGGCATTAGGAGCCAATCGCTCCTCCCCCCCCCCCCTGCTGCCCCCATGCTTCGGCATATATGCTCTTTTTTTTAACTGTGGTGGTGAAATCACCTCCTACAGCGTTGGAGTCGCGGCTTTATGTATCGTGGGAGCAAACGCTGTTGCTGTCAAGATAAATAAATCCGCGTTGCAACTGAATGGCGCACCTGAAAACAAAAAAATGCTCAACACTAAAACACACAGTAAACAAAATTACATACCTGAAAAGCAAGCATGATAAAACATAATAAAACATAATAAAACATAATAAAACATTGCAGAATAGAATGGAGTAAAAAAAGAGCAACAATAGAGAGAGAATAGAGTGAGAGAGAGAACAATAAAACGACAACTATTTTATTTTTTTTTATTTTTTTGAGATTCACAGGTAAAAAAGCTCCTGACTGAAGCGACTGAATCAAAACGCTACCACAAAAAAAATGTTAGCGATCGCAGGGATCAGGCCTGACTCTGCGAACGCTGCAGTTATGTGTGCTTAGTGTTTTGTAAGTGACAGTGATCGATCGATACTGCACTTGGGTGGGCTGGGCTGGGCGGAGGGGGAAAACGCAGGTGCTAGCAGGTATCTGGGCTGATCCCGCTAACAATGCGTTTTTTTTTGGAACCCTAAACTGCTGGGACGCTAGTATAGATCTGATCAGATCAGATATTGATCTGTTCAGATACTGTGCCACTAAGGGAGGTGTATGCTTTGCGCGTGGGTGTTTGCGGTACTGGCACTAACCTGGGGCGACGCAGACCTTATTTGACCCTAAAACCTAATTGATATCACCCGCCGGGCGATCAGGGGGTTAAACCGTTATTGGGTAATAAATGGCGGGTGCCCTGACAGTATAAAAAACAAGCTAACTAACCAGCGTCACCCGTAACAGTAATACAAAAAAAAACTGGTTACCTAGCGACACTAATGCAGCGATCAGAAAAACGATCGCTTAGTGACACTGGCAAAAGGGGGTGAAAGGGTTAACTAGGGGCAATCAGGGGGTTAAACCTTTATTAGGTAATATATGGGGGTACCTGACGCTATATAAAAACCTGACGGGGAACCTAAATAACGAAATAACTAACTGGCTAACCAGCGTCACCAGTGACAGTTATACAGTGATCACTGGTGAAAGGGTTAACTCTAGGGGCAATCAGGGGGTTAAAACCTTTATTTAGGTTGTAATATGGGGGTACCTGACCTATAAACCTATTTATGAACCTATATAAACATGGCGGTTACCTAAAAAAAAAAAAATGGTTACCTAGCGACACTAATGCAGCGATCAGAAAAACGATCGCTTAGTGACACTGGCAAAAGGGGGTGAAAGGGTTAACTAGGGGCAATCAGGGGGTTAAAACCTTTATTAGGTAATATATGGGGGTACCTGACGCTATATAAAAACCTGACGGGGAACCTAAATAACGAAATAACTAACTGGCTAACCAGCGTCACCAGTGACAGTTATACAGTGATCACTGGTGAAAGGGTTAACTCTAGGGGCAATCAAGGGGTTAAAACCTTTATTTAGGTTGTAATATGGGGGTACCTGACCTATAAACCTATTTATGAACCTATATAAACATGGCGGTTACCTAAAAAAAAAAAATGGTTACCTAGCGACAGCAGTGACACTAATACAGCGATCAGAAAAACGATCGCTTAGTGACACTGGCAAAAGGGGGTGAAAGGGTTACCTGGGGGGCAATCAAGGGTTTAAACCTTTATTAGGGGGGGGGGGGGGGCTACCTTGGACCTAAAACTAACTGCACTGACAGTTATTACAGTCACACTGACACTAAATGCAGTGATCAGTAAAAAAATGATCACTGCAATTAGTGACACTGTGACTGGGGGGGGGGGGGTGATCTGGGGGGTGATCTGGGGGTGACAGGGGGGTGTTTTGTGTGCCTATGTGTACTGGTGTCAGTGTACTGTTGGTGCACTAACCTTTAGATGTTCACAGCTCGGCGTTCCGGTCACATAGACCGGCGCACCGAGCGTGACATCACTTCCTCTGCCTGTGTTTTGATTGACACAGACAGAGGAAGCATCTGATTCGCCAGGAGCGATCGCGAGGGGGTGGCCAGAAACCACTGGCCGTCCCCTCATCCCGGATCGCTCCTGAAGCGATCCCGACCGTCCCCGCCGGCCGGGGGGGGTCCGATCGGACCCCCCACCCGCCGGAAGAATGGCACGTACAGGTACGTGGTTCTGCCTGTACGTGCCATTCTGCCGACGTATATATACAGGGGGCGGTCGGCAAGTGGTTAAATAGGCCTAAAAAGCCTTCCAAAAAGTCATGAAAGGTCATCTGACCCTAATTGTCTAATCCCTACGTGATCTACTGGCCTTCCAGGACCTTCTTTGTCACATGACCCTAACTGGCCAATTAGAATAAGTCATATTCAAAATCTCTATAAAATCATAAAAAATGCAGACGCCAAGGTCCTATGAGGTAAAGGGTGGCCTAAAAGGCTTCCTCCTTTTTCCCTATTCTTTTGGCTAGAATTTAAATTTATTCTAATCCGTATAATAAAGTCACTCACACGCACATATTTATGCTCCCTGAACATAGCTTTTTTTTTTGATGCCCCTGAATGCTGTGCTTAAATACATAGAAAAGTAGAAACATAGAAAAGCAGAAAAAAGACTGAGTAGTCCATATAGTCTGCCCGTTAATATGCACGCCTTCATGTTGCTTAGCCATATTAAATAATATGCAACTGTGTTCATGGACATAAAAAAAAAATGCCAGACAACCTAACATTTGCATTTTTACTATCCATGTGCATTAGGCCTTTTTGGCTTGTAGCTTACATGACGCACACTCTTTTTTTGTGCTAATATGCATTGCTTGTTATGCCTGAGTCCCATGGTGCTATTTTTGCTTGTATTCCCAGGTGTCTAGTGAGTTTGGTAGAACAAAAGATTATAGAGCACACATACAAAATGTCATTTAATATCCTACAAAATCCTACAAGGCTAGTGAGTTTGGTAGACTCATACTTCATGGACCTACTGTTTTTCTAATAAATTAATATAAAATATAATGTAAAATTGATAGTTCATTGATGACTAACATAGTTTTTACAAAATCTTGGAAGAAGTTAACTGCCTGGATTGGAGAACCTGCAGTCATACAGGGGCAGCAATGTTACTTTCTGAACTGTTGGGGTGCTTCTCTTCTAATTCCATTTAGTCACTGCAGCATCTGAGGTCTGATAAGATGGCAATATTTCTACAGTTTGTTAAAAACAACAGATTTTTCTAAAGTTTTACTAATTTGTAATTTGGGGTAGAGGGTCCTTATAACTAGTACCCTTTCAGTAGTGGTGCATGTAGTCACACCTTTAAGATCAGACCCTAACAAATAAAAAATTATCTTCATTTTGAAAATGCAGCAACATTTGAGTATTTTAAAGCAGTCATTTATTTTTTTAATATGTACTTACAGGTAAGCTTATAATAAGGCTTACCTGTAGGTACAGTTAATATCTCCTAAACGTGCACTAGGAGATATTCACAGTAGCAGCAGCCAATGACTTCACTGGCACATGTACGTGTGTCTTCATTCAGGGTGTTAATGCAGATAGTGCTGAGCCACGATTATGACTCCCCTGTGCAGGCACGGGAGTGATGTCATCAAGGCCTGGCCATTGAAATGGCCAGAGAGCGCGAAAGAAGACTAGGTGAAGATGGAACTTGACAGAGTGCCACTGGAGGGCTCCATTTACAAGGTACATCTGTCATAATGTGCTAGTATGATATGCATACTAGAACATTATTGCATTAACCTGCAGGGGGCCCTCTTTGTTTTTGCACTGGAGTTTACTACTGCTTTAATAATAATGTCAGCAGCAATGACTTACATTTTGTAAAGTGTTTTATAAGAGTACACAGTATACAAGTATTTGAAAACTCCCTAGAGTTTGAAATATTGGTCATCTGGAAAATCTGTGGTGTAAAGTATGTTATTAAAAAAAAGTAAAAACTAAAAACTTTCTTAAAGTGGCCCAGTGCTTTGCCCATGTAGTTCTGTAAAAAAAGCCTTTTTTTTTTAAGTAAAGCAGTAAGCACATTAACAGCAGCCTAAAAAATCCACTGCCTGGCTTTAGCTTTGAAATAATAATAGGTAATATATTTATATACCTGACTAGAATAAATAGAATATACACAAAACAAATACATCTCCTTTAATGTAATAATGCACTTAAATTGAACAACATAAACCAATATACCTGAGAAAAATATCAGTTAGGCATTTCATATTTGAGTATATTAAGTGACAAAAGAAAAGCAATTAGATTATTTGCTAGGAATCTCATATTTCAGGACAGCTGAACCCAAACCTCTGCACTGACATGTTTTTTTATTAATTTCATATTGCAGCTCAATGTAATATATAACCTAAAAGCAACCTCCAGGCATAGGAGTGCTGCCATATCAGAAGCTTTCTCGTTAAAAGTCTCAGTGGAAGAAGAAACACAGAGCACTGATCGTCTTTCTGCAGAAATATGCACAAGGTATGTCAATTAAACATCCTCAAAGGCAGGATTACAGGATTGTTTTTCCTTTTATTTTTACCCACCTTCAATAATTTAATAGCTGTCATTACATGTAGTTTTAAGGATGAAAGAAAAAGTCCTTTAACCACTTGCCGACCAGCTACTGTACATATACCTCTGCACTTTGAAGAGGGAAATCTCGGTAACGGCAGCAGCTGCAATATAATAGGAATAAAAGTGATCCAATTTATATATTTTTTTTAAAACAGTGAGAAAATAAATAAAATAAAGTAAAATAAATAATAATAAAAAAAGGTTTAAAGCGCCTCGTGCCGACGAGCTTGCGTGCATACGAGTGGGGCGCAATTTTGAAGCGTGACATGTTGGGTATCAATTTACTCGGCGTAACATTATCTTTCACAATATAAAAAAAAAAATTGGACTAACTTTACTGTTGTCTATTTTCTTATTAAAAAAAGTGAATTTTTTCAAAAAAGTTCACTTGTAAGACCGCTGCGCAAATACGGTGTGAAAGAAAAGTATTGCAATGACCGCCATTTTGTTCACTAGGGTGTTATAAAAAAAAACAATACATAATGTTTGGGGGTTGTAAGTAATTTTCTAGCAAGAAAACGGAAAATTGTATCATACTTACCGTAATTTTCCTTTCCTGGTGCCTATCCATGGCAGCATACCTGTGATAGAGCTCCGCCTCGACTCCTCCCTCAGGACTAGTGAATAGCATAAATTAAAGGCGTAGTCCCTCCCCCAACATTCTCCGTAATATAGAATACCGAGGGTGGGAGCGTATGCTGCCATGGATAGGCACCAGGAAAGGAAAATTACGGTAAGTATGATACAATTTTCCGTTTTCCTGGTGCCTCCATGGCAGCATACCTATGATAAATAACTAGCTGACAAGGGTGGGATAATGCTTAATAAGTGTTTAATCAGAAAGGGACATTGCAGCCTGGACTGCACTCCATCCGAACTCAACCATTGTGAGAGCTCCTGGATCGATATGGTAGTGCCTGAGAAAAGTATGGCGAGAAGACCAGGTGGCGGCCCTGCAAACCGTCTCCAACGAAACATTAGCCCCTGCTGCCCAGGAAGCTGAGACTGCCCTTGTGGAATGAGCATTCACTCGGGAAGGAGGATCCATCTTCTTCACTCTGTAGGCCTTCTGAATCAGTTTTACAACCCAAGATGCCAGAGTTCTGATGGAAGCTTCTTTCCCTCTGTATTTACCGAAAGGTACCACAAAAAGTCTCTCGGAGTCTCTGAAGGGTCCGGTGGCTTCTAGGTAAGCTCTGAGCACTCTGGAGATGTCCAGCTCGTGACAAGACTCAGAATCCACATTTGTGAACACTGGTAGTGCCCAGGGTTCTGACATGTGGCTTGTAGTAGTGACTTTAGGCGTGAAGCCCCTAAGGGGACGAAGCTCCACTCTGTCTGGGAAAAAGGCAATATGGTCGTCACCTATCCCTAAAGAGTGTAATTCTGAAATTCTTCGGCCAGATGTAATGGCTAGAAGGAAGGCAGTTTTCAGTGATAAGTTCCAGATTGCCACTTGTTCTACTGGAGCAAATGGATGGTCAGATAGGACCTCAAGGACTAGGGACAAATCCCACTTAGGAAATGCCCGTCCGACAGGAGGGCGAATTTTTAGTACCCCCCTGAGGAAGGTGACCACCAAAGGGTCCTCTGCCCATCTTCTATTTGTTGCTGCAGAAATTGCTGCTACCTGCACTTTGAGGGAACTCAGACCAAGTCCCAGGTCAAGACCTGTCTGAAGGAAGCCCAAAATATTGGAAGTGGAGGGAAGGATTGGGTCAAAGCCATTATCCGTAGCAAAAGACAAGAACTTGTTCCATATTCTTGAATAGATAGCATTAGTTGCCGGCTTTCTGGCTCTCAGCAGTTTTGATATGACTTCTGGGGAGCATCCTAAGGCTTCAAACCTTCGCCTCTCAACCTCCAAATTCGAAGATCCAATTTCTGTGGATTTGGATGAACTAGGTTGCCCTTCGACAGAAGTTGAGGGAAAGGAGGGATCCTGATTGGATGGCTCATGCTGAGACGCATGGCTAGAGGGAACCAGGGTCTCTTTGGCCAATACGGGAGTACCGCCAGCACTTGAACCAGCTCTCTGAGGAGCCTTAGGAGGAACTTGAATATTAATGGCCGGGGAGAAAAGGCATATGCTGTTGTGAACCTCCAGGGGCACGTCAGGGCATCCACTGCCTTGGCTTGCGTGTGTGGTAGGCGAGAGAAAAATCTGTCCAATTTTGCATTCTCCGGAGTGGCAAATAGATCTACCTGAGGGGGATCCCACAGGTTGGAGATCTGATGGAAGACCTGGGGATGGAGAGCCCACTCGTTGTTGTCTTGGAAGTTCCTCGACAGCGAGTCTGCTTCCGTGTTTAGCTTGCCCGGAAGATACGTTGCTCTGAGGTCCAGAAGGTTCTTCTCCGCCCAGAGCATGATTGGCTCTACCTCTCTGAGTAGCGATCTGCTGCGCGTGCCTCCCTGCCTCTGCAGATATGCGACAGCCGCCCTGTTGTCCAGGCGTAGGAGTATTCTCTGACCTCTGACTTGAGATGACAAGGTAGTCAGTGCCAAGAATGCTGCCCTCATCTCCAGGATGTTGGATACTACTCCCCGGGTAGGACATGACCATCTTCCCTGAATCCTGGTTTCCCCGCAATGGGCCCCCCAGCCTTGCCCACTTGCGTCGGATGTAACCGTGATCCAGGAGAGGGATCCCAGGTGACGAGGTTTGGAGAGGTTTCTTGGAATTGTCCACCAGCGCAGACTCCTGCGCATTACTCCCGTCAGCAGGGTTGTCTGAGAGAGTCGCTGTCTCTTCCACTGAGCCAAGAAACCCGTCTGAAAATATCTCATGTGCCAATGGGTCCAAGGAGTCAGGGGAATGCAGGAGGACATTGTGCCAATGAGGCTCAGGCATTGAGATGCCGTCAGATACTGGCTCTGGATGGTCTTGAGCATTCTGCGAATGATGATCCTTGCCTTTGAAGGAGGCAATGACACTGTCCCCTCCTGAGTGTTGAACATCGCACCCAGATAGACCATCTGCTGAGTTGACTTTTGTCCATCCTAGCCTTCTTAGGGACTGTAGAAGGATCTCCCGGTGATATACCAACTGATCCGGACTGCTGGCTAGCAGGAGGATGTCGTCTAAATAGTGGTATATCCTCAGGCCCTTCTCCCGTAAGGGGACCAGAGCGGATATCAGTATTTTGGTGAATACCCTGGGAGAGGTGCACAGCCCGAAGGGCAGGGCTTGAAACTGTAGGTGGGTTTGTCCCACTGCAAACCTTAGGTATTTTTGGAATGCAGGAAGAATTGGAACATGCAGGTATGCATCCTGTAGGTCGACCGAGATCATCCAATCCATCGGCTGGACTGCTTGGATAATCGTTTGCAGGGACTCCATCTTGAAGCTTTCGGTGCAGATGTACAGATTGAGCTTCTTTAGGTCTATCACTGGCCTCCACCCACCGGTCTTCTTTGGTACCAGGAACAGGGTAGAGTAGAAGCCTGTGAAGCGTTCTGACGAGGGAACCGGCACAGCTGCCCCCTGAAGCTGGAGGGCTGTTATGAATTGCAATAGGGCTTGGGCCTTTAACGGAGAGGATGGAATCTCGGTTCTCTTGAAAGATATGGGTGGTGGAGGATGAGAAAAATTCCAAAAGTGTCCCCACTGGATTGTTGACAAAACCCAGGGGTCCTGGCAATGGGTAGCCCAGACTGGGACAAAGGACCTTAGTCTGGCTCCCACCGGTGGTTTCTGGCCTAATCTGGCATCAAAAGGACTGCTTCTGCTCCTGTGGGGCCCTAAGAGTTTTATTCTTCCTATTCAGAAAAGATGCCTGGGTGCCTTTCCAAGGCCTTCTGTTGTCTCTAAAGTGCCTTGACTGTCTGAAGTCCCTGGAGTTCGACTGGCGGAACCTAGACGAACCTCCTCTGGGTCCTCGCACCCTTCTGTCCTGGGGGAGCATACCGGATTTCCCCCCTGTCACCCTGGAGATAGCCTTATCCAACTTGTCTCCGAATAGTGCTTTCCCATCAAATGGGATCTTACACCAATTCTGATGGAAGCCAGATCAGCCGTCCAGGGCTTCAGCCACAAGGCTCTCTTCGCCATTACAGAATGTAGCATGGATCGGGCTGAGCACCTGATGGTGTCAATGGCTGCTTCTCCGATGAAATCTGCCGATAACCTAAGCTCCTCCAAGGCCTTTATTATGTCTTCCTTGGGGACATCCTGTCGTAAGGCCATCTCGATGTTGTCTGTCCAGGTCCTGATGGCTTTTGACACGGAAGTAAGGGCAATGGCTGGCTTACAGGCTGCTCCTGCGGCCAAATAGCTCCTCTTAAGATCCAGATCGATCCGTCTGTCTAGAGGGTCTTTAAAGGAAGCGGAGTCCTCCATTGGGAGGGTGACATTCTTCGCTAATCGTATCACAGCCGCGTCTACTACCGGCATGGAGTTTAGCGACTGCGTCTCGGCCTCCGATAAAGGGTAAAGCTTATTGAGCCGGCCCACGGAAAGCTTTTTATCGGTCTTCAACCACTCATTCTGGATGACTTCAGTGATCTCGCCCATCATAGGGAAGAGAATCTGCCTCCTTTTGAGGAATGGGAAGTAACTCCTGGATCTTTGAGGTGGCTCTTCTGCATCCTCCCAGGCGATCGGAGTCTTGACTGCTTGTATGAATGGTGGGACCAGGGCATAGCTGAACCCAGAAGGCTCTGATTCCTCTGAAGAGTCCCCTGAGGGGTCTTCAGGTGGTAACTTCTCGGCCAGTCGGCTTGACGGTGGTAGGGGGGTACTGACTGCCGAAGGACCGGGGGCATCAGGATCCGTCTCCCTTACCTGCCGAGGGACTGGCTGGCGGGGACTAAGGCTGCTAGCTCCGAGAATGAGTCCTTCATTGTCCGCTTTAGCAGATCTACGACCTGCTGACTTTCGAGCTTGCGGTTGGCCGCATAGTCCCTAAAGCAGTCTTTACAGACCAGCTTGTCCGGAAGTGGCGTAGCCCCACATGTCCAGCACTTCTTCTTTGCGTAGCCTCTAGGAGAAGGAGGCCGGTCTCGTCTTCTGGATCTTGACCTCTCTGATTCATGTCGTGAGGAACGGGACCCATGATGAGAAGAACGGGACCTGCGATCTGGGCTGTCATCATTGTCGCAGTGTCTTGAAGATTTCCTGGTGCTCTTGGAGTGGAAGGAATCTGTGTTAGATTCATGCAGTGCACTTTTTTTTTTTTTTATACTTACGTACAGTTGGTCTCATACCTAATGGAAGTAGGAGGATCTTTGTTACGGGAGGAATAACTCATTGCGCAGTTGGGCAGAAGGATCAGTTGCAGAAATATAGTAAGATAGAGAGAGGAGGGGGAAAAAAAAAGACTAACTGTATGCATGTATACCGGAACACAACATATCTCTGCATCTGTACCCACCTACGGGCCACCCGCCCAGCCCCCCTTCTCTATTCTTTTCTTTCTCTTATTTTTTTTTTTTTTAGACCCTTCCTGCATGTCCCCAAAAAAAAACAATATATATACATATTTCCTCCTTTCTGTTTTTTTTTTTTTTTTTTTAGGTATTTATTTATTTATTTAAATATTAATTGTACCTACCAGAGAGCAGGACAGCAAGGCTTGCAGGGCAGAGTTGAAGTAACACTGACAGCCCAGAGCAAGCCTGCTGGTCCTTAAATACAAAAGGAGGTGGATGGGCTAATCCCAAACCACCTCCTACCTGGAAAAGGAGAAAAAGGGCAAAAACTGGAGTTTTTCCAGTATCCAAAATGGCCGCCGGGCGGCCAGTGCGCATGCGCAGTAGCTATCGGCGCCGATGGCTCTACACGGAGCCTTCGCCAGTCGGCATCGCAGCACCGCCCCAGAAAGCGCATGCGTCAATCCGGCGGCGAGGACGCCGACCCACGGAGGGAACAGTTAGGGAATGATTTAAGGAGCGTTCCCCACGGCCCCCCATGCAAAAAATGAGACAACTTTCTTAAGGGAGGGCAATGTAAAACAGAAAACCCGGATCCCTGGAAAACACATATATGGAAGGAAAAAAAAGGGAAAGAGAGAGAGAGAGAGAAAGAGGGAGAAGGAAAGAGAGAGAGAGAGAGAGAGAGAGAGAGAGAGAGAGAGAAACAAAAATAACCGGCCTGAGAATGTGAGCTGATCCTTCTGCGACTCCGCTGCGATTCATCCTGGAAAGTGGCAGACTGCGTTCCTGTGAGGAAACTCTGCAAACAGACCTCAACAGATCCACAGAGGGGTTCTCAGTCTTATCAGTGCATTGAGCGACCCAAGAACAGGGACTGCGCACGGGAAAGGCTAAACCCGGCGGACGCTGCCAAAGGCAGAGGTATGGACGTACTGCTACTCTTCACCAGCACAAGAGGTATGAGGGAAAAAAAGGAGAATGTTGGGGGAGGGACTACGCCTTTAATTTATGCTATTCACTAGTCCTGAGGGAGGAGTCGAGGCGGAGCTCTATCACAGGTATGCTGCCATGGAGGCACCAGGAAAAACTGTTTTAAACATGTAAACACCTAAAATCCAAAACAAGGCTAGTCCTTAAGTGGTTAAGTAGTTCTGACACTAATGAAAATAAACACATACAAATAAACATATAAAATAAGTGATTTCTTAAAGCTGGAAAAAACAAAATAAACGGTAATAGAGTTGATGCTAGATGCTAATACTATTAATCATAATTACTCTTTAATTTCTGCAGTAAATGAGCAGAAGGGCAAATCTAATTTATTGCTTTAGGCAAAAACTCCTCAACTCATGTTAGGTTTTTTTCTGCTGTTTTAATGAACGGGGCCCAAATATTACACTCACTGTGCATTGCGGTAAATTGGTAAAAAATTTGCATTGTTTTGTGCTGCTTTCAACAAAGGACATTTCCTTTTTGCCAACGCATTTACAATTTTACAACACATTACTATAATGTACACAGTACGGTGCCATTTATTTAGAATACAGGTGGGCAATGCAATGATGGGGAACACCAAAATGCACATGCTGTTAGAAGAGGCCCATGCATTTAGGGGCTGATTCACACCAGATGTGGTGGGATTGGGCGAGATTTCAGTGCAGTGTCTGGGTTCCCAGCATTGCGTTGGTTTGCGGGCAGTGTGAGCTGAAAAAAAGTACTGCTTGCAGTACCTTCTTTCAGCACAGTGTGATGCACCACCTTGCACTGCCTGCGCGACATTTCAATAAAGTTTGTTTAAAAAAAACGAACAAACAGTGCGATGATCCTGCTGAACCACACCACACACCAGCCCTTGCGTTACAATGTAGTGGCTGTTATGAATGGATCTTAAAAATACATCTTGGCAGATTTTATTGATCACATACCAGCAATAATTGAGGTTTTTATATTTTACTAGAGTTAAAGGCTAAGTTCACATTTTTCCAGAAAATAGCCTATGCAGTCAAGGGGCCCCAGTAGATATTAGAAAAATATGCAGCTTTGTAAAATAGTTATTCATTTTATTTTCATACCTGTAGGCCATTTGGGCCAACCCTAGAAGCCCAGCTGAAAAATCCTAGTTAGAAATCCCCACATCCTGCCTTGTTGCTAGAAAGACCAATGGCTATTCTCATTCTAGTGACAAGGCAGGGCGTAAGGATTGCTTACTAGGAGTTTTTTGGCTAGGCTTCTGAGGGGACCCCAGATAGCCTACATGTATGACAATAAATTTAATAAACATTTTACAAAGCTGCAGAGTTTTCTTTTTTTTTTTTATATCTACTGGGGCCCCTACATAAACTGTAAAAGGGGAACTTAGCTTTTAAACAAGAGAAATAATATTGGAATGGCTGTCTTCAAGGAGAAACTTTTACCCGTGTTTGCAAATCAGTTGCAAATACGGGTCTTGAGCACATGACATGCAAGACATATGCACATGCATAACACCATTTTTTTTGTTCTTTTCAGCTATCTGGGAAAATTTAATCAAAGTGGCATGGCCATCCTAGAAGTTGGATTTGTAAGTGGATTTACCATGAGCCCGGAAGGAATCCCTGTCAGTGAATTAATTAAGAGGGTTGAGACCCATAATGAGGGAGTTCACATTTACCTTGATTCGGTGAGTGTTCTTTTTCAGTTAAAAAGGTAAAGGTAGAAAATGGATATGTGCCATGAGCCCGCTAACAGACTAGCAAGTAAGTTTAACAAAGAGCACATATTTCGGTCTGATGATGTTTTAGGGCAGAAGTGTTTAGTCTTCTTTGTTATGCCCCTATACATATTTCCCTGTAATGTTTTCAGGGACCCTTGACTCTCAGTTTACCATTTTGTTTTTCTTAAAAAACATAATCAGCAACAATATGGAATCCTACCTTGACTGTATAAAATAATAGCATTTCTCTTAAAAGTCAATGTAACTGTGTCATTTTATTATTTAACCTGTTTATGCCCAGCTCACAGGTATATGTGGCATTGCAGAGGTGGGCCTTCTTCCGGGACATCGTATATATGCACTTGATAATTGAGCTGGAGGTGCACTTGACAGCGCATTCCCAGCATGGAGACTCTGTCAGTTTGGGTCTCCTACTAATGATTGGGAGACGGTGGACCGATTCTCAATTACATCATCACTGTGATGCCCTATGATTTGACATCACAGTGATCAATCAATAAAACCTGTGTTTAAAATAAATAAATAAATAAAGATAAAATGGTTAGATCGAAGCGTGGGTGTCAGGATCAAGGTCAAAGGTCATTGTTAAGGTCAAGTGCAGGATTAGGGCCAAAGGTTATGCTCAGTGTATTTTAGCATTTTTTTTCTATAGTGGGCCAGTTTTTATTTAATGCGGTTCTGCACTCGTTTTTTTTTTTTTGGGCTATATGCCAAGGCCATATAGCTCAATTGGGGGACTTACCTGTTCCATCTTCCATCTCGATCGCCGCCGGTTTTCCTCCGATAAAATTCTTCATCTTCTTCTTGTCTGCTGGGGGCCATCTTGCCTGTGGGCATGTGAAACCCCACAGGCACTTTAGATGGCCCAGCATGCACCGCCGTTACTGCGCCGAGCTCGCGCGTGCGCAGTAACGGCAAAGTGCAGCTCACGTTCTCCGAAATCTCGCGAAATGTCGGCACATCTGCCGACTTCTCGCGAGATTTCGGAAAATGTGTCCGAAATCTCGAGAGATTTCGGAAGATGCCCGCACTGACTCCTGGGATCAATGACACCAGATCCCAGGAGACAGTGCGGCGTGACGAGGATCCCCGCACAGACCCCGCCCACCCCCGAAGAGACAGAAGACAGGAAGTCATCGATTACAAGGTAAGTAAAAAAAAAAAACACATTTCATTTAGTACTCTTTGCCTGATTTGGAAGGCAAAGAGATTTACTAAATGAAATGTGTGCCAAACCGCTTTAATAATAAAAACATCAGGATATCCACTTATATTTATCACCAAATATAGGCCTTATTTTGTCCTGAAAAAAACAGGGTATAATCATAAACTAAGTAGTTGCAATGATATTTACAGTTTTAATAAAACATGTTAAAGTTGCAATAAGATTTGTTTTACCTTCAAACATGAAAGAGTAAAGACATCAAGTATAATAAAAGTATTGTTTGGACACCCTTAAAGTCAAGTTCCACCCAAAAGGGGAAGCTCTGCTTGTTTGCCTCCCCCTCTTCCGCTGCCACATGTGGCACCTTTCGAGGGGAGAGGAAAGCGTGCACAATGGCTCCAGATTCTATCTACTCCAGTTTTATTAAATTCGGCCTATTGTGTATGTGTACTCATTTGCTTATCTATCTATACTCCTGCCATTGCTGGCTTTATTCTAAAAATGCTAGATGCCTGGCTGTTCTGACTTATTATGTTTCAATCACAGTCCCAGAACAAGTATGTTATAGAGGAGTGTTATAAAAATGTCAGAAGTACTGTACTGATCCCTATACTTGTTCGAGGTCAGCAACTCAGACAGCATTGACGCCAAAGCATCTAAAAGACAGGCAGGGAAGTAGCATTCTCAAAGGAGAGTTTAGTAATGGCAGACTTGATTATATCTCACAACAGTGTCCCTTTAAATAATTGGTTAAGCTTTGTGTCGTATAAGAAATGTTGTATAGTATATAGCAATAACTAGTTAGAAACACTCTGAAGACTTTTTGGCTCAGAGGCTCAACAATGTTGTGGTCAGAGACGAATTACCCCGTTTGAGCTATTGCATTTTGTATGTTTTGCTCTGTACCAAGATTTACATTTTTTTTTTAAACTATTGTCTAACTCCAAAGGACATTAAAAAACAAAAAAAAAACAAAGCCCTTTTTGTATATCTTAATATTGTATTTACCTTTATTATGTTTTCTCCACTAGAACAAAGAACTGCAGGGCAGGGGTTTAGTTTTATTAGCCCTCCTCCACTAATCCCACCATTCCCAAATTGCTTGCTTGCTTCTTCCTATTTTCTAAACTCACAACTCTACCACTGTTACACGTGTCACTAGCCACCTGTATATTGCTAGAGCTTGACTATTTCAATAGTTAGAGAGACAATTATGGCTTTTACTATGACTAGACACCTGAGAAATAATGTTACAGCTTCTTCTAGGTTACTATTATGGAGAATGAATCATTAGATGAAAGAGTAGTTTGTAGGAAAGAGAACAAGAAGTGTTAAGAAGATGCCCTAAGAGCTGTTACCGTGAAATTCAAAGGTGTACTCTTTGCTAGGCATTTTACAAAAAAAAACAAAAAAGGCTTAAGAGATACTGCAGTGGTTTTGCACAGAGCAGACCAGATCCTCCTCTTTTCAGGTCCCTTGCTGGTGCTCCTGGCCCCCTCTCTTCTGCCAAGTGCCCCCACAGCAAGCAGCTTGCTGTGGGGGCTCCTAAGCCGCTGCTCTGCGTGTCCATTCAGACACGGAGCCACTGTTTGGCCCGGCCCCCTCATCTCTCCTCACTGACATTGATTGACAGCAGTGGGAGCCAATGGCACTCCACTGCTGTCTCAGCCAATGAGGAGGGAGAGTCTCGGACAGCTGAGATTCTCGTGCAACACCGCTGGATTGAGATGGGGCTCAGATAAATATTAGGAGGGCCGAGGGGGCTGCTGAACACAGAAGGTTTTTTAACTTAAGGCATAAAATACACTTTAACAACTTCCTGAAATTTATTTTTTAATGTCAAAAGAATTGTATAAATTGAAGGTCATATTTAATGCTGTAAAATAGTTTGAACCTTCCATAATATATGTAAGGCAAAACTGGGATAATGTACTTAACATGATTACATTTTAGGTGACAGCAAAGCAAGTATGTGTTCCTGTCTCAATGATACGCTCTTCAAAAGTAGCCAGCTCCCAAGATGCAATGGTCAAAATATATGATTATTACAACCCAAGTAAGTAACCATTTAAAAAAAAAATTATATTTGAATTCAATAAGCGTTTCTTTAAAGGAATGGACAGGTTATCCTATTGATATAAATAAAAAATAACAGTAATATTAATATTTGGTAAAATTACATTACCATTCTCGATCTTTAAACTTTATTTCTGTGAAAAGAAAGGTTAAAGTGACAGTAAACAATATCCTTTTCAAAAATAATTATAACACCTTCACTACTTAATGGCCCTGTAAATTATTTTTCATGAAATCACTACTTACTGTGTTTATCTGTCTCCTTGTAATGTCATCCATGAACCTTCTTGTGGGCAGATGCAGATACTTTCTCCCCTGCAGGTGGCACTATTCCATAGTAGGTGAGGTTGAAAAAAGACACAAGTCCATCAAGTCCATCAAGTTCAACCTATGTGTGTGATTATATGTCAGTATTACATTGTATATCCCTGTATGTTGCAGTCGTTCAGGTGCTTATCTAATAGTTTTTTGAAACTATTGATGCTCCCCGCTGAGAGCACCGCCTTTGGAAGGGAATTCCACATCCTTGCAGCTCTTACAGTAAAGAGCCCTTTACGTAGTTTAAGGTTAAACCTCTTTTTCTTCAAATTTTAATGAGTGGCCACGTGTCTTGTTAAACTACCTTACGCAAAAAAGTTTTATCCCTATTGTGGGGTCACCAGTATGTTATTTGAAAATTTAAATCATATCCCCCCTCAAGCGTCTCTTCTACAGAGAGAATAAGTTCAGTGCTAGCAACCTTTCCTCATAACTAATATCCCCCAGACCCTTTATTAGCTTTGTTGCCTTTCTTTGTACTCGCCCCATTTCCAGTACATCCTTCCTGAGGACTGGTGCCCAGAACTGGACAGCATACTCTAGGTGCTGTCGGACCAGAGTCTTGTAGAGCGGGAGAATTATTGTTTTATCTCTGGAGTTGATCCCCTTTTTAATGCATGCCAATATTATGTTTGCTTTGTTAGCAGCAGCTTGGCATTGCATGCAATTGCTGAGCCTATCATATACTAGGACCCCCAGGCAGTGCCGATCCTGACCTCCCTGGGACCCTAAGCAAAATTCTGCTAAGGGGCCCTCTACCTGACCCTTGATGCTGTGAGCTATGTAAACCATTTTCCATTGCCACACAGTCACACCTGACACATCAGGGTCCCCAGAGAGCCCCCCTTAAATCAGTGTCCTCAGAGAGTCTCCCCCTACATCAGGATCCCCAGAGAGCCTCCCCCTACATTAGGGTCCCCAGAGGGCCTCCCCTTACATCAGGGTCCCCAGAGAGCCTCCCCTTACATCAGGGTCCCCAGAGAGCCTCCCCTTACATCAGGGTCCCCAGAGAGCCTCCCCTTAAATCAGGGTCCCCAGAGAGCCTCCCCTTACATCAGGGTCCCCAGAGAGCATCCCTTACATCAGTGTCCTCAGAGAGCCCCTCCTTACATCAGGGTCCCAAGAGAGCCTCCCTACTTACATCAGGATCCCCAGAGAGTCTCCCCCTACATCAGGGTCCCCAGAGAGCCTCCCCATACATCAGGGTCCCCAGAGAGCCTCCACTTACACCAGAGTCCCCAGAGAGCCTCCCTACTTACACCAGGTTCCCCAGAGAGCCTCCCCTTACACCAGGGTCCCCAGAGAGCCTCCCCTTACACCAGGGTCCCCAGAGAGCCCCTCCTTACATCATGGTCCTTGGAGAGCCCCCCCCCCTTACACCAGGGTCCCCAGAGAGCCCCCCTTACACCAGGGTACCCAGAGAGCCCCCCCTTACACCAGGGTCCCAAGAGAGCCTCCCCTTACATTAGTGTCCCCAGAGAGCCTTCCCTCTTACATTGGTGTCCCCAGAGAGCCCCTCCTTACACAGGGTCCCCAGAGGCCCCCCTCTTGCATAAGTGTCCCCAGAGAGCCCCTTCCTTACAATAGTGTCCCCAGAAAGCCCCCCTTTTACGTCAGGGTCCCCAAACAGCTGACTCCCCCCCCTTGCAGAGGTTCCCCTGTACCTGGCTGGTGGAGGTGGGACACGGCAATTGGAAGCTCTATGGTGTCCACAGGCAGGGGGATCTCCCTGGGGCTAGTAGTTCTATCTCCGAATGTATACAGCAGAGAGGGGAGGGGCCTCTGACGGGCATCAGCAACAGTGCCGATCCTGACCTCCCTGGGACCCTAAGCAAAATTCTGCTAAGGGGCCCTCTACCTGAGCCTTGATGCTGTGAGCTATGTAAACAATTTTCCATTGCCACACAGTCACACCTGACACATCAGGGTGCCCAGAGAGCCCCCCTTAAATCAGTGTCCTCAGAGAGTCTCCCCCTACATCAGGATCCCCAGAGAGCCTCCCCCTACATTAGGGTCCCCAGAGAGCCTCCCCTTACATCAGGGTCCCCAGAGAGCCTCCCCTTACATCAGGGTCCCCAGAGAGCCTCCCCTTACATCAGGGTCCCCAGAGAGCCTCCCTTACATCAGGGTCCCCAGAGAGCCTCCCTTACATCAGTGTCCTCAGAGAGCCCCTCCTTACATCAGGGTCCCAAGAGAGCCTCCCTACTTACATCAGGGTCCCCAGAGAGTCTCCCCCTACATCAGGGTCCCCAGAGAGCCTCCACTTACACCAGGGTCCCCAGAGAGCCTCCCTACTTACACCAGGTTCCCCAGAGAGCCTCCCCTTACACCAGGGTCCCCAGAGAGCCCCTCCTTACATCATGGTCCTCAGAGAGCCCCCCCCCTTACACCAGGGTCCCCAGAGAGCCCCCCTTACACCAGGGTACCCAGAGAGCCCCCCCCTTACACCAGGGTCCCAAGAGAGCCTCCCCTTACATTAGTGTCCCCAGAGAGCCTTCCCTCTTACATTGGTGTCCCCAGAGAGCCCCTCCTTACACAGGGTCCCCAGAGAGCCCCCTCTTACATTTGTGTCCCCAGTGGGCCCTCTCTTACATCAGTGTCCCCAGAGGCCCCCCTCTTGCATAAGTGTCCCCATAGAGCCCCTTCCTTACAATAGTGTCCCCAGAAAGCCCCCCTCTTACATCAGGGTCCCCAAACAGCTGACCCCCCCCCCCCTTGCAGAGGTTCCCCTGTACCTGGCTGGTGGAGGTGGGACACTGCAATTGGAAGCTCTATGGTGTCCACAGGCAGGGGGATCTCCCTGGGGCTAGTAGTTCTATCTCCGAATGTATACAGCAGATAGGGGAGGGGCCTCTGACGGGCATCAGCAACAGTGTTCAAGCAGAGTGAAAGTGAAACTGATACCTGCCCGGGTCAGAGGTGATCCTGTTACGGATATATGGTGAAAAGTTCAAAACAATGAATCCACCAACCACCTATATTTATATTCATATTTTTCCGTGTTTTAAGTATATCATTATTTATGATTTGACTATTCACTTAATTTATTGTTTTGGACTTTTAACAATATATCCGTAACAGGATCACTCACTCTAAACTCATGTTTAGACTATTCACATGTTTATAGTCCACACCATAGAATATTTATTGGATCACATATTTTATGTATATAATTTTATATCTATATGTGTACTCCTATCCATGTATATTTATACTTATTTTAAATTTATTGTGAGTTCATAAGATCTTTATGACCTATGCACAATAGCACTTTAGCGCAACATATTTCCTTTTTTCATTTCTTCATAACCGTTAGTCTTCCGGTAATGTTTGTAGCTTTTTTAACATAATAATTTCCAGTCACAGCGCAGTATTTCCTTCCTGTTTTTCACATTCCAGTAAGTAGACTGTCAGTAAAAATTAGGAATAATGGTCTGGCAATTAATTGACTGAGTTCCCTCGGACAGAGGCGTATCTAGGGTATGGCAGCCATGGCAAGTGCCATGGGCGCCATGGGGGGGGCGGCGGCAAAAAAGCCCACCGTCCTCTCGCGGCAGCCTCCCGCACAATCTAGTCCCCAGTGCCACAGTCCGCTTGCTGGAGTGCAGCGTCGGCAGAGCACTTCAGAGTTTTTGCGGAGGTCCGCCGGACTTTTACACGGAGTAAAGTCCGTTCATTTAGAACGTGACTCCAGGTAGATGGGACTAGCGAAGGAAGTGAATGCCGCCGCCTCAATCGGCGAGATTGACACCTCGCTAGCCCGTTCACCTGGTATGGATTTAAAGGGGAATCCCTACGCCGAAAAAGCCCGGCTTTCTCCTTCTCCGCTGCCGCCGTCTGGGGGTCTTGTTCCGACTTCGGGGGTTTTGTCCCGCTCTTCTTGCCGGGCCTCCGCTTTCTTCTTGCAGCTCTTTTACTAGCGGTGGCCCGGTCTTCTGTCGCCGTCGCTAATGGCCAAGACGTGTTGTGCGGGCAGTTATATAGGGACAATGGGCGGGTCACCGACTCATGTCACATGGTGACCCTGCCCCCTTATGATGTCACAGTCCCAGCATCCTCCAGGACTGTGACATCATTGGGGGGCGGGGTCACCATGTGACATGAGATGGTGGTCCTGCCCCTTGTCCCTATATAACTGGCCGCGCAACACGTCTGGGGCATTAGAAGCGGAGACAGCGTTGTGTCAACATCAGATGAAGAAAGAAGAACAAGAAGCAGCCGGGCTACCACTAGTAAAAGAGCTGCAAGTAGAAAGCGGAGACCCGGCAAGAAGAGCGGGACAAGACCCCCGAAGTCGGAACAAGACCCCCAGACTGCGGTGATGAAGGAGAAAGCCGGGCTCCTATGCTATGTAAAAGAGCTAGCAGAAGATAGCGGAAGGAGTCCGGCGAGAAGACCCCCCATGACGGAAGAAGACCCCCGGAGCTGTGTAATAAAGTATTTTAAAAACTTGTGTTGTGTTTTTTATTTACACTTTTTTGACCAGGTGAATGGGTAGGGGTACATCGTACCCCATACTCATTCACATAGGGTGGGGGGCCGGAATCTGGGGGCCTCCTTATTAAAGGGGGCTCCCGGATTCCAATAAGCCCCCTGCCCGCAGACCCCGACAACCAACTGCCAGGGTTGTCAGGAAGAGGCCCTTGTCCTCATCAACATGGGGACAAGGTGCTTTGGGGTGGGGGGGCCGCAGGGCCCCCCTTTCCCCAAGGCACCCCCCCATGTTGAGGGCACGCGGCCTGGTACGGCTCAGGAGGGGGGGACCGCTCGCTCGTCCCCACCCCCTTGTGCTCGGATAAGGGTCTAATATGGATTCGGGGGGACCCCCACACCGTTTTTTTAGCGTAGGGATTCCCCTTTAAATCCATACCAGGTGACAGGGATAGCGAGGCGACGGCATTGACTTCCTTCGCTAGTCCCGTCTACCTGGAGTCACGTTATAAATGAAAAAACTTTACTCCGTGTGTGGGCAAGCCTGTTCATTTCAAAAGTCCTGGGGACTAGCACACAAGAAGAAAAAGTCCGCCGGAGCCCACACACGGTTGGATTGTCCGGCGGACAATCCCGCCGGATAGTCCGATCGTGTGTACGGGCCATTAGATTGGATAAGTACACACATCTTTCCTTTAACAGGATAGTTAGTATAGGGATTAGAATGAGGACGGAAGCAGGTTGAAGATTCGATTTTATCCATGACTTCCATTTTAAGAAAATGAATGTGGTTGTAAAGTCAGAAGGTTTTTATCCTAGTGCATTCTATGCATTAAGATGAAAAAAACCTTCTGTGTGCAGCAGCCCCCCTCAGCCCCCCTAAAACTTACCTGAGCCCATCTGCCCTGCACTGTCCCTCCTCATTGGCTGAGATGGCAGCTGAGATGGCAGCGTGGCATTATTGGCTCCAGCTGCTGTCAATCAAAGCCAGTGAGCCAATGAGGACAGAAGGGGGCGGGGCTGAACCGCAGCTCCGTGTCTGAATGGACACACAGAGCAGCAGCTCAGCTCGGGTGCCCCCATAGTAAGTTGCTAAGAAGCAAGGAGGGGCTAAGTAGCGCCGGTGAGGGATCCGAGAAGAGGAGGATCTGGGCTGCTCTGTTCAAAACAAACTACACAGAACAGGCAAGTATAAAATGTTTGTTATTTTTAAAGAAAAACAAACTGAGACTTTAGTATTGCTTTAACTGTAAGAACTTGCACAGCTTTTGTTTGTATGAACCTGGAATTTATTGAGCTTTTGAGGTTTTGGAGTAAAAATTGAGCCCTAAAACGGTTGAGATTTTCTTGATTTTAAGATTTTACTAAAGTGTATAGCATTGTGAATTATGAAACTTTTATCAAAAGTTAGCATTAGGTAATTAGGTAAGTAATAAAGCTATTACTAAATTCTGTATTTTTATTTAAATTGAAGTGACACACATTTGGTTAGATTTTGGATTTCCCCCAAATATGGCCAGTTTGACAAAAGTTAAATGTAACATTCGTGGGAAAAAAATGTTTGCGTAATATAAATTGAAAATCATACTACAAGAACATAAAAAACATTAGCAACTATCCTGTTCCCTATAAATGTCATTATATTGCTATTGTTTCTTTTCTTTTTAGGTAGCTCTGCCTCAAGAACATATAATTTGAAGTCAAGTGACATATGCGATGTGTGTGGTACAGAATGTGTTTTTTGTAAGACTGATGATTCTTGGATTGATCATGAAGAATTTAACAGTGCAGCTTCACCTGGATTGTCCTTCTTCTGGTTTTGCAGTGCTCTATTGTTGGTTATTTTTTAACAGTAATGTTTACATGCTCAACAAAAATGTTCTTATTCATGTATAATTTATGTGTTAGTTACCCTAAAACAAACCTAAAGCATACCTCCCAACATTTTGAGATGGGAATGAGGGACACCTACTAACAAAGGTATGTAGGCATAGGACACACACCCCCTTAAAGGAGCATTTACCAAAAAAAAGTCCAATAATCCACAAGGACTTTTTTTTTACCACTACTATTCCTTTATATTGGCTTTTAAAATGTACAAATGCAGCAATTTAGAAATTGGATGAAAGGTTTAGCACTGGGAAACACTTTTTAAAAGATAAAAAGTGCATTTTATATACATCTATATAGATCAGACCAAAATGAGGGACAAATGAGGAGGAAAGAGGGACAGAGGGACATTGCTCCAAATAAGGGACAGTCCCTCGAAATCGGGGACAGTTGGGAGCTATGCTAAAGCTGAACTTTAGGCAGGCATAAAAGACACAAAAAGATTGCAGGAAGTATGAGGACAAGGGGCCAATCTGTTCACGTGCTGACAACAAGAAGCATGCGGCTAGGAAGAGAAAGCAGAGTGACAGAGAGATTACTTTATAACTGTGCGGCTTCTCCTTTCATTGCACTGTCACAGGCTGGGGTGGGTCGAGGACGACTTGGGCTCAAATAAAGTAGGTAGAATGATAATGGCTACTGGAATGAGGATATTTATTGGAAAGAAAAAAAAATGTACTGTAGACTAAATCTCTAGATTGACAGCATATAATGCAGCAAAAAATGGTTTTATTTTTAACCAGGCTACTCGTTTTTACAGAGCGGGGATTGGGTAAAACCTTTGTTATGTCCTTTTTGATAACTGTGTCCTTTTTGATGCAGTTCCCCCTCATTTGGTGTCTAGGCTGTGTTGTTGTCTGGAACAGGAAATTATGATAAATCTCCCCAGTGCAGAAACAACAACAATAGCGTGATGGAACTCACCCACACTTCATCCAAAACGTATAAAAGACAGTCTGTGCTGGAGTTCTACTTTAATTCAGAACTCCAATCATACAGCTAAATGTTTTTATCCCAAATCTTCACACAATTACTCAAATTTATCACACTGCTGACATCCTCTCTGTTTACTTTTCCTATATCTAAAAAGTTTCCTTCCAGAATGCATCAATCCTGCCAAGCACTGTCTGATTGGCTCATAAAATATATCCACCCACACTCAGTTTGATGTCTACTATGTTGAAAATGATTGTAAAAAAATTCAGATTATATAGCATTTTACATTTTAATGAACACATACATTGGCTAAATGGGGTATGTTTTCTTCTTTAGTTACTGTGGTGTGCTGCTCCTTCATTTTGGTTTACGTGCATACTTGTATAGATGATGGTTTCTCATATATTGTTATATTGTTATTGAACTTCATTAATAAATACATGCATTTTCCTGCATTTTCTCTGGTTGCGAATCTGATGAAAGGGTTGTCTTTAAATTATTTTTAATTTCGTGCACTTGACCATACACCAGGCCACATATAGAGGTTGATTTACTAGAGGAGAAGAAGCTGTTCACTTTGAAAAATGAAGGTTTACGTTGCAAAATAAATGATAATAAATAAGGAGAAACTGTGTTCACTCTAAATATCCAATCATGTGCAAGCATTATAAAAAAAATAACAGTCTTTTTGTGAGCACATGCTTTGTTGATTGAAATAAATACAAGTTCTTGATATTTACTAAGTGGACACTATTAAACAAGAAGTAGAGGTGGAACTAGGGTGAAGTACAATGTATGTTCCCATGGGCAAACACATTTTTCTCTCATAGCACTTTGTCATATCAAATTCCAATCCTTTACATACAGTGGTGTGAAAAAGTGTTTGCCCCCTTCCTCATTTCCTGTTCCTTTGCATGTTTGTCACACTTAAGTGTTTCGGAACATCAAACCAATTTAAACAATAGTCAAGGACAACACAAGTAAACACAAAATGCAATTTGTAAATGAAGGTGTTTATTATTAAAGGTGAAAAAAAATCCAAACCATCATGGCCCTGTGTGAAAAAGTGATTGCCCCCTAAACCTAATAACTGGTTGGGCCACCCTTAGCAGCAACAACTGCAACCAAGCGTTTGCAATAACGTGCAATGAGGCTTTTACAGCGTCCTGGAGGAATTTTGGCCCACTCATCTTTGCAGAATTGTCCTAATTCAGTTACATTAGAGGGTTTTCGAGCATGAACGGCCTTTTTAAGGTCATACCACAACATCTCAATAGGATTCAGGTCAGGACTTTGGCTAGGCCACTCCAAAGTCTTCATTTTGTTTTTCTTCAGCCATTCGGTGGTGGACTTGCTGGTGTGTTTAGGATCATTGTCCTGCTGCAGAACCCAAGTTCGTTTCAGCTTGAGTACACGAACAGATGGTCGGACATTCTCCTTCAGGATCTCTTGGTAGACAGCAGAATTCATAGTTCCTTTTATCACGGCAAGTCTTCCAGGTCCTGAAGCAGCAAAACAGCCCCAGACCATCACACTACCACCACCATATTTTACTGTTGGTATAATGTTCTTTTTCTGAAATGCAGTGTTCCTTCTACGCCAGATATACTTGGACACACACCTTCCAAAGAGTTCCACTTTTGTCTCATCGGTCCACAGAATGTTGTCCCAAAAGTCTTGGGGATCATCAAGATGTGTTGTGGAGAAATTGAGACGAGCTTTGATGTTCTTTTTGCTCAGCAGTGGTTTTCTCCTTGGAACTCTGCCATGCAAGCCATTTTTGCCCAGTCTTTTCCTGATGGTGGAGGCATGAACGCTGACCTTAACTGAGGCAAGTGAGGCCTGCAGTTCCTTGGACGTTGTTGTGGGGTCTTTTGTGACCTCTTGGATGAGTCGTCGCTGCGCTCTTGGGGTAATTTTGGGCGGCCGGCCACTCCTGGGAAGGTTCACCACTGTTCCATGTCTTCGCCATTTGTGGATAATGGCTCTCACTGTGGTTCACTGGATTCCCAAAGCTTTGGAAATGGCTTTATAACCCTTTCCAGACTGATAGATCACAATTACTTTCTTTCTCAATTGTTCCTGAATTTCTTTGGGTCTCGGCATGATGTGTAGCTTTTAAGGATCTTCTGGTGGACCTTACTGTGTCAAGCAGCTCCTATTTAAGTGATGCCTTGATTGTGAACAGGTGTGGCAATAATCAGGCCTGGGTGTGGCTAGAGAAATTGAACTCAGGTGTGGACAACCACAGTTATAGTATGTTTTAACAAGGGGGGCAATCACTTTTTCACACAGGGCCATGATGGTTTGGATTTTTTTTCACCTTTAATAATAAACACCTTCATTTACAAATTGCATTTTGTGTTTACTTGTGTTGTCCTTGACTATTGTTTAAATTGGTTTGATGTTCCGAAACACTTAAGTGTGACAAACATGCAAAGGAACAGGAAATGAGGAAGGGGGCAAACACTTTTTCACACCACTGTATATGTTCAGGTGAATCCCTAGCCAGCAGTATTTCCTATATACTCACAAATTGTTTCCCTCAATACTGATTTACCATGCGTTTTTTTGTGCTGTAACTCTGCAAGGAGCAGTGTTGGTCATCTTACTTTAAAAAAGTAATTAGTTAAGTTACAAATTACTTCTCCCAAAAAGTAGTTGCGTTAGTAACTCAGTTACTATATTGGAAAAGTAATTAGTTATGCAGCAAAGTAACTGTGACTTTTTTTTTTTTATATATATTTTTTTGTTATATATCGTGTAAGCAAGGGGCTGCTCTATTATTACTCTAACCAAGGAGCAGATCTGTTATAGCGTGTAAGCAAGGGGCGGGTCTATTATTATATCGTGTAAGGGGCGGATGGCTACAGAAGAGGGCGAATGTTAAATTAATTTGCAGAGCTTGATATATAACAATAATAATAAATGCGCCCCTTGGTTCCAGTAATACTAGATTCGCCCCTTAGTTACACGATAGACGCCCCTTGCAGAGTAGCACGAGCATTGGGAGCGTGCAGCATCACCTTGTACAATCACATGTTAACTGCACCTGCCCGGTGTAGAGTTCACTCAGAGCTGTTTAGGTTTGGCAATTTTCGTAAGCGCCGTAGTCCTTCGTACTGCACAAGCGCTGCGCCTGCGCAGTATAGGGGGTCCTTATCCGGCGGGGGGAACTTTATCGGCAGGACACCGGAATTACACTACTGCCATCTAGAGGCGGTAGATGTAATTGCGGTAACATCGCCCAAGTAATAGGAACTGGGTTACCATGAGGGGAAGAGTAATCAGTTAGATTACTCGTTCCCCTTTAAAGTAACTGCGTTAAGTAACTGCGTTGATTTTAACTCAGTTACTTACATAACTGGTAAGGAGGTAGTCATCCTGGTCATAGAGTAGTAATTTGCTTACTTATCTCAAAGCTTGTTGGTAGGTGCAGAGTGCTGCAGAGGCAGTAAACACTCAGATTCCACTTGCAAAAAACAGAACTGTTTTGAAATTGAAGTTCAGTAATGCACAACAAGCCTAGTGGGAAGACAACCCGAAACAGGGGTACTCACAGGATGCACAGCGTTGATTAGTAGCAGTAGGTATCAGATGTGCAGACAGCGTCTGTCTTCCAGAAAGGATGGCATGTCCCTGAACTTTCCCTACTGGTTTGGAACCTCTCCCCAACAACAAGCACTGTCCCTGATAGACAGGTGACCTGTCCCCACTATAGCTACATGTGAAATGCGTGCCAAACCCAGGAGGAGGGGGCTTAAATAGACTCTGCCTGACCCAAGATGACCATCAAAGTCATATGGGATGCCAGCATTTAATTGGATGTTGCCTCTTTGTGTCCGAGGACATCATAGAGGAACTAGGTTCCTCTTGACTTCCTCCTCCACTTGCATTGTTGCTGCTGATGAGCTCTTCCTGCAGTGGATAAAATAGACTGCACCATCCTACAAGCTGGCCAACCCCACATGACTGATGATCTGATAATTGGTGGGAATGAGTGATGAAGAAGCAGGGACATCCTTGCACTGCAGGTCTTCCGGTAAGGCTTCCTCTCCAGGAAGAAAACTAGTGAGTAGAACAGTATTGACCTTACCAAATCTGGCGAGACTAGCAGTCAGAGGCACTCACCTAGACTAGACTGTGCGGCTTCCCACGTGCTGACTGTCTGACGTGCTGTCAGAGGCTCTGCCAGACGCTCCGGCCTTTCAGGCCCTCCAGCTCTCCTTGGACCAGCAATCCAAGATCTCCCCCCCCCCCCAGGCACGGGGATTAGGAACAGGATCCCCCCGGCCTCCACACGACCAAACTCTGCCCAGCCTATCTCCACACCACCCGCCATCCGCAATCCGCCACCGCCGCCTTACTCACAGCCCGCCAGCCTCTCCTCTCTGGGCAGGCTCTCAGGACACACCGCGACTCCGGCCTAGCTCCGGCCAGAGTCGGATCGCCAGCCAACAGCTCGTTCCTGCATCCATTCTCGGCGGCAGGCCCAGGCACCAACGCCGACCGGACCCCCCCATCCGCGAACGCCACTCACCCGCACCGGGAAGCCAAGATAAGGATAGCCCACGGCTCCGGCCTAGCGTAGCGGCCATCTTAGTCCACCCAAACACTGCCACAGGACGTCACCAGGACCTGGAGTTATCCCCAGGACCCCCCAGCAGGTTCCAACGGGACCTGGTCCCATCCCTGACCAGCACCTGGGTGGGCAACATCCACAGCCGCCATTGGTCGCTTCTGCTCTAGCTAGCTAGCTGAGCCCCAGCCCGTGCTAGCCCACCTCCAAGCTTACCCCTACCTCCTTTTCAGCATGCCCTTCCGGTTCCAGAACACTGCTGCCTTAGCAACCGAACCTCATCGCAGAGGCACCAGGCGACACAGCAAGTCAGGACCACTACAACTCAGGCCTACCACCGACATCCTTCTTGCGCCACCCAGGCGCAGCTGCATCACTGGTAAGTAATGAAGTAATGGCTTAAGCCCCAGTGACCTCCTCTCCATCTCCTAGCCCCATCTCCTCGCCTCTCTTCTTCTCGGGATTATCTCCAATCAGGTAAGCGCTCAGGACCCACCCCTAGCAGTTGATCCAGCGTCTTGTGGTCCGACCGCCTCTGGGGTCAGGAAGGAATTTTTTCCCCTACTGGTGCAATTGGCTTGCACAGCTAGGGGTTTTTCGCCTTCCTCTGGATCAATGGGAGGGTGGTAGGCCAGCAGCCCCCCCTATCACCCCTACCGGAACCATTTGCACCGTCATCAGCACAACAACACAGCTGTCACCAGCAATATTATTCTGGTCCAGGATCTTCGCTACAAGCAGAGGCAGCTGGAACAGCCAGTAATTTGCGACTCGACTACACCACATAGGATACCCTAATATCAACTTGCGCGCTACAAATAGTCTATACTATACGGCGGCAAGGCTGACAACTAGACGGACAACAGGAAAAAACCTGGATCAGGATCATCATCTCCTATTACCATCAACTTCATCCTCTCGCCATGTGCCATTTCAAATACTCAGCAGAAGTTCTCCACAGGCTAAGGAATACCACCTCAACACTGCCAGCCTCCATTCAAAAAATCCTACGAAAATAACAACTACTAAAGACCGACCTACAATCAACCACCAAACACAGGAAGATACCAAGGCAACCACAACAATTAGTATGCGCCATGATCAACACCAGTGGTACTTCATTTTCAAATCGCACACGTTCCTGGAAATGCTCACAGTTTTGGGTGCTGTAGCAACAACCAGCTGGATACTGGTTCAAATCACAGTAGAAAGATGTTTGCCAGCACGCCATGGAGCGACACAAATAGCGTCCAAAAGGAGTGGTTTATTGCATGATCACAATATGGGAATAGTGCAACGTTTCGGAGCCGCGCAGGGCCCCTTCGTCACATGCCTGACGAAGGGGCCCTGCGCGGCTCCGAAACGTTGCACTATTCCCATATTGTGATCATGCAATAAACCACTCCTTTTGGACGCTATTTGTGTCGCTCCATGGTGTGCTGGCAAACATCTTTCTACTATGATCAACACCAGGTCTGCAGCCAAACACAGACTGGAAGTACACGACTTCATCACCCAAAACAACATAGATTGCCTCTTCATCACGGAAAGCTGGCTAACTCTCGACTGCAACACCATCCTTACCGAATTGGTGCCGGAGAACTACAGGATCCTAACTGAGCATCGGAAAGGAAAAAAAGGAGGAGGCCTAGCAGTGACCTTTAAATCTCACCTTGTGCTCACCAAACCAATTTTGCAGAACTCAGTGCCTTTTATGGAGACACTGACGCTACATCTTCAATCAACACCCCATGACACCACTCACATTCTACTTTGCTATAGACCACCAGGACCAAAGACCAATCTTTTTACACCCCTCACGGAATTCATTTCAATACACACCCTGAAATCCAAAAACGTCCTGGTACTTGGGGACTTTAACCTCTGGGCAAACTCTACCCAAGACCCTATTGCGACCGCATGCATTAACCAACTGGAAGAACTGGGTCTCCAGCAACTGATAAAGACTCCCACACATGGTTCAGGACACACCCTGGACCTCATCTTCAAACAAAATATGGACATCAACGTACTCGACAACATACCACTACCATGGACAGACCACCACGCCATCAAATTCAATATCTCCGCTAATACCACCTACCAAAAACAGAAACTTGCAAGAACAACTCATTGGACCAAATTGCAGAAGAAATTACATTCTGAAACCTTCAAAACCACTTTATCAAACAAAATAGCAATGCTGAATTTAAGCCACTCAACGGAACAAACACTTAGCTCCCTAAACAAGGTATTACTACAATCAGCAGACTTAGTGGCTCCAAAACGCAGAACACTCATCCGGAGAAAAAACTCGGGATGGTTTAATGGCTCGCTCACTCTACTCAGGCAAGAACACAGAAGAGCTGAAAGAGCCTCGAGAAGAAACCCTACCAAGGAAAACCACACAAACTACAAAGGACTCACAGAGAACTATCACAAAGCAATCTTCAAAGCTAAAAAAGATTATTTCTTAATTACCATCTCATTGGCCTTAAACCGCCCTCGGAAACTTTTTAAAATAGTCGCTCAGTCAATGAACCCGGTATGCTTAGGACCCCCAGCAAACAAAACCCAAGATTTCTGCAATGAGTTATCAGATTTTTTCATCGACAAAATCGACAACATCCGGAAAGCAATCCATCAGAAAAAAACAACCAACCTCTGTCAACCAAAGCGAAAAGAAGATATCGACACAAACATCCCACAATCACCGAAGTTCTCTCTGACCCCAATCACCACGGACACCACCAAAAACATCATCAAAAACCTTCGATACAGCATATCACCAATTGACATCATCCCCACAAGACTCCTGAAAGAATGTTCCGACATCTTGTCTCCCACCATAACTCACCTCATAAATCAGTCGTTTAAAGTAGGGATTATTCCGGACACCCTCAAACAAGGCATCATCAAACCCCTACTAAAGAAACCCAACCTCAACCCTCAGGACCCTAACCACCGCAGACCGATAACAAGCCTTAACACCATCTCCAAGATTATGGAGAAAGCGGTAGTACAACAGATTCAAAGCCACCTGGACGCACACATAACTCCTGGACCCTCTGCAATCAAGCGTTCGCCCGGGCCATGGAACAGAAACAGCACTCCTCAAGATATGGGACGACGCCCTCGAAGCAGCAGGTGACGGAGAATCATGTCTACTGGTACTGTTGGACCTCAGTGCAGCGTTTGATACAGTGGACCACAATACTCTACTCATCCGCCTCAGAGAAGTAGCTGGATTCACAGACTCAGATCTACAATGGTTCGCACCCTTCTTAGGAAATTGATCTCAGACAGTGAAACTAGGAGCATTCACCTCAGAAACCCGGGCAATCTCTTGCAGAGTCCCTCAAGGATCACCTTTGTCGCAAGTGCTCTTTAACATATACATCCACCCACTCCTCAAAATCATCAGAATATCAGACCTCGGGTTCCACTCATACGCTGACGACACGCAACTATACTTTCGTATCACTGGACAAAAAGACCATCATCAGCAACTAGAAAAATGCCTCACCTTGATAGACGACTGGATGACCACTAGCTCCCTCAAACTCAACGAATCAAAAACAGAGCTTCTTATCCTACACGCAAATCAAAATTCCCGGACCAAGATCCCTTGGACACCTCCCACCATCTTTGGACAGACCATCCCCCCAAGCACCAAGGCCAAGAGTCTCGGATTCATTTTTGACTCAGAAATGTCAATGGATGCACAAATAGGAGCAGTAGTCAGTGGTTCTCACCATCTGCTCCGCCTGCTACGCCGACTCATCCCCTTCATTCCAAAGGAGGACAAAGCAGTGGTTGTTGGAACAGTCATTAATTCACGACTTGACTACGCAAACTCCCTTTACATAGGATTACCCCAATATCAACTTGCGTGCTTACAACTCATCCAAAACACGGCGGCAAGACTGATAACAGGAAAAAAAACCTGGGAATCCATCTCCCCTTCCCTGAGGAGCCTACATTGGCTAACCGTAAAGAATCAGATCACATTCAACACCCTCTGCCTCACCCACAAATGCACACATGGAGTCGCTCCCCAATACCTAATCGAGAAAAAAAAATACCATACACCGAATCATAGTCTTCGTTCATCTAACCAAAATCTCCTCATCATTCCCAAATCTCGCTACAAATCAAAGGGAGAACGGAGATTTGCTGTCCAAGGACCACGGCTATGGAATGCTCTACCGACCGACATTCGCATGGAAGAAAACCATTGGGCCTTCAGGAAAAAACTCAAGACCTATCTCTTCTAAAAAGCATGACAACAAAGCACGAATACAGCGCCTTGAGGCGATTCAGTTCGCATTGTAGCGCTATACAAATTATTCATTCATTCATTCAGAAGTGCCTTGAATTGTTTCACACTGCAGATATACAGCTATGAGGCTTTGGGCACAGTTACATTCTAGTAAGCACATTGCTATTTTCAAGGAAGAATTCAAAAGAGAATATTTTTCAGGGGACTGTTTAGGCACAATTAACATTACTGGATCAGCCAGATGAGCAGAGACAAGGAGAAAAAGAGGGATACAATGTCAGAGATCCTTTTACGGACAGAATTCAGTTGTAGACATGTGCGCCGTCAATAAATTTGTTTCGTTCCATTCCATTTCGTATTAGCCGTTAATTCGTATTTCGTAATTCGTGTCCGAAATTTAATTTGGATTCGTACGAAATATGAATTTTCGCTAGGTTCGTTAACTTTTCGTAACAATTACGAACGTTTGTTATGATGAATTTAAGGAGCAAAAAATACCTTTCTCAATATGGCAGTCGTTGGACTCATTATGCTCATTATGAGGGGCTCCCACCATCCCTGTGCTGTGCCCATTATGAGGGGCTCCCACCATCCCTGTACTGTGCTGACTTCCTGGGTTTGTACCCCTGCTGTGCTCATTATGAGGGGGCTCCCACCATCCTTGTGCTGTGATGACTTCCTTATGAGGGGCTCCCACCATTCCTGTGCCGTGCTCATTATGAGGGGCTCCCACCATCCCTGTGCTGTGCTGACTTCCTGGGTTTGTACCCCTGCTGTACTCATTATGAGGGGGCTCCCACCATCCTTGTGCTGTGCTGACTTCCTGGGTTTGTACCCCTGCTGTGGGATGGTGGGAGCCCCTCATAATGAGCACAGCAGGGGTACAAACCCAGGAAGTCAGCACAGCACAGGGATGGTGGGAGCCCCTAATAATGAGCACAGCAGGGGTACAAACCCAGGAAGTCAGGACAGCACAGGGATAGTGGGAGCCCCTCATAATGAGCACAGCAGGGGTACAAACCCAGGAAGTCAGGACAGCACAGGGATGGTGGAGCCCCTCATAATGAGCACAGCGGGATACAGCCCCAGGAAGTTAGCACAGCACAGGGATGGTGGGAGCCCCTTATAATGAGCACAGCAGGGGTACAAACCCAGGAAGTCAGGACAGCACAGGGATGGTGGAAGCCCCTCTTAATGAGCACAGCAAGGGTACAGCCCCATGAAGTCAGCACAGCACAGGGATGGTGGGAGCCCCTCATAATGAGCACAGCAGGGGTACAGCCCCAGGAAGTCAGCACAGCACAGGGATGGTGGGAGCCCCTCATAATGAGCACAGCAGGGGTACAAACCCAGGAAGTCAGGACAGCACGGGGATGGTGGAGCCCCTCATAATGAGCACAGCAGGGGTACAGCCCCAGGAGGAAGTCAGCACAGCACAGGGATGGTGGGAGACCCTCATAACGAGCACAGCAGGGGTACAAACCCAGGAATTCAGGACAGCACAGGGATGGTGGGAGCCCCTCTTAATGAGCACAGCAGGGGAACAGCCCCAGGAGGAAGTCGGCACAGCACAGGGATGGTGGGAGCCCCTCATAATGAGCACAGCAGGGGTACAAACCAGGAAGTCAGCACAGCACAGGATTGGTGGGAGCCCCTCATAATGAGCACAGCAGGGGTACAGTCCCAGGAAGTCAGCACAGCACAGGGATGGTGGGAGCCCCTAATAATGAGCACAGCAGGGGTATAAACCCAGGAAGTCAGCACAGCACAGGATTGGTGGGAGCCCCTCATAATGAGCACAGCAGGGGTACAAACCCAGGAAGTCAGGACAGCACAGGGATGGTGGGAGCCCCTCAAAATGAGCACAGCAGGGGTACAAACCCAGGAAGTCAGCACAGCACAGGGATGGTGGGAGCCCCTTAAAATGAGCACAGCAGGGGTACAAACCCAGGAAGTCAGGACAGCACAGGATGGTGGGAGCCCCTCATAATGAGCACAGCAGGGGAACAGCCCCAAGAGGAAGTCATCACAGGGATGGTGGGAGCCCCTCATAATAAGCACAGCAGGGGTACAGCCCAATGAGGAATTCAGCACAGCACAGGGATGGTGGGAGCCCCTCATAATGAGCACAGCAGGGGAACAGCCCCAGGAGGAAGTCATTACAGGGATGGTGTGAGCCCCTCATAATGAGCACAGCACAGGGATTGTGGGAGTGCCTCATAATGTGCACAGCAGTGGTACAGCCCCAGGAAGTAAGCACAGGGATGGCGGAGCCCCTCATAATGATCACAGCAGGGGTACAGCACAGCAGGAAGTTCCTCCTGGGTTTGTACCCCTGTTGTGCTCATTATGAGGGGCTCCCACCATCCTTGTGCTGTGCTGACCTCCTCCTGGGGCTGTACCCCTGCTGTGCTCATTATGAGGGGCTCCCACCATCCCTGTGCTGTCCTGACTTCCTGGGGCTGTACCCCTGCTGTGCTCATTATGAGGGGCTCCCACCATCCCTGTGCTGTGCTGACTTCCTACTGGGGCTGTACCCCTGCTGTGCTCATTATGAGGGGCTCCCACCATCCCTGTGCTGTGCTGACTTCCTCCTGGGGCTGTACCCCTGCTGTGCTCATTATGAGGGGCTCCCACCATCCCTGTGCTGTCCTGACTTCCTGGGGCTGTACCCCTTCTGTGCTCATTATGAGGGGCTCCCACCATCCCTGTGCTGTCCTGACTTCCTGGGGCTGTACCCCTTTTGTGCTCATTATGAGGGGCTCCCACCATCCCTGTGCTGTGCTGACTTCCTGGGGCTGTACCCCTTCTGTGCTCATTATGAGGGGCTCCCACCATCCCTGTGCTGTGCTGACTTCCTGGGTTTTTAACTTCATCATAACGAATAATCGTAATTATTATGACAATAATAAAACGATATTAACGATCATTCTTATTTTGTCCGATTCTGAATCTCCCATCGACTACCAGTACCAGTCTCCTACTCCCATATTAAAAAAGGTCATTTTCCCAACCCTCACTCAGCAGCAGAAGAAAACCTCTGATTGGTCAACAAAACACCAGTCACGTTTCCGTTGCAACGGAATTTGGATCCGAAATTTGTCAACGAAATTTCATATTTCGTATAAAATTCGCAAGCATAGCAATTCGTATTTCGGATGCTTCTGAATGTATGAATTTTCAGAAATTCGTACAAAACGAATCGCACATGTCTATTCAGTTGTACTATGTGAAAAGTATGGCAAAAAGTGTAGTAAGCAAATACTCATATTCATAAGGTTGCTAGATACCCGTCCTAAAGTTAAGAAATATATGTTAGCACATATGGAATATATGACTTTCTCCACGCAGTGTGGGTGGTCGCACTCAAAGCATTCCAGGGTTTTTCTGGAAATTCTTGCACTGCACTAGGTTACGATCAGATCTAGTGAACAATGTTAAAAAGGATTTAGCCCATGAAACCAATGTCAAGGTCAACCAGGGACAGCAGAGGCACCCATTCAATATAAACTATAAAGAAGCTCAACCCCAACAGGGACTTTAAAGACAGATAGGGGAAGAAGGGTAGGAGTAAGAAGCTTAATATTAGTAAAAAATATAACAAAAGTTGGTTCCAATGAATAAAATGTTCCCAAAATGGGGACATATGTACAAAAAAAGATCACAACATAATTTGACATATATGCAACAAAGCACCCATCAGCTCCAGACCAGGCAATTAGACATCTCTCCACAATTTGCCCACCCTCCCTCTGCAGTAGAGGTGACACACTCATATCCTACTTGTTATGCCTCTAACACTGGTTAAAATACATAAAAATATGACAAAAACATTGTTAATGTAAATTCAACGGACTGGGCATTTGCCTGGTGGGCATGCTTTTTTCCATATCATGATTGGCTCTTGAAAGCTGTGTACTAAGGATCAGATTACCGTACGATCGCTTTGAATGCAGCATTTTTTTCGTCCACTTTTCTGATTATGTGTACTAGGCATTAGATGTAGTGGTGGCATACTGTATGAAAAGCTTCCAACTGCCCATCATTTGAATGGATTGTCCTCCTTTTGGAACCAAATTCCTCCCCCTCCCCTTGTTTTTGGTCTGATATATATACAGTACATCAATAAAAAAAAGTACTATAAAAGTATCAAAATTGTTATACTAGCCTAAATCTTTTATTCAGCCTCCAAATGATTTCATTTATTATTTGAAAAACCACGGAAAGTGATGGAAAAAAAAAAATACTTATTGGTTTAACCAATCATTTTATGCATATGCATAGTTCATGATCCTCCTAATGGGGGAACAGCAGGTGTATGTTCTTTGCCTACATACCTTGTGCTACAAAGTGCCCTTGTTTCGTATTTCAGAGAGTTGAGAGGTACTTGATAAACCAAAGTTTAGTAAACAATGAGTAAAGATAGCAACAATACTTTCTTGTACTAGTATTTCTGTTAATAGGTACTGTGCAGCAGGATTGTAAACATTTCTACAAGTAGTGGTGGAATTAAAGCGGTATTAAACCTTAAAGCGGAGCTCCACCCTAAAGTGGAACTTCCGCTTATCAGATTCCTCCCCCCTCCGGTGCCACAATTGGCACCTTTCAGGGGGGTGCAGGTACCTGTATAATACAGGTATCTGCACCCACTTCCGGGACGAGATAGCCGGAGCTGCCCCGCCCATATCCGAAGATGCCTGGTTGTGTCTTGGGAAACACAGTTCCCAGGACACAACGGGGACCAATAACGACGCGCAGCGCGACTCGCGCATGCACAGTAGGGAACCGGGAAGTGAAGCCGTTGCGGCTTCACTTCCTGATTCCCTGACAGAGGATAGTGGCGGGGCAGCCGAGAGACGAGCGGTTGCTCGTCATCTTCTGCCGACATCGCTGGAACCTGGAACAGGTAAGTGTCTATTTATTAAAAGTCAGCAGCTGCAGTTCACACCACATGCAGTCCAGTGTTTTTTTTTCTGCATCAAAAAAACGCATGGACAGAAGGTTATATGGTTTCCAATGGCATCGTTCACACCAGTGCGGTCAGTTCCAGGGTTCCAGAAAATAAAGTAGAACATACTGCATTATTCCTGCACTGGACTGTACTAGGATTCAGTAAAACGCACCAAAAACACACCAGAATGCACTGGAATGCATTAAAAATGCCGATACAGTGAAAAAAAAAAAAAAAGCAGGAAAAAGGAAGAAAAAAAGCATCTGGAATGCATCAGGAAACACATTGGGAAACACACCAAAAACACACGTGCATAAACGCACAACCACACCACAAAATTGCACTTCTGATCCGTTCCAGGTGCGTTTCTGCATGCGCATTTTTTTTTTAAAATCTTTTTATTGAGTTGTATGCTCGTTTTTAGCACACTTTTGATGTATTCCAGTGTGGTTTGATGCGTTTGCTGATGCATTTCAGATGTCTTTTTCCTGTTCTTTTCCAATGTACTGGGAAGTTTTTGATGCGTTCCAGTGCATTGCGGTGTGTTTTTGATGCGTTTTACCATGTTCCAGTACAGTCCAGTGCAGGAAAAATGCATCTTCTACTTTTTTTCTGGAACTTGAAACCCCTAGAACTGATGACACTGGTGTGAACTATGCTATTGGAAACCTACTTGCCATGCGTTTTTGATGCATACAAAAATTTACTGGACTGCATGTGGTGTGAACTGGCCCTAAAACATAAATGTAATATATTAATATTGCAGCTTACCAATTTTTAAATGTTGTGGCTGCATTCTTTTTTTTTCAGGCTTTATGATCCTTGTGATCCTGTCGGTGACAAACTTCCTGTTTCCCCACTGTGGATGGAGGAGCAACAAAGCCACCTTTGGGCAGCTGCATTTTAAATCTGGGGAGAGGATAGTATTAGATGGACTAGCAGACAGAGGCGGCTCTCTAATTAGGCAAATAAGGCGGCCGCCTAAGGCCTCGCACTCACAGGGGCCTCGCGGCCGCCTAATTTGCTTCTGCTCGATCACTGGAATCACTAACAGGCTCCAAAAACACATTACTGGTGTTGTTCTGTAGTTCAGTTGTGCAACACAGGCATCTGCAGAATATTCAGTGGGTGTAGTGTGCCTCCTGCACAGTATACATCTGAAGCTACCCCCCATTGCTGGTGTTGTTCTGTAGTTCAGTTGTGCAACACAGGCATCTGCAGAATATTCAGTGGGTGTAGGTGCCTCCTGCACAGTATACACCTGAAGCTACCCCCCATTGCTGGTGTTGTTCTGTAGTTGAGTTGTGGAACACAGGCATCTGCAGAATTTTCAGTGGGTGTAGTGTGCCTCCTGCACAATATACACCTGAAGTTACCCCTTATTGCTGGTTTTCCCATCTCCCTGCAGGCCATTAGTATGTCTGGAAGGCCAACAAGGAGAGGCAGACAGTCACGAGCCAATAAAAGAGGGCAAGCAGGCTCTGTGTCTAGAGGCAACAGTGCTGGTCGTGGACGCGGTGCATCGTCATCAGCACGTGGCCATGGGACACGCTTGTCCTTATTTTCGGCAGCTGGATGTGTTGAGCCGCATCATGACCAAGCCCTCCTCATCCTCTCTCACCCAGGCTAAGGGTACCTGCAAAGCAGCTGCCAACGCGTACTCAATGTCATCAGTCACTCCTTCCCTAGACCCACCATGTCCTCCTGAGGAGTCCCCCGAACTGTTTGACCACAGTGTTGGGTACATGCTCCAGGAGGATTCCCAGCGTTTTGAAGGCTCTGATTATGATACCCAGCTAGAGGAAGGCAGTAGCGTGAGCGCAGAGAGAGGGGATGCTCAAGGACAGCAATCTGGCAGTCATGTTCCACCAGCTGCAGTATACTGCCAGGTTTGCTCCAGTGGTGAAGATGGAGGGGATGATGAGGTCACTGACTCCACGTGGGTGCCTGATAGGAGAGAGGAGGAGGAGGAGGCACGAGGCAGGATGCCCTCCGGGGGCCAGCTTAAGGGCAGAACACCGACTGAATCACACCGCTGCCTCTGCGCATTATTCCAAAAGTTCTTTGGTGTGGGCCTTTTTTGAGACGAGTGCAGCAGATCGCACCACTGCTATTTGCAACATATGTCTCAAGCGTATCTCACGTGGCCAAAACATCAGCCGCTTGGGCACCACATGCTTGACCAAACATATGTTGATCTGCCATGCAGCTCGTTGGCAAGCGTACCTTAAAGACCCACACCAAAGAACAAAGCGGACCTCTCCTTGCTCCTCATCAGCTGGGATCTCCAACCCCACTATACCTTCAGTCCTCTCTGAAAGCTGCACTGAGAGGAATGAAGGTGTAGAATTAGGTGTGTCACAGCCAAGTACTTGCGGGCACTCTGCTAGCAGTACACCGACGTCCGATTGTAGCAGGCAAATTTCCCTGCCCCAGCTGCTGGACCGTCGGAAGAAGTTCACTCCCAGCCATCCACATGCCCAGCGGTTGAATGCTAGCTTGGCTAAATAGCTAGCACTTCAACTGCTGCCTTTTCAGTTGGTAGACTCGGCCCCCTTCCGTGAGTTTGTGCAATGTGCGGTTCCTCAGTGGCAGGTCCCCAAACGCCACTTTTTCTCACGGAAGGCGATTCCAGCTCTCTACCGGCATGTGGAAGGCAATGTTCATGCCTTGCTGGACAGGGCGGTCAGCGGTAAGGTGCATATTACCGCTGACTCATGGTCCAGCAGGCATGGACAGGGACGTTACCTATCTTTCACGGCCAATTTGGTCACTCTTTTGGCAGCTGGGAAGGATGCAAGGCAAGGTGCAGTAGTGTTGGAGGTTGTTCCGCCACCACGCCTCCAAAATGCTACTACTGGTTGTGACACACCTCTCTCCTCCACCCCCTCTTCTTCTTCCTTCATGGCCTCTTCCTGTGTTTGTCCTCCGAATCAGCGGTGCTCCGTAGGCGTTCAAGGGGCTACGCAAGTACGCAGGCAAAAAGAAGCCATAACAGACTTATGCCTCAGATACACGATCAGATAATCGGATGATAAAAATCGCTTTCGGATTGATCGCACGATAGTCTGATCGTTAGTACACAGCTTTTGACAGCCAAACATGACAGTTCATCCAACAATATCTGAAGGGACAAACATAGGGTTGCCACCTGTATGGGATTGACCCGGACAGTCCGGGTTTTGACACTTATGCCCGTTTTTGCCTCCACCGTAAACCTGAACACACAGCATGCCTGCAGACCTAACCGTCACATAAATCTGTTCTGGGGATGTTAGCCAGTACCGACTTCTGTGGCTGCTCAGCGCCTGTCTCTGCTCTCTGCACTCTCTCTGCCTTCTCTCTCCCCCCCAGCCGCCTCAATGATCTCGGTTATGCATGCATAGGGGGAGGAAAACAGCAAACTCCGTCTCCGAGTGCACTTCCTAGTTTGTCGCAGCTGCGGCTTCTCTCCCGGCCACACACACAACCCTCCCTGCTCTCCCTGCATCTACAACAGAGGAGGAGAAGCAGGGGGCGGGGTATGAACACTCCAGCCTCCCGCCTGCAGCATCTCCCGAAGCCCGCAACGGCAGCCTGACATGGGGTAAGGTACGGTACTTCTCTTCTGTGGTGTAGATGAGTGCTGTGCACTAGATAGGGAGGAGGATAAAGGTCGGGAAAAGAGAGAGAGGGGCGCTCTGCACTGGGGGGGGGGGGGGGGGGGGGGCTGGGGGCGAAATTTGGGGACAGAGCTTGGTACAGGGAAGTTATAAACTGGCCTGTGATTTATGCACACCTACACTCTGTCTGTACATAAGCAATCTTGAACCCTTCACTCTACATGTAAGGCAATCCTGAACCCCACACTCTGAACGTAACACACTCCTGAACCCCTCACTCTGAACGTAATGCACTCCTGTACTCTGCACTCTGTACATAACGCACTCCTGAACCCTGCACTCCTGAACCCCGCACTCTGTACATAACGCACTCCTGAACCCCGCACTCTGTACATAACGCACCCCTGAACCCCGCACTCTGTACATTATGCACTCCTGAACCCCGCACTCTGAACGTAACACACTCCTGAACCCCGCACTCTGAACGTATCACACTCCTGAACCCAGCACTCTGAATGTAACTCACTCCTGAACCCCGCACTCTGTACATAACGCACTCCTGAACCCTGCACTCTGTACATAACGCACTCCAGAACCCTGCACTCTGTACATAACGCACTCCTGAACCCCGAACTCTGAACTTAACGCACTCCTGAACCCCGAACTCTGAACTTAACGCACTCCTGAACCCTGCACTCTGAACGTAACTCACTCCTAAACCCCAGACTCTGTACATAACGGACTCCTGAACCCCGCACTCTGAACGTAACGCACTCCTGAACCCCGCACTCTGAACGTAACGTACTCCTGAACACCGTACTCTGTACATAACGCACTCCTGAACCCCGCACTCTGTACAGAATGCACTCCTGAATGTAACGCACTCTGTACATAACGCACTGCTGAAAATAACGCACTCCTGAACCCCGTACTCTGTACATAACGCACTCCTGAACCCTGCACTCTGTACATAATGCACTCCTGAACGTAGCGCACTCTGTACACAACGCACTCCTGAACGTAATGCACTCCTGAAAGTAACGCCCTCCTGAACCTCATACTCTGTACATAACGCACTCCTGAACCCTGAAGTCTGTACATAACACACTCCTGAACGTAACGCACTCCTGAACCTCATTCTCTGTACATAACGCACCCCTGAACCCTGAAGTCTGTACATAACACACTCCTGAACGTAAAGCACTCCTGAACCCCGCACTCACACACTGAATGCCGCTAAAATGCTCAGGTTTAGCTTGAAGAAAAGGTGGCAACCCTAGACAAACACGGAAATGTTGCTTGGACAATAGGCAATCGAATGACAATCGTTTAACCACTTAAAGACTGAGCCTCTTTTTGACACTTGTTGTTTACAAGTTAAAATATTTTTTTTTTTGCTCGAAAATTACTTAGAACCCTCAAACAGTATATATATATATATATATATATATATATATATATATATATATATATATATATATATATATGTGTGTGTGTGTAACTGTCCGCTTGTCACTTTAAATCTTCTGTTAAGCACTGAATGACAGGTGGAACCTTTATTGCCTTACTTTTGTTCCCCTCGGGAATGTTTTAATCAACAGACACTTCCTGCTTCCTCTAGTTTTGCAAGGGGCTTTCATTTAATTCACCCCAGGCAATGCAGCAGTACCTTGTGGGAAGGAGACAGTTTATGGAAGTTTTCAAAATGTTAAAGTTTTACACCCCTTGGCAAGTGGTGTAAGGTATGCAGTAAAAGTGCATTGTCATTGTCAGTGTATACGTCAGGGGTGCCCAACCTTTTGAAGAGTGAGGGCCACTTAAGCGACTCGGTAACCAGTAGCGGGCCACAATGAGCAGAGTAGTTGGATCACAGGTCCGTGTCCGCTTTGCATATGCAGGGCGGACACGGACACAGCCCACTCTACTCTATGAGTCCCCCGATCCGATCCACCCAGACAGAAGGGATCGATCCTCTTTTTTTTTTTTTTTGTAGCGTAGCAGATTGGAGGTAGGTGGGTGTAAATGGACACAAATCGGTTTACATCTGCTGTTTCATAGAGGTGAATGGAGGGTCTGATTGGGTCTGACCAATTGTGTGAAAGGGGCCTAATGCAGCGCAGTGCACCTGTGTCTTTCCTGTGGGTTAGCTATACTTTGCCATAGATTTCTATTATATCCTGCAGGTGTGGTGCACTTTCTGAAAGCACACCAAACCTGTAGGTAATACGAGAAGTCTATGCCACAGTGCAGGCATGCATGGGCATATATGTGCAGTGGTTACTGGGCTGCTTTCAAACTGATCCGCAGGTGCAGTTCAGGTGCACTGCACCTGCGGATCAGTTTGAAAGCAGCCCAGTAACCACTGCACAGATATGCCCATGCATACACTGCATACATGCAATTTTAGAAATAAACTGACCTTTAATAACAGTCTTCCATTCAGGTATCATCTGCTGTTGCTGTCCCAGGCAGAATGCATTTGGTATCACTCCGCCTGTGACGGGAGCCAGCGCTATACAGGAAGCATCAGCTTACACAGCTCTGCCTCACAGCCGCTTGCTTTCTCTACCGCCGGCTTCATTAACAACACAGATGCTCTGGGGTGGCGGGTCCGCAACCCATGATCTGGATTTGCCAATCTGCCATCCCAGAGAAGGAGGTCGCGGGCCACATCAGATAAATGCGCTGAACCCATCAGAAGCTCTACTCTCGTTATTTACTCAAAGCCAATGGGGCCGCTTATATATATATATATATATATATATTTTTTTTTTTTTCAGACACCCTAGAGAATAAAATAGTGGTCATTGCAATACTTTATGTTACACCGTATTTGCGCAGCGGTCCGACAAGCGCAATTTTTTTGGAAAAAATCAATTTTTTTTTTAAGACAACAGTAAAGTTAGCCCAATTTTTTTCTATATTGTAAAAGATAATTTTACGCAGAGTAAATTGATACCCAACATGTCACGCTTCAAAATTGCGCCCGCTCGTGGAATGGCGACAAACTTTGGCCCCTAAAAATCTCCATTGGTGACTGTACATTTTTTTACAGGTTACCAGTTATAAGTTACAGTGGCAGTGTAGTGATAGAATTATTGTTCTTGCTCTCGCGATCGCGACGATACCTCACATGTGTGGTTTGAACACTGTTTTGTTTTCATATGCGGGCGTGACTTGCGTATGTGTTCACTTCTGCGCGCGACCTCGGCGGGACAGGGCGTTTTCTTATTTATTTTACATTTTTATTTTTACACTGTCCTTTTAAAAAAAAATTAACTTGGGTCACTTTTTTTCCCATTACAAGGATTGTAAACATCCCTTGTAATAGGAAAAAAAGCACGACAGGACCTCTTAAATGTGAGATCTGGGGTCAAAAAGACCTCAGATGTAACATTTAAACTAAAAGGCAATAAAATAAAATAAAAATTAAGTGCTAGTTCACACCAGACGCAGTTCTGTGCGCTTTATTTTTCTGCACTATAGGGCCAGTTCACACCACATGCAGTCCAGTGCGTTTTTTTTCCTGCATCAAAAACGCATGGATAGTAGGTTATATGGTTTTCAATTGCATAGTTCACACCAGTGCGGTCAGTTCCAGTGCGTTCCAGGTCCAGAAAAAAAAAGTAGAACATGCTGCATTTTTTCTGTCCTTAATTAAGGTTAAGAAAAAAGAGGGGGGGGGGGAAGCACTGATCTGCATCAAGAACGCACTGGAACGCATCAAAAACGTGTATGCAGAAAAGCACCTGGAACGCATCCGGACTGCGTTTCTATGGTGTGAACTGGCCCTTAAAATGCATCTACAGTGTTTTCCATGTATTCCAATGGCTCTAGTTCACACCATGCAGTCAGTTTCCGGTGTGGAAACTGACTGCACGGTGTGAACTAGAGCCATTGGAATACATGGAAAACACTGTGCATGCATTTTGTGCAGAAAAAAAAAGCACACAGAACTGCGTCTGGTGTGAACTAGCACTAAATGTAATTAAAAAAAAAAAAAAAAAAATTAAAGATGTCCCCTTTAACCGCTTCCCGACCGCCTAACGCCGATATACGTCGGCAAAATGGCACGGGCAGGCAAAATCACGTACCTGTACGTGATCATGCATGTGCCTGCCTGTGGGTCGCGCACCGCCAGCGGCGCGCTCGCGACCTGGTCGGGAGCTCCGTGACCACGGGCGCGGGACCAGCGGACCCGATTGCCGCTGGTATCCCGCGATCGGGTTACGGAGCTGAAGAACGGGGAGAGGTTTGTGTAAACAAACCTCTCCCTGCGCTTCCTACTCTGCCTGTCATTGATCGGCTGTTCCCTGTCATCGGGAAAGCCGATCAATGACGTCAGACGTACAGCCACGCCCCCCTACTGTAAAAAAAACACAACACGTCACACTGACTCCTCCCCGCCCCCTAGTGGTTAACTCCTTCACTGCCACTGTCATTTACATAGGAATCAGTGCTATTTAAATAGCACTGATTTCTGTATAAATGACAAATGTCCCAAAAATGTGTCAAAAATGTCCGATGTGTCCGCCATAATGTCGCAGTCACAATAAAAATCGCTGATCGCCGCCATTACTAGTAAAAAAAAAAAAATTAATAAAAATGCTATAAAACTATCCCCTATTTTGTAAACGCTATAACTTTTGCGCAAACTAATCAATAATCGCTAATTGCGATTTTTTTTACCAAAAATATGTAGAAGAATACGTATCGGGCTAAACTGAGAAAAAATATTGCATTTTTTTCAAAATTGTCGCTCTATTTTTGTTTATAGTGCAAAAAATAAAAACCGCAGGGGCGATCAAATACCACCAAAAGAAAGCTCTATTTGTGGGAAAAAAAGGACGCCAATTTTGTTTGGGAGCCACGTCGCACGACCGCGCAATTGTCAGTTAAAGCGACGCAGTGCCGAATCGCAAAAAGGGGCCTGGTCCTTTGGCTGCCAATTGGTCCGGGGCTGAAGTGGTTAAGTGACGTGTGTGTGTTTTTTTTTTTTTGTTTTTTTTTGCGGAAGTGATGTTTGACATCGCTTTGGACCTCCAATGCTATGGAGCCGAGCGGGGGCCATCTTTCTCTCACTTGGCATCTTGTCAGTGAGGGGAGCGGACGCGATTGTCTCTGCCGCTACCAACGGCTCTGGTAAGCGGCAGAGATGACCGGAGCATGGTGGGCCCTCTCCTGCCACCGATAAAAGTGATCTTGTGGCGAATCTGCCGCAGAGGCCGCTCCTTTCTTAAAGGGAAACGCACAGCGTTACTGAAAATACCAGGGTTATGGAAGCTAGCTGTTGCCATAACAACGATGTTTAGCGTCAAATTATGGAGATTTGTGTGAAGTGATTAACCAGTACAGTATGCGGCAGCTAAAAAACGATAGACAACCACCGCGCATGAGCGGAAACACGAAAATAACCTGGAAGGAGACGGGAGAACAATACGAACGGAAATATCCAAAAGGCATGGCAGAGACAGGGGTCACATGAATTTGACATCATTTTTGATACGTAGCTACGCAAACGGGAAGGTTTTCCATAATCGTACGAAAAAAATCGTACATTTTGCAAAATGCACTGTTGAATTTTATTTTAGTATCATGCAACAAAATGCGAACGATAAGTCGTATGATTATGTGATTTTGTGTACGAGGCATTATAGGATGGATTACCAGGTGAAAAAAGAAAAATAAACAATAAATATAACGTAGACATCACATCTAAGAATAAGGAAGCTGCAATATAATAATTTTTCTATTTTTGAGTTGGATACAGCTTTAATACAGATTTCCTGTGTTCATGTGAAAGTCATTATCACGGCCCACACATCAGTATAAAGCGTATTCTGTCGTTCTCTCTGCGCAGCAGTAAGCTTCCATATACCTCATAAAGAAAACAGCAGTGTAAGGAGATTCTGTCGGAGGCTGTGGGAAGTAATCCTATACAGTGTACCCTTCTAGTACTGACTCACTTGTGGCTAGGGCATATTTTCCACATTATCATTAGCTTACTTCACGTCTAAACTCATCAATGAGGGTGTGGTACATACTTTGCACTTCACAGACTCGTCCCACACTCATACACGCTTCTTGAAATGTGTCTTCTTCATCTGTTGTGTTCAGCACAGGTATGTTACTGTATTCATCGTCGGCATGGGAATTAACCAGTGCTCGTTACAAGAGCTCGGCAGCCATGTACAGTGTCGGCAGCGAAAAAGGGAAAGGGGTGGGGATGGTTCTGGGCTGACTGCATGAATCACTGACTGCTGTGCATATTAACACGATTTACTTCTTTGCTCCAATAAGAACTTCCTGAAGATTAAATAAAAATAAAGCCTCTGGAGACACGAGAGAATAAAGCAGCCTGTGGAGAACTTGGAACTGACTGAACAAGATGCAGCTGAAGGGCCTTCTAATTTTTCCTCCCATTCTTTGCCTCTTGGCATCATATGCTGCAGCAGGGTAGGAATCCTAATATTTTTTTTTCTCACAATAGGAACTGTTACATGGATTGGAAAAAAGTAACCAAGTCGGTTGTTGTGTTAATGAAGAACAGTCCGATAGGTCGCTTACACAGTAACGGGGAAAACCGGGGGGGGTTCTGTTACGACTTACACATTATTTGTTTTCCATGTAATAACTATTTTTATTAGGTTTAATAACGGGGGGGGGGGGGGGGGGATTCACCAAGAACATGTACGGTGAGCGAGCAATATTTGTTTTATATCTTTAGTTAAAGGAAAGTTTCTGCTTGGTAACTACATGGGGTTTTGGGAAGGTCTGGAATATCACTTAATCCATCTTGATGGTTTATACGTTTCTTATACCTTGTTTTACGATTGTACTTGAAGTGAAAGTTGCTTTGTATAACGTGATTTCTTCCTAATCTGGCCGACGTTGCTCGCACAAGGATTTAACAACTTTCCTAAGCTTTCTAGAAGTTTTGCAAGCCTTGCAAAAATAAAATAGTGAAGTCCATCTGTTTGGCTGAAAAGGAGACACAAATGCTGCAGATGTCCTACCAGCATTTTGGATTAAGTGTGTCCAAAAAATAGCATGTCGGCTATGTATAAGTAACCCTTGCATGGACAGTTATTGCTTCCAAAGCAGGATTACATTAAAATGTCTCTTTTAGGTTGAATGCAATTGCAAAAACTATTTGGAATTATTTTTAAAACTCAGAGCACATTGTTACTACTTTTTAACGCTAGGCCCAAGCTGCTGAATGACATTAGCATTGTGTTGGTACAAAATATATTCCCTGCAGCTCTATCTGCTGAGTTATCTCAAGTTCCACCCCTTTTGGAGAGAGAGGTGATATTTTCACTGTGTGTTATGGACCTGTATAAGGCGTCTGAAATGACAAGAATGGCCTCTTGCACAGTTCCCGTCCAAGCACCCCTGGAAGATAAGACAGGGTCTGCAAGGGCGATGGAAGGGCACAAGTGCCAGGGTGCAGACACTGAAGACTGGAACTTGGGAGCGCTGGTATTAGGTGAGCAGGGGTACAACTAAGTTCAGTTATGAGCAGAGTCAAGCAACAAGGTCCAGTAACAACAAAGCAAAGGGCAACAAATTGTGGGCAGCATCAGAGTCAGAGTCTGGCAACATGCAGGCAGTGGGGTCCTAAGTTGATAGGCAGAATCTTGGTTTGAAGTTCAGGCCAAGGTCAATAATGGATATAGGCAACAATCATAGGCAAATTGGGTCATCCATAGTGTATCAAGCGGAAGTAGGGTAAATAACAAGGTCAATATAAGTTTCAGGATTAAGAATCATGGGCGTACAGACTAAACTTCAGCATGAATCCTATGCAGAGCTCAGGCACCAGTATCTGCTTGGCACCAGTATGTGCTTATGCATACACTGTAATGTGCACATGCTGGTGCAAGCTCCAGTGTTCATTTTGGCATCAAATTTTGATTTGGTTTTAGTTAGTCTTTTGACTAAAGTGCCATTTTAGTTTTTGTCCCATTTTAGTCATCGGCAATTGTTTTAGTCATATTTTAGTCTACTAAAATCTCCAGTACATTTTAGTCGAATGTGTTTAGTGAATAGGCAGCCAGCCATCGGAGTAAGAAGTGGCTCTGTACGTAAAGAGGATGGGAGAGAAGCAGCGCCAATCTAAGTGCACTATGTGAAGCAAAAAGGATTTATTAGGCATTGCACTTACAGGATAAGACCAAGTATATGGCATATAAAAGAAAAGCAGTGAAGTCCCTGTGGATGGAGAGCTGAAATTTTAGACCCCATCCATTGTTTTTTATTTTCTATTATTTTTATCATTTATTATTTTTTATCCTATTTTTTTTTTTTACTTCCTTTTTATTTTGGACAGATCATTTTATGACATTATCTTTTACTTCTATATTTTTTTCACTTTTTGATCTTATGTTTTTATACTATTATTCCTTGCTGTTTGTGTCATGAATAAACCACTGTTTATTTAATAGGCATGTGCGATTTGTTTCGTACGAATCAAAAATTTGTACAAATTTCCAAAAATTCGTACACTCAGAAGCATCGGAAATACGAATTGCTATGCTTCTGAATTTTATACGAAATATCGTTGACGAATTTCGGATCCAAATTTCGTTGCAACGGAAATGTGACTGGTGTTCTGTTGACCAATCAGAGGTTTTCTTCTGCTGCTGAGTGAGGGTTGGGAAAATTACCTTTTTTAATATGGGAGTGGGAGATTCAGAATCGGACAAAATAAGAATGTTCGTTAATATCGTACGATTATTCGTTATGATAAAGTTAAAAACCCAGAAAGTCAGCACAGGGATGGTGGGAGCCCCTCATAATGAGCACAGCAGGGGTACAGCCCCAGGAGGAAGTCAGCGCAGCACAGGGATGGTGGGAGCCCCTCATAATGAGCACAGCAGGGGTACAGCCCCAGGAGGAAGTCAGCGCAGCACAGGGATGGTGGGAGCCCTTCATAATGAGCACAGCAGGGGTACAGCCCCAGGAGGAAGTCAGCGCAGCACAGGGATGGTGGGAGCCCCTCACAATGGGCACAGCAGGGGTACAGCCCCAGGAGGAAGTCAGCGCAGCACAGGGATGGTGGGAGCCCCTCATAATGAGCACAGCAGGGGCACAGCCCCAGGAGGAAGTCAGCGCAGCACAGGGATGGTGGGAGCCCCTCATAATGAGCACAGCAGGGGTACAGCCCCAGGAGGAAGTCAGCGCAGCACAGGGATGGTGGGAGCCCCTCATAATGAGCACAGCAGGGGTACAGCCCCAGGAGGAAGTCAGCGCAGCACAGGGATGGTGGGAGCCCTTCATAATGAGCACAGCAGGGGTACAGCCCCAGGAGGAAGTCAGCGCAGCACAGGGATGGTGGGAGCCCCTCACAATGGGCACAGCAGGGGTACAGCCCCAGGAGGAAGTCAGAGCAGCACAGGGATGGTGGGAGCCCCTCATAATGAGCACAGCAGGGGTACAGCCCCAGGAGGAAGTCAGCGCTGCACAGGGATGATGGGAGCCCCTCATAATGACCACAGCAGGGGTACAGCCCCAGGAGGAAGTCAGCACAGCACAGGGATGGCGGGAGCCCCTCATAATTAGCACAGCAGGGGTACAAACCCAGGAAGTCAGCACAGGGATGGTGGGAGCCCCTCATAATGAGCACAGCAGGGGTACAAACCTAGGGAGGCAGCACAGCACAGGGATGGTGGGAGCACCTCATAATGAGCACAGCAGGGGTACAGCCCCAGGAGGAAGTCAGCGCAGCACAGGGATGGTGGGAGCCCCTCATAATGAGTCCGACGACTGCCATATTAAGAAAGGTATTTTTTGCTTTTTAAATTCATCATAACGAACGTTCGTAATTGTTTCGAAAAGTTAACGAACCTAACGAAAATTCGTATTTCGTACGAATCCAAATTGGATTTCGGACACGAATTTACGAATTAATGGCTAATACGAAACAAAACAAATTTATTGACGGCGCACATGTCTATTATTTAATATATTGCACCACTGGCATATCCCTGTGGCCGCCACTCGCTGTGCTGTTTCTGTGGGGTCATAGTTGGAACCGGTGCACTGAGCCTTGCTCTCCACCTGCACTTTAACCTCAGCTGAAATGCCTACTCAGAAAGCCTGAGCAAGGAGCATGCATACTCCGGAAGCGTGCCACGCCAACGCCCACCACAGTCTTTCTGTCTCCCTGGTGATGCTCACTTGCTCTCCCACCCAATGCCCCAGAGTAATGGAAACCACCGGTGTGGCCGACAACGTAGGACACCGCAGAACACAGCTCTCCATCCAGAGGGACTTCACTGCTTGGTATCCTTTACATGCCAAGCACTTGGTCTTATCCTGTAAGTGCAATACCTAATAAATGTTCCTTTTTGCTTCACATGCTGCACTTAGATTGGCGCTGCTTCTTTTCCTTTCAAAGTTCATGGGGGTAAACGCCCCTGCCTCACAATTTTCTTTCCTTTGTTAGCAAAAACTTAATAGATTTTCGTCATAGTTTTTGTCATTGGACGAAAATGTGGTGTCATTTTTATTTAGTTTTCGTCACCGTACAAAGGCCGCTGAGGAAAGTTTTGAGGAAAAGGTTTTTGTTGACAAAATTAACACTGGAAATCTCACACGTGCATCAACCTGACAGCTGGCGCAATGTTGCTGACACAGTGGCTCTATCAATGCATCTTCATGTCCTATCTCTCCAAATGTGTACTGTAAGTCATATCAGGTTCTGCAAGGCAGGCTCAACCATATTCCTCTCCTATCAATTTTCGTAAAACAATGAGAGCCCCCTGATGAACAATATATAGTAATAGTAAACATATGATATATATATATATATATATATATATATAATTAGTAAATATTACTTTAATAGCTAGGACGAGGACAATGCTGAATAACTCCAAAGTACATCTGAAACATTCACAACACGCCTATAAACATTTTGCTGCTCAAGTGCTTGTGCCAACAACTCTGCACACATTACAGCGGTGGTAGATGCACTCTGTTTTATTTCAGGATGACAGTCTGTAGCTGCTCTACACAACTTGCAATGACAGCATCTTTGACAATGCAGTCTAAACACATGTGGCAATGGGCTCACACACGGGATTCTTTGGTAGATCCTGGTAATTAGTACAGTAGATCTCTGTCACATGCTTTACACAAATAAAAATTTAATGAAAATCAACATTATAAAACCATTTTTTTTACCTTTTTAATAGCTAAGAATTATAATAAGCTGTAATGAGCAGGGCCCTCTGATCCCTCCGGTATTGAATTTTATTGTAACTGTACTGTTTGCCCCCATATTATAAAGCGCTACACAAATTGTTGTATTATTATTATAAGTATTCAGTGCCTACATGTGGTTTTGCATTGTAATGTAATGCAGACTCCAGATGAAATATGACAACCATGGCATAGTCTAGCAGGCCACCAAATATAATACTAGACAGGGATAATTGCCAGTTTTAAGATCACTGGTGGATAAATACATGATTGAATGATCTCCTTCAACCTTCCATTTTAGGGATTGTTTTGAAAAAGGCAGAGTATGGTCTTAGCATGGCAATACTGCTGGTTAAAAAAGTAAATTTAAAAAGCTTGCACTTTTAATATAAATAATGTAAACAATGTTAATAATAAAAAAAAAAAAGCCTGGAGGAACACCCAGGCCATGCCCTGCTGGTTTTCCTTTAATTATAGAATTTTTAGAATGTTAAGCAGACTCTGCAAGACTAGATAGGCCCCATATTGTGGCCTGCATTTTATGAATGGGCTTTATGCTGTAAAACATGTCCAAATTTTTTTCTTATCTTTTTTTTTCATTAGCTTTATATTTTAAGGCCATTACCATGACCCACCACCAACCCCCACCCCCCCCCCCAAAAAAAAAAAAACAAAAAAAAAAAAATAAGCCAATATAAATTCTCCTACACCTTATGTTTTTGGGGATATCATATATGTGTGCATCATTTGTTGTGTGTTTTTTTTTTTTTTTTTTTATAGTAGAGGCAGGAAACATTTGTTTGCATTTTACTTTTTTCCTACTTAAATGCAGTGGGGTTGATTTACTAAAACTGGAGAGTGCAAATCAGCTTGCAGGGTTTTTTTTGTCAAAGCTTAGCTGAACAAACTGTAGTTAGAAGCTGATTGGCTAACATACACCGCTCCACCAGATTTTACACTCTCCAGTTTTAGTAAATCGATCCTACTGACAACTACTAAAACGAGAGCAGACAAAATCGGGAGAAACTGTGCATAGTAACCAATCAGCTTTGAGCTTCAGCTTGTTCAGCTAAAGCTGAATTCCAAGTATGGATTTTATTGCATAGTTTATTTGGACCAGTTTGTACCAAGGTTAGTATTCATATGCCAAATGTGTAAATGGAAGGGGGGTTGCGACTTTAAATGAAGCACCATGAGGTGCCTCCATCCCGGTATCTGGACGAGAACAGAAAGGAGTTCGGGACTTTAAATGAAGCAATGGAATAGTGGAGATAAATTACAATATAAATGAATTATTAAGTAGCATTGATCTAATGGTATAGTTTATTTCATATATATACAGAGATATACAAAGAGCGTGCATGCACACTGGGTAGAAAGTACATGCATGACAACACATAATCAGAGTAGTTAAAAATAACATGCGCCTGCCAATAGCAACATATCCAATGCTGGCACATGCATCCACATGGTATATGTACATCCACCCAAGATATTCAAACAACATTATAAAATAGAGTATATCAGTAAAGGATGAATAAATGTCGATCAATATGGAGTATAGCTGCAGCATCAAGTAAAGCTCTACGCGTTTCGTGGGTTTTCCCACTCGTCAGGAGCAGATGCGACAGATATTCCTATGGATTATATAAATATAATAAAAAGTAAAAAACTTTATTCTAGAGAAAGTGATTCTCAGACATATTTAATATGTGTATGAATAGCAAAAATAGTTGTCGTTTTATTGTTCTCTCTCTCTCTCTCTCTCTCTCTCTCTCTCTCTCTCTATTGTTGCTCTTTTTTACTCTATTCTATTCTGCAATGTTTTATTATGTTTTATCATGCTTGCTTTTCAGGTATGTAATTTTGTTTACTGTGTTTTATTGTTAACCATTTTTTTGTTTTCAGGTGCGCCATTCAGTTGCAGCGTTGATCTATTTATCTTGACAGCAACAGCGTTTGCTCCCACGATACATAAAGCCACGACTCCAACGCTGTAGGAGGTGATTTCACCACCACAGTTAAAAAAAAGAGCATATATGCCGAAGCATGGGGGCAGCAGAGGGCGGAGGAGCGATTTTGCTCCTAATGCCACGTACATACGGTCGAAAAAAGTCCGACCATGTGTACGTGGCATAACTTTTTTGCGGGAGGATGCCCCCATGCTTCGGCATATATATATTTTAGGCACCGGTTGCGTTAACAAAATGTTTTATTTTTTACTATGTTTTTTTTTTTTTTGGTATTTGCTTTGCAGGTATGGTATGGTAAGGTCTTACTGTTATACTGTAATGTTACTTTGTTTTAATGTTAAACCATTATTTGCTTAGCAGGTACGCCATTCAGTTGCAGCGTGGATTTATTTATCTTGACAGCAACAGCGTTTGCTCCCACGATACATAAAGCCGCGACTCCAACGCTGTAGGAGGTGATTTCACCACCACAGTTAAAAAAAAAGAGCATATATGCCGAAGCATGGGGGCAGCAGAGGGCGGAGAAGCGATTTTGCTCCTAATGCCACGTACATACGGTCGAAATTCCGACGGAGGCTTGCCCGTGGAAAAGTCCGACCATGTGTACGTGGCATAACTTTTTTGCGGGAGGATGCCCCCATGCTCCGGCATATATAAATGGTGCATGTATGCCCATCATTAGAAGTGGGTGGATGAAGGGAGGTATTCTAATGGTGGGCATACCCACTGCGCCATTGGGAAATTGTGAAAGCATTTTATCACACCGATCTTGGTGTGGTCAGATGCTTTGAGGGCAGAGGAAAGATCTAGGGTCTAATAGACCCCATTTTTTTCAAAAAAAGAGTACCTGTCACTGCCTATTGCTATCATAGGGGATATTTACATTCCCTGCGATAACAATAAAAATGATAACTAAGAAAAAAAAATGGAAGGAACAGTTTAAAAATAAAATAAAAAAGAGAAATAAAAAGAAAAACTAAAAAAAAAAAAAAAAAATCACCCCTGCCCCCCCTTCTCTTGCGCAAAGGCAAACACAAGCATTGGCGTCATATGTAAACAGCAATTGCACCATGCATGTGGGGTATCACCGCGAAGGTCAGATCGAGGGCAGTAATTTTAGCAGTAGACCTCCTCCGTGAATCTAATGTGGTAACCTGTAAAGGCTTTTAAAGGCTTTTAAAAATGTATGTAGTTTGTCGCCACTGCGTGTTTGTGCGCAATTTTAAAGCATGTCGTGTTTGGGATCCATGTACTCGGCCTAAGATCATATTTTTTATTTCATCAAAAATTTGAGCAATATAGTGTGTTTAAGTGCATTAAAATAAAAAAGTGTATTTTTTCCACAAAAAATGCGTTTGAAAAATCGCTGCGCAAATACTGTGTGGAAAAAAAAAAATGCAACACCCACCATTTTAATCTGTAGGGCCTTTGCTTTAACAATATATATAGTGTTTGGGGGTTCAACGTAATTTTCTTGCAAAAAAAAATATGTTTTCATGTAAACAAAAAGTGTCAGAAAGGGCTTTATCTTCAAGTGGTTAGAAGAGTGGGTGACGTGTGACATAGGCTTCTAAATGTTGTGCATAAAATGCCAGGACAGTTCAACCCCCCCCCCCCCCAAATGACCCCATTTTGGAAAGTAGACACCCCAAGCTATTTGCTGAGAGCAATGTTGAGCCCATTAAATATTTTTTTTTTTTTTGGTCCCAAGAGATTGAATAATGAAAAAAAAAATAATAATAATTTTTTTTACAAAAAGTTGTCACTAAATGATATATTGCTCAAACATGCCATGGGCATATGTGGAAATACACCCCAAAATACATTCTGTTGCTTCTCCTGAGTACGGGGATAACACATGTGTGGGACTTTTTGGGAGCCTAGCCGCGTACGGGACCCCAAAATCCAAGCACCGCCTTCAGGCTTTCTAAGGGTGTCATTTTTTTATTTCACTCCTCACTGCCAATCACAGTTTCGGAGGCCATGGAATGCCCAGATGGCACAAACCACCCCCAAATGACCCCATTTTGGAAAGTAGACACCCCAAGCTATTTGCTGAGAGGTATGGTGAGTATTTTGCAGATCTCGCTTTTTGTCACAAAGTTTTGAAAATTGAAAAAAGAAAAAAGAAATTTTTTTTTCTTTACTTTCTTCATTTTCAAAAACAAATGAGAGCTGTAAAATACTCACTATGCCTCTCAACAAATAGCTTGGGGTGTCTACTTTCCAAAATGGGGTCATTTGGGGGGGTTTTGTGCCATCTTGGCATTTTATGGTCTTCAAAACTGTGATAGGTAGTGATAGGTAGTGAGGAGTGAAATCAAAAATTTATGCCCTTAGAAATCCTGAAAGCGGTGCTTGGTTTTCGGGGTCCCGTATGCAGATAGGCTCCCAAAAAGTCCCACACATGTGGTATCCCCGTACTCGGGAGAAGCAGCAAAATGTATTTTGGGGTGCAATTCCACATATAACCATGGCATGTGTGGGCAATATATCATTTAGTGACAACTTTTTGAATACATTTTTTTTTTTTTTTTTTTTTTTTGTCTTTATTCAATCACTTGGGACTAAAAAACTAAATATTCAATGGGCTCAACATGCCTCTCAGCAAATAGCTTGGGGTGTCTACTTTCCAAAATGGGGTCATTTGGGGGGGGTTTGTGCCATCTTGGCATTTCATGGCCTTCAAAACTGTGATAGGTAGTGAGGAGTGAAATCAAAAATTTATGCCCTTAGAAATCCTGAAGGCGGTGATTGGTTTTCGGGGTCCCGTATGTGGATAGGCTCCCAAAAAGTCCCACACATGTGGTATCCCCGTACTCAGGAGAAGCAGCAGAATGTATTTTGGGGTGTAATTCCACATATGCCCATGGCATGTGTGGGCAATATATCATTTAGTGACAACTTTGGGCAAAAAAAAAAAAGTTTGTAATATTCCCGCAACTTGTGGCAAAATATAAAATATTCCATGTACTCAACATGCCTCTCAGCAAATAGCTTGGGGTGTCTACTTTCCAAAATGGGGTCATTTGGGGGGGTTTTGTGCTATTTTGGCATTTTATGGCCTTCGAAACTGTGATAGGTAGTGAGGAGTGAAATCAAAAATTTGCACCCTTAGAAACCCTGAAGGCGTTGATTGGGTTACGGGGCCCCGTGCGCGGCTAGGCTCCCAAAAAGTCCCACACATGTGGTATCCCCATACTCAGGAGAAGCAGCAAAATGTATTTTGGGGTGCATCTCCACATATAACCATGGCATGTGTGAGCAATATATCATTTAGTGACAACTTTATGAAAAACATTTTTTTTTTTTTTTTGTTTTGTCTTTATTCAATCACTTGGGACTAAAAAAAAAAATATTCAATGGGCTCAACATGCCTCTCAGCAAATAGCTTGGGGTGTCTACTTTCCAAATTGGGGTCATTTGGGGGGGTTTTGTACTTCCCTGCCATTTTAGCACCCCAAGAAATGAGATAGGCAGTCATAAATTAAAAGCGGTGTAAATTCCAGAAAATGTACTCTAGTTTGTAGACGCTATAACTTTTGCGCAAACCAATAAATATACGCTTATTGGCATTTTTTTTACTAAAGACATGTGGCTGAATACATTTTGGCCCAAATGTTTGACTAAAATTGAGTTTATTGGATTTTTCTTATAACAAAAAGTAGAAAATATATTTTTTTTTCAAAATTTGCGGTCTTTTTCCGTTTATAGCGCAAAAAATTAAAATCACAGAGGCAATCAAATACCATCAAAAGAAAGCTCTATTTGTGGGAAGAAAAGGACGCAAATTTCGTTTGGTTACAACATTGCATGACCGCGCAATTACCAGTTAAAGCAGTGCAGTGCGAAATTGAAAAAAGACCTCTGGTCCTTTGGCTGCCAAATGGTCCGGGGCTGAAGTGGTTAACTACTTCACGAAATTCTGCATGGAGCTGTCTTTCTTTACACTCTCTACTTGATCTTGGAAAATATTTATGTCATATATTTGTGAATGGGTGGAGAAGGCTTGTCTTTTTTTATGGATAATCACACTGTTGTTGAACTTTAAAAGTAATATATGTCAGATTCATAATATTTTAATATTGTATAATTTCACAAAAAATCATCATTTACCGCCAATGCTGGGACATTTGCTCTTTCAGTGACATGGCTGAGGCGTGGATATTCTTTTCTTCTTCACCATTGTTTAAATATTTGTGCATCAATTTGAAAGTTTTCAGTTTGCTTTGGTGTACCACGACTATTTGGTATTATTTCAGCGCATGCCACAAACCTTAACCACCTCAATACAGGGCACTTACACCCCCTTCCTGCCCAGGCCATTTTTCAGCTTTCAGCGCTGTCACACTTTGAATGACAATTGTGTGGTCATACTACAATGTAACCATGTGACATTTTTATAATTTTTTTTCACATAAATAGAGCTTTCTTTTGGTGGTATTTAATCACTCCTGGGATTTTTATTAGTTTCTGTCAGTAAATTTTGTAAATAAGTAATTTTTCTCCTTCACTGATGGGCGCTGGTGAGGCAGCACTGATGGGCTGCACTGATGGGTGCTGGTGAGGCAGCACTAATGGGCGCTGGTGAGGCAGCACTAATGGGCTGCACTGATGGGCGCTGGTGAGGCAGCACTAATGGGCTGCACTGATGGGCGCTGGTGAGGCAGCACTAATGGGCTGCACTGATTGGCACTGATGAGGTGGCACTTATGGGCACTGAGGCGGCACTTATGGGCACTGATTAGGTGGCACTGAAGAGGAGGCACGAGTATGCTGCACTTATGGGCACTGGTAGGTGGCACTGATATAGGGTACTGATGAGCACTGATAGGTGGCACTGGGGGGCACAGATAGGCGGCACTGGTGGGCATGGATAGGTGGCACTGATAGGCATTGATGAGTTGCATTGATGAGCAGCAGTGATGAGCATTGATGGGCATTGATAGGCAGCACTGATAGCCAGCACTGACTGGCATCAATAATGACCACTGATTGCTGGTACTTGTGGGCCCTGATTGCGGGCACTTGTGGGCACAGATTGGCACTGATTGCTGGCAGTGGTGGGCACACAGTTCTGGCACTGGTGGCACTTAATTGTAATCAGGGCACTGATGATCAGTGCCCTGATTACATTGCTATATGTCCTCTGTGAGGAGATGCAGCTGTTTGGTTCTCCTCTCCACACACTGTCAGTTAGGAGCGCCAATTACCAGCATCTCTGTGTTTTACATGTGACTGGCTGTGATTGGACACAGCCGATCACATGGTTAAAGAGCCACAGCCACGGCTCTTTACACAGATCGTGGTCGCACCATGTCCTAGCAACACAGCACGGCTGAGATCGCCGAGCTGCACGCCCCCGGGGCGTGCGAGAGCGGTCGTTCTGGGTGGCCATCATATGATGTCAACCCAGAACGAGAGCTGCGCCGCTCAGTCTATATTTGGCGGCTGGCAGGCGGGAAAAGGTTAAATACATTTAGCTGCATGCACCACTATTGGCCCCATCACCTCCTGAACCCTGAAAGTGGGAGAACAGTTTGTCATCTTCTCCCTTAGCAGTATAGTCAGTGTTTATCTAGAGCTCCAAATGGAGTAATCCTTATGGGTATAGGCTGTGGCTGTAATAGCTGGATGGTGATGTATCCATAGGTTGAGTGGTTGGAAAAGAAAGGGGTGTTAAGGGTTAAAAAGGAAGGCAGCCATCCTTTAGAGTGTGTCCAGAACTCTGCAAGACATGTAAGGAAAAAACAGGGAGCGGGAGGCGCCGACCTGAGTGTAGTATTAACATTATGACTTTAATAGGATAAGATTAAAAACACTTAAAAGATGATAGAAGATGCATGCTCGTCAAAGTAAAGTGCAGTCTTGGCATTCCACATGGCTCTGTGGGTCCCACCACTGTTCAGGATAGCTGGAAAAGATTGCGCAGCTGGCTAGAATGGATCACAGTGTTTCTCCAGGAGCAAGGAATCAGGAAGCTCCACACTGCCCAGCATGGACCGTGGAACAGGAAGTGATGGAAGTGGGTATCTTGAACTGGGGGGGGCGTAGGGAAATGGTGAGTGAGCCAATCCAATTCTGAGAAATGTCTCTGATCATAAAGTTCCCGCCAGGTCATTGATGATAGAAAGATCAGCAGTGAGGTATCCTGGTGTGGGGGTTCTTTTCCAATAGAGGCCAATAGAAGGAGGAGCCAGCTCTGAGCGCGTAGCCTTTCACCACTGCAGCCCTGATTGACAAGATTCCAGCCCTGCCTTGGTCCAATCAGATATCGGTGACATCACTTCCTGTTCCACAGTCCATGCTGGTCAGTGTGGAGCTTCCTGGTTCCTTGCTCCTGGAGAAACACTGATCTATTCTAGCCAGATTCACAATCCTTTAGCTATCCAGAACAGCGGTGGGACCTACAGAGCCATGTAGAATGCCAGGACTGCAGTTTACTTTGACGAGCATGCATCTTCTATCATCATGTAAGTGTTTTTAATCTTATCCTATTAAAGTCATCATGTTAATACTACACTCAGGTTGGCGCCTTTCCCTCCCTGTTTTTCTCTTATATTCACCGACCGACACAGCTCCTCTCTTAGCCATTGGGTTGTTATGCCACCTTTAGGAGAATACTAGGCATTACTTGTTATGTAACACACAGAACTTTACAGTTCCGCCCAGGGGGCGGTCCCTTGGGTAACAACCCCCCAGCCTGCCCTGCAGCCATCAGTTTTTTTTTGCCTAGTGAAGGAGAAAGACCTAGGAACCCTGATGGGCCCATCGGTCTGTCTTTTTCTGCAGAAGTTTGGTTTTTGCGCAAGATGATAGATCCTGTGATCTGCTATCAACAGCCGGCTGGGTGACAGGCTGGATACCCTTATCCTTGTAGTCTCCCCAGTCCGGCCATCGAGCGTGTGCAGGTCGCAGCTACGGCTCGGCAGGCCACGACGAAACCTCAGCTCCAGAGGTGGTCGTGAGCTTTTATGCTCCGGGGCATACATATGACCGGGCTACTGATGTCTGCGTCACAGTATGCCAGACCAGCAGCTACCCTATACTATTTAGTGAGTAGTCCTGCAATGGAATGTCTCCCAGCTCTTCAGGATTGGTAAGTACAGCTCTCCCTGCCTCGGTGGGGCTGAGCAGCTGGGCATTCCCTGGGAGGTCGATTCGGGGGTCCTCACCTCCCTCTCTTCTATCCCTGTCCCCTCTCCCTCCCTGTATGCTGCTATGGGGTGTGTGTGTCTGTGCAGGGCTCTCACCTGGGGTTTTTTAGCGCTGGTTGTGTCCTGGGTCCTGTTTTTCTATGTCCCTGGAGGTGCCTATGAAGTGCTTGTCTCCTCATGGTTTCACATTCGGCGGCCATCTTGAGCGTGGGCATGGCTTCGGCGGCCGTTTTCCCTGTGTTTTCTTCAGCTGCCATTTTCCCTGTGTTTTTGTCAGCGGCCATTTTCCAGAAGCCTGAAACACGTTTTTCACTGGTGCTTTAGCAGCAGCATGTGCTCCTGTGTTCTGGCGGCCATTTTCCCTGGGATTTTCTTTGAGCCTGAGCACACTACAGGACGGTTTCAGTGCCATTAGCAGCTGCTTCACCGACACAGGGCCGTTTTTTTCTCTGCACCTGGGAGCTAACAGGGACTACAGGCACTACCTGCTGAACAGCGCAGAACTCATCAGGGTGGTGAGTCTTGCGGAAAAGGGCCCCTCAGCCGGCAGCAGTAAGGAGGGTGGGACTGTCACTGTCCTAAGTCCCCTTTGGGTGGCAGACAGGGTAGGGTCAGCATGGCTTCAGAAACTGGTGTTTCTTCCCCCGAAATCCAGGCAATTGCAACCGGGTCGCCTGCAGACGGTGCAGTACCCTTGGACACCTTGTCGGCAGTCCTCAATTCGTTCGTTGCCAAGATGGAGGCGGTGCGTGGGCGCAAAGGTGCTAAAAAGCGGCCCATGCCCCCCCCGTCCTCTGGGGAGAGTTCTGACGCAGACTCGGGACCCGCTGAGGCAGGTGGCCCCTGCTCTGTCATGTCAGAGGACGCTGACCAGGACTTTTCGGACAGTGAGGATGAGTCCCTGTCCGGGTCCGTGCGCGACAAAGCACTGGTTGGAGCTCTTATAACGGCTGTGCGTGATACCCTGAAGATTCAGGAGCCAGCAGATTCCTCTGCTGAGGTAGCGGTCCCTTTTGGGTCCCGTAAGCCAGCCCGTTCACCTAGGGTGTTTCCCTATCTGACTTATTTTGACAAGTTCATTTACAAGGAATGGGGTCGACCGCAACGGACCTTTTCGGTCCCCAAACACATGGCGGTGCGTTACCCTTTCGAGGAGAGCCTTCTCAAAAAATGGTCGGCTCCTCCGGTCGTGGACCCCCCAGTATCCAGGTTAAACAAAGTAACCACGATCCCTGTAGAAGGGACTCCTGCCTTTAAGGATCCCACGGACAGGAAGGCCGAGGCAGTAGCTCGTTCCTTGTTTAGGGTGGTGGGGTCAGCCGTGCGACCAGTACTGGCATCCGCACTGGTGTCGCAGACACTAACTGAGTGGGCGAAACTGTTGCACCGCGAATTGGGTGAACAACAGGCTTTTCCGGTCTGCGTGGAACTAGCAGACCAACTAGTGCAAGGCCTTAAATACGTTTGTGACGCGGCCCTGGATACTCTTCCCCTGTTATCCAGGGCTTCAGTGTCAGCAGTGGTGCTGAGGCGCTTGATTTGGTTAAAATGCTGGTCGGCTGACCAGGCATCCAAGAAAGCCCTGACGGATCTTCCCTTCCTTGGCGATCGGCTCTTTGGAGCCTCTTTAGATGACATTATTGAGAATGCCACAGGTGGTAAGAGTACGCTACTCCCACAGGCCAGGAAGGCTAAGGAGCCACGCCATAGGCAGGGACCCTCTTTTTCCGCTCATAAACGGCTTTTTCGTCCGCCCGGAGCTTCGGCAAAACGTCCCCAGTCCGACAGGACGACCACGGAAGGACAGAAACGTCCCTGGAACCGCAAGCCTAACAAGCCTGCGAACAAAGGTGCTACCGCATGAAGTTTTTCCCCCACCCATGTCTCGGGTGGGGGGACGCCTTCGGGAATTTGCAGCCCGGTGGTCCGCCCGACTATCCGATCAATGGGTCTGCGACCTGATTTCCTGCGGCTACAAAATAGAGTTCCTCTCCTGGCCGCAGAACAGGTTCTTCCCCTCCAGCATACCCATTTCCCCGGTTCGCCGGGAGGCCCTCTTGGGGGCAGTAAGAGACCTGCTGAATCGCGGGTGATTGTGCCTGTTCCGAAATTGGAACATTTCCAAGGGTTCTACTCGAATCTGTTTGTAGTTCCCAAGAAGGGAGGGGTACGTCCAATACTGGACTTGAAAGCTCTCAACCACTTTGTGAAGGTGCAGAGGTTCAGAATGGAATCAGTTCGCTCGGTAGTCGCGGCACTCCATCAAGGGGACTTTCTGGCGTCCTTGGACATCCAGGATGCGTACCTGCACATACCCATATGCCTCCGGCATCAAAAGTTTCTGCAGGTTTGCGGTCGGGGAAGCCCACTATCAGTTCGTGGCTCTCCCTTTTTGGTTTGGCTTCAGCCCCCAGAGTCTTTACCAAAGTATTGGCTCCAGTTTTGGCATTGCTGCGGCAACGTGGGATCGCGATCGTGGGATACTTGGACGATCTCCTCCTGAGAGCGTCTTCCGCCTCAGTTAGAGGAGGATGTTGCGATCACCGTACAGACCCTGCAAGAGTTTGGGTGGCTGTTAAACCTAAAGAAGTTGGTGGTAGTACTGACCCAGCATTTGGAGTACCTAGGCTTGATACTGGACTCCAGGGAAGCAAGAGTTTTTCTCCCTTCAGACAAGCTGCAGACTCTCAGAGTTTCAGTAAAACGGCTGATGGACCGCAAGCGGTCGTCGCTTCGCTTCTGTATGCGAGTTCTGGGTCTCATGGTGGCCGCCTTCGAGGCAGTGCCGTATGCCCAGTTCCACACCAGAGTCCTACAGAAGGAGATTTTATCACAATGGGACAAATCTCAATTGACCCTGGATCGACTGATCCAGGTGAGCCAGCCAGTCAGAAATTCGCTGGTCTGGTGGCTGAGGTCCCCGGTGCTTCAATCCGGGAAGTCGTTCCTTCCTCTGAAATGGACGGTGATCACTACGGATGCCAGTCTATCCGGCTGGGGTGGAGTGATGGGGGTTCAGTCGGCTCAGGGCCTCTGGTCGACGGAGGAATCCAAATTGCCGATCAATCTGCTCGAGCTGAGGGCGATCAGGCTATGCCTCTCCACATGGTCAGTAAGACTGCAGGGGCGTCCGATCAGGATCCAGTCGGACAACGCCACTGCGGTGGCGTATGTGAATCATCAAAAAGGAACAAGAAGCTCAGCCGCCGCACAGGAGGTCGCTCACATACTTCGGTGGGCAGAGCGACATGTACCGGCCCTGTCGGCCATTTACATCCCAGGAGTGGAGAACTGGCAGGCGGACTTTCTGAGTCGCCAAATGCTGGACCCAGGAGAATGGGCGTTACATCCGGAGGTGTTCAGGCTACTGTGCCTGCGGTGGGGCACACCAGACGTGGATCTTCTGGCCTCCCGTCTCAATCGGAAGGTGCCAAGATTCATGTCCAGGACAAGAGATCCTTGGGCAGACGCGTCAGACGCGCTGGTAGCTCCGTGGGGTCAGTATCAGCTGATCTATGCTTTTCCGCCGTTGAAGCTGCTACCACGTCTGCTCCGCAGAGTAGGAGTCGAGGGGATTCCAGTGATTCTGGTCGCTCCAGATTGGCCTCAGCGACCTTGGTACGCAGACCTAGTGCACCTGGTGGCAGACGCCCCGTGGCGGCTGCCATTAAGGGAGGACCTTCTGTCTCAAGGCCCGATTCTCCATCCTGCTTTACCATCGCTGGCTTTAACGGCATGGCTGTTGAGAGCTAGGTACTGAGGGACCGGGGACTGTCGGACTCGTGATCCCCACTATGTTGGGAGCATGGAAATCTTCTTCTCGGAAGATATATCATCGCACCTGGAAGGCTTACATCTCCATGTGTGAAGAGAAAGGGTGGCATCCGCGCTCCTTTTCTATATCCAGAATCCTGCTTTTTCTTCAGCAAGGAGTAGACCAGGGGTTGGCATTAAGCATCATTAAAGGACAAATATCAGCCCTGGCTGTTTTTTTCCAGCGACCCCTGGCGTCTCACTCGTTAGTGAGTACCTTTGTTCAGGGGGTGCAACATGTGGTCCCTCCGGTGCGTCCACCGTTGCCTCCATGGGATCTGAACCTGGTGTTATCGGCGCTTCAAAAACCGCCGTTTGAAAATATCAGGGAGATTCCTCTGTTGACCCTTTCCCAGAAAGTGGTTTTTCTAGTGGCTATCACATCAGCGGTTTCGTTACTGGCGGCCTTGTCCTGCAAGTCTCCCCATATGGTTATCCACAAGGATAAGGTGGTGTTGCGTCCGGAACCATCTTTTCTGCCGAAGGTGGTCTCGGCGTTTCACATCAATGAGGACATTGTGTTACCATCCCTGTGTCCTAAGCCGACACATCCTAAGGAGGTGGCCCTTCATGCGTTGGATGTGGTTCGGGCTCTGAAGGTGTATTTGTCTGCCACAGCTCCCTTCCGGAAGTCAGACTCACTGTTTGTTTCGGTGGTTGGTCCAAAGAAAGGCATGGCGGTCTCGTCGGCCACCATTTCTAGGTGGATCAGACAGATCGTAGTACAAGCCTACGCCTTGAAGGGGCAGGTGCCCCCCTTTCCGGTCACGGCCCACTCCACGAGGGCAATCGGAACGTCTTGGGCTTTCCGACACCAAGCGCCTGTCGCTCAAGTGTGTAAAGCGGCGACCTGGTCGTCTGTCCACACGTTTACTAAGTTCGACAAGGTAGACGTCAGTGCATCCGCTGATGCCTGTTTTGGACGCAAAGTTTTGCAGGCGGCCGTATAGTTGCAATGAGTATGCAATACTTTTATTTTCCTGGTTTTCCAATGAAAAACACAGTACCGTTAAGTTAATGCACTGTTGCATTACATTCCGCAGTTTGGTGCGGTTGTGGGTAGTCACTCTTGTTGAGGGTACCCTGTTTTTGTGGTGATTATCCACGCACTGTGGTTTTTTTTTGGTGGGTGAAGTTTCACTAGTTCCCACTGGCCTGGTGGATGAAGTTTTTTTATGCTGTTTTTTCCCACCCCTCGTTTGGCACTGCTTGGGGACGTCCCAATGGCTAAGAGAGGAGCTGTGTCGGTCGGTGAATATAAGAGAAAATAGGATTTTTTGTACTCACCGTAAAATCCTTTTCTCTGTAATTCACCGACCGACACAGCACCCGCCCCTCCTATTTTTTTCTTTACGTTATACTGCTTGTTGACGTACTGATGGCTGCAGGGCAGGCTGGGGGGTTGTTACCCAAGGGACCGCCCCTGGGCGGAACTGGAAAGTTCTGTGTGTTACATAACAAGTAATGCCTAGTATTCTCCTAAAGGTGGCATAACAACCCAATGGCTAAGAGAGGAGCTGTGTCGGTCGGTGAATTACAGAGAAAAGGATTTTACGGTGAGTACAAAAAATCCTATTTTTTCTTACATGTCATCTTCTCCCTTGGCACTCGATGACCTTGTCCCAGAACTACCAAAGATGTAACCTAATGATATGTATTAGTTCTGCCCTATGTATTGCATCACTTTAACTTCATCTGGATCATGGGCACTAACATTCTCAGCAGGCTCTAAATGTTGATTTACATAAACCTTTTACAAGTTTTAAGATATCATTACAGTACAAACAATTAATTTGCCAGTAGAGACATCTAGTGGCTATATGATATATTGCAGGTGAATATAGATTTAAAACTTTCTTATGGCTAATAAAATCACACAATTAATACATAAAGGTCATAAGCATTACAAACATAAAATCTATCTATCTATCTAGTATAACAACAGTTTTGAGCATTCCTGCTCTTAATCAGGTGCAGATGTAACAAAAAATGTATTGAAGTTCATTACGCCATGGCAAATCCATTCAACCACTTTGGGCTCACATGTATACAAATAATCAATGGTCATCATGGCTTACATTTAAATAAAGTAGATATACTGTAACAAAAAAATAAGAAAAACTTAATGTTGCACCTTTTAGGGTCTAATTAACACCAGCCACTGCGTTACAACGCACCGATCCTGGCACATTACACTATTTACTTCTTTTTTTTGTGATTTTTTTAATGAAATGTCACACAGTGACATTTCATTAAAAAAGTCAAACCATGCAAACACAGCTTTTCTCGAAGGGTTTTCCACCATCAACCCAAAATAAATAATATGTAGACTCTCTTTTTTGCAGCTCCCTGCTTGATCTGGCCCACAGGGTTAGGGCCTGTGTCTGTTCTCTCACAGACATCATCTGTCTGGTGCAGACATGTACACCTCTGGCTACTCCCTTGCAACCACACAGACTCCAAGGAAGGGTGGAGCCCTGAAATACTGCCAGGTCTCCATTATAAGAGTATGTTGATGTTAGAATTGGTGTGAACTTTTTATGTATTGTGTGATTTTATTAGCGATAACTTGTTTTTTTGTATTCAGCTACAGTAAATTGTATAACCATTAGAAGTCTCTACTGACAATATTCATTGTTTATAAATAATACTATAAAACGTGTAAAGGGTTTATATGGATCAGCATATGGAATGTAGCACCCTCTGTGTAAAGTGTAGGAAAATATATTTGGGCTCCTCTGTAGGCAGAGGATCCGGGGTCAATTTGTTTAGAGTTTGCTGACAAAGCTTCAATGAGTCTCTGTTACCTCCCCATAGCTTCTAGAACTGCTGAAGGGTTCTAGAACTTAGATGGCAGAAGAGCAGAGATTAGGCCTGAATATTTATGGAGTCTCCACCAATCCCTGGTTAGGTTAGATATATGCCATAAATATTCTGGAGCCTGGCTATGTGGGAGCAGAGTCCCAGGTCCAGTTGCCTGGAGAAGGAGAAGCAGCAAGGTGCAATACCCTGCTTGCTCACTAGAAAGAGACAGCTTTGTGCCAATTCAAGCCTGTAAAGCCAACCTACATCTCTTGCTTGGAGATCTAAGGAACAGCCAGGTGCAGTAGTAGTCTGCTTACAGTTGAACGGATTCTTTGGGAGGATAGCACAGTGATTTTCAGTAGTTTCAAGTCCTTAGTTTGCATTTAAGTTACAGTTCTAGGCATCCCATACTTTCCTGTCCATATCCAAGTTCATCCACCAATAAACCAAAACAAAACACCCTGGAGTGGTTCTTGACTTCTGAGAGAGTGCTGAAAAATTCTCATTGTCTAGCTGTGCAAGAGAGAGAGAGAGAGGACCCCAAAAATCCAGCAGCTCCTAAGGGGGTAGTGCTACAAGAGTGTAATGAGTTTGTGCCTGCCCAGCTGTGGTCCTTGTGAAGTCTGAGTGTCGAAATGCATAGGGTGGGAATAATACACCTTTGGCATTTTTGCACTATAGTGAATAAACGGTGCAAACGTCCCATATATCTATTAAAATAGGCAGATCAGTTGGCATATTTTTTTGGTGGGGGGGGGGGGGGGGGTGAGTGGTCAGGGCATTTATAGTCTAGGTATGGATATTTTATACATAGTTACATTGGTCCAGCTTGGACAACACCTAATACTAAAATTCATATAAAGTGGAACCTCGGATTACGAGCATAATCCGTTCCAGGAGTATGCTCGTAATCCAAAGTACTCGCATATCAAAGCGAGTTTTCCCATTGAAGTCAATGGAAACAAAAATAATTTGTTCTGCATTGACTTCAATGGGATGAAATACCGCATGCGGCCAGAGGCGGGGGGCACCGGAGAGCCTCGGCAACAGCTGAAAAGGCCCGAGCACACTTCGGGCTGACCTCGACAAACCTCGGAAAGACTCCGTTCACAAGCCTTTCCGATGTTTGCCGAGGTCAGCCGAAGTGTGCTCGGGCCTTTCCGTGCATTTCCCAACGCCGACTATCAGCGCTGTTCTGCTCCGACTCCCCCACCTCAGGCCAAAAGCGGTACTGCACACCGCTTTTGACCTGAATCCTGCTCGTATTGCGAGACAACACTCATAAACCGAGTTAGGATTTTTAGAAATACAGTGCTCGTTTTGTGAAACGCTTGTTAATCGTTACTCACAAACTGAGGTTCCACTGTATATATATATATATATATATATATATATATATATATATTTCATTAAATGCAGCCTTAAAAGACAATAGTCCAAACTCTGAGAGGGAAGTCCATGTAGAAATGAAAAAACAGAAACAGGGAGTATAAAGGAAAAAAAATCCTCAGCTGTGATTACTGTGCTTGAAAAGGATTCTCAACTGTGCATATTTGTGATGGGACCTCCACCACAGGAAATATAAGCCGCTCACCTCACTGAATGGACCTCTGAACCAACAGACAGGTCAAACAAGCCTTCCCCTAACAGGGGTTAAGAGATGATTAGTGCCTCTGCAGGGATTCTACAGGTACAAGACTCCACCGCTCCAAATCGCCAGCCAGATCTCACCATCAGTGGGGGATCGGATAAACTCGTTGTATCATGTAAGATCAATAAAACATGGATAGTGCTCTCTGTATAGTTCAGTGCATTTTATTATATATAAAAGTTTAATCACAAGAAAAGCACTTTTAGCCCAGTGCTAGGCATAGAAACATTTCAATGGCACGTCTCGGCGAGAGTCAGTGGAAGGTGGCTGCGGCTGACATGATCGGGTCCTTCCGCACGAGTATCATCCCAGTGGGCGGGACTTCCTCAGTGGTACATGGAGGCTCACACATCAGCCATTTTTAAACACCACCTCATTAGCAGAACATATGCAGTCATTCTCCTCCTGGCGTTAGTAACTATAGGAACACAATTGTACTTTAGAGGAGGATTTTATAGTCACAGGTCTTGTCAACCCAATTTCAGCAGAAGCACTACGACAGATCTGTTTTAGACAGGGAGAATGAAATGGTGAGAAAAATGGATCGGAACGCATTGGTTTGCAATATTCCAAACAAGAATGTGAATACTTCCACTAATATGAGAATGATTGATTTTAGATTTTAATGTCCGGCATAAAAATTTTTAAAACATTATTCAGAAACATTGGCCGATACTGAAGCAGGATAGGGTTTTGGGTCCAGCACTCCCTGAAAGGCCACACTTTATCTACAGAAAGGCACCATCGCTTGGAGATAAATTGGCATCGGGAGTAATAGATTCTCCAACTCAAGTTGAGAATAGGCTTTTCTCCATTCTGACCGTTTTTTTTTTTTTTTTATGCATGTGGTCGATTCCCTGCCTGTAGGCAAGCTAGAGGCAACATTAAGAAAGGGAAGGAATTTGTGGCAACTGCCACCAATAAAACCCACAAAATTAAAGAATTGATTACGTGTTCTACCACCGGGGTCGTATGCATGTTGGAATGCGGGTGTGGCTTGCAATATGTAGGGAGGACCTCTAGACCATTACATGTAAGAATTGGTGAACATGTTAATAATATTAAAAAAGGACTCATGTCCCATATTGTTTCCAAATATTTTAGATTGTTCCACCGTGACCCTAGACACCTCAAATTTTGGAGGGTTGAGAGAGTTAAAAAACATTGGAGAAGGGGAATTTTATTCGACAACTTCAGTCATCGCGAATAATACTGGATGTATGAAACATGGTAGCCGTGCCTACAGTATTAATGCATATATATGTATTGTTTTTAGTATATGATTTATGAAGAGTAGGGGGTGGTTGCTCTGTCTGGTTTTGTCTGTCTTATGCAATATTGATTTTTTATTATGGCTGTGTCGGTGGTGAGTATATTAGGACTCACTTTTTATTACAATATATTTGGCACTTTTAGTTGAGACAAAGGATCTCTTATACTACCACCTTCCACTGACTGTCTCGCCGAGAAGTGCCATTGAAATTATTCTATGCCTAGCAATGGGCTAAAAGTGCTTTTCTTGTGAGTAAACTTTTATATATAATAAAATGCACTGAACTATACAGCGAGCACTATCCATGTTTTATTGATCTTACATGATATAACGAGTTTATCTGTTCCCCACTGATTGTGAGATCTGGCTGGCGATTTGGAGCGGTGGAGTCTTGTAGCTGTGAAATCCCTGCATGGGCACTAATCATTTCTTAACCCCTGTTAGGGGAAGGCTTGTTTGACCTGTCTGTTGGTTCAGAGGTCCATTCAGTGAGGTGAGCGGCTTATATTGCATGTGGTGGAGGTCCTATCACAAATATGCACAGCTGAGAATCCTTTTCAAGCACAGTAATCACAGCTGAGGATTTTTTTCCTTTTATACTCCCTGTTCCTGCTTTTTCATTTCTACATTTGTACATGGACTTCTCTCTCAGAGTTTGGACTATTGTCTTTTAAGGCTGCGTTTAATGAAATATACAGTATCTCACAAAAGTGAGTACACCCTTCACATTTTTGTAAATATTTTATTATATTTTTTTATGTGACAACACTGAAGAAATGACACTTTCTACAATGTAAAGTAGTGAGTGTACAGCTTGTATAACAGTGTCAATTTGCTGTCCCCCTCAAAATAACTCAACACACAGCCATTAATGTCTAAACCGCTGGAAAATGAAAAGTGAAAATGTCCAAATTGGGCCCAATGTGTCAATATTTTGTGTGGCCACCATTATTTTCCAGCACTACCTTAACCCTCTTGGGCATGGAATTCACCAGAGCTTCACAGGTTGCCAATGGAGTCCTCTTCTGATCCTCCATGACAACATCACAGAGCTGGTGGATGTTAGAGACCTTCCGCTCCTCCACCTTCGGTTGGAGGATGCCCCACAGATGTTCAATAGGGTTTAGGTCTGAAAGCATGTATGAATTTTAGTATTAGGTGTTATTAGCGCTGCACTATTCTATTTGTATGCATATATTCTACCTGGCCGATGCCCCTGGAAGCTGGAAATAAGCAATATCCCCTTGCTTCTGGGTCCCATGTTGATTGGTTAGCTTGATGCATTGTGAACACAGGTGGTTGGCCACTTGGCATGGGCGAAGCATTCTCTGACTGGACAAGGTGGAGAGTGTGACATCACTACCAGACTTTCTACCTTGAATGGCACCTGCGTCCAGCAGGAGACCGCCTCTATTAAGACTGTAGCAGTGCGGGTGCTTCACACAGTACTGGAAGCTAGTGGAGATCACTGTAGTAGTGGTGTATACTCCAGTGATTACCAGCTTCCAAGGGCATCAGCCAGGTAAAGTATACATGGATCTAAGCTGGATCAATGTAATTATGTATATAAGATCAAGGCCTGGAATTCTTCTTTAAGCATGTTCTAAGAGATATGAGGTAGTTTTTGCTGAACTCTGTTCCTGTCTTGGTGTTTAAAACTTTCTGAACTACTAACCAATGACTTGTAGGCAGCTAGTCCATTCAGAACAATGTGTCTGCGTTCTTTTTAGTCAGATATTCAAAAGTAATTAAAGCCTGTGAACCAACAGAGGATACTAGCACAGTAGGAGAAGGAGAGTTCTGCAATGGAAGCCTACATATAACTCTCAACGCAGGTTTAATAATAAAGCCTAACTCTGAGCTACACCCCCTGTTTTCCTCCCATCCCTTGAATGCCTGCAGAAGGAAAAAAGGAAAAAACAATATACATACCTGTGGTCCGATTGGTAGATACTCTATAATGCCGCTCCTAGAGTGACTACCTACCCTTGCGCCAATTAATGTTGACCAATGTGCAGGTAGATGTGTGTGTGATACACACCTATAAAATCCCTAAATGTGAATAAGCCCCTAGCAGCCACTTTAAAAATGTGTAATCATAAAAAAATGTGATTATAATCAAACTAGTAATAACAAGTGAAAAATATAATCAAATGGCGCTTAAAAAAGAAAAAAATATAAAAACAAAACAAAATTATATATAAACTGCCAAACTATATAAAGCACCACGTGAAATAGTGTCCGTGAGATGATACCAAAAACCAATCTTCATTAATATTCGTGTAAATTCAAAGAAAAATGTGATTCGATCTTCCAAAGAAAAAAAGAGTCCACCAACAAATCTTCAATAGAATAATCAAATATGTCTTCCACCACACCAACTCGTGTTCCCTCTCCCAATGAGACCGCACTCACCGGATGGTATTGCCTCGCACTCTCGTGGTTGGCAAATAAAGCGATTACCCCACCTGGGTTATTTATGCGATCAATCCAAACTTGTGAACTCCATATGTGAAAACAAATAAAAGATATGCCTCCACATAGCGTGATACTGTGATAAAACTTATTTATTAAAATTCAACATCACTCACACTTCAATGTTTCAACTTACAAAAACACAAAGTGATAAAGCCAAATCCAGCACACAATCCACTGCAACTTTTGGATATCAGATGAGCCGACAAAGCGCACATGTGATCACCAATGGGTGAAACAACTAGGTAGAAAACTGGGTAACAAGTGATCTCACCACCCCTCGCAGCTCTACTCCTGGTGTGGGTTCTTTCTCCAGGAGTCACTTCAGTGAGGTTGCCGGGTAGTGATCTCAAACAATAGTAGTGGTAGAGGAGACAGCACACCAATTCAAACGAATTAAACACAAAGATTGAAACACTTTTCAATCTTTGTGTTTAATTCGTTTGAATTGGTGTGCTGTCTCCTCTACCACTACTATTGTTTGAGATCACTACCCGGCAACCTCACTGAAGTGACTCCTGGAGAAAGAACCCACACCAGGAGTAGAGCTGCGAGGGGTGGTGAGATCACTTGTTACCCAGTTTTCTACCTAGTTGTTTCACCCATTGGTGATCACATGTGCGCTTTGTCGGCTCATCTGATATCCAAAAGTTGCAGTGGATTGTGTGCTGGATTTGGCTTTATCACTTTGTGTTTTTGTAAGTTGAAACATTGAAGTGTGAGTGATGTTGAATTTTAATAAATAAGTTTTATCACAGTATCACGCTATGTGGAGGCATATCTTTTATTTGTTTTCACATATGGAGTTCACAAGTTTGGATTGATCGCATAAATAACCCAGGTGGGGTAATCGCTTTATTTGCCAACCACGAGAGTGCGAGGCAATACCATCCGGTGAGTGCGGTCTCATTGGGAGAGGGAACACGAGTTGGTGTGGTGGAAGACATATTTGATTATTCTATTGAAGATTTGTTGGTGGACTCTTTTTTTCTTTGGAAGATCGAATCACATTTTTCTTTGAATTTACACGAATATTAATGAAGATTGGTTTTTGGTATCATCTCACGGACACTATTTCACGTGGTGCTTTATATAGTTTGGCAGTTTATATATAATTTTGTTTTGTTTTTATATTTTTTTCTTTTTTAAGCGCCATTTGATTATATTTTTCACTTGTTATTACTAGTTTGATTATAATCACATTTTTTATGAATATACATACCTGTTTTGTTTTCTGGTGGTCCTCTTTGTCTTTACCGATGGGAGGAAAGGTGTGTTGCCACTCCCTTCGGCATTCTCTTGTAAGTTCAAGCGTGCGGGAGCCTTGATGCCTTGAGCTCACCAAAATTAAGTTAAATGATGATGGGTGTCATTTAACACTGGTACTGCATCCCTAGGTCATTGAGTCTGCTAAGTAAAGTGCTAGAGATTGGGTATGCCAGAGCTGCTTGTTTATTTTAAAGAGCTGCTGGGGGATTTTTTTTTTACTGTTTTTTTCCCCCAAGCTGTAATCGGGCTTAAAACCTGTGGATCAGTACACTTATCAGTAATTCTTAGCAGGGCTTTTTTTTTTCTCAGAAAATAGGTGCAGGAACTCAACCCCCTCCCCCCAGGGGTGCGCTGCGTGCAGAGTTCCAGGGTGCGCTTGATACATAGTATAGAGTTGAGGGGTGCACTACATGCAGAGTTCGGGGTGTGCTATATGCATAGTGCAGAGTTCAGGCCTGTGCTGAATGCAGAGTTTAGAGTTCAGGGGTGTGCTACACACCGAGTGCAGAGTTCAGCCTTCTTCCACAGCTGCTTATCTCTACACCCCCCATCCACATCTCACTTTCCCCACTCTTCAGCTCTGATCTCTGCATGCAACTCCCCTTCCACTTCACCCATCTCCCCCCCCCCCCCTCGAAAGCTTCACCATCTCCCACATATCTTACTTTTGTTGCTGTAATAAGCTAAAGCACCCAGCCGGCTCTAGTACAGTGAGAGAAAAAAGTATTTCATCCCCTGTTGGTTTTGTACATTTGCCCACTGACAAAGAAATGATCAGTCTATAATTTTAATGGTAGGTTTATTTTAACAGTGAGAGACAGAAAAACTAAAATATCCAGAAAAACGCATTGCAAAAAAGTTATAAATTGATTTGCCTTTTAATGAATGAAATAAGTGTTTGATCCCTTTGCAAAAACATGACTCAGTACTTGGTAGCAAAACCCTTGTTGGCAATCACAGAGGTCAGCAGTTTCTTGTACTTGGCCACCAGGTTTGCACACATCTCAGGAGGGATTTTGTCCCACTCCTCTCTGCAGATCCTCTCCAAGTCATTAAGGTTTTGAGGCTGATGTTTGGTAATTTGAACCTTCAGCTCCCTCCACATAGTTTCTATAGGATTACGGTCTGGAGACTGGCTAGCCACTCCAGGACCTTAATGTGATTCTTCTTGAGCCACTCCTTTGTTGCCTTGGCTGTGTGTTTTGGGTCATTGTCATGCTGGAAGACCCATCCACGACCCATTTTCAATGCCCTGGCTGAGAGAAGGAGGTTCTCACCCAAGATTTCATGGTACATGGCCCTGTCTATCGTCCCTTTGATGCGCTGAAGTTGTCCTGTTCCCTTAGCAGAAAAACACCACTAAAGCAAAATGTTTACACCTCCATGTTTGACAGTGGGGATGGTTTTCTTGGGGTCATAGGCAGCATTCCTTCTCATCCAAACACGCAAGTTGAGTTGATTCCAAAGAGCTTGATTTTGTTCTCATCTGACCACAACACTTTCACCCAGTTCTCCTCTGAATCATTCAGCTGTTTATTAGCAAACTTCAGATGGACCCGTAGATGTGCTTTCTTGAGCAGGGGGACCTTGCGGGAGCGCTGCAGGATTTCAGTCAGTGTTACCAAATGTTTTCTTGGTGTCTATGGTCCCAGCTGCCTTGAGATCATTGACAAGATTCTCCTGTGTAGTTCTGGGCTGATTTCTCACTGTTCTCATGATTTAGAGTTGAGCGGACACCTGGATGTTCGGGTTCGGCTGAACTTCGCAAAAAAGTTTGCGTTCGGGACCGAACTTGACCCCGAACCCCATTGAAGTCAATGGGGACCCGAACTTTGGAGGACTAAAATGGCTCTAAAAAAGTAATGGAAAGGGCTAGAGGGCTGGAAAGGCAGCAAAATGTTGTTAACAATAAAAGTGTAATATTCCTTTAAATTTCTTACCTGGGGGGTGTGTATAGTATGCCTGTAAAGGGGCGCATGTTTCCCGTGCTTAGAACTGTCCCTGCAGAAAGTGTCATTTCTGCAGGAAAAAAAGTAATTTAAAAGCACTCGTGGCTATAATGAATTGTCGGTTCCCTGTAATACAGAGAACAGTCATTGAAAGTCATTGATAAAAAAAAAATAAAAAAAAATAGCGTGGGGTTCCCCCTAAATTCAATTACCAGGCCCTTCAGGTCTGGTATGGATATTAAGTGGAACCCTGCGTCAAATTAAAACATTTTTTTTTTTTTTAAATGGCGTGGAGTTCCCCCAAAAATCCATACCAGACCTTTTACCTGAGCACGCAACCTGGCAGGCCACAGAAAAAGAGGGGGGACGAGAGAGCGCTCCCCCTCCTGAACCGTACCAGGCCACATGCCCTCAACATTGGGAGGGTGCTTTGGGGTCCCCCCAAAGCACCTTGTCCCCATGTTGATGATTATCGGAATCTAGAAGCCCCCTTTAACAAGGGGACCCCCAGATCCTGCCCCGCCCCCTGTGTGAAATGGTAAGGGGGTACAAAAGTACCTCTACCATTTCACCAAAATGTAAATTGCTGAGCATTACATTTATCCTGTTAAATATAGCAGCAAGCTAAGGGGTTGTTTGTTGTCTGTTCACAAAGTTAGGTTAGAAGTTTAGGTAGGATATGCCTTGCCTAATGTTTTATTTTCCTCGAGCCGGGGTATGCCCAGAGGCTCTGTTATGTAACTTTTCTTTCTCTAAACAAATAAATAAAAAGAATTAAAAAAAAAAAAAAAAAAAAAATTACAAGAGCCAGTTTTTGACAATTCCTTTATTTAAGTCCTTCTTCTTTCCTTCATCCTTCGTTTTTTTTCCTCCATCTTCTTCTTCTTCCTCCATCTTCTTCTTCCTCTGCTTCTTGCTCCGGTGTTCTTGTCCGGCATCTTCCTCCACGCCGTCTCTTCTTCCCCGCTTCGCATCAATGGGAGGCTCCCGCTGTGTGACCCTTCTCTTCTTCTGACAGTTCTTATATAACGGAGGGCGGGGCCAGCCGGTGACCCCGCCCCCTCTGACGTCACAGGGAAAGCCATAGGGAAGTCCCCGTCAAGTGCCCGTGCGTCAGAGGGGGGCAGGGTCACCAGGTGGCCCCACCCTCCTTTATATAAGAACTGTCAGAAGAAAAGCGTCACACATTGGGAGCCTCCCATTGCGGGGAGCTGCCCGAGAACAAAGCGAGGAAGAAGAGACGCCGTGGAGGAAGATGCCGGATGAGAACACCGCAGCAAAAAGCGGAGGATCGGAGGAAGAAGAAGATGGAGGAAGAACCCGCAGGATGAAGGAAAGAAGGAAGAAGATGGAAAGAAGAAGACTTAAATAAAGGAATTGTCAAAAACTGGCTCTTGTAATTTTTAACACTTTTTTCACACGGGGGGCGGGATCTAGGGGTCCCCTTGTTAAAGGGGGCTTCCAAATTCCGATAATCCCCCCGCCCGCAGACCCCCACAACCACCGGCCAGGGTTGTAGGGGTGAGGACCTTCTCCTCATCAACATGGGGACAAGGTGCTTTGGGGGGGAACCAGAAGCACCCTCCCAATGTTGAGGGCATGTGGCCTGGTACGGTTCAGGAGGGGGGCGTCGGTTTTTTTTTTTTTTAACTTGACGCGGGGTTCCCCTTTGATATCCATACCAGACCTGAAGGGCCTGGTAATTGAATTTAGGGGTAACCCCACGCTTTTTTTTTTTTTATCAATGACTTTCAATGACTGTTCTCTGTATTACGGGGAGCCGACAATTCATTATAGCCGCGAGTGCTTTTAAATTACTTTTTTTCCTTTTTTTCCTGCAGAAATGACACTTTGTGCAGGGACAGTTCCAAGCACGGGAAACATGCACCCCTTTACAGGCATACTATACACACCCCCCAGGTATGAAATTTAAAGGAATATTACACTTTTATTGTTTCACTTTAAGCATTATCAAAATCACTGCTCCCGAAAAAAAAAACTTTAGTTTTTAAAACTTTTTTTTTTTTTTTTTGCATTGATACATGTCCCCTGGGGCAGGACCCAGGTCCCCAAACACTTTTTATGACAATAACTTTTTAAAAAGTGCCATTACATTGCCGAACACCGAACGCTAACCCGAACGTCCGGTACAAACCCGAACTTTACATTTGGGATTCACTCAACCCTACTCATGATCATTCAAACTCCATGAGGTGAGATCTTGCATGGAGCCCCAGACCAAGGGAGATTGACAGTTATTTTGTGTTTTCTGTATTTTCAAATAATCGCACCAACTGTTGTCACCCTCTCACCAAGCTGCTTGGCGATGGTCTTGCGGCTCATTCCAGCCTTGTGTAGGTCTACACTCTTGTCCCTGACATCCTTGGGCAGCTCTTTGGTCTTGGTCATGGTGGAGAGATTGGAATTTGATTGAGTGCTTCTGTGGACAGGTGTCTCTTATACAGGTAACAAGCTAATCTCCGCTCGTTACCTGTATAGAAGACACCTGGGAGCCAGAAATCTTGCTGATGGGGGATCAAACACTTATTTCACTCATTAAAATGCCAATCAATTTTAAACCTTTTTTAAAATGGCTTTTGCTGCATATTTGTGTTATTCTGTCTCTCACTGTTAAAATAAACCTACCATTAAATTTATAGACTGATCATTTCTTTGTCAGTGAGCAAACGTACAAAATCAGCAGGGGATCAAATACTTCTACAATTAGACTGATTATTTTTTTGTCAGTGGGCAAATGTACAAAATCAGCAGGGGATCAATTACTTTTTTCCCTTACTGTACCTCCCAGCACACTGTAGGTGGCTCAGACACTCTCATTTGCAGGGAGATCATCTAGTGGGGAGTGTCGGCATCCGCAATGCACCCCGGGCACCTGCATTTCCCTTGTTCCCATCCTGCTCTCAGTGGGAGCAGCTCAGGAGATCTGATCTGTGGGAGCCGTTGGGAGACAAACTATCACTGGTAAACATGGAAGACTTCTGTGTTTACAAGTGATAGTGGTGAGCAGGGAGCAGAGGGACTGTACCAGAACTGAGTTCCACCAAGTTCTAGCTGAAAAAAAGCCCTGATGCTAAGAAACTGGGACAGAAATAACATTACCCAGAAGCTGTTTGAATGCAAACACAATAACTGTTAGATTTTACCAGTAATTGTGCATTTGTTTCTAAGTGCTTGTAAATTTAACAGCATCATTTTCAGAATGCATAGTATGTGCATAAAATATTTAAAACAAATAATTGTTACATTATTGTGTCTTGAAGTGCTCTCTGTTCACTGCTTTTAGTGGCATTGTATTCTGAACCTGAATCTAATTTGCATACCCTGGAATAAAGCCAGTTGGAGTAATCTGGAGCATTTCCCATAGTAACCAATACTGTTTTAACATTAAGCAATCTGATTTCTGAAGTTGTTCTAAAGGTAAAAAGTTTTTTTTTACCTTAATGCATTCTCTGCATTACGCTAAAAAAAAAACTCTGCTTAAAACCTTCCATGGTTCCATTCTCTATCCAGCACTGTCCCGTCCGCAGCAGCTTTTCTCACCCTCCCCGTGTTCTCGCAGACCTCACTGAGATCCTGTGAGGAGTGAGAAGGGAGACGGGGCCTGGCTCAGGAGAAGGGAGACACAGCCTGGCTCCGGAATGAGTCTGCACATCTGCCCCCATAGCAAGTGGCTTTACTATGGTGGCAGACATAGTAGAAGAGTCAGGGGACCCCAAAAGAGGAGGTATGATGCCCTTTAAAAGTTATTTTTGTCTAAAGCAACACTTCTTGGCTAGGTGAGAATGACGTTTATGCCTCTGTCCAGATTCTGCATGTGCACTGATGTGCCGCAGAGCTACTCAAAGGGGGACTAAAGTTCCACTTTAACCCTCAGACAAGCACAACACAGAAGACCATTAAAGCTGGGTTGGGCAAAGCCTGATAGGGATTCACAGACACTAGTTCCCCATATGGTCTGCTCTACCCTGTGCTCTTGACAATAGTCAGTGGGCAGATCCATAGTCAATAGACAGCCTGCTTTTGGCTATAGTATCTGCCTACTGCCGTCTGTGATTCACAAGAAGAGGGTGTGACTTAGCGTCTCAGCTTTTCTATCAGGCTCTTCACACTGTTAGTGTCAGTGGTTGCTAGGAGGCTGTTTGTTTTAAAACTGAAGGTGTACTTAATTACACCAATGGCAGGTGGGGAGGAGGTAGAGGCAGCAAATATGCCTCCTGCTACACAACATGCATACCCAGATAGCAAGGATTACATACCATAAATATGTGGCAGTGTTGAATTGTAAGTCTTGTTAACTTGCTGCACATTTTTCATTGAAAATTTGTACACTTGCAGAGCACTTAAAGCACAAGTTCAAGTTGTACCAAATTTGCATGGCAAGTCTCTAGCAAGAACAAAGTTGCAGTCTTGAGTCTACAGCAAGAGCTCTGCAAGTATACAGTATGGAAATTCAGCCACAGTGACCCCTGGGGTGGGATGACTATTGCACAGCATAACTGAACCAGACCTTGCAGCAGACTTGCAGAATGTTTGCTAAGAAAGTTGATCTAGAATCATGCAATGCAGACTTGCTGCAATTGTTCAACAAACTTGTGAAGCCTGGCAAGTCTAGCAACAGCTTAGCAAGTCATTTTCAAACTTGCAGCACAATTGCTTGCTATCTGGGTAGGCAGGCACTCTACCTGTCTATGTATGGCAAGTTAGAGTTGGTCCTAATTACCTTCAGTTTTGTTATCTATGACATGGGGGTTATTATTTCTGAATTTGGTGCAATAGTACCTTCAATTTGTAAAACGGCTCTATTAAGAACTACCTGAATGTGTTGGTAAAGCTCCTGCAATGGGCAGCAGGGATGTTTTAATCTGGCGCAGGACATTTTAAAGGGCCATAACTCCAGAAAAGTGTTGCTAAAATTTATTGATATAACTCAAATGTTCCAAAGTATTAGAAGACATAACATTCTTTTCATCTGGCCAATCTTTAGTACACAGCCATTTATATAATATCTGCATTTATATCCAAGTCATCTTGATCCCATTTGGCCTGCAGATACACAGCATTTTTGTACTCTATTATGTATGTTGGTTCTTCTTTAGTCTGTGATATAATTTTGTTGGCTGCAATAAATGTACAATTTTAATGTTATGCTGACTCAATCCCAGTTGACACATTTTTTTTCCTTTATTAGGCCAACATACCTGCTTACTACGCCTTTAGATATCCGTCCTGGATCAAATTTTATTTTAGGAATTGATATATTAGAAGATAGCCCACCTTTAGTAAAAGTTGAAGCTGAAATTCAAAAAGATAATATTACTCTTCTTGAAGGAGAAGGTGTTTTTCAAAGAGGTAAGTGACACAATCACACATTGCAAATAATTGCAAAATAACAGACAAAGAAAATGTTTTGGGCTTTGTTGTTTGGTTTGTCTAATGGTAAACAGAAGCTTGGCGCTAAGGCTGGGTTCACACTGGTATAACAAATGCTGCGACATTGGCAGCTCATGTCGCATGATGTGTGAAAATCAATGTTTCCCTATGGCGGCCGTCTTAATTGCTCCGACACAAGTCGGTCCGACTTTGAAAATGCTCCCTGCACTACTTTGGTCCGACTTGGGTCCTACTTCAGCCCATTGATTATCACTGAAGTTGGATCAAAGTCGGATTGCCGTCTTAAATGACCCTATTTTGGCATGAAACTTGTGCTCTGAGGTTCTTGAAGGGGAACTCCACGGCAAATAAAAAAAAAAACGGCATGGGTTTCCCCTCCAAGAGCAGGGGAACACCCACGTCGAAAAAATGGCATTGGGGTCCCCCCAAAATCCATACCAGACCCTTATCCGTGCACACAGCCCGGCAGGTCAGAAAAGGGGGTGGGGAAGAGCGAACACCCCCCCTCCTGAACCGTACCAGGCCGCTTGCCCTGAACATGGGGGGGGGGGCTGAGCCCCCCACACAAAACACCTTGTCCCCATGTTGATGAGGACAAGGGCCTCTTCCCGAAAACCCTGGCTGTTGGTTGTCGGGGTTTGCGGGCGGGGGGCTTATCCGATTCCCCAGATCTCAGCCCCCCACCCTATGTGAACCCCTACCCATTCACCTAAAAAAAAAAAATAATCAAAACACATTACACATATTTTTTAAGTAATTTATTAAGGCAGCTCCATCGTCTCTTATCCCCTCTCCAGCTCTTCTGCCTCCTCCGCAGACCTCTTCTGCCTCTGCCGGTTCTTCTCCTCTCTAGGTCTTCTCCCCTGACGTCTTCTGCCTCTGCTGGGTCTTCTCCGCTATCTTCTCGCTCTTTTACTGGGTCTTCTCCTTTGTCTTCTCCCTCTGTTCTTCTTTAGATGTTGTCTCTCCCGCTCTAATGCTGGGTGCTTGGTGTGCCACTACTTATATACGCATGGGGTGGGGTCACCGGAGGCCCGCCCATTATGACGACCCCGCTCCACCATGCCCTGGGTGGTGAAATCATAAGGGGCGGGTCCTCCGGATGACATCACCCGGTGACCCCTGCCCCATGCCAATATAAGTTCAGTGCTATTAGTTAGTTGGTGTGCTATATTGTGCTATTTTGCTTCAATTGTCAGTGTAGAATATTCGCTTAGTGTCAGTCTAGGAATAGTGTGAGTGTAGTGAGGAGGACCATCATTCAGCTTTGCATAGTGTGCAGCTAGAGTAGGGACAGCTCAGATAGTTTCACTGTAGTGTAGTGAGACCGTGTCATTCATACATACATACATTAGTGTAGAATAGGGATAGCTCAAATAGTTGTAGTGTAGTGAGACCGTGTCAGTAATCTTTACATTAGTGTATAGCTAGAGTAGGGACAGTTCAGATAGCATCAGTGTTGTTATGGTTGAACACGTCTATTTGATTGCGTTACTGCCAGTTTAACGCCATTTACTTCTGTGTGCGTTACTGCCAGTTTATGCCATATAATTCTGTGTGCGTTACTGACTAGGGATGAGCCGAACACCCCCCTGTTCGGTTCGCACCAGAACATATGAACAGGCAAAAAGTTACTGCGAACACCGATAAAGTCTATGGGACTCGAACATGAATAATCAAAAGTGCTCATTTTAAAGGCTTATATGCAAGTTATTGTCATAAAAAGTGTTTGGGGACCTGGGTCCTGCCCCAGGGGACATGTATCAATGCAAAATGTAATTTATAAAGGAATAAAAGTTATTTAAAACTACTCGCGGCTATAATGAAATGTCGGTCCGGCAATACACATAAAAGTTCATTGATAAAAACAGGGGAACCCCGAACCAAAATTAAGAAAAAAAAAATGCGCGGGCGTCCCCCGAAATTCCATACCAGGCCCTTCAGGTCTTTTAAGAGGAACCCCGCCCCAAAATAAAAAAAAAATGGCGTGGGGGTCCCCCTAAAAATCCATACCAGACCCTTATCCGAGCACGCAACCTGGCAGGCCACAGGATAGCATTAGAAGGCAAAAATACCAGCGCTACATATAGTTCTGTGTGCGTTACTGCCAGTTTAACGCCATATAGTTTTGTGTGTTACTGACAGTTTAATGCCATATAGTATTTTGTGCTTTACTGACAGCTTAATGCCATATATTTTTGTACATTACTGCCAGTTTAAAGCCATTTACTTTTGTGTGCGTTACTGCCAGTTTAACACCATCTAGTTCTGTGCGTCACTGTACGTTTGGTGCATTATATTGTAGTATATTATAGTGTATTTGTGGCGTGTGTCTGTGTAGTGTTAGTACTTAAATTAAATTAAAGTGCACCAAACACCTCTTTACATTGATTAAAGTGCATCTACACACAGATTTCAACTTCTTCTTTACATTTGCTTATAAGCACCGCCCCCTCCCTCCCAATAATGTCTGGGAGGACAACAAGGAGAGGCAGACATTCCCTTGACACTGTACAGGGGCCAGCAACAAATGTGTCCACAGGCAAAGGTGGACGTGGTGGTCAATCCTCAGGCAGGGCATAATTTCCTCTGTTTAGTGAGTTTGCCCGTGCTATATGGCCACAGCATGCAGAGGAGGTGGTGGACTGGCTTACTAAATCCCCAAAGCTCAGCTATCTGGGCCTTTTTCAGCACATCTGCAGCAGATCGCACTGTTGCTATCTGCAAACTGTGTCACAGGCACATCAAACGTGGCAAAAACACCAACCATTTGGATACCACATGCTTACCCACTTCAGTCTGCCCCTGCATACTGGCAGTCCTCGGTTGGCTGAAATTCAGTGGGAAATCCACCTGCCTGTAAACCGCCTGATTTGTAACATGCCCACCAGGTGGAACTCAACTTTGTCAATGCTGCAGCGGCTGGTTATACATGTAGCAGAGGTCCGTAAATGAGTACCTGGGCAAATATGGCACGACGACAGGCTCAGGCCACCTCAGCTTTTTTCCCAGCGCCCATGGCTGATCATTAAGGATGCATGCACTGTATTGTCACCATTTGAGGAGACCACAAGGATGGTGACAGTGCATGCATCAGTGACACAATCCCTGTTGTGTTCATGCTGGAGCAGACTCTGCATGACTGGACAGGGCACTGGAGGCAGAGCAGCAAGAGGAAGAGGAGGACTTCCTTTCCTCTCAAGGCCCACTTTATCCAGACACCATCATTCCACAGGAGGAGAGAGGGGAGGAAGATGAGGAGGAGGATTCTTTCACTTTCATAGGCTTCCAAGAAGAGGAAGACATGTCGTCAATCTGTAAGCGATGGCTCTCCAACCCCAGGACCCTTGGGAGTAGTATGTGGCTGGGAGGAGGAAGTTCCAGATGCTGTCATCCTGAGTGACCCCGAGGAGTCTGCTTCTCAAGCCTCTGCAAATTTGAGGTGCATGGGCAACATCATGCTACAAAGCCTGCGAAAGGACCCAAGAATACGTGGCATATAGGAGAAGGATGATTACTTGTTGGCAACCCTCCTTGACCATCGTTATTAGGGGAAGGTCTCAGAACTCATCCCGTCCCCACAGAGAGTGCAGAAGATAAAATCTCTTAAGGGCCAGGTTAGAGGATTTTATTGAATGTTTTTCCTGATTCCAGTAGGTTACAGTGTCGTGGAAAATGTTGTTTTGTGTCTTCTGTTGGTCAAGGGAGGAGCATTGGAGAAGGCGTCCCCTAAGTGAGGCATTTTGGAATTTTTTTAGTCCTCGCCGCCCAGGGCTGTCAGCTTCCACATCCCATTGGCAGTGTCTGCATCACATGGTGGACAATTACCTCTGGGCCAAAACGGAGATGGAGAGATTTCCAGGTGATGATCCACTGACTTACTGGGTCATGAGAATAGACCACTGGCCAGAACATGCCCAGTATGCTATTGAGTTGTTGGGCTGCCCTGCATGCAGCGTGCTTTCAGATCGGGCATTTAGTGCTGCAGTTTCGTTACTGATCATAGAATGCGTCTGTCCACAGACTCCGTGGACCGTTTGACTTTTATAAAAATTAATCAGTCCTGGATTACCAGCTAAGAAGCCCCTGATGCCGATCACTGATTAAGTCTTTTTGGGATGTGGAATGTCTGCAGGACTTTGTGGCTGCCTATCTTTGAGGGTGTTCAATCATTTCTTCTGGAAGAACGTTTTTGGTATAGGTTTCATGGGCACAATTACCACCCAAAGACCAATTTTTCAGCACCTGTTTGACAGGTGCATATCATTGCAATTTTTTTGTCTTCATCAAGAGCACCTCTATAGGTTGCCCCGCGAAGGTGCCCCCGACGCCCAAAGAGTAATTTTAAAGGCCAATTCTTGCTTTCATCAAGAGTACCGCTATAGGGTTACGGTGGGAAGGCGCCACCGACACCCAAAGACCAATTTTTGAGCACCCTTTACTTCTATACAAAGTCAAAGTGACAGCAGAATGCATCCAAAAAAGCAAGATAAAGGCAGCTTGCAGGGAAAATTTCTTTTTTTGGGCTCTAAATTAAATTATTGGTGCAGCAGATTCTAGACATGGTACAGATCTGCCACTTTACAGGTAGACTAAGGGGACCACCCAGGCACTATATTGGTTGGAATTTTTAATTTTTAGGCTTTGACTTTAAAAATCTAAAAATCATTGCTCATTTAAAAATTACATTTTTCACAAACTTTTTTTTTTTTTGATACATGTCCCCCAGGGCAGGACCCGGGCCCCCTATAACCATTGTATGCCCAATTACTTGCATATAAGCCTTCAAAATGGGCACTTTTAATTTTTGACATTCGGGTCCCATTGATTTTAATGGGGTTCTTTATTCGGATCAGAACTTTCGCAGTGTTTGAAAGTTCTGGTGCGAACCGAACAAGGGTCTGTTCGGCCCATCCCTAGTAGAGATGTGGGTTGAATGGATTCCCAAACCCATGGACCATGTTTTGGTTTTCCCCCAACTGGTTCATTGATCAGATACTGTAAGCTGGACTAACCTGTGAAGGTAGTGTATGTGTATTCAGAGTGAGGCATGCTGGGCTGTAAAGCTGAGACTGCTGCACTAATTCTGGGTAGTGCGATAGGAGCCTGGTTTTGGGATCCCATTGTTCCAAAAGATGGAACATTACCTGGAACAAGAGACTTGCATGGTCTAAAGAAAATTGAGCAGAAGTTTTTGCTTTGTGTTTCACACATTTATTTTGCAGCTGGATGCCCATTTTATTTTAGGTCACATTAGCTGAAATAGCAGCCTGTTTTATTCTTGCTGTGTGTGTGTGTGTGTGTGTGTGTGTGTGTGTGTGTGTGTGTGTGTGTGTGTGTGTGTGTGTGTGTGTGTGTGTGTGTATGTATGTATGTATGTATGTATGTATATATATATATATATATATATATATATGTATATGTATATATATATATATAGTAATCCCTCCTCCATCGCTGGGGTTATGTTCCGGACCCACCCGCGAAAAAGTGAAAAAACCCGAAATAGAAAGACCCTATTTAAATACACCCTAGGCATGTTTTGTTCATTTTTTAATAGCATTTAAAGGTCTTTAAACACACTTTTACACAATAGAAACGCATAAAAGATAGAGAGATCAAGAGGATTTTTAAAACATAAAAATATTGTCTTAACAGTACAGTATACTGTACAGTAAAAAATAGAGTACATAACTGCAAAATGGCGCAATATTAGTGCAATATCAGAATAACAGGTCCTTATTAAAATACCGCGATATACCGGGACCGCAAAAACTGAACCGCGATAGAGCGGGGATTTACTGTATAGGGTTGGATTATACAAATTTTATGTATTATGCTACATCATATTTTATGTGCAATAAGACAAATTCATTAACCCATAATCCTAGGGTTATATTTGGTTTGCAGGGCACCAGGAGGAAGGTTATTGCTGGAGTTTATGGAGTGCTGCTGAAAAATGTGGGCCTGACTAAAATGTGGACACGACTAGGGGAATGGTTAGATAGCCACAGACCTTTTTTAAGTTTTTATTTTGGACCCATTGTAAATATTCTTTAGCTTAACATTTGATTTTAAATATGTAACCAAAATTTTTTTTAAATGTAATTATGTAGCGTTAATGAATTGTGTTCACTTCCTTTTTAAATTCCTTCCATTCATTTTTAACAGGAGTCATCGGAACATTGGTTCTTCCAAAAGTAAGAACATATATATTAAAAAAAAAAAAAATAGCTAAAGAAATAACAACAATGGGCTCCATTCACAAAAGCAGATTGCATGCAGTATTTAGATGTTTCCAAATACTGCATGCGAGCATAAAAATTTAAATTCACTGTTGCTTTATGAGGTATTTACCGTATAAAGCAAAAATGCTCAGTATATACCGCATAAAACGAGTTAAAGTAAATTCGCAAAAGGAAAATAAATAAGTGCATGCGGTAAGTAAGTATTGGTCCCTGCATGCAATATTTAAGCCCCCCCCGCCCCAAAGCACCCCCCATGTTGAAGGCATGTGACCTGGTATGGTTCAGGAGGACTTGCTTATCCCCCCCCCCCCTTTCCTGACCTGCCAGGCTGCATGCTTGGATAAGGGTCTGGTATGGATTTTGGGGAGATGCCATGCCATTTAAAAAAAAAAAAATTGGCATGGTGGTTTTCCTTAAAAATCTATACCAGACCTGAAGGGGGCCTGCTGTTTTTTTTCTTATTATTTGTTTTTTTTTTTTTATTGCCGGTATTTTTTTTTTTTTTTTTTTACATTCAGCTGTCAGCAGGCAATCCCACTGACAGCTTATGACTCATCGCCACTTCTTAACTACTATATTTTTTACTGCTTGTTAAGGACTCTGACGTCCAACTAGCTATTTTACAGAGTTTGTTAAGGACACTGACTACCGCCGGTGGTAAAGAACCCCAGGCTTTCACTACTAAAATATTGCAGGACTTCATAAAATAGCACATGTAGTATTTTAGTATTGTTTTATAGTGAATGCCAAAAAAACACTGTGCAGTATCCTACCACATACTCAGAAACTGCTTTGTGAATGGAGCCCAATGTAAATGACTATTTTATTTGAATATAAAACCTGTTGTGCTAAAGCAATTTGTTTTTGAGTAGATTCTGACGAAGAGTATATGTAGATGACTCTTAAAGCTAAACAAATACAATATCAATAATAGTACTTATTTTGGAGTAATAATTGCATATTTATTTCTTTATGCATATTTAAATTTTTCTTCACCTTTTTGCTTTTCACTTTCTACCCATGTTTTTTTTTTTTTTCAGCTTCCACTAAATAGTTTTTCAGGGACATATGAACTTCATGTCAGAGGATTTTCTGAGGATAAACAAATATTTTTCAATACAACTAAATTAAATTTTAAATCCAAAAGCTATTCAGTTTTTATTGAAACAAACAGCAACTTTTATAAGCCGGGGCAAGAAGTAAAAATACAAATTTTGGCCTTCTCTCCTGATCTGAAGCCTTACATGTCTACCATTGACATACACATTATGGTAAGTTAAGTATACGGATTTCTCTTACTATCACTTAACATAACCCCATGTTTACAAGTTTGGTTGCGAACTGGAGTCTAGACCCCACCCTATGCATTTCATTACTCAATGTCATCCGGATCACTTCTAAATGATGTTTATTGACAAAATGTATTTACACCAGGGCTCAACAAACCCTGGGCGCCAGTTCACATTTGTGACTAGAATTAGCGACTTGGCGCCTGGGGCGGCACAGCTGGGGTATCCAGTCTCCGTGCGACACCGCCCCCCCCACCCCCGGCGCGATCGTGTTGGGCCGCGCCGGTAATTGAGGTCGCGGCTTTGCGGCCTTCTGCAGTCCTATGGTTCCTTCTTGAATATGGCGCCCTCTTGTGGTGGCCGTTGGTATGACAAGACAACCACCAATGCTAATGAGATTCCCCTGCCTGTTTTCCTTCCCATCTCCTTCTCTTTACTTAGAACCCCCAAACATTATATATTTTTTTATTCTAACACCCTAGAGAATAAAATGGCAGTCATTGCAATACTTTTTGTTACACCGTATTTGCGCAGCGGTCTTACAAGCACACTTTTTTGGGAAAAAATACTTTTTTTAATTAAAAAATAAGACAACAGTAAAGTTAGCCCAATTTTTTTTATATTGTGAAAGATAATGTTACGCCGAGTAAATTGATACCCAACATGTCACGCTTCAAAATTGCGTCCGCTTGTGGAATGGCAACAAAATTTTACCCTAAAATCTCCATAGGCGACGTTTAAAATTTTTTTACAGGTTTGCTTGTTTTGAGTTAGACGAGGTCTAGGGCTAGAATTATTGCTCTCGCTCTACCAATTGCGACAATACCTCACGTGTGGTTTTAACACTGCTTTCATATGCGGGCGCTACTCACGTATGCATTCGCTTCTGCATGTGAGCTCGGCGGGACGGGGCGCATTTTACATTTTTTTTTTTCTTATTTATTTTAACTTAAATTTTTTATTTTTTCACTGTTCATTTAAAAAAAAAAATTGTGTCACTTTAATTCCTATTACAAGGAATAAAAAGAAGTATGACAGGTGCTCTTGAATATGAGATCTGGGGTCAAAAGGACCACAGATCTCATATTTAATCTAAAATGAATTAAAAAAAAAAAGAAGAATTTTGTCATTTGAAAAGAATAAAAATAAAATGTCCCTTTTAAGAGCTATGGGCGGAAGTGACGATTTGACGTGCAATGACTTGGAGACGGGCGGGGGGGGCATCTTCCCATCACTCTCCATGTCAGGCCAGGGACAGGTCCGGATCGCCTCCACCGTTACCGACGGCCACGGTAAGCGTTGAAGGGCACCGAAGCGGGGAGGGGGTCGTTTTGTCGGTCGTTAAAAAAAATAAAAAATGTCTCCTAATTTTTTTAGCTGGCTCCTAGATTCCAAGCTAATTTGTCAAGCCATGATTTACACTAATGCAACCTTAGTCAGGAAATAAATACCTTTGCAATGAAAGATACTACAGTATCATTGTGCATCATCTAATTGTTTATTACTTTACACAGTATATTAAATTGAAGTTAGTGTGTGTTCTATTTTTTTTTTTTTTTTATTTAATTTTTATATTTGCATTAAAAAATATTACTACTGCTCAACTTTCAAATACTAAATTCTCATTGTAAACCAATTTAAGGGTTGCAACAAGAGTTTTCTTATATCTTTATATCTTTCTATGGCCAAATGTTTACTTAGATAATAAAGGATAAAGAAGATAATCATATATATATATATATATATAATATTACTTTTAAAGGACCCACGTGGAAATTTACTTGAGCAGTGGATGGAAGAGGAAGCTGAATTAGGAGTTGCATTAAAGAGTTTTCAGTTAAGTGACAACCCGCCACTTGGAGATTGGTCAATAAAAGTAAAATTACAAGTGAGTATAATACAGATAAATTCACAATGCTTCTTCAACTGATCTCTGAAAATATTAGTGTTGTGCTTGGCTTAACATTGTGTTAACATTACAAGGACTTGCTAAAAAAGTGCATTAAAAAAGTAAGCCTACTGAAAACTTTTATATAATACGTAAATGGAAACATGTCTGTAGTTACCCAGTTATAGTCAATAGCAGTAGGAGATGGGTTACAACATAACCAAAACTAAGCTGCATTGAAGAATGTAAACCAACACTTCTGGCAGGATATCTTCCTTATGTTTTTTTTTTTTTTTTTAAACAAAAACTTTTTATTTATATTTCCAAAACAAAAGCGAAATAAACAGACATTATCATACGTCAAAAAATGGTTACAGACAAAAGAAAGCAAAGTTAAGGATCAGTTCTACAGGTTCACAATCTATGCAGTAGGTACAAACATCCAGTCGTGGACAAGCACAATCAGTACAGTTGAAATTGCAGTAACTCGAAAAAGTATGTCTACCAGGGTTGCCTCAGGGGAAGTATTGGGTCCGCAAGGGATCCAGAAGGATCAAGGAATTGTCAGGTGTTTTGCCTCTATCCAGTTGTCCCAGATCTTCCCAAACTTTTTGGAACAGTTCCCACCCAGGTACGTCAACTTGTACAGTGGTAGAGCTGTGTTTATTAAGGACTGCCACATTTGTTTGGTAGGGGGAAGGGGTTGGTTCCACTGCAGGAGAATAGCCTTTCGTGCGTATAGCGTGGTATAGAATATAAACAATTTCTTGCCCCACGAGATCTCCAAAAAGTCGCAGACCCCCAGTAGGAGGGTTATGGGGCTGAATGGGACCGCCAGTTGCCCAATATCGTTAATGTCCGTCAGTACTTCCCTCCAAAAGTCAGCTATCCCAGGACAGGACCATACTACGTGGAAAAAGTCTGCGTCAGGGGAGGAACATCTAGGGCAGGCACTTGAGCTGTCAGGATACATTTTTGCCAGGCGTGCTGGTGAGAAATAAACCCTGTGGACAAACTTCAGCTGAACAAACCTGTCCCTAGCAGATATCATAAGGGGTAGGTATTGCTGGATGCCCTCCTCCCAGTCCTCTCCAGTGAGCTCCGGGACATCATCATGCCAGCGTTGGTACAACTGGGATACTCTGGAGGTGTCGTGTGTGGCAAGGAGGTTATACAGAGAGGAGAGTACGCGCCTCTCATCAGGGGAGCGGAGCGTCTTCTCCAATTCCGACACTCCCAGGTTCACTCGAGCAGAGTACTGGGATTGAAAGGCATGCCTCAGCTGCAGATACCTAAAGAACATAAAGTTCGGTAGAGCGTGGTTCCTCTTAAGGCTGTCAAAGGGTAATAGCTGTTCCTGCGAGACAATATCCGCTAAAACTGTAATACCATGTCTAGCCCAGACCACCGGGTCTGGAATAGAGAGGAAGTGGGGGAGTCGAGGATTCCCCCACGGGAGTCGCCGGTGACCAGACATCAGGGGGTTTTATACGTTTTTGAACTGACTCCCATACCTGCAGTGTTGCACGCATCGGTAGGGTTATACCATGGTTGGACCGGGGTCCCCTGTAAACAAGGTTTCCCAACTCTGCACAGGAGCCCAGCAACGCTGCCTCCAGTGAGGCTGCGGGGTTGGCGGGAGTTTCCGAGAGCCACCATTTAATTGTAACAAGCATCGCCGCCCAATAGTATTTAAGAAAGCAGGGTAGGGCGAGGCCCCCCAGTGATAGGGGAAGCTGAAGGGTAGTTTTAGCTATCCTGGGGCCTTCCCATTCCAGACAAATGCTGTGATAATACTGTCTAAGTGTTGGAAGAATTTTTTGGGGACGGGGAGGGGAGATTGACGGAATAGATAAGTGAATTTGGGGAGGACTGACATTTTAACCAGGTTTACACGTCCCACTGGCGATAGGGGCAGGGCTTTCCACACGGCACACTTCTGGGCCAGTCGTGTGACCACCGGGCTTAGGTTGAGGTCAACAAACCTCTTCAGATCGCGGTGAATCTCCACTCCCAAGTATTTAAATTGGGTGGCCCTTTGCAACTGCCCATCCGCCAGTGGGAGAGAAACAGCAGAGTGGAGGGGGAACAGTATAATTTCCCCCAATTTATACATATGCCGGAGTAGCGACCGAACCTATTTATTATGGACAGGGCAGCCTGTAACGACCGTCCATTGTCCCTGAGATACAACAGGGTATCGTCCGCATAGAGTGATACTTTTTCACATAAGGGGCCCCGAGTGATCCCCCGAACCTCAGCAGTGGAGCGGAGAAGAGCCGCCATAGGCTCAATCGCCAGGGCAAAGAGCCCCGGGGAAAGAGGGCAGCCCTGCCTGGTCCCCCTGTGCAGTCGAAAGGATGGGGAGATAACCGTGCCCGTACGAACCCTGGCCGTGGGCGCCTTGTACACGGCCTCGACCCAGGAGATAAAGGTTGGGCCGAACCCAAATTTACGGAGAACCTCCCAGAGATAGGCCCACTCTACAGAGTCGAAAGCCTTCTCTGCATCCAGAGAGGCGACCATTTCTTTCTCTATATCCTCATCTCCAGAGGCCAGGACAGCATACAGCCGCCTCAAATTTAATATCAGTCCCCTTCCCGGGCATAAAGCCTGACTGATCCTCATGAACCAGAGTGAGTATCACGTCGTTTAAACGCCTGGCAAGGATTTTAGTTAGTACCTTTGCGTCAGAATTGAGAAGGGAGATGGGGCGGTAGGAGGGGCACAGTTGGGGGTCTTTCCCTGCCTTCGGGATGACAACTATGATGGCTTGAGCCATGGAGGGGGGGAGGTCTCCCCTCTCGAGAGCCTCAGTGAACATACCATGCATTTTCCCCACTACCTCCTCTGTGTATTGTTTATAGAATTCGGGGGGTATCCCGTCCTCCCCAGGGGTTTTCCCTGTCTGCATAGAGCCTAAAGCTAACCGAACCTCGTCCAAGGAAATGGGGGAGTCTAGGAGTTGTCTGGTCTCCGGCAACAGGGCCGGGAGTGGTACTTCTCTCAGGAAGGCCAGGAGCTCATCCTGTGAATAGTCAGACCTGGAGGAATAAAGTGCAGCATTAAAGTCTGCAAAGCAGGCATTTATACCAGCCGGGTCCGTCACCATAGTGCCGTCAGATTTACGTATACAGGGTATTGTGGTTACTGGGGCCTGTTCTCTGGATATCCAGGCCAACAGCCGGCCTGTTTTGTCACCCTGCTCAAATATTCTTTGCGTTTGAGCAAGTTGGCGTTTGTTCGCCTTAGCTACCCTAAGAAGCGTCACCTCCCTGTATGCTACCTTCATGTCCTGTGCTAAGACAGGATTGGCCGTGAGGGTATATTGGGTTTCCAGGTCCTGAGCTCTAGCCTCTGCTTCTTCCACCATGATCCTATCATTCCTGCGTTTCCGGTTGATGGAGGATAAGTAGCATCCACGCATGTAGGCCTTAAATGCATCCCAGACTACACCTTTTGAAGCGGTATTAGCATTGGAAAACCAGTATCCTTGGATTTCGTTAGCCATTTTTATCTTTAGGGTAGGGTGTTCTATCCAGTATTTGGAGAGACGCCATAGTCTGTCTGGCCGTGGTGTAGATGTTTGCAATGTACAGAGTAAGGGGGAGTGGTCAGAGATACCCCTGGGGAGAAGTTTGGCGTGGAGAATAGTAGGGAGTAGCGTAGTGCTGGCATATAGGAGGTCAATGCGGGAGAGGGTGCTATGGGAGGTGGAGTGGCAGGAGTAGTTACGGACGGATGGGTGTTTCCACCGCCATACATCTACCAACCCAAATGTCTGAGCCCATCTCGAGAGCGCCGAGTCCGAGGCAGGGTCAATAGTCAGTTTGTCCAAAGATGGGTTAGAGGCGATGTTGAAATCTCCCACAATAATGATATTGTCAGTGTGGAATTGGGCAACCAGCATGGTAAGTTTATGTAGGAGGGAGAGGGTAGCCGGAGGGGGCATATATAGCCCCACCAGCACCATCTCCATTGTGTCTATATTGGCATGAATAAGCACGTACCTACCCTCTTGGTCCGTTATGACATCTAGTGGTACAAAATTCAGGGATCTATGCACCAGAACACTGACCCCTCATGCGTAATTGGAGTAAGTGGCATGGTAATGGTGTCCCACCCATGGTCGTTTCAACCCCAAAATCCTTCCCCCTACCAAATGGGTTTCCTGGAGAATACATATATGTGGCACATACTTTTTCATAAAATCAAAGACAAGGGATCGTTTAATACGTTGGTTGAGTCCCCTGACATTCCAGGAGAGGATCTTTAAGGGAGCCATCTCATGGAAGGGCAGAGGACATCGAGCAAGGACGCCGCCGATCCAGGCCCTGAGCGGGGAGACCCAAAGTAGAGGGCCCCCCAAACCTCACCCAAGGTGTCACGGATCGGCGGGAGATCCCAGTACACATTGTACGGTAGTTCACCCCTGCTGCAGAAGTTTCGTCTGTAATGGAAGTTATATAAACAGATAATGCTTAAACAGATTACCCACAAAAGGGTAGAAATTAAACCCCCCCCCCCCCCAACCCTCCCCACACCCCACCAAAAAAAAACATGGGATGTTTGAGTACCCAAACCAAACTGGAAAATGTTGTAGGAGTAAACTCCTATGGGGGCAGTGCGTACAATCGGCACACCAAGGACAGAGTCTCGTGCAGCACAGAGTCTCTAGTGCAGCCGCCACCCAGGGGGGGCGACAGGCTCAGTAGTACAAAAATGTAAAAAGTAGGAGAGAAAAAACAATACCTGAGAGGGCACAGCAAGCAGGGAAAGAATAAAAAATAAAAACCAACCAGTTTGTGCATGTCCTGCAGTTCGGCTCCCATCCAAAATACACTTAGAATCTTCTAAGGGCTCTTACTTAGTTGCAAATCCTCCGCTCTAAACCTGGGATTAAGTCAGAGGAGAAAATAAAACAAAAAACCATAGATAGGAAAGCTCAAGTAGAGCGTCAGTTCCTCTTGTCGTTGAAGCGGCGATAACGCCGAAGCCAGGGGGGGCAACCACCCAGGCCACAGCACAAGATCCGAGCACTCCACTGTTAGGCCCCCACATTGGGAGGGGGGGGCATCCGCACCCACATTAGACCTCTGAGGGTTGTAGCATAGTCCTCCAACTCACACAGCACGTATCCAGAGGAGAAGAAAAATAAAAAAAGACAAAGTAAGGCCTCACCACCCGTGTGCAGCAGACAGTCAGGGGCACATGTGTCTCACATCTTTGGGAAGGTATGGCGCGGTCCGCCTCTGCATGTCAGTGTTCAACAGAAGGGCCCTGGGGCTGTGAGGCATGGGTGTGTGTGCGGGCGGAGGGCCCCCATAGCGGTCACCAGGCAGGGTGTTCGCTGCAAACAGGCCCACACCGGAGTGATTTCACACATTTTAGGCGCGTCTGGGGAGGGAGTCTAGCCATCTGGAGGCCTCGCTTGGGGAAGTAAAAAACTTTACAGACTCACCATCCACGACTCTGAGCTTCGCAGGGAACATCATGTTGTATTTTATGCCTTTGGTCCGGAGCTGGGCCTTAACTTGATCGAACGTGCGACGCATTCTCTGGGTCTCAGTCGAATAATCTGGAAACCGCATCAGCTTGGTGTTGTCATAGCGTAGCTCCCCAGCCTTTCTGGCCTCCCTAAGGACGAGGTCCCGGTCGCGGAAGTTCATGAGGCGGAAAATAAACGTGCGCGGCGGTGCTCCCGGTGGCCCCCGGGCCGAGGGCATCCTATGAGCCCGCTCTATGACAAAATGTGTAGAAAATGGCGCCTGTGGGAGCAGCGTGCGGAGCAGGTGCTCCGTGAAGGCTTCCGTGTCTCTCCCCTCAGCCCCTTCTGGCAGGCCGACCAGGCGGAGGTTGTTACACCTATTTCTGTTCTCCTGGTTCTCGGCTCTGGTCTCCAGGGCCTTTACTCTGACCTGGATAGTGTGGAGGGAGGCGGTATGGTCCCCTCCTCTGCAATCCGGTCCCTGTGCTTATCCAGGTCGCGCCTGATCAGACCCATGTCGAGCTGTATTTGTTCTATTTTGGCGGTGAGGGTGGTTTGGCACCCTGTAATGGCCTGCATCAGCGCCTGGAACTGGTCTTCTCCGAGCGGCGGTGGGGGTTGCCTGGTCAGTCTGAGACGCCATGCTGGTCTGGGCCTTCCCGCGGGCGCCTCGTGTCAGTAGCGGGGTTCCGGGGGCCGATTGCTTCTTCCTTTGGGAGCCGGAGCTTCCCCGGCGCATACCCGGTCTTGCAGGGTAGAACAAGAGCCGATAGGGAGGTGGTAAAGCCCTCTCAGTCGGATGTAGAGCCTGTTAGCTGCGGAGCTCTGTCTCTTTGCGTCCTTTCAGTCCGCCATCTTGACCATGCCCCCCATCTTCCTTATGGTTAGCACGAGTGCAAAGGAGCCATTAAACTCCTCTGTTAAATTTGATCCTAGATTTTGCACATAGTGGGCAAAGTATAATGGAAGTTAAGTAATATGCGCCTATGTTGCTTTCACCCTCTACCACTCTGATCAACTGCAAAGATGTATGTCTTCTTTTGGAAGTTTTGAACTCTAATTACAATTACTATTAATAATGACACACTCCCATGTGACAGGTGGAGTGTTAAGGAATTATTGAGGAGATGTCCATCCAAAGGAAAGGCATCTCTCTAGCCCTGGATAAGATGTGTACTCTTTATGGGCTTACATGGACTGGAGACCTTGATGTATAGTCTTTGCTGCCTAGCTGCTTTGAGCAATAGAGTACTGCTGAGAGCATGCATGTTGAAAAAGGCCAGAGCACAGTGGAACATTGAATCTTTCCTATAAAATGTATGTATTTTAAGCCCTTTAGCAGGCTCCAGGAGGACTGATAGCTATTATACAAGTTATCAAGTAGTAGTTGATTTTGAATTCTGTTTGATTTTGCAAACCAGCCATTCGAAGTGTGCCAGCTTTCCACCAAACTGTCACCAAATGCAAGTTAGAAGCCAAAGCAGTTTTTTGAGTATTATATACTTATTGATACGCTAAGCAATTTGGGACATTGGTTCAGACGAGGATAGGCACAACAGTAGCATGCTCTGTCACTTTGCATTGCCTGCGACCAAATACAAAACAAAATGCCTCTTGCTATTTTTCTGGATAGATTGGAGAAGAGTAAAAGCTCTGCTAAGTTTTTACTACTGTCTTGTTCTTTGTCAGGTGATTTCTTTTCTGTCGTTTGGGCAGGCAGGGAGTCAGGGATATCCTTCACAATGGCACAGGAACAGCAATAAATATCTGACAGAGGTTACAAATGAACTTTCTCCACTGTATCCAAAACAAAATGTAAAGTTTTGGCTTGTAACAAGTTTTGGCTTGCATTTCCTTTTAAACCATTTCTCCTAAAACCACATGCACATTTCAGTCATTTGTGTATGTTTGCCTCATTGGAACCCTTTGTAAGTCATTTGGATCACTGGCGGGCTTAGTTGGCGTGCCCTCTGTAAGAGTTATGCGGTCAAACGCAGACCAGAGAATCTTAAAACTGCATGGTGTGGACTTCTAGTTGCTAGAGTCACATATGGTGGGAAGCCACTGACTTGAGATTACTTTGAAAATCATCAATGACTGAAGGTGGCTGTGGATTAAATTTGCTGTCCAAAATGTGATCCGTTGGTGTCCCTGCTGGCTCAACAACCTTCGATCTTAAGTTGAAAGGAGCCGGGCTTAGAACTGTCAGCCCAACAATTACTGCAACCAATCAGGTGCAATCCCTGTTTGGGTCTTCTGACAGCTGTAAGCACTGTCTCTCAGAATACAATAGCTGACAAGGGAGATTCATTCACCCACACTATTTCAATGGAAGAATCTGTTAGATTTCTTTTGTTCAGCTTGCAGACTGAATTAGTGTCGTATCATCCATGGATGCAATGTGCGTGGCGCACATGGGCCCAATTGGAGGGGGCCCACTGTGCCCTCCCACATTGTACAACATAGGGAGATGCCGCTTCCATGTTTTTCTTGTCTGGGCTAGGTGGACACCAGGGGAGCCAAACCCCACAGCTGCCAGCCACATCTACAGTATGTGCATAGTTACTGAGAGCTGTCATCTGGAGAGGGAGGAATGTTTCATCTGATGCTCTCCCCCTGCTGCTCTGCCACTACATGAATCTTTACTGCAGCTCTAGCGCTTGTGATGTGGAGGAGATTGGGCACTGAGGGAGCCGAAGGAGGTGAGGATCAGATAAAGCATTCCTTCCTCTCCGGATGATAGCTGTCAAGTAACCAGCCATCGCTTCGGTAACCCCCCACTAGTTACATAGTATAGATGTGAAAAACAAATGAGTGGTGTGTACCTCTGCACTTATGGATGAAAATATAATGTAAATAAAATCAATCTATAATGAATATGTACTGTGTAACGGTTGCTGCAGCCCCTATTGTGTTCTCACAATGGCAGTGATAATGTAGTGTAATGTGGGGCTGCGCAGTCTCACAATAATACATTAAATCAAAGCAGTGAGTGTGAATAGGTAAATAAAACAATACGAATAATGTGAAATAGTACATCAATAACAAAGTCCAAAATATAAATGTGAGTTCATAGAAGTAGATGAACAAAATCCAATCTTCCAACATGACATATGCCACCAACTTCTTCTTCTATGCACAAATCGTACACGTGTGTTCTTATATAATTAAATAGTGCACTTCCACCTCTGTGTGGTAATACCGTGCTCACAGAACTCTTACCTCATTAAGGATTAATACAAGCCTTTTGATAATAGGGTAAATAAGTTTCCAAGGTACTCCAATGATCTCCACGTTCCATGAATAGATACCCAGAGTAATCTGGTACTGGTCCCTTTAAGACACCTAAGGTCCCCTAAGCTCCACCTCCAGCAGGCTGGGTGTTAATCATTATGTAACCCCTCTACATATAACCCTGATTAGAGCTCAACAACCCCCCAACATTCTACTAATACATGGAATATAAAGAATGAAGCTGCTGTGACTATTGAATAGAATGGGAGTTTGTTGAGCTCTAATTAGGCTTTTTTTGTCCAAGGCGTCACTTCCTACTTATCGCTAATCTCTGCACCACCTCTTACTGATCTCTGTCACTTCCTACTGATCACTGATCTCTGAACTCTGCATTACTTCCTACTGATCCCTGAGCTCTGCCTCACTTACTACTGATCCCTGACCTTTACGTCACTTCCTACTCACTTGTGAACTCGGCGTCACATACTACTGATCTGTGAACTCTGCGTTGCTTACTACTGATCTCTGAACTCTGCGCCACTTACTACTTATCTCTGCTTCCCTTTTAGCAATAGCCAATATTCAGCGCAATAAAAATTACACCAATTTTTTTTCCTGCAGCGCACTTTTTTCTTGCATAGGAGGTTCCAACTTATGATCCTACACACAGGCCCACTTCTTGCATAAAATGCCCCTTTACTGAATGAAAGAAATCTATGTACAAATGGACATTTTAGGGCTGCTAATTATAAATGTAGCGCTATCCCTAATGGAGCCGCTGATAAATTTGAGTCCTTTTCTCTTTCCTCGGTCCTAAATGGAGCCTCACAGCTGCTGACACCATCAAAATACCTTGGCCAGGGAGTCTCCAAGCAGTTACACAAGAAAGATACACATGGATTGTGATAAAGAAAATGGCAAGGAAAAGATTCTGCCTAACAGGGAGCAAAGGGTTAACTTAGTTCAGAAACCTGCGGGCAGTGATCACGATGGCAGCTAAGGGATGACATTTTGCAGCAATAAAGGGCACTGGTGTTTTTGTCTCTGATAAAAGCCAATGCTGCAGAATGTTTTTAACCTTGAAATACCTGGCTGGCAACAAACTAACAGTAAACGGTAGCAATGATGCATGGGTCAGCGATCCTCTCACCCAGTCCTTATGCGACAATCAGAGAAGCGATGGGAGTCCTGCGATGAGGGGGCCCCTTTAACTGAAGATGTGGCTGTGGTGGCTGCAACTCACACACTCCTGCAGCTGAAAGGTCTCCCTGGAGAAGCCCTCTCTGCAGGATGTTCGGCTTGACCGTTTTCTGCTCATCTTCCCCAACTACTATGTATACTCAGGTCCAGAACAGTGCAGCTTGGCATAAACTCTCACACACTCTTTCTCTCTCCAACTTACCCCGTTTCTTCCAGGGCTTTTCCTTTTATAAGCATACAGAATGGACCCTGATAAAAACTACCTGGAAAGAAAGCGGCTACTATAGCAACAAAGGGTCATATTAGGGACTAATTATAAAGATACAAAATGTATTGAGTTCAAAAATTGACAACTAAAAATATGCGCAGTATGGAAAGCAATATTGTTGCAACTTCACACATACTAGATTGAGAATTAAAACACTACTGTACAATGGTGAAGTGTGGGAATAGACGAAAAACAAAAAGGATGCCCAAAAAATCACATGTAAACAAAAAGTCCGGACGCCAAATAAACATTCACAGTCCGTGCATTGGGAAGCACTTTGTTAGTAGACTGGCTATAAATTGGCGTCCAGACTTTGTGCCATGTTTTGTGCGTCCTTTTTGTATTTTGTCTGTTCCCACACTTCACCATTGTAGTGTTTTCTCAATCTAGTATATGTGAAGTTGCAACAATATTGCTTTCCATACTGCACATATTTTTAGCTGTCAGTTTTTTAACTCAATAAATTTTGTATCTTTATAATTGGTCCATTTGTTGCCACATTAGCCGCTTTCTTCCCGGGCAATTTTTACCAGGGTCCCTTCTATATGCTTAGTTTGGCTTGGCTACGTTGACAACACCCAACTGTGGTGAGTGGTCCAAGGGTGACTACAATTAATATACTTCTGTTAATTTACCTTGCTAGGACCCATTACTCCTTTTGCTGTGTTTATGGTTTTCCTTTTATATCCACCCACCCCTTGGTGATTGCTCACAAGCTCTGTGGTTTAACTTCAGCTTTACTGTGAGGAAAGTTCTGCTCTCAGCCTACAATTCCCAGAAGTCTCTGAACACCTGTATTAAGGCTTTGACAAGTAAAATTGCTGAATGCTGCAAACTTGTGGATGAATAAAGTTCTGCATTTTTAGCAACAATGCGTAGTGTTACATAAATAAACAGCAGTAAATCTTAATTGTGCCCTAAAAGGCTACCTCTAGTAAACAGACAAGTATTATCAATAGAATTTTTAAAGGAATGGTATATAGTTAAAGGGGTTGTAAACCTGCATGTTTTTTCACCTTAATGTATCCTATGCATTAAAGTGAAAAAACACTTGGCAGTGAACGGCCCCCTAGCCCCCCATTTTAATCACCTGAGCCCTGGAATCTCCCACAGCAGACACATGCTCTTCCTCTGCCCGGAGTTCTTGGCTCTTGATTGGACAGATTGATAGCAGCGCAGACATTGGCTCCCGCTGCTGTCAATCAAATCCAATGATGCGGGCGCCGGGGGGTGGGGCCGAGTCCTACATTCAGAGTCTATGGATGCCAAATGCTGGAATTGGGAGCACGTCCGCAAGATAACCCCCCAGGAGAGCGTTTCGCCTAGGGGGTTATACGATGCGGGAAGGAGCAGCGAGAGCTGCAGAGGGACCCTAGAAGTCAAGAATCGGGGCCACTCTGTGCAAAACTGCACAGTGGAGGTATGACATGTTTGTTATTAAAAAAAAACAAAAACAAAGCTTTACAATCACTTTAAGGAGCTATGCTACAAAGTACATAATTATTTTGTTAATAGACAGTATTTTATTTATTAATTAATCTGTAATTTGTCAACTGAGTTAGACCATATCTGATGGAAGCTAAGGTTACTTTAAGCTGCTGTCAGAATGTAGAGCAGAGGAGATATGCATTTGCAGAGAGAAGGAACAGGCAAATGTAACTTATTTGTGTAAGATTGCTTTATAATTGTATACCTTTGTTAATTTACAGAGGTGGGTAAGGAGATTTATTGTTCGCTTAGGTAACTGAGTTTTTACGTTCTGCTAGCTAAATACAGCATTTCAATGAGGTATATGTTAAGACAAGAATGTCCACCAGATGGCAGCAAATGATATCTTGTAGCTAATACACAAGCATGGGTGAATCTATACAAACAAATCCACTGTTGAGTTGCTTGATAAAGATATACAACTATCAAGTGCAGCTGAAAAAAAGGATTATGTTGACAATGCAGCAAGCTTCAGCATCTCAGCTGACCTGATATTTAATATCTCTCTCTCTCTCTCTCTCATCCACTCTTTATGAACCAGTATACTGCATCTCTCTATATGTACTGTTCTGTCCTTGCTAGATGTTACCTTGACACAAAACAGACACATTCTCCAGCACACTTACCAGCAAGTCTGCAAAAAACAATAACAAATTGACCCTGTCTAATAATTCACGTGTCATTTCTGCAGGAAAAGAAAGTCTTTTAAAAGCACTCGCGGCTATAATAAATTGTCGTCTCCCGTAATAGAGAACAGTCATTGAAAGTCATTGATTAAAAAAAAAAATTATGCGTGGGGTTCCCTCTAAATTCAATTACCAGGCCCTTCAGTTCTGGTATGGATATTAAAGGGAACCCGGGTCAAATAAAAAAAATTAAAAATGACGTGGGGTTCCCCCCAAATATCCATACCAGACCCTTCAGGTCTGGTATGGATTTTAAGGGGAACTCCATGCCAAATTAAAAGAAAATGGCGTGGAGTTCCCCCCAAAAAATCCATACCAGACCCTTTATCCAAGCACGCAACCTGGCAGGCCGCAGGAAAATAGGGGGGGACGAGAGAGCGCCCCCCCCCCCCCCGAACCATACCAGGCCACATGCCATCAACATTGGGAGGATGTTTTGGGGGTCTGTGACCCCTCAAAGCACCATGTTCCCATGTTGATAGGGACAAGGGCCTCATCCCCACAACCCTGGCCGGTGGTTGTGGGGGTCTGCGGGCGGGGGGCTTATCCAGATCCCCCCCCTGTTTGAAATGGTAAGGGGGTACCCCTACCATTTCACAAAAAAGTGTAAAAAATTGTTAAACACACTGACACCGTTAGGAAAAGTTCTTTTATTAAAAATAAAAAAAATTATAAAAAAGATTCCAACGGTGGTAATACACTCTTGCTATCCAGCGATGGATGATCTCTTCTCCGGGGTCCAGCGATGAGTGATCTCTTCCGATGACGTCCAGCGCAGCGTATCCTGTCTCCACGCAGACACTGCAGGAATTCCAGGTCTTGGCTGAGGAGGAACGGGCCACCCTCACCTGACCCCGCCCCCTCTGACGCAAGGGGAAGCCGGGCTTCCCCAGTGACGTACGGGTGGCCCCGCCCCCCTCTGATGTAACAGAAACCTGTTACATCAGAGGGGGGCGGGGTCAAGCCTGACCCCGCCCCCCTCTGACGCAAGGGGAAACCCAGGCTTCCCCAGTGATGTACGGGTGACCCCGCCCCCCTCTGATGTAACGCAGGTTTCCGTTACATCAGTGGGGGCGGGGTCATCCGTACGTCCATGGGGAAGCCCGGCTTCCCCCTTGCGTCAGAGGGGGTGGGGTCAGGTGACGGGTGGCCCGGTCCTCCTCAGCTAAGACCTGGGATTCCCGCAGTGTCTCCGTGGAGACAGGATGCGCTGCGCTGGACCATCGGAAGAGATCAGCCATCGCTGGACCCCGGAGAAGAGATCACCCATCGCTGGATAGCAAGAGTGGATTACCACCGCTGGAATCTTTTTTCTATTTTTAATAGGACTTTTAATTTTTAAAGGACTTTTCCCAACGGTGTCTGTGTCTCTTTTGTACCCCCTTACCATTTTAAACAGGGGGGAGCCGGGATCTGGGGGTCCCCTTGTTAAATGGGGCTTCCAGATTCTGATAAGCCCCCTGCCCGCAGACCCCCACAACCCCCACAACCACCGGCCAGGGTTGTGGGGATGAGGCCCTTGTCCCTATCAACATGGGGACATGGTGCTTTGAGGGGTCACAGACCCCCCAAAGCACCCTCCCGATGTTGAGGGCATGTGGCCTGGTATGGTTCAGGAGGGGGGGGGGCGCTCTCTCGTCCCCCCCTCTTTTCCTGCGGCCTGCCAGGTTGCATGCTCAGATAAATGGATTTTTGGGTGGAACTCCACGCAATTTTTTTTTTATTTGACCCGGGGTTCCCCTTGATATCCATACCAGACCTGAAGGGCCTGGTAATTGAATTTGGGGGGAACCCCACGCATATTTATTTTTTTTATCAATGACTTTCAATGACTGTTCTCTGTATTACGGGAGCCCACAATTCATTATAGCCGCGAGTGATTTCTGCAAAAATTACACTTTGTGCAGGGACAGTTCTAAGCACAGGAAACATGCGCCCCTTTACAGGCATACTATACATACCCCCAGATACGGAATTTAAAGGAATATTACACTTTTATTGTTTCACTTTAAGCATTATTAAAATCACTGCTCCCGAAAAAACGGCTGTTTTTAAAACTTTTTTTTGCATTGATACATGTCCCCTGGGGCAGGACCCAGGTCCCCAAACACTTTTTATGACAATAACTTGCATATAAGATTTAAAAGTAGCACTTTAGATTTCTCCCATAGACTTTTACAGTGTGTTTGCGGCTTTTCGAATTCGCCGCAAACACCCCAAATTGTTTCGGTGAACAGGCGAACAGGCAATGTTCGAGTCGAACATGAGTTTGACTCGAACTCGAAGCTCATCCCTAGTGGCTACATTCTTGATGCGCCTGAACTTACTGGAATAGAACTCTGCTGGTGGCTGTATACATAGCCCCTGGTCCTCCGCCCCAGTCTGGGAAGTAATTTTCCCCTGCTTTTCTCATCAGTAGAAAGGGAGCCCGCAACTATACTCACATTTCCATCTGGCAGCTCTGATCCTGTGGCCTCTGTGCAGAAACCTGTGTTCCACTCTACGTTGTAGACAATAGGGGGCAAGCCACTGGGTAGTAGCTTGAATAGTGGATAGACACATCAGCTTCACATTCTCACCACCGCTGTCGTGTCTGGCATGTTCCACAAACTGTACACATAGTCTTGCCTCCCTGGATGGTGCCCAACTGTATACCTGTATCAGTGAGACACTCTAATTTCTTGGCCACCCGGCTCAGTCCCACTTGTGCTCTGAAGTGATCAGCCTGAGTGAAGGAGTGGCATGTGTCCCACTATCTTGGTGCTCCTCATATGTGCAGGGTGTATGTCTCTTCCAGAATCCAGTCCACCACTGTACTCCCTTCCCTGGAACCTACTGGTGTCGCTTCTCCTGCGCCACTGTTTAACCCCTTTCTGTCCAAGCGACTGACAGAGGAATTCACTGCAATAGGTGCACTCTGTACTGACATGTGTATAAAAAAGTGCAGCGCTTAAGAAATGATGAATAAATACCTAAACCTGTGGTGGTGAATATAAAAATGAGGTAGACCCAAATCAATCAAGTATAAATAAGTGAATACTTGTGCATGCAACAATATAAATGCATATAAGATTGCTTACAGTGAACCATACAAAATTAATTTCGGTATGCAAAACAAACAAAATCCGTGTCAACAAATAATTAAATGCATAAGGTGACAACCCAGAATAGTGTTTTTAAACTCAAATCTATAAATTGAAGCACGTGCATGTGATAATGCAGTGAAAACCTTAAATGCATGTACTGACATGGTTGGTGGCAATCGCCTCTCCCCACATGAACAAGCAAATGTGACTGACTGTGGATTCACTCATTCAGGTTTCCTCAACAGTTACCAGTAGCAATGGCTGCCTGCACAAGGTGGAAGTCCAGGTCCGAGGCCCAACAGACCGAGGTAGCACAGACCCCTTGCAGTTTTCTACCCTATTGGGTGCATGGCAGCCAAGCACACCGCAGCTTCACAGTCTCACATTTAATAACCAGGCAGTGAATGCCTTTTTTGAAGTTCCATGCTGGTTAAACTTGGTTGAGGTGTAGGGTGAGCCTTGGGATAATCCAAATTAAGTGCAAAATGTGACAGAGAACACTCTCTGGCTATCGCTAGACTATTCAGGGTGAATCCCCATTAGTACTAGGTGCGGGTGTACACACAGCTCAGGAACCTCTAGTTATAGAAGCAGTCTCTGGAACATTCTCTCCAAGGGTTAAACAACAACAGTCACTAGTATCTCTCTCTCTTTCTGGCCTCTACACACTGCGTCCCTGTGTATTTGGATGCCCTTGGATGCCTTTCTCCAGTACCAGCTAGATTATGTACTATGAGCCTCCAGGACAGATCCTCAGTGGACTTTCTCCAAACTGTTCCCAATACATTTAGAGATCGGCCCCCAAGCTCTCCCTGAGCTGGGACCTTAATGAACTCCTGTGAACTTCTCCACGCTGGGTCTTCTCTTCTAAAAAAAAGCCCCCCCGGCTGTTCCAGGCTCCAGCCTATTTATACACACCTCAGCTCCCTGATGGCTATTCTTCTCCCCAGGAATTGGCAGAGGTTGTGTGAATATGTAGATCCAGGGTCTGCTTCTTCTAGCCTATCAAATTCTAGAACTCAATAGAAATCAGGGAGGGGGTAGTATAGGTGTGTGTGTCTTTTGGAATTTAGTGCTGCATATCATTTATGATATCGCATTCTGTGCAATGTTTTAATTGATAAAAGTAGTGAAACAAGCTAACCTAAAAATTAAGATGCATTTCTTTCTTCATGAGTAGAGCTCAGAGGAAAGTATGGGGGTACAAAGGCATGTGGTAGCGATAAGGAAGTGAGTAGAAAAGATATTTAACATTCTTAACAGCTGATCGAATTTTTAGTGAAATGGATAGTTTTGAAACAATATGGAACATTTCTTTAGCTATGGTTCATAGTGTACATCAAAAGACACCAGAGCAAAACAATCAACCAAGTCAATCTGCCTTTGCTTCATGGATAAGGTTAAACTTGGGTTATAATAACTGGCAAAAGTCACAGCTGGATAAAAGATGTGATCCTGAACACCTTTTTCCAAAATGTTCAAAATTGGTAGCAGATGTGAGGTTCACGGAGAGACAGTTTAAATATATTGAATTTGTTTAAGTATTTATTACACTTTCAGCTTAGTTTATAAATAACAGTATATCTCATGATGCACTTTTTATGCTGCGTAGAGTAACAAGAAAATACTTTTACATAAATAGCGTTACAACTATGGACCATTGCTTGACTGACTGCCAGCCAGCCAATACCTTACATGGAATAATGTTAGTTTTCTAGACAATAGTGAGTTTAGTAGATTCATATGCTTTAAACATACATCAATGCCCCCAGTTCAGGAATCGGTTGTAAATTTACAGGTCCTGGCTTTCTGCTCTGCAGCTGTCAAGAATAAGTACCTGGCCCAGTATATGTCAGTAGGGACTTCAGGTTAATTAGCTGTAGAATGGTGCTTAAAGAGTGGAACAGTGCTTAGAGCTGAACTTTGCAACTGAAGATCTCTGGATTGAGGGCATTGAGGTAGTAATAAAGCATGCTAATACATTCACCTCTCCCTAATCGAGAGATCTTGAATTTCTAGTGTAGCGGGGTTCTACCCCTTTTCCTGTTAGAGACTACATCTCCCACAATTCCCCAGGCCCCAGGGCTGCTGACTTCCGCCCGGGAGGCTGCTGGGGGAGATTATAAAAGGGAAGAGCGGAGACCGCCTCTTCCTCTTGGGACACTTCCTCTTCTGAGGCCTGACAGGACTGGCCTGCCTCTGCTGACAGAGCGTGTGACGCGGAGACTGCAGCCAGCAGAGACACCTGTGCGGACCGGAGCTGAAGGCCTGAAGCCTGGGCCTTGCAGCCGATGGAGTGAGACTCTCACCCCTCAGAGTCCACAGCAGCGGAGCGGAGACTTCCCCTTACTGTCGGTCGGACGGAGCTGATGACCGGAGTCCAGGGCTGTGACTGAGGAGACCGGACGCCGCCATTGAAGAGACCAGAGCCACCATTAGAGGGACCGGATCGGAGGACGGTACCTCAAGGATTGGTGAGAGAGCCGGAAGGCTCAATCCTGCATTGACACACACAAGTTTTATGCCTACTGAACTGCCTAGGCGCAATTTACCTCAGAGCAGCAATGTTACTTTTTGTGGATTACAAATGACACCATTTAAAGCTACATGTGCACCACCTCTACAGATTTATTGCCGGTGAAGAACACTGTACTAGTACAAGGACTGAGCTCTATTACTAGGGATCAGGCCTGGTCCGTTAGGTAGGCGCAGATAGATTTATTGCACCTCAGGGGTGCATAGCAGACGGTCGCCACACTGGGCGCTCCGTTTCCCCATTGTTAGATTGATATACCTGTGTACATGTTAAAGTGCATATTGCAGGGACCTGCTAAAGTATTGTAAGATATATGTTCAAATGCATGTTGCTATTCTTTTTCCTTACTGACACAAGTAAAGCCAGTTATTCTTATCTCAGCAGTCTGCTTGTGAGTTCATACCAATTACATTTAGAGTATAAGATATGGTTTTATGTGCATAGGGACATACCCTTTGACTAACTGTGCCAGAGTGGGTAGAGCCAAATTGCCGGGGGTTGGTGGAGCTGTACTCAGGGACCCAAAACAAACCAGCGGCTCTCTTAACTGGGGGTAGCGCTACACGTGGGGGCTCGTAATCCGGGATCCTGAGTCAGCGGGAAAAGCCGCCAGAAGGTGCCGGCATGGACCCAATAGAAGTGGGACGGTGGTCCGCAACATGGGCCGCTGACCCAGCCGCAGCAGCAGTTATTGAACTGCCAGGGATGTGGCAGAGAGAGGCAGTCAAGCAGCTCATAATGTCATTATCCCCATGCGAGAAGTCATGGATAATGGACATGAGAAATGATGCTGGGTACACATACGCCTTAATAGAGTGGAAGGAAGAGACTCCAGAGCAGTTCAGGAGCCACAGCATACAGGCACCGAATGGTCAGCACTACCAATTGCTGCATGCGCTGCCGCAAAAGGGAGACTACTCTCCTATGAAAGCCATTCTATCTCCAAAGAAGGAGGAGCAGAAGGGCGCGGAAAGTCCCGCACCCACACACACTACTCTTAGTGCAGAACTGTGTGCTGTTCTAGGGGAAATTGTAACCCAGTGCAGAAGAGACCCCGGGGATTACCCAATGTCGGGATACAGGAAACTCCGGATGTTTTCAGGGAGGACACCTGTGCCCTCGGGAGAAGAGGGATTTGAAGAGTGGTTAGATGGTGCCACGCAGGCCCTAGAAGAATGGGAGGTCTCAGAAGGCAGAAAGAAGCAAAGGATTGTTGAAAGCCTAAAAGGACCTGCCTTAGAGGCCATACGCAATCTGAAGACGAGTAAAAAGGATTGCACTGCCCAGGACTACATAGACATCCTGGAAGGTGTGTTTGGTGGGACAGAAAAAGTCACAGAACTTACCTATCAACTGGAACACTGTTACCAGAAGACAGGGGAGAAGCTGTCAGAGTACATGGGACGCATAGACAAGATCCTGCATAGGATTATCCTGAAGAAGGGGATAGATCCAGGGAAGGTAGATGAAGCCCGTGCCCAGCAGGTGATGAGGGGAGCCCAACCCTTGGACCCTGTCGCACTAATTCTACGCACCCGGCAGGATGGGAAGAGCCTGGACTACCCTGACCTCATCCGAATGGTCAGAGAAGAAGAGGCCATGTTGGAAGAGAAAAGGGAGAAGCAGGTGATGGGGTCTACAAAACTTCCAGTGGCCACGGTCAGGTCGGCCTTAACCCCTGAAAGAGACACAGAGGTAGATGCCCTGAAGTTGCAGATGTCCCAGATGATGGAGATACTGACGTCTCTAGTGGCGAAAGAGACGCCCAGTCCCAAGAAGGAAACAACCAGGAGGGAATTGTTTCCAGCTGTTCCAGCACCAGCACCCCCACCTGACCACAGTGAGATGATTTGCTTTAATTGTGGAGGAATTGGTCATATTGCAGCTATATGTTCCAGTCCCAAGAAGAGGAAGGCAGAAAGCCGCCAGCCGGCGGGAAACGCCAAAGGGCCCCGGTGAAGGAGTCAACCGGGTGCCCATCACCTTCAGTGAGCTCCAAGAAGCGTAACAAGAAGAGAAAGCGAGGAGACCAAACCCCTCGGAAGGAACCCAGGGATCCTCAACCAAGGTGCACTCCAGAGAAAGGGGGCAAGACCCCTCCGGAGAGATACAGCACCCCAAAGCAACAACCCTTGCAAGTGAGAGATAACAATGTCCCTCAACGGGTTCATACTCCCACTAAGAGGGAGAAAATCAATGCATACCAGGCTCAAGAAAGGAGCAAGTGCAAATCAAGTGCTGGCAAAGCAAAGAGTCCGAAGAAGAGGACAGCATCAACTCAGCCCTACCCAAAGGAGCTAGTTGGTCCATCCCCTACTGTACCCATCCAAGTGGAAGGAGTGTACACGAAGGCCCTCCTGGACACTGGAGCACAAGTGACCCTGTTGTACAGGGACTTCTATGACAGATACCTGAGTCATCTGCCTATACAGAAGATAGAAGAGCTGGAGATAAGGGGATTGGGAACCCAGAGTTTCCCCTATGATGGATACTTACCCATCAGATTGACGTTTGACCCATCCGTAGCTGGGAAGTCTGAAGTGTTCGACACCTTAGCAGTGGTGTGTCCCCGCCCACCAGGAACCAGTAAGACGTCCCTGATCATAGGGACGAACACGGACCTAGTCAGAAGGCTTCTGACTCCCCTGGTGAAGAAAGAGAATCTTTCAACTCCCAAGATCCATCCCATGCTGAAGGCGGCCTACCAGCGGTTGGTCCTAGAGCAGAAGACCCCAAGTGAGGGGATAGGAAGGGTATGGAGGCTTGGAAAGGAAGGAGCAGTGTTACAGCCTGGAGAGGTGACCTGCATGAGAGCCACGGTGAAACTTACCTGGGAGCAGCCTGGCCCCTTTGTAATGCTGGAACCTGACCCAATGGAGGGTCACTCAGGTCTGGAAGTGATACCGGAAGTAATCTCATTGAAGGACCTGAAGAAGGCTAGAGGAAGAGTCCCTGTCAGTGTGAGGAACCCCACAGAGAGGCCTGTGGAGATCCCTGCCAGGATGCTTCTGGGACAGGTGAGTCCTGCTGTCCCAGTTGGCTGGTCAGAAGTAAAGGGGACGGGTGAAAGTGAAGATGTTTGGAAGAAACTCTCCATGGAAAACCCAAACCTACCTGGAGCTTGGAAAGAGAGAGCCAAGGCCCAGCTGACCAGATGGGAGAAGATTTTCTCTAAAGATGAGTTTGATGTGGGGTGTGCGAGGAGTGCCACCCATCGAATCCGCATGCAAGAGGACAAGCCATTCAGAGAAAGAGTGAGGCGAGTCCCGCTAGCAGATCTGGAGGATCTGAGGGAGCAGCTTGCGGAACTGAAGAAGACGGGAGTGATTAGGGAGTCCAGAAGTCCCTACGCCTCCCCAATTGTGGTAGTCAGAAAGAAGAATGGGTCATTGAGGCTCTGCATTGACTACAGAACTCTCAACAGGAGGACCATTCCTGACCAGTACACCACGCCAAGGATAGAAGATGCCTTGCAGAGTTTATCTGGAGCTAAGTGGTTCAGTGTGATGGACCTCAAGAGTGGGTATTACCAAATCCCCATGCATCCAGAAGACAGAGAGAAGACTGCCTTCATAACCCCAGTGGGATTCTTTGAGTTCAACAGGATGCCTCAGGGCCTATCTGGAGCTCCTGCTACGTTTCAACGCCTAATGGAAAGGACGGTTGGAGACATGAACCTCATAGAAGTCCTTGTGTATCTGGACGATGTCATTGTCTTTGGAAAGACTTTGGAAGAACATGAAGCCAGGCTGGAGAAAGTACTGAAGAGGCTCAGTGAAGAGGGACTTAAACTTTCTCCAGAGAAGTGTCGGTTCTATCAGTCTTCTGTGAACTATCTGGGACACATAGTGTCTGAAAAAGGAGTGGCCACAGACCCTGAGAAGCTGGAGGCAGTTACTTCGTGGCCAAGGCCCACAACAGTTACAGAACTTCGGTCTTTCTTGGGGTTCTGCTCCTACTACCGCAGGTTTGTGGATGGATTTGCCCGCATTGCCAAACCCCTCAACGAGCTGCTGAAGACAGAAGGAGAGGAAGATGGAATGGGGCCTAGGAGGTCCAGTGAGTCGGTCCAAGACCAGTGGAATTCAAGGTGTGAAGAGGCTTTTAGAACCTTGAAGAGAAGTCTCACCACAGCCCCAGTTTTGGCCTACGCTGATCCCACTAGACCATATGAGCTACATGTTGATGCCAGCCATGAGGGCCTAGGTGGAGTACTCTACCAGGAGCATGAAGACCAGCTACGACCAGTGGCCTATGTGAGCCGGAGCCTGACCCCCTCCGAGAAGAACTATCCCACCCACAAGTTGGAGTTCTTAGCCCTCAAGTGGGCAGTTGTTGACAAGTTGAGAGACTACTTGTATGGGGCCGAGTTTACTGTAAAGACAGATAACAACCCCTTGACTTATCTATTCACCACCGCCAAGCTGGATGCAACTGGACACAGATGGTTGGCGGCGTTGTCTGGATTCAATTTCAGTCTCAAGTACAGACCAGGGGCTGGAAATAGGGATGCAGATGCCCTGTCCCGAAGATCCCATGTCATGGTCGATGACTGGGAAGACTGGACCCAAGTGGCACCAGATGGAGTGCGAGCCCTTTGTCAGGGGGCTGAACTCCAAGCCAGAGGAGGATCCAGAGCTGAAGAGATAGGAGTTACCACAGTGGGAGTCCCAAAGTGTTACTGTGGGGTAACTCAACTGGCAGAAGAGTGTCTGCCGAAGTTGTCCAAGAAGGAGCTAAGGTGTGACCAATTGGAAGATCCCATGGGGAGATTGGTCCTGGAAGCCCTGGAAGACAAGAGTCCAGAGGGACTTCGCCTTCACCCTTCTAAAGAAGCTCGCTTACTGAGAAGAGAGTTGGACAAGTTGCAGGTGCATCAGGGGGTAGTCTACCGAAGGGGCCCCTCTGATGGACCAGAAGACAAGTGGCAGTTGTTTCTCCCCGAGAAGCATCGAGGGACTGTGCTGATTGCCCTACACGACCAGCATGGTCACTTGGGAGCAGAGAGAACCTTCCAACTTGTCAGAGACCGGTTTTATTGGCCCTGCATGAGGACCGAAGTGGAGGAGTATTGCCATTCCTGTGCAAGATGCATTCAGAGGAAGACATTACCCCATCAAGCTGCCCCAATGGGCCACCTACAGAGTGAAGGCCCAATGGATCTGGTATGCATTGATTTTCTCTGCCTTGAACCCGATTTGAGCGGATTGGGAAATGTTCTGGTGGTAACCGACCATTTCACTCGTTATGCTCAGGCTTTCCCAACCAAGGACCAGAAGGCCTCTACAGTAGCCAAGGTACTCTTGGAGAAGTACTTTGTTCACTATGGACTGCCACAGAGAATCCACTCAGACCAAGGAAGGGACTTTGAGAGTCGCCTGATCAGGAAGCTACTAGATTCTCTGGGAGTAGAGAAGACTAGGACCACACCATATCACCCTCAAGGTGATGCCCAGCCTGAAAGGTTCAACAGGACCCTATTGAACATGTTGGGAACTTTGGAAACAGAGAAGAAGCAACATTGGAGTCAACACATATCAGCTCTGGTGCATGCCTACAATTGCACCACAAGTGATGTGACAGGTTTTTCCCCTTACCGGCTTATGTTTGGGAGAGAAGCAAGATTGCCAGTGGATTTGGCCTTCGGCATATCCTTAGACCATGCCTCTGCTGCCTCCCACAAAGGATATGTGGACAGACTGAGGCGCAGTCTGAAGATAGCTTATGAGAAGGCTCAAGCGGCCTCTGACCAGAGGGGGGCCCGAAATAAGAGGAACTTTGATTTGAAAGTTAGAGTACAGGACCTACAGCCTGGGGACCGTGTACTCTTACGAAACCTAGGGATCCCTGGGAAACACAAGATAGCTGATAGATGGAGATCAGAACCATATATCATCTGTAGAAAGCTACCAGGATTGCCTGTCTACAAGTTGAAGCCAGAAGGAAGAGTGGGGCCATTGAAGACCTGGCATAGGAATCATTTGCTCCCCCTCACTGAAGCAGTCAGAATGCCTCCAGCAAGAGATGTACCTGAATCTGTTTCCATTCTGGATACCCCCAGGCCTAACACTAGGTCCCAGACGTCCCAAGTTAGGGGTGGTGAGGACCCCCAACCTGAAGAAGAAAGAGGAGAACTTGAATGGCTATGGCCTTCCTCAACCCCAGGAAATTCTGCCATAGATCTTCCACCTACTGAAGATGTGGAGGATAACACATTGAACCCAGAAGCCACAGAGTTTGTGCCATTCAGTGATGTGCCTGAGTGCTGGGAAGACATCCCTGGTCTCTACCCAGAACAAGAAGAAGATGTTCCAGAACCAGAGATGTTGCCAGAATGTGTTCCTGAAGAAGTTCCAAGAGAACAGAGAGCTCGCAGGAGTGTGAAGCCTCCCAAGAAGTTAACTTACCCCAAGATGGGAGAAAGTTCAGAGGACTCTGTTACCACAGCAAGGAGAAGTGCTGAAAGCCCTGACCCTTCCGCTGTTCATTTAGTGGAGGGCAACCCCAGCTCACTCTCTGGCACAGTTAAACAGGTCGCCCACACTGAAGTGACCTGTAGACAGGACAGCTCCCCATCTCATGCCAATTGGTGGGAAGCTCCTCTGTCCAAATTATGTGAAAATGTTGTTCCCGAAAAAGTTTGTAGTTTGAGCACTATCTTTGGGGACCAAAGATTTAAAGTGGGGGGAGTGTGTAGCGGGGTTCTACCCCTTTTCCTGTTAGAGACTACATCTCCCACAATTCCCCAGGCCCCAGGGCTGCTGACTTCCGCCCGGGAGGCTGCTGGGGGAGATTATAAAAGGGAAGAGCGGAGACCGCCTCTTCCTCTTGGGACACTTCCTCTTCTGAGGCCTGACAGGACTGGCCTGCCTCTGCTGACAGAGCGTGTGACGCGGAGACTGCAGCCAGCAGAGACACCTGTGCGGACCGGAGCTGAAGGCCTGAAGCCTGGGCCTTGCAGCCGATGGAGTGAGACTCTCACCCCTCAGAGTCCACAGCAGCGGAGCGGAGACTTCCCCTTACTGTCGGTCGGACGGAGCTGATGACCGGAGTCCAGGGCTGTGACTGAGGAGACCGGACGCCGCCATTGAAGAGACCAGAGCCACCATTAGAGGGACCGGATCGGAGGACGGTACCTCAAGGATTGGTGAGAGAGCCGGAAGGCTCAATCCTGCATTGACACACACAAGTTTTATGCCTACTGAACTGCCTAGGCGCAATTTACCTCAGAGCAGCAATGTTACTTTTTGTGGATTACAAATGACACCATTTAAAGCTACATGTGCACCACCTCTACAGATTTATTGCCGGTGAAGAACACTGTACTAGTACAAGGACTGAGCTCTATTACTAGGGATCAGGCCTGGTCCGTTAGGTAGGCGCAGATAGATTTATTGCACCTCAGGGGTGCATAGCAGACGGTCGCCACACTGGGCGCTCCGTTTCCCCATTGTTAGATTGATATACCTGTGTACATGTTAAAGTGCATATTGCAGGGACCTGCTAAAGTATTGTAAGATATATGTTCAAATGCATGTTGCTATTCTTTTTCCTTACTGACACAAGTAAAGCCAGTTATTCTTATCTCAGCAGTCTGCTTGTGAGTTCATACCAATTACATTTAGAGTATAAGATATGGTTTTATGTGCATAGGGACATACCCTTTGACTAACTGTGCCAGAGTGGGTAGAGCCAAATTGCCGGGGGTTGGTGGAGCTGTACTCAGGGACCCAAAACAAACCAGCGGCTCTCTTAACTGGGGGTAGCGCTACACTAGAGTTTTTCTTTTTTTGATTTTGGTAAATGCAGCATTTTGTGGAGCTGATTACTCTCCCCGACATTCGTGTAAAAGGAGGATAAAGCTTATAAGTAGAGGCTAATAATACTTCCCTTCAGTAGATAACAAGGAGTAGTGCACAAAGAATGAAAAAGTCTAAATAGCTTTACTTTTTAATTACTTTTTTTATTTTTTCTAGTTCAAATGTTCCCACTACTGCTTGATCAGTAAAACATGGTGGAAAAATTGATAATCTTTTTTTTTTCAGTTGATTTATTACTGAAAATTGCCTTCATCAGATATAGCACAGTATAAAACTCTGACAAGTAAGTTATATAAATCTGACCTGTTTTTTTTATTTTTTTCAGAATCAACCTTATTATCAAACATTTACTGTAACCCAGTATGGTAAGCATATTTGTAATACAAAATATATCATTATATAAGTGAGTTACATCAAGTATTTCATGTACGGTATGTCCCTATTCATTTCAGTGAAAATATTTTTTGATAAATAGCCATTTTTTATTTTTTATTTCATAAAATACAGTTTTCTTATTTTGATCCTTCCTTTTTTGACTCTTGGTGCTCAGATCTTCTCCAGCCTCTTTCAGCTGCTTTCTGTCTATATGCACTCGCTCCAACATTGGCTGCACTTTATTGCACAGGATGCCTAATAGTGACAATTGTGGACCATACTTGCACAATGTATGTCAGCCCAGCCACTTGTAGTCTAAACTTGGTGCATATGTTACAGTGTGACAACACTGTGTAGCTGGCTTTAGTCTGTTAAAACAGTGCCTTCCTCAAGAATCAGAAGTATAAAAATAATGAAAATGTTTCTAAAAACTTTAAAGTGAATCATGAATGTTAAAGCAACAGGTTAACATTTAACTGCCTCCCTCTCCAGTGTCACAAGCTTACATTTCATTAGCTACCCTTTCATCTATTGGGAGCATAGCGCGGTTCTTTTCATGTGAAACGCGTCAACTGATCATCGTTGCAATTTTGTCTGGCTCATGACAAAGAAAATTCTACAGCATCTTTTGGATTCAAGTGTGCAATCAATCATTTCTTCTCTTCCAGAACGGTGGTCTGCCTATGTAAACAAGGCTGATCGCTGTTCTGTGAGAGGGGGATGTATTGATCCTGTGTTTCTGCTAAGCAGGAACACAGATCTTTACCTTCCCTCCAGTCAAAGCACCTGCCCCACAGTTAGTAAGCACTCCCTAGAACACATTTAACCCATTTGATAGCCCCTGATGTTAACCCCTTCCCTGCCAGTGTCATTAGCACAGTGACAGTGCGTATTTTTAGCATTGATCGCTGTATTGGTGTCGCTGGTTTCCACAAAGTGTCAAAAGTGTCAATGTCCGATTTGTCCACCACAATATCGCAGTCCCACTATAAGTCGCTGATCACTGCCATTACTAGTAAAATAAATAAAAAAAATAAAGAAAAATATCCCATAGTTTGTAGACGCTATAACTTTTGCGTAAACCAATCAATATACGCTTTTTGGGATTTTTACCAAAACTATGTAGCAGAATACATTTTGGTCTAAATTGATGAAGAAATTGGATTTTATACATTTTTTTTTATTGGATAGAAAGTAAAAAAATAGTTTTTTTATTTTTTTAAATTTTTTTTTGTTTATAGCGCAAAAAATTTAAACCGCAGAGGTGATCACATATCACCAAAAGAAAGCTCTATTTGTGGAAAAAAAATTACAAACATTTTATTTATGTACAGTGTCGCAAGACCGCGCAATTGTCAGTTAAAGTAACGCAGTGCTGTATCACAAAAAATGGCCTCTTCATAAAGGGGGTAGGGTAAACCTTCTGGAGCTGAAGTGGTTAATTAACAACTGCAACTGTTAGCCCAGGTTCACACTGACAGTGGGAATTAAATTGTGCGAGTTCAGCTGAACTCGCACAATTTAATTTCCGCATGTCAGTCCTGACTTCAGGGGTGATTTCAGAGACATCGGAGACATCTGTGTGGATTGCTGCACAGATGTCTATGGAAACCGCACCCAGAAGTCGCCAACAATAGTACGGAAACTACTTTTGGGAATCGGTTCGGCTCCGCAAATGCGGCGTCGCACCAATTCGGATGGTGCCATTGCCGGCAATTGCCACTGATCTGGCCTGCGATTTGACATGTCAAATCGCAGGCCAAATCGCTCAAATGTGAACCAGGGCTTACAGTTTAATTAACAAATTTCAATTGGAAACTGATAAAAATAAAAAATATTCTTTTGGATAAATAGCACATTAATTTAAAGCTAACAATACCAATGCTCTCATTAAAGCAAGCTAGATAAACAATAAATGCAATATATTAACAAAATAATTCCTTTTAACTCTTGTCTGTTTTGATGATGCAAAAGTCTTGCATTTTGCTACATAGAAATGCTTGTAGAAATCGCATTCTTTCCTATGTGGCTTGTTCACATATATGCGCTGCAGTCTTTAGCTGTTTGCATGGCCCTAAGCATGCACCTAGGAGCACCACCTGTGGCAGTGGCTGGGATCTGATTCTATCTTTTTTGTCACAGCACCATCTTCCCCAATTCTTCCTTAACTTCTGACATCCTTTTAACCACTTGACCACTGGGCAGTTAAACCCCCTTCCTAACCAGACCAATTTTCAGCTTTCGGTGCTCTCACACTTTGAATGACAATTACTCAGTCATGCAACACTGTACCCAAATGAATTTTGTGTCCTTTTTTTCACACAAATAGAGCTTTCTTTTGGTGGTATTTAATCACCGCTGGGTTTTTTATTTTTTGCGCTATAAATCAAAAAATACAGAAAATTCAGTAAAAAAAAAAAAAAAAATCTTTGTTTCTATTAAAAATTATTGCCGAGTATTGGCCGAGTATTGGCCGAGTATTGGCCGAGTATTGGCCGAGTATTGGCCGAGTATTGGCCGAGTATTGGCCGAGTATTGGCCGAGTATTGGCCGAGTATTGGCCGAGTATTGGCCGAGTATTGGCCGAGCGTTGCACAGTGGTGGCCGAGCGTTGCACAGTGGTGGCCGAGCGTTGCACAGGGGTGGCCGAGCGTTGCACAGCGGTGGCCGAGCGTTGCACAGCGGTGGCCGAGCGTTGCACAGCGGTGGCCGAGCGTTGCACAGCGGTGGCCGAGCGTTGCACATCGGTGGCCGAGCGTTGCACATCGGTGGCAGAGCGTTGCACAGCGGTGGCAGAGTATTGACCAGCGCTGTGGGCACTACACATCCAGCCCACAGCGCTGGTCCCGTCTCTCCCCCTCTCCGCTTCTCCCTTCTCTGTACCGATCGGTACAGAGAGGGGAGGGAGGAACCGGCGTCATGACGTGACGCCGGTTTGTGTACATGTGATCGCTCCGTCATTTGACGGAACGATCACATGGTAAACGGCCGCTATCAGCGGCTGTTTACCGTGATCCGTGATGCGCCGGGTCCTCGGGACCCGGCGGTCACGGATGTTCCCGAGTGTGCGCCCCAGGGGTAGGACGTCCACTTAGAACAAGCCGACCGCGCTGTGGCCGTCTTTCGACTATAGCGCGGTCGGCATGTGGTTAAGCTAATCTGTTTCCTGTGGGAGAAGGCTAAAAGCCTGGGACCCCATTGAGCTTTTTATTGCTGTCTGCATCCCCATTGTCACTATGATGGAAAGTAAAGTAACATCTTTTAAACAGGACACAGACAGCAAATAAGCAAATCAATAAAAATGTATTTCCTACTACATACAGACTAAAACCGCAAAATAAAGGGATATTTCGATTCCCACAGGTCTTAACAAAACTGGACAACATGAATACTCAGCATATTACATACAACTATAAAGGGCATTCCCATATATTTAAAGTACACAAGTCCCAGGAACTGTGATCTATGTGATCATATACCACCAATCCCACCAATGCGCCACAGAAAATCCAGTAAAAAATATTATTAAACTGTGATAATTAATAATCTGCTGCCACTTTAAATCTAAAATGCATAAATCCAACTTCAACTAAAAACTATGCATTGCACGTTTATGAACATTTGCACTATTGTGTTCCTTTTTGGACTTTGAGATTAACTTTTTTATTCACTGTCACTGCTATTTCACTGGGTGTTATCTCAGTTTTATGAGTCTAAGCATGTGTATGGTTATTAATGACTATATACTTTTATTACATTGATTCATTATCTAGCACTGCTATTTACCTTTTAGTTTTTAGGTGATGTTAGATTTATGCATTCCTATTAGTTATTTCTAAAATCTAGAAATCATTGCAAACCACTTTGCAATAAATCGTCATTCCTTGCGGTAAGCAACCTCAAGTTAAGGCATAATAATATGCCACACAGTTTTTAAATACAAATGTGGCAGATGTGCTTGTTTACATCAGCAAGTGTCATTATAGTAAAAGAAAAGACAGAAAGATGTGTTTTATATCAATTATAAAATAGAGGTGAAGTAAGAAATAAGAAGGGGTTAAGGGGAGAATGAAATTTTCTGTCATTATCTTCAGCCACCAATCTCTCCATTTTTGTAAAGCTACCTCCATCCCAATTCCACTATGGAAGGGGTGGACTCTGGACACCAGTGTCTTAGCATCACCGTTCTTTTCCTCCTGTTTATCAATGTTTTCACCCAAGATTGGTACAATTTTCACCCAAGATTTATACATTTTCTCAGGCAAATCCATTTGGAATATGTTTGAATCTTGGGTGAAGGCTGCATGAGTCTCTGGTATTGAATAGAGCCTTAAAATGTCCTTTTTTTGTAGCACGGGTAAAGCAAGGAATACTCAGTAATACTAGTTGCAGATTATTGTACTTGTAATTTCTAAATTAATGGCAGACCAATGGTATTTCCCTTCTTGCAGTTTTATTGGCAAATAACATTTTGAGGTCTGTTTAATTCTTCTGCTACCTTACAAACTGGAATGAGCACAATTATAATACTTGAACACACTGTAATTTTGGCTGTACACTGTTGAATAATACATATTATGTGCTACTTTTTCATTTTGTCTTCCATGTCTGCATTACCTATTAGTATTATTCAAATATTCCCTATCTTCTAGTTTTGCCCAAGTTTGAAGTTCTCCTGTCCACTCCCTCATATCAGTCAATAAAAAGTGGGTCATTAGAAGGAACAGTTACAGCCAAGTAAGTGCATTTTTTCTATAAAAAACTTTAACAATAAACAATACAGATTTAGACACAATATACTGTATATTGTAAGGATGAAAAGTTTACAATATGTTATTATGCAGTGGTCTCCAAACTGCAGCCCAGGGGCCAGATGTGGCCCTTTGCTTGCCCTTAGCTGGTCCTCGGGGCATTATTCTCCCCACTGGTACAAGACACTATGCTGCCAACTGTCATCAACAATGGGGCACCATTTCTTCCATTAACACCAACCATGGGACACTATTCCTCGCAATGATACCAACAAGGGGGCACTATTCCTCGCAATGACACCAATGATGGGGCACTATTCCTCGCAATGATGCCAACAAAGGGACACTATTCCTCGCAATGATACCAATGATGGGGCACTATTCCTCTCAATGATACCAACGATAGGGCACTATTCCTCCACCTTATACTAAATGTGGCAATGTTTACTCCCACTGATGTCGGGAAAATTTCCACTCCCACTGGCCACAGTCCGGTCCCCCTAAAGTCTGAAGGACAATAAACTGGCCCTTTTGTTTAGAAAGTTTGGAGACCCCTGTTATTATGTATTCTTAGCTATGATTTTTTTCAACACTTTGATTATTATGTGTGGAAGTATGATATTTAAAGCCCATACTACATTGTTTTGTTGAATGAGCATTCTATGATATTATATATTACTATAAAATATTGTGCTTTCTGGACTAGAGCCTATTCTGATGATAGAACTTGCATTCAATACTGTAATCATGAAACTGAATTTTCCTCTACTACTGCAATATTGAGTAAAATTAACATGGGTTAGTTGTCACTATGGTATTTATGATTAATTGTAGGTATACCTATGGCATGTCTGTGAAAGGAAAGCTAAATGTTACCTTATCATATGCAACAATTTTTCATAAAAGAAATGTCACCAAAACATTTGAGGTAAGTAGACTATAAACTTTTCACGTATAGTAAATGTCAGGGGGGAGAATCTATTCAAAAATACAAATCTTTGTACAGGAAACAAGAAACTAATAAGGACGTATTTGCGTTTCTGCCGTAAAACTTGGAAGATGCTAAAACAAAGTTTAAAGTCACTATACTATGTATTTGCTACAGCTGAAATGTAGAGATACATTATATTACCAAAAGTATTGGGACACGTGCCTTTACACACACACACATGAACTTTAATGGCATCCCAGTCTTAGTCCATAAGGTTCAATATTGTGTCGGCCCACCCTTTGTAGCTATAATGGCTTCAACTCTTCTGGGAAGGCTGTCCACAAGGTTAAGGAGTTTGTGCACTGGTCTAAATCATTTGGTGGAGGGGGTGATTACGGTGTGGGATTTTTTCGGGGGTTGGACTTGGCCCCTTAGTTCCAGTAATGGGAACACTTAAGGTGTCAGCATCCCAAGACATTTTGGATTTCATGCTCCCAACTTTGTGGGAACAGTTTGTGGATGGCCCCTTCCTGTTCCAACATGACTGGGCAGCAGTTCACAAATAAGGTCCATGGGGGGGAGCGGGGCAGGCATTCAAAGGGCAGCTGGTAATGGCATATTCACAAAGTAGGTCCTCCACACTGTAATGTAAAGGGGCACTGTAATATAAAGGAGACTGCACTGTAAAGGGGTAAAGGAGTAATAATTACAGTTCCTCTTTAAAGTGCAGTCCCCTTTATATCACAGTGCCCCTTTACATTACAGTGACCCTAGCAATCACAGCCCCCCCCCCCCATCATGGTGCCCCTTGAAGTCATGCCCTCCTTTCACCTTTTCTCTCTAATCACAGTGCCCCCTTTTACTCTCTGCCTCACCTGCACAGACCTACCTTAGGCAGGGTTGAGGCAAGATTGAGCCTGTGTGTCCTCTCCAGGGTAGGGGGTAGGACGAGCTGTGGTGATTACATGCTTGTTAATATGAAAAGACTCCCAATCTCTCTGCAGATCTCCAGCTCTTCCCACCCCCTGCTTTGCTGATAGGATGGCATTGTTGGTGGGGCGGGTTAGCCGGGAGAGGAAACACACAGGACAGCCATCAGAAATTAAAGTCAGCAAAGAGACCGCACAATTGAGCAAAGAGACAGCCCTATATAGTAAAGAGACATCCCAATTCAGCAAAGAAACAGCAAATTGAGGCTGACCATCATGAGACCTTTAGCTTTCAGTTAATCACAACACCCAAATTTCCTATCATTCTGTGCATTCATTGTTTCTCTGTCCAGAATCCCTCCATCAACTGGGGGACAGGTACTATAAATCTTAGGTCTGACAATTGCAAAGAGCATTGTAAAGGATCTTACCAAGCAAGTCATCCACTGACCAAGGATTCATGAGTGGTTGTGGTGACTATTCAGTCATATGACAAGCGGTCTCCACAGTATCATGAGTTCCGGAACGTTTGTGACAAAATGAATGCTGATCAGTTACCTCCTCATCGCCCATGATTGTCCCATTGAATTGCTTCCAGGGGCAGAAATACCCTTCAGCTGCCTCTATTCTCTACCAGAACCTGAATTGAAGGTGCTCAAGGAGCAGCTTGATGAGAATTTAGAAAAGGGCTTTATCAGACACTCAACCTCTCCTGCTGGGGCAACCTTATTCTTTGTTGTTTTATACTTTGCCATCCCATTTTTGTCATTCTTCGGATTTCCAAGGCATTCTATAGAATGCGGACAAATTTTCGGTGACATATACACTGTACCATATAATAATGATAAACCGCATTGAGATCAGGTTGGGTAGTAAGTATAACGGCAGTTATATAAAAAAAGATGCAATAGCTGGCCACAGAGCAGCAGCTCCCAATCTTGAAGATTCCCTTAAGACCCCTTTCACACAGGGCGGGGGGCATCAGCGGTAAAGCGACGCTAGTTTTAGCGGCGCTTTACAGCTGTCATACAGCGCTATTTGGTTGCTAGCAGGCTGTTTTAACCCCCGCTAGTGGCCAAGGAATGGGTTAATAGTGCCTGAAAAGCGTTGTTGCCGAAACGCTTTGCAGGCACTTCGGGAGCGGTGCCCATTCATTTCAATGGGCAGGGGCGGTGGAGGAGCGGTGTATTCACTGCTTCCCTACCGCCCCAAAGATGCTGCCCTGAAAGCGCACCGCCCCAATGTGAAAGCACTTGGGCTTTCACACTGGGGCTGCAGCAGAGGCAGTTTACAGGTGCTTTTTTGAAGCGCTATTTTTAGCGCAAAAATGCCTGTAAAATGCCTCAGTGTGAAAGGGGTCTAACTGATTATTTAATAAGTTACCATAGCTGTAGATTAATTCAGGTTAAAGGTGTTAGATATAAGATATGCATGCAAGAAGCCATGAGACTTATTCAGTGGGAGGTAATGCCCGCATTGAACCAGATTGCTTTAAAATGTATTGTTATACATATTAATAATGTAAATAACTATAATAAATATATTAAAAAAGCCATATTTAAGTGCAGAGATATATAATAAAATCAGGAATTGAACTGTACTACTAATCCCCTGAATTGCTATCTCTACAAATGATATTAAACAAATTTTATATTCATTTAATTTTTTTATGATCTTTAGAATATTTTCTAAACTTTTTCCATTTTAATGCATCTGTAGATAAATGGCAATTCGAAATTTAGTTTTAGTAATACAGAGCTGAGAAATTTTCTGCGATATGAAGAAACACCATCTGATGCCAGAACTTCAACTTTTGCTGGTCCATTGGACGTGATTGCCAAAGTCACAGAGGAGCTGACAGGTAAGGCAAATCTTTTTTTACTCACATTCTACATGTTTTTGCCATTAGACATATACTGTAGTGTGTGGTGTTTAATAGGTACCTCAATGTCATCCTATTCTGCACTTCCTAGGCCTCATGCAAACAGACATTTTGCCCTTCTCTCCTAGACTCCTTTCCTCCTGGCAGCAGAGTTTTGGCAGAAAAAAATGCTTAACTTGTGTAAATGAGTTTAGGTGTGTCAAGGACTTGGGCTTTATTTCATTTCATTGGCCAGAATAATAATTCTGGCCATTGAAATTAATTAACACTCAAGGGCTAAACACACCTACCGTGTATACAAACCAAAAGGACAGTGTCACGCTTCTAAAATACACGATATTACCAAAAGTATTGGGACACATGCCTTTACACGCACATGGCATCCCAGTCTTAGTCCGTAGAGTTCAATATTGAGTTGGTCCACCCTTTGCAGCTATAACAGCTTCAACTCTTCTGGGAATGCTGTCTATAAGGTTTAGGAGTGTGTCTATGGGAATGTCTGACCATTCTTCCAGAAGCTCATTTGTGCTGATGTGGACGAGAAGGCCTGGCTCGCAGTCTCCTCTCTAATTCAATACAATGGTTAGAGTTGAGGTTAGGACTCTGTGCAGGCCAGTCAAATTCCTCCACCCCAAACTCACTCATCCATGTCTTTATGGACCTTGCTTTGTGCACTGGTCCAAATCATTTGGTCGAGGGGGGTAAACCCTCATTTTGTATTTTTTTTAAAATAACATACATATCAGACATACTTACCTCCCACTGTGCAGTTCGTTTTGCACAGAGTGGCCCCGATCATCATCTTCTGGGTTCCCCCATCAGCGCTCGCGGCTCCTCCCCACATTGGTTAACCCCCTAGGAGAAGCATTTGCATCCATAGACACAGAATGCTGGACTCGGCCCCGCCCCCCGGCGCTTGTGTCATTGTATTTGATTGACAGCAGTGGGAGCCAATAGCTGCGCTGCTATTAATCTATCCAATCAGGAGCTGAGAACTGAGAACGCCGGGCAGAGAGGTAGAGCTTGTCTCTGCTGTGTGAATGAACGGGCTCAGTTGAGTAAAACGGGAGGTGGGGGGTGGGGGTTATGCTCAGTGACAGAAGTTTTTTCACCTTAATGCATAGGATGTTATATCTGCAAAGGGTTGGCCAACTCAATATTGAACCCTACGGACTAAGACTGGGATGCCATTAACCACTTCCCGACCGCCCCATGTAGATATACGTCGGCAGAATGGCACGTACAGGCAGAAGCACGTACCTGTACGTGCCATTCTTCAGGCGCGTGGGGGGTCCGATCGGACCCCCCCCCGGCCGGCGGGGACGGTCGGGATCGCTTCAGGAGCGATCCGGGATGAGGGGACGGCCAGTGGTTTCTGGCCACCCCCTCGCGATCGCTCCTGGCGAATCAGATGCTTCCTCTGTCTGTGTCAATCAAAACACAGGCAGAGGAAGTGATGTCACGCTCGGTGCGCCGGTCTATGTGACCGGAACGCCGAGCTGTCAACATGTACAGGTTAGTGCACCAACAGTACACTGACACCAGTACACATAGGCACACAAAACACCCCCCTGTCACCCCCAGATCACCCCCCAGATCACCCCCTCCCCCCCCAGTCACAGTGTCACTAATTGCAGTGATCATTTTTTTACTGATCACTGCATTTAGTGTCAGTGTGACTGTAATAACTGTCAGTGCAGTTAGTTTTAGGTCCAAGGTAGCCCCCTACCCCCCCCCTAATAAAGGTTTAACCCCTTGATTGCCCCCCAGGTAACCCCTTCACCCCCTTTTGCCAGTGTCACTAAGCGATCGTTTTTCTGATCGCTGTATTAGTGTCACTGCTGTCGCTAGGTAACCATTTTTTTTTTTTTAGGTAACCGCCATGTTTATATAGGTTCATAAATAGGTTTATAGGTCAGGTACCCCCATATTACAACCTAAATAAAGGTTTTAACCCCTTGATTGCCCCTAGAGTTAACCCTTTCACCAGTGATCACTGTATAACTGTCACTGGTGACGCTGGTTAGCCAGTTAGTTATTTCGTTATTTAGGTTCCCCGTCAGGTTTTTATATAGCGTCAGGTACCCCCATATATTACCTAATAAAGGTTTTAACCCCCTGATTGCCCCTAGTTAACCCTTTCACCCCCTTTTGCCAGTGTCACTAAGCGATCGTTTTTCTGATTGCTGCATTAGTGTCGCTAGGTAACCATTTTTTTTTTTTAGGTAACCGCCATGTTTATATAGGTTCATAAATAGGTTTATAGGTCAGGTACCCCCATATTACAACCTAAATAAAGGTTTTAACCCCCTGATTGCCCCTAGAGTTAACCCTTTCACCAGTGATCACTGTATAACTGTCACTGGTGACGCTGGTTAGCCAGTTAGTTAATTCGTTATTTAGGTTCCCCGTCAGGTTTTTATATAGCGTCAGGTACCCCCATATATATTACCTAATAAAGGTTTTAACCCCCTGATTGCCCCTAGTTAACCCTTTCACCCCCTTTTGCCAGTGTCACTAAGCGATCGTTTTTCTGATCGCTGCATTAGTGTCGCTAGGTAACCAGTTTTTTTTTGTATTACTGTTACGGGTGACGCTGGTTAGTTAGCTTGTTTTTTATACTGTCAGGGCACCCGCCATTTATTACCCAATAACGGTTTAACCCCCTGATCGCCCGGCGGGTGATATCAATTAGGTTTTAGGGTCAAATAAGGTCTGCGTCGCCCCAGGTTAGTGCCAGTACCGCAAACACCCACGCGCAAAGCATACACCTCCCTTAGTGGCACAGTATCTGAACAGATCAATATCTGATCTGATCAGATCTATACTAGCGTCCCAGCAGTTTAGGGTTCCAAAAAAAACCGCATTGTTAGCGGGATCAGCCCAGATACCTGCTAGCACCTGCGTTTTCCCCCTCCGCCCAGCCCAGCCCACCCAAGTGCAGTATCGATCGATCACTGTCACTTACAAAACACTAAGCACACATAACTGCAGTGTTCGCAGAGTCAGGCCTGATCCCTGCGATCGCTAACATTTTTTTTGTGGTAGCGTTTTGATTCAGTCGCTTCAGTCAGGAGCTTTTTTACCTGTGAATCTCAAAAAAAAAAAAAAAAAAAAAAAAATAGTTGTCGTTTTATTGTTCTCTCTCTCACTCTATTCTCTCTCTATTGTTGCTCTTTTTTTACTCCATTCTATTCTGCAATGTTTTATTATGTTTTATCATGTTTTATCATGCTTGCTTTTCAGGTATGTAATTTTGTTTACTGTGTTTTAGTGTTAAGCATTTTTTTGTTTTCAGGTGCGCCATTCAGTTGCAACGCGGATTTATTTATCTTGACAGCAACAGCGTTTGCTCCCACGATACATAAAGCCGCGACTCCAACGCTGTAGGAGGTGATTTCACCACCACAGTTAAAAAAAAGAGCATATATGCCGAAGCATGGGGGCAGCAGGGGGGGGGGAGGAGCGATTGGCTCCTAATGCCACGTACATACGGTCGAAATTCCGACCGTGTGTACACGGCATAACTTTTGCGGGAGGATGCCCCCATGCATCGGCATATATAAATGGTGCATGTATGCCCATCATTAGAAGTGGGTGGATGAAGGGAGGTATTCTAATGGTGGGCATACCCACCAATCAATCTCTTTTTTTCGTTCAGCCAAGAGGCTGCATGAAAAAAAAAAGATTACAATATATGTCCAGTATGTTGCTGGACTTTGAATGGTTATACCAGAATGATGCCTGCAGGTTTAGGTATCATCTTGGTATCATTCTTTTCAGCCAGTGATCGGCTTTCATGTAAAAGCAATTCTAGCGGGTAATTAGCCTCTAGACTGCTTTTACAAGCAGTGGGAGGGAATGTCCCCCCTCCCGGATATAAACCGCGCCATTGGGAAATTGGGAAAGCATTTTATCACACCAATCTTGGTGTGGTCAGATGCTTTGAGGGCAGAGGAAAGATCTAGGGTCTAATAGACCCCAATTTTTTCAAAAAAAGAGTACCTGTCACTGCCTATTGCTATCATAGGGGATATTTACATTCCCTGAGATAACAATAAAAATCATAACAAAGAAAAAAAATGGAAGGAACAGTTTAAAAATAAAATAAAAAAGCTAAATAAATAAAAAAGAAAACAAAAAAAAAAAAAAAAAAAAGCACCCCTGCCCCCCCCTTCTCTTGCGCAAAGGCGTACACAAGCGTTGGTCTGGCGTCATATGTAAACAGCAATTGCACCATGCATGTGAGGTATCACCGCGAAGGTCAGATCGAGGGCAGTAATTTTAGCAGTAGACCTCCTCCGTGAATCTAATGTGGTATCATGTAAAGGCTTTTAAAGGCTTTTAAAAATGTATGTAGTTTGTCACCACTGCGTGTTTGTGCGCAATTTTAAAGCATGTCGTGTTTGGTATCCATGTACTCGGCCTAAGATCATATTTTTTATTTCATCAAAAATTTGAGCAATATAGTGTGTTTTAGTGCATTAAAATAAAAAAAAGTGTATTTTTTCCACAAAAAATGCGTTTGAAAAATCGCTGCGCAAATACTGTGTGGAAAAAAAAAATGCAACACCCACCATTTTAATCTGTAGGGCCTTTGCTTTAACATTATATATAGTGTTTGGGGGTTCAACGTAATTTTCTTGCAAAAAAAAAATATGTTTTCATGTAAACAAAAAGTGTCAGAAAGGGCTTTGTCTACAAGTGGTTAGAAGAGTGGGTGACGTGTGACATAGGCTTCTAAATGTTGTGCATAAAATGCCAGGACAGTTCAAACCCCCCCCAAATGACCCCATTTTGGAAAGTAGACACCCCAAGCTATTTGATGAGAGCAATGTTGAGCCCATTAAATATTTTTTTTTTTTTTGTCCCAAGAGATTGAATAATGAAAAAAAAAAAATATATATTTTTTTTTTACAAAAAGTTGTCACTAAATGATATATTGCTCAAACATGTCATGGGCATATGTGGAAATACACCCCAAAATACATTCTGTTGCTTCTCCTGAGTACGGGGATACCACATGTGTGGGACTTTTTGGGAGCCTAGCTGCATACGGAACCCCAAAAACCAATCACCGCCTTCAGGCTTTCTAAGGGTGTAATTTTTTTATTTCACTTCTCACTGCCAATCACAGTTTCGGAGGCCATGGAATGCCCAGATGGCATAAAACCCCCCAAAATGACCCCATTTTGGAAAGTAGACACCCCAAGCTATTTGCTGAGAGGTATGGTGAGTATTTTGCAGATCTCGCTTTTTGTCACAAAGTTTTGAAAATTGAAAAAAAGAAAAAAAAAAATGTTTTTTTTCTTTACTTTCTTCATTTTCAAAAACAAATGAGAGCTGTAAAATACTCACCATGCCTCTCAACAAATAGCTTGGGGTGTCTACTTTCCAAAATGGGGTCATTTGGGGGGGTTTTGTGCTATTTTGGCATTTTATGGCCTTCGAAACGGTGATAGGTAGTGAGGAGTGAAATCAGAAATTTGCACCCTTAGAAATCCTGAAGGCGGTGCTTGGGTTTCGGGGCCCCGTACGCGGCTAGGCTCCCAAAAAGTCCCACACATGTGGTATCCCCATACTCAGGAGAAGCAGCAAAATGTATTTTGGGGTGCAATTCCACATATAACTATGGCATGTGTGAGCAATATATCATTTAGTGACAACTTTTTGAAAAAAAAAAAAAATCTTTTTTATTTTTGTCTTTATTCAATCACTTGGGACTAAAAAAAAAAATATTCAATGGGCTCAACATGCCTCTCAGCAAATAGCTTGGGGTGTCTACTTTCCAAAATGGGGTCATTTGGGGGGGTTTTGTACTTCTCTGCCATTTTAGCACCTCAAGAAATGAAATAGGCAGTCATAAATTAAAAGCGGTGTAAATTCCAGAAAATGTACTCTAGTTTGTAGACGCTATAACTTTTGCGCAAACCAATAAATATACGCTTATTGGCATTTTTTTTACTAAAGACATGTGGCTGAATACATTTTGGCCCAAATGTTTGACTAAAATTGAGTTTATTAGATTTTTTTTATAACAAAAAGTAGAAAATCTCTTTTTTTTTTTCAAAATTTTCGCTCTTTTTCCGTTTATATCGCAAAAAATAAAAATCACAGAGGCAATCAAATACCATCAAAAGAAAGCTCTATTTGTGGGAAGAAAAGGACGCAAATTTCGTTTGGTTACAAAATTGCATGACCGCGCAATTACCAGTTAAAGTAGTGCAGTGCGAAATTGAAAAAAGACCTCTGGTCCTTTGGCTGCCAAATGGTCCGGGGCTGAAGTGGTTAAAAAAAAGAGCATATATGCCGAAGCATGGGGGCAGCAGAGGGCGGAGGAGCGATTTTGCTCCTAATGCCACGTACATACGGTCGAAAAAAGTCCGACCATGTGTACGTGGCATAACTTTTTTGCGGGAGGATGCCCCCATGCTTCGGCATATATATATTTTAGGCACCGGTTGCGTTAACAAAATGTTTTATTTTTTACTATGTTTTTTTTTTGGTATTTGCTTTGCAGGTATGGTATGGTAAGGTCTTACTGTTATACTCTAATGTTACTTTGTTTTAATGTTAACCATTATTTGCTTAGCAGGTACGCCATTCAGTTGCAGCGTGGATTTATTTATCTTGACAGCAACAGCGTTTGCTCCCACGATACATAAAGCCGCGACTCCAACGCTGTAGGAGGTGATTTCACCACCACAGTTAAAAAAAAGAGCATATATGCCGAAGCATGGGGGCAGCAGAGGGCGGAGGAGCGATTTTGCTCCTAATGCCACGTACATACGGTCGAAAAAAGTCCGACCATGTGTACGTGGCATAACTTTTTTGCGGGAGGATGCCCCCATGCTTCGGCATATATATATTTTAGGCACCGGTTGCGTTAACAAAATGTTTTATTTTTTACTATGTTTTTTTTTTTGGTATTTGCTTTGCAGGTATGGTATGGTAAGGTCTTACTGTTATACTGTAATGTTACTTTGTTTTAATGTTAACCATTATTTGCTTAGCAGGTACGCCATTCAGTTGCAGCGTGGATTTATTTATCTTGACAGCAACAGCGTTTGCTCCCACGATACATAAAGCCGCGACTCCAATGCTGTAGGAGGTGATTTCACCACCACAGTTAAAAAAAAGAGCATATATGCCGAAGCATGGGGGCAGCAGAGGGCGGAGGAGCGATTTTGCTCCTAATGCCACGTACATACGGTCGAAAAAAGTCCGACCATGTGTACGTGGCATAACTTTTTTTGCGGGAGGATGCCCCCATGCTTCGGCATATATAAATGGTGCATGTATGCCCATCATTAGAAGTGGGTGGATGAAGGGAGGTATTCTAATGGTGGGCATACCCACCGCGCCATTGGGAAATTGGGAAAGCATTTTATCACACCGATCTTGGTGTGGTCAGATGCTTTGAGGGCAGAGGAAAGATCTAGGGTCTAATAGACCCCAATTTTTTCAAAAAAAGAGTACCTGTCACTGCCTATTGCTATCATAGGGGATATTTACATTCCCTGCGATAACAATAAAAATGACAACTAAGAAAAAAAAAATGGAAGGAACAGTTTAAAAATAAAATAAAAAAGCTAAATAAAAAGAAAAACTAAAAAAAAAAAAAAAAAAAAAAAAAAGCACCCCTGCCCCCCCTTCTTTTGCGCAAAGGCGAACACAAGCGTTGGTCTGGCGTCATATGTAAACAGCAATTGCACCATGCATGTGAGGTATCACCGCGAAGGTCAGATCGAGGGCAGTAATTTTAGCAGTAGACCTCCTCCGTGAATCTAATGTGGTAACCTGTAAAGGCTTTTAAAGGCTTTTAAAAATGTATGTAGTTTGTCGCCACTGCGTGTTTGTGCGCAATTTTAAAGCATGTCGTGTTTGGTATCCATGTACTCGGCCTAAGATCATATTTTTTATTTCATCAAAAATTTGAGCAATATAGTGTGTTTAAGTGCATTAAAATAAAAAAAAAGTGTATTTTTTCCACAAAAAATGCGTTTGAAAAATCGCTGCGCAAATACTGTGTGGAAAAAAAAAATGCAACACCCACCATTTTAATCTGTAGGGCCTTTGCTTTAACAATATATATAGTGTTTGGGGGTTCAACGTAATTTTCTTGCAAAAAAAAAATATGTTTTCATGTAAACAAAAAGTGTCAGAAAGGGCTTTATCTTCAAGTGGTTAGAAGAGTGGGTGACGTGTGACATAGGCTTCTAAATGTTGTGCATAAAATGCCAGGACAGTTCAAACCCCCCCCCCCAAATGACCCCATTTTGGAAAGTAGACACCCCAAGCTATTTGCTGAGAGCAATGTTGAGCCCATTAAATATTTTTTTTTTTGGTCCCAAGAGATTGAATAATGACAAAAAAAAAAAATAATATTTTTTTTTACAAAAACTTGTCACTAAATGATATATTGCTCAAACATGCCATGGGCATATGTGGAGATACACCCCAAAATACATTCTGTTGCTTCTCCTGAGTACGGGGATACCACATGTGTGGGACTTTTTGGGAGCCTAGCCGCGTACGGGACCCCAAAATCCAAGCACCGCTTTCAGGCTTTCTAAGGGTGTAATTTTTTTATTTCACTCCTCACTGCCAATCACAGTTTCGGAGGCCATGGAATGCCCAGATGGCACAAACCACCCCCAAATGACCCCATTTTGGAAAGTAGACACCCCAAGCTATTTGCTGAGAGGTATGGTGAGTATTTTGCAGTTCTCGCTTTTTGTCACAATGTTTTGAAAATTGAAAAAAGAAAAAAAAAATTTTTTTTTCTTTACTTTCTTCATTTTCAAAAACACATGAGAGCTGTAAAATACTCACCATGCCTCTCAACAAATAGCTTGGGGTGTCTACTTTCCAAAATGGGGTCATTTGGGGGGGTTTTGTGCTATTTTGGCATTTTATGGCCTTCGAAACTGTGATAGGTAGTGAGGAGTGAAATCAAAAATTTGCACCCTTAGAAATCCTGAAGGCGGTGCTTGGGTTTCGGGGCCCCGTACGCGGCTAGGCTCCCAAAAAGTCCCACACATGTGGTATCCCCATACTCAGGAGAAGCAGCAAAATGTATTTTGGGGTGCAATTCCACATATAACCATGGCATGTGTGAGCAATATATCATTTAGTGACAACTTTTTGAATAAATTTTTTTTATTTTTTTTTTTTGTCTTTATTCAATCACTTGGGACTAAAAAAAAAAATATTCAACGGGCTTAACATGCCTCTCAGAAAATAGCTTGGGGTGTCTACTTTCCAAAATGGGGTCATTTGGGGGGGTTTTGTGCCATCTTGGCATTTTATGGTCTTCAAAACTATGATAGGTAGTGATAGGTAGTGAGGAGTGAAATCAAAAATTTATGCCCTTAGAAATCCTGAAAGCGGTGCTTGGTTTTCGGGGTCCCGTATGCGGATAGGCTCCCAAAAAGTCCCACACATGTGGTATCCCCGTACTCAGGAGAAGCAGCAGAATGTATTTTGGGGTGTAATTCCACATATGCCCATGGCATGTGTGGGCAATATATCATTTAGTGACAACTTTGGGCAAAAAAAAAAAAGTTTGTAATATTCCCGCAACTTGTGGCAAAATATAAAATATTCCATGTACTCAACATGCCTCTCAGCAAATAGCTTGGGGTGTCTACTTTCCAAAATGGGGTCATTTGGGGGGTTTTGTGCAATTTTGGCATTTTATGGCCTTCGAAACTGTGATAGGTAGTGAGGAGTGAAATCAAAAATTTACACCCTTAGAAATGCTGAAGGTGGTGCTTGGGTTTCGGGGCCCCGTACGCGGCTAGGCTCCCAAAAAGTCCCACACATGTGGTATCCCCGTACTCAGGAGAAGTGGCAAAATGTATTTTGGGGTGCAATTCCACATATAACCATGGCATGTGTGAGCAATATATCATTTAGTGACAACTTTTTGAATACATTTTTTTTTTTTTTTTTTTTTGTCTTTATTCAATCACTTGGGACTAAAAAAAAAAATATTCAATGGGCTCAACATGCCTCTCAGCAAATAGCTTGGGGTGTCTACTTTCCAAAATGGGGTCATTTGGGGGGGTTTTGTGCCATCTTGGCATTTTATGGACTTCAAAACTGTGATAGGTAGTGATAGGTAGTGAGGAGTGAAATCAAAAATTTATGCCCTTAGAAATCCTGAAGGCGGTGCTTGGTTTTCGGGGTCCCGTATGCGGATAGGCTCCCAAAAAGTCCCACACATGTGGTATCCCCGTACTCAGGAGAAGCAGCAGAATGTATTTTGGGGTGTAATTCCACATATGCCCATGGCATGTGTGGGCAATATATCATTTAGTGACAACTTTGGGCAAAAAAAAAAAAGTTTGTAATATTCCCTCAACTTGTGGCAAAATATAAAATATTCCATGTACTCAACATGCCTCTCAGCAAATAGCTTGGGGTGTCTACTTTCCAAAATGGGGTCATTTGGGGGGGTTTTGTGCTATTTTGGCATTTTATGGCCTTCAAAACTGTGATAGGTAGTGAGGAGTGAAATCAAAAATTTGCACCCTTAGAAACCCTGAAGGCGTTGATTGGGTTTCGGGGCCCCGTGCGTGGCTAGGCTCCCAAAAAGTCCCACACATGTGGTATCCCCATACTCGGGAGAAGCAGCAAAATGTATTTTGGGGTGCATCTCCACATATAACCATGGCATGTGTGAGCAATATATCATTTAGTTTTTTTTTTTTTTGTCTTTATTCAATCCCTTGGGACTAAAAAAAAAAATATTCAATGGGCTCAACATGCCTCTCAGCAAATAGCTTGGGGTGTCTACTTTCCAAAATGGGGTCATTTGGGGGGGTTTTGTACTTCCCTGCCATTTTAGCACCTCAAGAAATGAGATAGGCAGTCATAAATTAAAAGCGGTGTAAATTCCAGAAAATGTACTCTAGTTTGTAGACGCTATAACTTTTGCGCAAACCAATAAATATACGCTTATTGGCATTTTTTTTACTAATGACATGTGGCTGAATACATTTTGGCCCAAATGTTTGACTAAAATTGAGTTTATTGGATTTTTCTTATAACAAAAAGTAGAAAATATCTTTTTTTTTCAAAATTTGCGGTCTTTTTCCGTTTATAGCGCAAAAAATAAAAATCACAGAGGCAATCAAATACCATCAAAAGAAAGCTCTATTTGTGGGAAGAAAAGGACGCAAATTTCGTTTGGTTACAACATTGCATGACCGCGCAATTACCAGTTAAAGCAGTGCAGTGCGAAATTGAAAAAAGACCTCTGGTCCTTTGGCTGCCAAATGGTCCGGGGCTGAAGTGGTTAAAGTTCATGTGCGTGTGAAGGCAGACGTCCCAATACTTTTGGCAATATAGTGTATTTTCCTGCACAACTATATAAACCAAATAATGGGTTATCTCCAAAAACACACCATATATAAATGAACAACAATTTACATAACACCAAAGTCTGCAATCTTGCTATAAATCTCAAACAGTTCTCAACTTGTGATATTGTATGTGTCTTCTTTAACCACTTCGCATCCGGCCGTAGCCGAATGACGGCCACAGCGCGGATGCCAAATCCTGGGAGGCCGTCATATGACGGCCTCCCCTTTCCTCGTTCCCTGTGCGCGCTCACGAGCGCGCAGCAGGGAAATTCTGTGTTGGCCGTGTCCCTCGGACACGGCCAATCACAGATCGCTGTAAACGGCCAATAGCAGCGCCGTAAGTTTAAAATAAAAAAATAAAATGCCATCTGTGCCCACTGCCACCACTGCAACCTGTCCCCAATGCCATCTGCCAGTGCCATCCCCAGTGCCATCCCCAGTGCCATCCCCAGTGCCATCCCCAGTGCCATCTGCCAGTGCCATCTGTAGTCAGTGCCACCTGTAGTCAGTGCCATCTGTCATCAGTGCCATCTGTCATCAGTGCCACATATTAGTGCCATCTGTCATCAGTGCCACGTGCCATCTGTTATCAGTGTCACCTGTCATCAATGCCACGTATCAGTGCCATCTGTCATCAGTGTCATGTGTCATCAGTGCCACGTATTAGTGCCGTCTGTCATCAGTGCCACGTATTAGTGCCATCTCTCATCAGTGCCACATATTAGTGCCACGTGATATCAGTGCCATGTATAAGTGCCATCTCTCATCAGTGCCACATATTAGTGCCATCTGTCATCAGTGTCACGTGTCATCAGTGCCCCGTATTAGTACCATCTGTCATCAGTGCCATGTCAGTGTCACCAGTGCCACGTCAGTGTCACGTGTCATCAGTGCCACGTGTCATCATTCCCACGTCAGTGTCACGTGTCATCAGTGCCACGTCAGTGTCACGTGTCATTGTCCTGGTGCTCCAGGGCCTTCAAAAGTGTAATAGGTAGTCAACAAGTTAGATGTGTAATTTATGCTCCTAGAACACGTGATGGCGCTCCCTGCATGTTGGGCCTCTCTATGTGGTCAGGCTGTGGAAAAGTCCCACATATGTGGTATCGTAATAATCAGGAGGAGTAGCAGAATTTATTTTGGGGTGTCATTTGTGGTATACACATGCCATGTGAGAGAAATAACCTATTACAATGACAATTTTGTAGAAAAAAAATAAAAAATACAAAAATAATTCATTTTGCAAAGAATTGTGGGAAAAAATGACAACATCAAAAAGCTCACCATGCCTCTTACTAAATACCTTGGAATGTCTACTTTCAAAAAAGGGGTCATTTGGGGGGTATTTGTTCTTTCCTGGCTTGTTCGGGTCACAAGAAATGAGATAGGCCACCAGTACATCAGATGTGATCAATTTTGTATGATTCGCACCACAGATTGTAGAGTCTGTAACTTTCACAAAGGCCAAATAATTTCCACTAATTTCGGTTATTTTTACCAAAGATATGTGGCAGTATAAATTGTGGCCAAATTTATGAAGAAAAATTAATAATTTCCTAAATTGTATCACAGAAACAAAGAAAAATGCGTTTTTTTTCAAAATTTTCGGTCTTTTTTCAATAATAGCGCAAAAAATAAAAAACCCAGAGGTGATCAAATACCACCAAAAGAAAGCTCTATTTGTGAGAAAAAAAGGACAAAAAATTCATTTGGGTACAGTGTTGCATGACTGAGTAATTGTCAGTCAAAGCGTGAGAGCACCGAAAGCTGAAAATTGGTCTGGATGGGAGGGGGGTGTTGGTGCCTGGTAGGCAAGTGGTTAATTGTGCCTTCACTGTGGTGATTTATTCAAAACAAACTATATTACACCTTCAACCTTTGCACCAGTGCTTGCACCCCAAAAGTGAATACACTCACCAGATGTGCAGACCCCTTAAGTTAATAAGTGGGTCCACATAAGCATTATACAGTACTCCACAACGCTTCCAGGATAGTAGATTGTATTTTCTGATTAATGGGTTTACTCCAGCTTTAACATTAGATCCAATGCCTCACCGCTTGCCAACCATAAAAGCCCACAAAACAAAAGCCAAATAGTGTATTATTTTTATTAGCTAATGACCAAATGTAATAAAAACATTGTGCACTCACATTACATATATAATATATGGGCCAGCATAAATCTCTCTGTCCCCTTAAGGTATGGGTGTCCAAACTTTTTTCAAAGAGGGACAAATTTCATGAAGTGAACATGCGTGAGGGCCAACAATTTTGCCTGACATTCTTTGAACCATTAAAATTCTGTCTAAATGTGTTGGTCCAAGCACTAATTCCCTGCCCAACAAGAATTCTCCTGCCTTTGTGTCTGTGTGTGGTAAAGAGATGAAAAAAACTTAAATTTTAAATAAAGAACTGTGAAGCAATATAAGGGTCAGTGCCCAACAATGCAGCCTAATCAGTGCCCATTTGCAGCCTCAAAAGGGCCATGAATGCAGCACCCCCCATTTCTATGAATGCAGCACCCCCCTATTGCCATGAATGCAGCACCCCCCTATTGCCATGAATGCAGCACCCCCCATTGCCATGAATGCAGCACCCCCCATTGCCATGAATGCCGCACCCCCCATTGCCATGACTGCAGACTCACGATTGCCATGAATGCAGCACCCCCCATTGCCATGAATTCAGCACCCCCCATTGCCATGAATTCAGCACCCCATTGGCATGAATGCAGCACCCCCATTGGCATGAATGCAGACTCGCCATTGCCTCGGAGAGGACAGGGAGGGTGTGGGATGAGCACCAACAGATTACATACAGGAGAATCTGTTTTCTCGGTGGCCTCTTTAATACAAATTCCTGCCTCCTATGATAGACAGAACAGTCGTCCAATGAGAGCCCAGGAGATGGGACTTCCTATTACAGAGGCTGCCGCGTAAACAGAAAATTCTCCTGTATGTACGACACTCGTCCCGCCCCCTCCCTGTCCCCTCCAAGGCAGTCAGCATATATATCTTTTGTGGCCCCCTGATACACATGTCCAAATTACCAGGCGGGCCGTTCGAAACCAGAACCCAGGCCGCAATTGGCCCACGGGCCGAACTTTGGACTTGCCTGCCTTAAGGAAATGCAATATGGCCACCACACCTCCTGACTTTCGATACTTTCAGTGCACGCCTCTACCTTTAAAGTGCATGGCTTACATGCAGAGGAGTTTAGAGGCAGAAAAGAAAAAAACACCAGATGTCCCTAAAAGCAGTGTTAAACACGTCCAGTGAACTTGAGGCCTAAGAAAAACAGAATATGTTGAAACTGGGCGTAGGACCCTTTAAAGATATGTATTCTGCTTCCTGAGCAGATTGGGCTTATGAGCCTTTGGGTCTCTATCTGTTTGCCCTGGGCAGTAGTAGCTGTGTAATATAGAGGGCAGAACATACTGTATATAAACCTTTGAAAGCCAGAGCAATGTAGTAACTTAGAGTGGTTGTAAAGGCAGAAGTTTTTTTTTTTCTTAATGCATTCTATGCATTAAGATAAAAAGCCTTCTGTGTGCAGCAGCTCCCTCAGCTCCCTCAGCCCCCCTAATACTTATCTGAGCCCCATCTAGAGCCAGTGATGTTGCAGGAGTTGCCTGGGATTCCCCTCCTCTTTGGCTGAGACAGCAGCATGGCGCCATTGGCTCCTGCTGCTGTCAAAGTCAGTCAGCCAATGAGGAGTGAAAGGGGGTAGGGCTGGGCCGCGGCTCTGTGTCTGAATAGACACACAGAGCTGTGGCTCGGCTCGGGTGCCCCATAGCAAGCTGCTTGCTGTGGGAACACCCAACAGGAGGGAGGGGCCAGGAGCAGAGAAGAGGGACCTTAAAAGAGGAGGATCTGGGCTGCTCTGTGCAAAACCAATACACAGGGCAGTTAAATATAACATGTTTGTTATCTTTAACAAAAAAAAAAAAAAAAACTAGACTTTAGTATCACTTTTAATGCAGTAACTTAACTTTTATACTCATCATGCTCATTTTTGGCATTATGGGTGCCATTTGATGTAGATAATCTTTATTAATTGCAGTGCTTCATAAATACCGTGCTCATTGCTTGCTTTCACTCATCATCATCCTCATATCAGCCCCCATGTATTAGATAAACTGCAATGTTTACTACAGCAGCCTGTCCCCAAATCTTGTCACTTCTCATTCAGTTGGTTAATTTTAGCGATCATGGGACACCGGCATTCAGGTGTTAGGTAGGGAATATTTTGTGATCTGTTAGTGTATAAGAATTAGGGTGCCCACGTGTCCCGGATTGCCCGGGATTGTCCCGCAATAGACATGTCTGTCCCTGGTCCCGGGCACCTTCATACCGGGACAATACAGTGTCCCGGAATGAAATAGTGGACACAGCCAGTCCTGCCATCCTATTAACTTCATCTGCTGAACTGGTTGCTAGGGCCGGCCCCGCTTGGCGTCTAGTAACCAGTGACGTCACAGACAGTGAGGCCGGGAGCAAGGCCCGCGCCTAATGCTGCCCTGTTGTCTCCACTCTCCACCCACCTTGGCACCACTTCCTTCTCCGGCACCCAGCATGCAGCAGGGAGTCAGAACAGTGTCTCCCGAGTTCCTGACCAGTCCACCTATTGTGTGTCAGCCTGCCTGACTGCTGCTACTGCTCAGGTAGCAGCGGTGGGTCTGGTTACCAGCGAGGAAGCAGGAGTGGCAGAGGCTGTCAGGCTGACCCCAGAGGAGCACGAAGTATCCAGACTCCAGTCCCGGAACTCCTCCTCCCTGCACTTCACTGCAAAGACCAAGAGCAAGTGACACCAACAAGGAGCTGCAGTAAGCCACACAGGCAGGGCTGGTACAAGGGGTGAGTGGAAGGGACACCTGCCCTGGGAGGTCAGTGCATTGGGAGCTTCCATGGTTCTCCTGCCTCATTGACAGGAGTGACTGTCATTCTCCCTCATTTGTGGCACTGTAACGATCCTCACTCTGCCTTATCTCTCACTCTCTTATCTGTGCAGTTATAAATCTGTCTCCTATAGCCTGTGCCATGCCCACTGTGTGCTTCTACACTGCACACACAGTGGAATGCCATCCTAGCTGAGCTCTTCTGAGCAGTGAATAGTGATTACAGAGAACTTATCTTTTAGCAGCAGCCGACAAAGACAAGAGCAGCTGAAAGATCCGTTTTCTGTAATCACTATTCACTGCCTAAGATAGGGCTCTAAAATTCTGAACACCTCCATGCTCCCCCTCTCCCTCCAGTTATTGGATGCTAAGTCCACTGGGGTCCTAACCCCCAGCTCCCAGAGGAGGACAGAACTTCCCCTGTTACACACTTGCTCCTCCTCCAATCTCCCACTGTGAGCTAAAGCCATGCTGCTTAAGGTAGGGGGCACACTAATGTAAAGGGGGGAAGGAGGAGGTCACAGTTATGTAAAGGGGGGTCACACTTATGTAAGGGGGGTCACACTAATGTAAGGAAGGGGTGCTCTTATGTAAGGAGGGGGGCACACTAATGTAAGGAGGGGGTGCTCTTATGTAAGGAGGGGGGCACACTAATGTAAGGAGGGGGTGCTCTTATGTAAGGAGGGGGGGCACACTAATGTAAGGAGGGGGTGCTCTTATGTAAGGAGGGGGGCACACTAATGTAAGGAGGGGGTGCTCTTATGTAAGGAGGGGGGCACACTAATGTAAGGAGGGGGTGCTCTTATGTAAGGAGGGGGCACACTAATGTAAGGAGGGGGTGCTCTTATGTAAGAAGGGGGTGCTCTAATGTAGGAAGGGGGGCACACTAATGTAAGGAGGGGATGCTCTTATGTAAGGGGGTCACACTAATGTAAGGAGGGGGGCACACTAATGTAAGGAGGGGATGCTCTTATGTAAGGAGGAGACACACTAATGTAGGGAGGGGGGCACACTAATGTAAGGAGGGGGTGATCTTATGTAAGGAGGGGGTGCTCTAATGTAGGAAGGGGGGCACACTAATGTAAGGAGAGGATGCTCTTATGTAAGGAGGGGGCACACTAATGTAATGAGGGGGTGCTCTTATGTAAGGAGGGGACACACTAATGTAGGGAGGGGGGCACACTAATATAAGGAGGGGGTGCACACTATTGTAAGGAGGGGGTGCACACTATTGTAAGGAGGGGGTGCACACTATTGTAAGGAGGGGGTGCACACTAATGTAAGAAGCAGGGCACACTAATGTAAGGATGGGGGCACATTTATGTAAGGAAGGACTCTGATGTATGATGAAGAATTAATGAAAGAGGGGACACTGATTATAAAGGGGGACAATGATGTAAGGGGGGACTTTACTGGGAGAGGGCACATTGATGTAAGGAAGGACTCCAGTGTAAGGGAGGACTCTGATGTAAAGGGGGACTATTGTGTGGAGGGAAGACCTCTTATGTAAGGATTTACTTTTTATGTAAGGAAAGACAAGCGACAAGGGGGACTCCTGATTTAAAGGGGAACTATTGATGTGAAGGGAGGGGGGCTCTTGATGTAAAGGTGGACTCCTGAAGTGACGGGGGGATTCAGATTTAAAGGTTGCTAAGTAGTCTATGAAAGGTTTGCTGAAAAACATATTTAATGGGAAAAGTTTTCCTTGTACTGAGTGTTATACATGCCTGATAAGCAGGGCACATATGTAATTTTCTTTCCTTAAATTGCTTGATTCCCAAAGTCAGTGTTGATGGGGGAATCCCTCCCGCAGTGCTATTGTGTTCTGCTAGTGGGGAGCCTTCCTAGCCAGCAGAACACACGATTATTGCTAGCTTCTATAACCACTGGCAGTAATCGCATGTAAAAGATCCAACAGGCAGGTTGTACTCAAGTCAATCGATGGATCGACTTGGTTCAACCAGCCAGCCCACAGATGGATCAAATCTTGGCCCGTTCCTGCAAAATCACATGTTTTCCCATTATGCACAGGAATGTGCTTCCCTTTAGCAGACACACAGCAGTGCCATTGATGGCACCCCTATGCGTCTACTAATGCACACATTTTCATGGGCCTCAGCATCATGCGGTTTGGTGTGGGGCGTATTTTAAAAGGGGTCAGGGACTTTTCCAAGTTTCCTGCATGTAGGGCAGCCTATTGAAATAAAGGGGCTGCCCTAAACACAGAAACATGCATTCTCGATCGCCCCAAAAATTGGCCAAAAAGAATTGTATCGAAAATCATCTTTTTTTTGGGGGGGGGGGGGGTGTCCCTGAATGGAAGTCTGGAAATGTGGTCACCCTAATAAGAATAGACATGAGTGTAGTGAAACTGACCATATTCAGACAAATATACACACATACACACAGTCTTGGGATTCTTTATTTTTTTATTTTTTAAACAGTTCTTATGAATACAACTTTGAATTGAATCCAGAACTTTCTCACCTAACTGGCTGAATCAGAAGTGAAACCATCAGCCTATAGATTCTAGTTTAACATACTGCTTATACAGGTCCATCACATCTAGATCACATTGTCTAAAAACAACTTGGTTTTAGGGTGCTACACCATAAAGAGTTAGGCCCCTTTCACACTGGGGCGGTGAGCCGCGGTGACGGTAAAGCAGCGCTATATTTAGCGCTGCTTTACCGTCGTTTTTACCGCGGTTTTCGGCCGCTCGCGGTGCGGTTTTACCCCCCGCGAGCGGCCGAAAAAGGGTTTAAACACCCCCGCAGAGCGCCGCCGTAGCGGCGCTTTGCGGCGGTATTGCCGCGGTTTTACCGCGGTCTCCCATTCTTTTCAATGGGAAGGAGCAGTATAGGAGCGGTGAACACACCGCTCCTATCCCGCTCCAAAGATGCTGCTAGCAGGACTTTTTTTTTCATCCTGCTAGCGCACCGCTCCAGTGTGAAAGCCCGCCGGCTTTCACACTGGAGTTAAAGGGGCAGGATTTTTTCATGCGGTGAACAGGCGCTATTTTTAGCGCTGCACCGCATGAAAAACGCCCCAGTGTGAAAGGGGCCTTAGTTATTAAACCCCAAAACAAAAATGTAACATATTGGAGCTGAGCAATTTAGCTGTGGTGGCTGCATTGGTTTTCTTTTTTTTTTTATCCTTTATTTCATTTCACCTTGTGATCCAGCCAATAATACACGTCCTGTCTTAGGGTGTCTGTATTCTAGATGAAGCAGTAAATTAGACACCTTTGAACAGCAGCATTGTCAGTTTGGGGAGAAGGTAGTGTAATATCTCGTACACACGATCAGATTTTCCGATTAACAAATGTTGGTTGTGAGCTTGTTGGCGGAAAGTCCGACCATTTGTATGCTCCATTGAACATTTGTTGGCGGACTTTCCGCCAACAAATGTTTGCTAGCAGGTTCTCCAATTTTCCACCAACAAATTTTTGTTGTCGGACTTTCTGATTGTGTGTACACAAGTCCGTCGCACAAAAGTCCACGCATGCTCGAAATCAAGTACGAGCCGGAAGCGCTCGGTCTTGTAAACCTAACGTTCGTAATAGAGATATCACATGACTATTGAACTTACTTTTTATCGGCTCGTTGTACGTCTTTTACGTCACTACGTTCGTAATTGTTGGCCAACATTTGTGTGACCGTGTGTATGCAAGACAAGTTGGAGCCAACAACCTTCGAACAAAATTCCACGGATTTGTTGTCGGAAAGTCCGATCGTGTGTACGGGGCATTAGACTAGCAGACTTGATGAGATAAACTTGACTAACACATTAAAACTGAACTCCAGCTAACACTTCATAAGCAGTTACAACTGTTTTTTTCTTTTGATATAAAGGTTTTACATAAATGAACAAAAAAAGCTAATCACTGTAGGCACCCCTGTCAGTGGTAAATGGTTTGTCTCGACCCTCTAACTGCTACCTTGTCTGGAAGTAGAAACATAAGATTCACTGGCTGGATCGTCTCCGATCACCTCTATGGTCTAGGAGACCAAAAGCAGCGAGCATTTTTGTCAATTTCTGTTTCTCCCGATGTAAACACACTGATCTTGGTGTGATCAGAAGCTTTTAAGGGCAGAGACTAATAGACCCCAGATCTCTCCATAAAGAAAAGCTGTCACTGCCTATTGCTGTCACAAGGGATGTTTACATTCCTTGTGACAGCAATAAAAGTGATAAACAAAAAAATAAAAAACATAAAATAATTAAAAAAATAATGTTTTAAGGTGCCCCATCCCTTTGTGCTCGTGCAGGTCAACGCATAAGTAGGTCCCCAAAAAGTGTCAGTTAGTGTCCGATTTGTCTGACACAATATCGCAGTCCCGCTATAAGTTGCTGATCGCTGAAAAAATTCTAGTAAATTTTTTTTTATAAATATCCCATAGTTTGTAAATGCTATAACCTTAGTGCAAACCAATAAATGCTTATTGGGATTTTTTGTAGCAGAATTCATATTGGCTTAAATTGATGAAGAAATTTAGATTTTTTAAAAAAAAATTAATTGGATGTGTTTTTTTTTGTTTACAAACAATTTTATTCAGAGGAAAATGGTGGTACAAGTAAAAACAGATCACCAAACAAAAATGCATTGTAAAAAAGACGGGACTGAAAATGTGTAGCATTAAACGGATATATTTTATAATGGAAAGTAGAAGATATTATTTATTTATTTTTTTAAATCAATCTTTTTTTGTTCATAGCACAAAAAATAAATACCACAGAGGTGATCAAATACCACCAAAAGAAAGCTCTATTTGTGGGAGAAAAGGACATACATTTTATTTGGGTACAGTGTCACATGACCGTGCAATTGTCAGTTAAAATAAGGCAGTGTTGTATGGCCTGGTAATAAAGGGGTGTAAATCTTTTCCGGAGGTCAAGTGGTCAGAGTATTTTTTTCGAAAAAAAAAAAAAATAGCGTTTGAATAAACGCTGCGCAAATACTGTTATATAAACAATTGCAATCACCACTGTTTTATTCTCTAGGGCCTCTGCTAAAAATATATATAATGTTTGGGAATTATAAGTAACTTTCTAGCAAACAAATACAGATTTTTACATGTAAACAAAAAGTGTCAGAATAGGCCTGGTCATCAAATGGTTAAGAAATATACCACACATTAAACACATACAGTGTACCGAGGCTGGATCAGGGGGGGGGGGGGGGCTGAGGTGGACTGCACCCACCAGATTTTGGTTGCGCCCCCCACCCAAGCCAACATCTGCCCCTTCTACCCTGGACACTGTGCCTGGCACACTGACTAATGCTGCACTTTCCCTACCCTTGCAGTGGTAAATGTACTGCCCGGCTAAGTTGATAATTGCGTAATAAGGGGGCCCAGCGGGGTGGGGTCCCTTGCCTGTACCACTCCTCTCTCATCTATAAAAGTCAGATTCTCCAATCCCAGCTATACATTTTGTGGGGAGGAGGAGCTCTGCTGCCTGTGCCCAGGCTGTGTGCAGTGCAAGGATGAGAGAGGGAGCTCTGCTGAGTGCCCTGCCAGCAGTGACCCCTGTTTTCTGCTTAATGCCCTGTTAATAGTGACCCTTGTCCTCTGCCCTGCCAGCAGTGACCCCCTATCCTCTGCCCTGCCAGATATGACTCCTATCCTTTGCTTTGCCAGCAGTGAATCTTGTCTCCTGACCTGCCAGTAGTGACCCCTGTCCTCCGCCCTGCTGACCCCTTTTCTCCACTCTGCTGACCCCTTTTCTCCACTCTGCTGACCCCTTTTCTCCACTTTGCTGACCCCCTGTACACTGCCCTGCTAACCTCCCATTCTCTGCCCCTCTGAAATTTTTTACTGCACAAGCTAGATCCTGGCCTACAGTATACCCCTAGTCATAACATGCACTATATCTAACTGCATGACTAGACAATTAAAGTTGGGATGGTCATTTTTGGAACAAATTATGAAATATATTCACGTTTGTGAATGTATATATCCAGCCTGTTGGTTAGTCCCTAAGTTTTAATTAACTCAACCTGAATACATTTTATGGACATTTCCAATATTAAACCTATCTGTATTTTAACTAATGTCACATAGCAATGTATAGCAATGATTATTTTTTGTTTTTGTTTACTCATATCTCTAGTTCCTAGGCAGTTAGGATACATTATATAAGCAAATTTATCAATATAAAAAATAGCCTTAAATCATATACTATATATCTTATTTTTGCCATCATTAAAATGCTGGAATTTCACCCTTTAACCTCTACAGTAAGTGCAACAGCAGAACAGCAAAAATGTCAAAATAGTCAGTAGCCAAGTATTTACTTAGAACAGTGACCTGATATTTCCCTATTAAGTTACTACAGAGAGAAAACAAAATGTGTTCCTTTGAGACATATACTTGGAGCAGTCACAAAAGTCTCATTTTAATTTAGTCATAGAGAGTTATTTAACTAGTAATTTCATAACAGAGCAGCTCATCCCAGAGTTATGCCATAAATTACTGAGATATTTGAAAAATGAATTTTCCTTCCATTTTTGCCATATTCAGTATTTGGAATTCAATTTAAATTCTTATAAAGAATAGTGCAGACTAGATACATGAATGATTTTCATTTTTTTCTTCATTTGTTGGTTATAAAAATAAATAACTTGTGATATTCTTTGACTTTTGCTCTTTGTTATCCTTGTATAAAATAAATATAAGCATTATTGGGGTGGGTATACCAATGTGGCAGATGCCTTTTCCAATGAGTTAGGCCAGTCCAAGCTGCATTTTAGTGCATGGCAGGATTTGCAGCCCAGAAAGCCAAAAATGCAGCCTTCTCTGTTCAGAAACAATTGTCTGGAACCTTGCATTAAGCCTTAATGCGAATCCTGTGTCATATTTGCCTACATTTTTACAGTGGCGGGGCCTCGCACATCCACATCACCCTAAAAACATTTAACCGCTTGCCAACCAGCGTACGCCGATTTATGATGGCAGAATGGAATGGTGGGCAAAAGGGCGTACAGGTACGTCCTCTTTAAGAATCGGTGTCGCAAGCGCGCGTGCCTGCCGTGGTCTCCGTGACAAAGCATTTCCCCATTCTGCCTAGTGACAGGACATAGATCACTGCTCTCTGTCATCGAGAGCAGTGATCACTGTTCTGTGTGTTGAAGCCCATCCCCCTCACAGTTAGAATCACTCCCTAGGACACACTTAACCCCTTCACCGCCCCCTAGTGGTTAACCCCTTCACTGCCAGTGTCATTTATACAGTAATCAATGTATTTTTATAGCACTGATTGCTGTATAAATGACCCTGGTCCCAAAATAGTGTCAAAAATGCCCAATGTGTCTGCCATAATGTCGCAGTCCCAATAAAAATCGCAGATCGCCGCCATTACTAATAAAAAAAAAAATTATAATAAAAATGCCATAAAACTATCCCCTATTTTGTAGATTCTATACATTTTGCGCAAACCAATCAATATAGGCTTATTGCGATTTTTTTTTTCTTTTTTTTTTTTACCAAAAATATATGTAGAACAATACATATCGGCCTAAACTGAGGAAACATTTTTTTTTATATATATTTTTGGGGGATATTTATTATAGCAAAAAGTAAAAAATATAGCTTTTTTTTTTTAAATTGTTGCTCTTTTTTTGTTTATAGCGAAAAAAATAAAAAACGCAGAGGTGATCAAATACCACCAAAAGAAAGCTCTATTTGTGGGAAAAAAGGGACGTCAATTTTGTTTGGGTGCAATGTCGCACAACCGCGCAATTGTCAGTTAAAGCGTTGCAGTGCTAAATCGCAAAAAGTGCTCTGGTCATTGAGCAGCCAAATCCTCCGGGGCTGAAGTGGTTAAAGTCAGTTTATATACTTTCAGACTCTCTTGCTGTAAAAAATCTGGTGCTTCACAATCAGTGAAAACATTAATTATATGAAATGTCAGATCAAAATAATAACAGCACATTTGACTAAAGATAATTTCCAAATCATAACCAAAGTTACTTATAACTATTTCTAAGCCTTGGTTCACACTAGTGCAGCTGTGTTTTTCAGTGCATTTTTGTAGTGCGTCTTTGGTGCATCTTTGAATGAATGAATCATTTGTATAGAGCTACAATGCGAACTGAATCGCCTCAAGGCGATGTATTCGTGCTTTTGTTGTCAAGCTTCTTAGAAGAGGTAGGTCTTGAGTTTTTTCCTGAAGGCCTGATGGTTTTCTTCCATGTGGATGTAGGTTGGTAGAGCGTTCCATAGCCGTGGTCCTTGGACAGCAAATCTCCGTTCCCCCTTTGATTTGTAGCGGGATTTGGGAATGAGGAGGAGGTTTTGGTTAGCTGATCGAAGACTGCGATTCGGTGTGTAGTGTTTTATTTTCTCGAGAAGGTATTGAGGAGCGTCTCCATGGGTACATTTGTGGTTGAGGCAGAGGGTCTTGAATGAGACCCGATTCTTTACGGTTAGCCAATGTAGGCTCCTCAGGGAAGGGGAGATGGATTCCCAGGGTTTTTTTTTCTGTTTTCAGCCTTGCCGCCGTGTTTTGGATAAGTTGTAAGCACGCAAGTTGATATTGGGGTAATCCTATGTAAAGGGAGTTTGCGTAGTCAAGTCGTGAATTAATGACTGTTCCAACTACCACTGCTTTGTCCTCCTTTGGAATGAAGGGGGTGGGTCTGCGTAGCAGGCGGAGCAGATGGTGAGAACCACTGACTACAGCTCCTATTTGTGCATCCATAGACATTTCAAAAATGACTCCGAGACTCTTGACCTTGGTCCTTGGGGGGATGGTCTGTCCAAAGATGGTGGGTGGTGTCCAAGGGATCTTGGTTCGGGAGTTTTGGTTTGCATGTAGAATAAGAAGTTCTGTTTTTGATTCACTAAGTTTGAGGGAGCTAGTGGTCATCCAGTCGTCTATCAGAGTGAGGCATTTTTCTAATTGCTGATGATGGTCTTTTTGTCCGGTGATACGAAAATATAATTGCGTGTCGTCAGCGTATGAGTGGAAGCAGAGGTCTGATCTTCTGATGATTTTGAGGAGTGGGCAGATGTATATGTTGAAGAGCACTGGCGACAAGGGTGATCCTTGAGGGACTCCACAAGAGATTGCCTGGGTTTCAGAGGTGAAAGCTCCTAGTTTCACTGTCTGAGAAGGATTTCCTAAGAAGGATGCGAACCATTGTAGATCTGAGTCTGTGACTCCTGCTACTTCTGTGAGGCGGATGAGTAGAGTATTGTGGTCCACAGTATCAAACGCTGCACTGAGGTCCAACAGTATCAGGAGACATGATTCTCCGTCATCTGCTGCTTCGAGGGCACCGTCCCATATCTTCAGGAGTGCTGTTTCTGTACCATGGCCTAGGCGGAAGCCTGATTGTAGAGGTTCCAGGAGTTTGTGTGTGTCCAGGTGGCATTGTATCTGTTGTACTACCGCCTTCTCCATAATCTTGGAGATGTTGTTCAGGCTTGTTATCTGTCTGCGGTGGTTAGGGCCCCGAGGGTCGAGGTTGGGTTTCTTTAGCAGGGGTTTGATGATGCCTTGTTTGAGGCGCCCGGAACAATCCCTTCTTTGAACGATTGATTTATGAGGTGAGTTAGGGTGGGAGCCAAGATGTCGGAGCATTCTTTCAGGAGTTTTGTGGGGATGATGTCAATAGGAGATGTGCTGTCTCTGAGGTTTTTGATGTTTTTAGTGGTATCCGTGGTAATTGGGGCCAGAGAAAACTTTGGTGGTTGTGGGATATTCGTGTTGATATCTTCTTTTCCCTCTGGTTGACTGCGGTTGGATGTTTTTTTCTGATGAATTATTTTCCGAATGTTGTCAATTTTGGTGATGAAAAAATCTGATAATTCATTGCAGAAATCTTGGGTTTCGTTTGCTGGGGGCTCTAAGCATACCGGGTTCATCGACTGAGCAACTATTTAAAAAAGTTCCTGAGGGTGGTTTAAAGCCGATGAAATGGTATTTGAGAAATAATCTTTTTTAGCTTTGAAGATTGCTTTGTGATAATTCTCCGTGAGTCCTTTGTAGTTTGTGTGATTTTCCTTGGTAGGTTTTCTTCTCCATGCTCTTTCAGCTCTTCTGCGTTCTTGCTTGAGTAGCTATTCGTGCTACTCGTGCTTAATGCATTTTTTTGTGGAAGACTGGCTTTTATACACAAAAAATACATATACACGCATTTTTGGTGCATTTCTATTGAAGTCTATGTGGCCAAAATCACACTGCAACTTCAGCAAAGTAGCACACATACCTTTTCAAAACAAATGCACTGAAGCTGCAAAGCATTGATGTGAATGGCCACAATAGAGAATAGTGTGATTTTTTTTTTTTATTGTGCAGTGAAGCGCAGAGGCATAAAAAAACGGGGGCTTTTTATGTTCATTGCGTATATTGATGCAACATTTTAGATAATTTATAAACCTAAATTGCTGAGTCCAGAAAAAAAAACACTTAAAAATGTAACCCCCTATAAGCCTAAAGTGTTATTAAACCCAAAACCAATAATGTAATATATTGCAGCTTACAAATCGCCCTTTTTTTCCTGTTTTCACCTAGTGATGTGGCTAGTAACATACCTCCTGTATTAGAGTGACCCCACTCTGGATTAAAGAGCACGGGGGTCACATTTGGATAGCAGCATTGTCAGTCTGAGGGGAGAGTAAGATGGACTAGCAGATTTAAATACACCACCAAATTGAAGCCAAACTCCAGCTAATTCTTTTTTTGCAGTTACAGCAAAAAGCTATGTCCTTTTGGGATAAAGGTTTTACATGAATAAAATATAGCTGATCTTTGTAAGCACCCCTGGCAGTATTAAATGGTTCATCTCATCCCTGAAAGTGATACATCTGGAAGAGAGCTTGTTCTTTTGAAAAACAACAGATTTACTGGCCAGATCACCAGATAAAAATAGAATAAAGAAAGCCTAAAAAAAATTAATCTAATAGCGCTATCAATCTGAGAATTGGTAAGCTGCAATAGAATAAATGTTTGCTTTTGGGTTTAATACTGCTTTAGGGTCACCCTAACATTTAAAGATGAAAGGTGTCTATGAACCCACTTTCTAGTTTAGAAGAAAACAATAACTGTTTTTAAGTAGCAATGTGCCACATTAAAAAAAAAACATGGTCATAAAAATAAATAAAATTGTCTGTAGGTGTAAAGCTCAGACACGTTTTTAATACCCAAAGTTTTCAGATGAATGTCAAGCCATTCTTAAAGGCAAACCTCAGACACTTTTGGGTTCTCATTTCCCTATTGGCTCATCAATATGATGGGATACCTCACTGGCCAAGAGTAATGTGCAGAAGACAGGAAGGTGCAGGCAAGCTTTGGCATTGGGGCATTTAATAGCGTTGTCTGTCTGAATGGCCTGAAATTTGCTGTTAAAGCAGAGATTAGAGACTGCTGCAGGTCTGTGCTGGCACCTATAGGTACTCGCATTTTATACCTGCATCATTTTTTATTTTTTTATTTCAAGACAGATTCTCTTTATATCATAACTTAAAGTGGTTGTAAAGTCTCTTTTTTTTTTTTTTTAAATAACAAACATGTTATACTTACCTGCCCTGTGTAGTGGATTTGCACAGAGCAGCCCCGATCCTCCTCTTTTCGGATCCCCCTTCAGTGCCCCTAGCTCCTCCCTCCTGCTGAGTGCCCCCACAGCAAGCAGCTTGCTATAGGGGCACCCGAACCAAGCCGCAGCTCCCTGTGTCCATTCAGAAATGGAGCTGTGACACTGCCCTGCCCCCTTCTCTCCTCATTGGCTGACTGACTTTGATTGAAAGCAGCAGGGTCCAATGGCGCCATGCTTCTGTCTCAGCAAATAAAGAGGGGAGTCCCAGGCAGCCAAGGCAATCCTACAACATCGCTGGATCTAGAGGGGATTTAGGTAAGTGTTAGGGGGGCTGAGGGGGCTGCTGCACACAGAAGGTTTTTTATCTTAATGCGTAGAATGCATTAAGATAAAAAACCTTCAGCCTTTACAATTACTTTAAGGTGTATTACTTGAAAATGTTGAAATAAATGTGTTTGTGTGCTTATCACACTAACCCAAAAGTAATCAACAACCATCCGTTCAAAATTAAAGTAAAAGAAAAAAATTAGCTGCTATTGCTCACTGTATAAAAGGATGCTATTTTCATAGATCTCATTGATCTATGGCTTCAGTATTTAGTTACTTACCTGGAACAAGCATTAAGCCCATGATCCACTCAGTAAGCTGTAAAACTATAGAAAGACATTGACAGCCAAGGAGCTAGCAACCTCTAAAAAACAAAAGTCAGGAAAGGCAACTTCCAATATTTTACCATGACAGGTTTACTTTTAAGGATTGTTTTTACATGAAATTTTTTTTTAAATAGGCAGATGCATATGACTGTACACATTTGTTCAACAAAGTCCTCAGATTCTGCAGAAAATATAAACTCTCACGAGGTATACCCTAAAAGAGGACTGGTTCGTGGTCAAGATTTCACTGCATAACGTTCAAAATTCAGTTAAATGTTATAACTGTATTAGGATCTGGATAATTAGCTAATACTAATCACTAATACTAATAAAATACCATTTGTTCTACCTGCTGGTATTATGTTCTAGAATTTGGCATCCTATAAACCTGCATGGCCAAAGTTAGGAGTTTAAAAAAGCGGGCAAAGCCTAATTTATAGTATATTCCTATTTCTATAGCCAACTAAACATAATAACTTATGCCCAAAACGTGTAAGTGGATAAGTACATGAAGCTAACATGGGCTCAGCACTCCACCATCTACTACACTTTAGGATGGGCTGGTATTTTTGATTCTTAGTAGATTTGCAGTGAATATTTAAAATGCATTCATGGGGAGTTACTGACTCTTGGGTACAATTTCTCTTACTACATGTGATAATTGACTAGCATTGTATCTGCATGACAAATATTAATAATCCTAATATTATGCATGCTCTGTTTCCTTAGGTATTTCACAGAACCAAACTTCCAGCATATATGTTATTGATAAAGATTACTACAGTGAATTTTACAACTATCCCACAGTTCTCAAACCAATGCTTAACTTCACTACATATGTAAGTTAACATTCCCTGTGACACATTTTTTTAATGCAATATCTGCATTTGCACACCGTTTTAACCTAGAAGTACTTTTATGAAAGTATTTATTAGAATGAAATAACAAGATTCCTCTTTATCTCACTTGCCTGATGTGTATATATAGAATACATGAGGTTTGGATGATTGGTGGCAGAAGCTCTGGGACGATACCTCCCTTCCGAGATTTCTCATATGGAGACATGGAACTGTTAGAATACCGCACATATAACACTAATGGTCCTTAAACTTTCTCAACAAAGGGCCACTTCACTGTCCCTCAGACCTTTTGGGGGGCTGGACTGCTGCCAATGGGACTAAAAGAAATGCACCAGTGTCAGCGGTAATAAATTATGCACCAGGGCTAGTGGTCAGTAGGATTTTAAAAAATATACCAGTACCTGGAGAAGGAATAATGTACCATTGTTGGTGTTAGTGGAAGTAATGGTGTCCCGTTATTGGTATCAAAGGGAGGTATAATGTCCCCTTATTAGTGTCAATGGGAGGAACATTGCCCCATTTTTGGTGCCAGCGGGAGGATTAGTGTCCCATCAATGGTGTCAGTAGATGAAATTGTGCCCTGACCATTGTTGATGTTAGTGGGCAGAATAGCGCCCCATAGTTGGTGACAGTGGGAGGAATATTTTCCCAAGAACCAGAAAACAAAGGACCAAAATACCAATAGTAGCAATAAGGTCTCCAAATTTCAGGCACTGAGCTGATGGTGAAGCCGCTCTCCTAATCTCAAATTACTGGATAAAATGAAATCTAAAGCACAAAAGCAGAAGGTGAATATAAGGCTACACCATCACAATGAAGCTTGACAAAGAATACTTACATTACTTGGTTAAGTGTCTCAGTCACATAATACTGTGTACTACTGCTTACTCATGTAAGTATGGTAGTGTAGGTGCTGAGGACCCCCTCCATCTGTGCTGGGCACTGCTCCCATTAATAACTGCAGCTGCTTGCTTTACACCAAATATATCACTGCATGCAGTACCCCTATTAATGATGGCCCCCTCAGACAACCACACCTCTCTATGTTCTGACAAACAAGATCATAATTATAGCGATAGCAGGTCATAGCTTTTTTAGGTTATTTAGCCTAGCTTAGCTATGACGATATACTCTCAGATGCGTTTCCTGCTTTTGTGTTCAAACATTTAGTAATACATACTCAAATTGGTCAGATCTGGGATTGTATTTTTAGTAGTACACTATATTACCAAAAGTATTGGGACTGCCTTTACTCGCTCATCCATATCTTTATAGACCTTGCTTTGTGCACTGGTGCTTAGTCATGTTGGAACGGGAAGGGGCCATCCTCAAACTGTTCCCACAAAGGTGGGAGCATGACATTTTCCAAAATATCTTGGTATGCTGACACCTTAAGTGTTCTCTTCACTAAGCTAAGGGGCCAAGTCCAACCCCACACCATGATCCCCCCTCCACCAAATGATTTGGACCAGCGCACAAAGGCAGGCCCATAAAGACATGGATGAGCGAGTCTTGGGGTGGAGGAACTCAACTGGCATGCACAGAATCCATACCTCAACCCAATGGAACACCTTTGGGATGAATTAGAGTGGAGACTGCGAGCCAGGCCTTCTTGTCCAACATCACCGCCTGACCTCATAAATGCGCTTGTTGAATAATGGTCAAACATTCCAATAGCTACACTCTTAAACCTTGTGGAAAACCTTACCAGAAGAGTTGAAGCTGTTATAGCTGCAAAGGGTGGGCCAACGCAATATTGAACCCTATGAACGAAGACTGGGATGCGATTAAAGTTCATGTATCGTCCCAATACTTTTGGTAATATAGTGTATGTAATTATCAGTCTGTTAATATTTTCTAAATTTTGGTTGGTTGGGCGTGAGAGCACTAATTAGCAAGAAACATTTTTCATATTTATTGAAAAATGTATCTCCCTGTGAACGGTTAGGGAGAAAAAATAAACGATAAAATTAAATCATGTGCACCAGTATTTTTGGGAAGATACTGTATATACCAGTGTATGGTCATGCTTATAAAGTATCTATTACTCTTTATGTTGACAATTGACTTTTCTTGTAATATTTTTGCACAGACATTAGTTTTATGTTTGTTTTTGTTTTTTTACATTATGCCCAATATCTAGAACAGAAAACTTTCTGTAACTATTTTAGTAACAATAGCATACTTATGTTGTTTTTTTTATAAATATAAAATAGCGTTTCCTTTTTATTTTTTTCCTCAGCTTAAAATGAAGAGATATGATGGGAGAAACCTGACTGCAGATGATAGAATGAATGATGTTTCTGTAACAATAACTCAGTCAAAAATGTTTTTCACTGAAGGGACTTTTACAAAAATGTCCCCAGAGGAAGAAGGTAATATTGAAATTCAACAGGTTATAACTTACAGTCTTCCTGAAAATGGAACACTTCACATTGAAGTGCCTATAAATGCCGACACAGTTCATTTAAAGATCAAGGTGAGGATTATTTTTGTTCTAATGTGAAATTTCTGAATTATGTAACTTCAAACTTTGGATATTGGCTTTATGACTTGCATATCTCACCTGGAGGGAGAAAAAATATGACGGTCTCCTACCCCTACAGTCCAACATCCCTTCCTTTAACATTGTGATAACTGTACTCATGTGTCTGTTGATTGACTGTAAATGAAATAGTAAAATCTCCCTTAGTTGCCTACACCTTCTAGCAAGTTTTGGTGGGCAGTGAGGCTCTCCTTTAAAAGAGGCAAAATTTTCAAGACGTCAACCACACTCATTGAATGCCAAATAATGCTTCAAAAATCCAAATGTGAATGCACTTTTTCTCAAATTAGAACCACAGACACTTAACCACTTCAGCCCCGGACCAATTGGCAGCCAAAGGACCAGGCCCCTTTTTTGCGATTCGGCACTGCGTCGCTTTAACTGACAATTGCGCGGTTGTGCGACGTGGCTCCCAAACAAAATTGGCGTCCTTTTTTTTCCCACAAATAGAGCCTTCTTTTGGTGGTATTTGATCGCCCCTGCGGTTTTTATTTTTTGCGCTATAAACAAAAATAGAGCAACAATTTTGAAAAAAATGCAATATTTTTTGCTTTTTGCTATAATAAATATCCCCAAAAAATATATAAAAAAACATTTCTTTCCTCAGTTTAGGCCGATACGTATTCTTCTACATATTTTTGGTAAAAAAAAATCGCAATTAGCGATTATTGATTGGTTTGCACAAAAGTTATAGCATTTACAAAATAGGGGATAGTTTTATAGCATTTTTATTAATATTTTTTTTTACTAGTAATGGCGGCGATCAGCGATTTTTATTGTGACTGCGACATTATGGCGGACACATCGGACATTTTTGACACATTTTTGGGACCATTGTCATTTATACAGCAATCAATGCTATTTAAATGCATTGATTCCTGTATAAATGACACATGCAGTGAAAGAGTTAACCACTAGGGGGGGGGGGGGGTTATGGGCTGATCGGCTTTCCCGATGACAGGGAACAGCCGATCAATGACAGGCAGGAAGCGCGTTCTTCAGCTCCGTGACCCGATCACGGGACACCAGCGGCCGGGGTCACGGAGCTCCCGACCGGGTCGCGAGCGGTTAAAGAAAAGTATCTTCTGTGCAAAGAAGGCCAAACAGCATTTAAAATAAATGAAGACAGACATGGATTGTCATCACTCACTTGCAGAGAATGACCTACTATTATAAGATAACAAATTCCATGTGGACTTCCTTCAACAGATTCAACATGGAGAGAAAATATACCAAATAAGGCAGTATGGCCGAGTCTCTAATTCCATTTAAAACCACATATAAAAGTTACTTAAAATGCCCAAAAAAAATAAAAGAGGCATCCAGCCATGTTGGTTCTATGATGTTATAGCATAGAGATTCCACCCCATCAAGCTTTTTTCAGAGCTTTCCTAAATGGAAATATGAAGTGCGGATGCCACAGAAAATTCAGGACTGAAAGATATATTTACTGCAATTCTGCACATTGAGGGTTATTTACGAAAGGAAAATCCACTTTGCACTGCAAGTGCACTTGAAAGTGCAGTCGCCCTAAATCCTAAGGGGTAGATCTGAAATGAGTGGAAGCTCTGCTGATTTTGTCATCCAATCATGTGCAAGCTAAAATGCTGTTTTTTATTTTCCTTGCATGTCCCCCTTGGATCTACAGCGACTTTACTTCCAAGTGCACTTGAAGTGCAATGTGGATTTTCCTTTAGTAAATAACCCCCATTGTTTTATCTTTTTATCTACCCCTCCTCTTAAACGCAGTTTGAACTTCTTTGTACAAAAGTGGTCTTTTGCTATTGGTAAGCGGTTTTTATTGCATTCACATCATTTTTGGAGCACTATTACACACAATTGAGATTCAACCCTCAAAGTACCGCTGGATAATATACTGTACTGAACTTTGTGAAAACTTTGCTGTTTCTATTTCTTAATACAATGTTCCCATTGCTCATGGATCAGATTTGCAGACTAACTGCATCTGCAGAATAGAAAAAGCATACATTATTGCTAGCTTTAAAATGTATCCCTCTTATCGATCTACCCTATGTTAATTTCATTTTCAAGCAGATGGATGATCAGGGGAAGAAAGCAATTAAAGGAATACATGAATACATGAATGCATGAATGTTATAAAATGTAAAAAATTGTTATGTTTTTTTTAGCTCATTTTAAGTGCAATGTGTTACTAGATATCTTTTTTTTTTTTCAATTATTCAAAACAGTTGTATATGCAATGTGTTTAACAATGTGCATTTTGATATCTGCCCATAGGGATGACTATGAGTAGTTAGCAGACTTGCGGTTGAGAACAAGTAAACATACATATCTGACTGTACATGTAGCCAGAAAATGACTGCATTCAGACATTGGTGTGGTCAGGCCCCATTAGGAACATGCCTGATAGTGATCCATTTAAATTCAGTGAGACTTTTTGATGACGCACACAGTAGTATGTGGCCAGTTGGATAATACTTCTGGCATGTTTGCGGCCAACTTACTTAAGTGTTTCTGTATTACAAAGTTATTGGCAGAGTGTTAGTAGAATTGTGCAATATGTAGATATTTGTGTCAACTGTTAATATTCCTACTAATTAGTATGGCATTTCTTTGATCCTGTATGCCAGATTCCTGGTCCTGCAGTATCATTATACTGTATGTGGATGATATAGGATTTACTTTACACGCAAATCTCACTTTTCTATTGGGAAAAAGGAATAATCCTTTGTTGACCACATATTTTTTTCAACATATTGGAAAATCTCTGTTAATAATACCAAGCACTTTGAACAAACCCCAGTTCCCTGGTTTCTTGGATGCTAAATCATATATGACCATTTATTGCAATTTGTGCATGGATTATTCACTTCACTTTAGAAAATCAGGTGGTGCATTGCTAAAGTTAGGCTGGTTGTGAATAATTGATAACAGTGTATGAACCTACAGACTTGTATACAAATGTACTGTGCTTATCCTACAAATTCTACGATTTTACAGACATCCACCAATATTCTAACAATAGACTATCAACTTAAAAATACAACTGGCCAACAGACTCTTCCTCTGATAAGTGTACCTGCTCTAGTACAACAACCATTCTTTTTATCACCTGAATTTTACCAATATTACCAATTTCATCAGATCTAGATTATAGTTTTAAAGCTATGCCTCAATTAGGGTAATGTTTAGCTAGGTTTAGGTACCATCATCCATATAATTCTATAGAAAAAGAGAGCCTGGGGGTATAGGTAGCATTTTGGTAGCATATTAAAAACAAGAATACAATTTCCAAATTATGTTCAAGAAAAAACTTTTGGGTCTCATTCACATGGGTGGCTGGTGGGCTATAAAAATAGGAGGTAGAGCTGGGGTTGTACTGACTTACACTCTTAATGTGTAATGGTGGCCAGACGGGGGTTACAATTATACTCTATGTTGCATTCAGTGGGCAGTGCCATTGCCAAATGCCATACATTCAAGTACATGAGGCTATGCCACAACCCCAAGTCAAATGCTAGGCCAATGGTCATAGTGCAGTATTACAATAAAAAATTCTTATTCAACTGCAAAAAAAATAACTTTTAGAAGGCAGCAGTATTGCCTTCTAAATGCCTGGTAACAACTCCTGTACCAATCTTCAAAAGGAGAGACACTATGGTTGAGTTTTTCAACTCTCAACTTAAAGGTGAAAATCACCCATGCTGGCTGATGCTGCTCCCAAGTAATCTCCGTATATTTCCTCCAGTCAACTTTCGTATGGTACAGTCAAAGAGTATGTAAACTCAACATATCATATTCCTGATATGTGCCTGCTGTACCATGTACAGTGCCTTGAAAAAGTATTTATACCCCTTGAAATTTTCCACATTTTGTCATGTTACAACCAAAAATTTTAATTTATTTTATTGGGATTGTATGTGATAGACCAACACAAAGTGGCATATAATTGTGAAGTGGAAGGAAAATGATAAATGGATTTCAACATTTTTTACAAAATAAATATCTGAAAAGTGTGGCGTGAATTTGTATTCATTCAGCCCCCCCTGAGTCAATACTTTGTAGAACCACCTTTTGCTGCAATTATAGCTGCAAGTCTTTTTAGGTATGTCTCTACCAGCTAGAGGGTGAATTTTTTGCCCATTATTCTTTGCAAAATAGCTCAAGCTCTGTCAGATTGGATGGAGAGCGTCTGTGAACAGCAATTTTCAAGTCTTGCCACAGATTCTCAATTTGATTTAGGTCTGGACTTTGACTGGGCCATTCTAACACATGAATATGCTTTGATCTAAACCACTCCATTGTAGATCTGGCTGTATGTTTAGGGTCATTGTCCTGCTGGAAGGTGAACCTCCGCCCCAGTCTCAAGTCTTTTGCAGACTCTAACAGGTTTTCTTCTAAGATTGTCCTGTATTTGGCTCCATCCATCTTCCTATAAACTCTGACCAGTTTCCCTGTCCCCGCTGAAGAAAAGAATCCCCCCAACATGATGCTGCCACCACCATGTTTCACGGTGGGGACGGTGTGTTCAGGGTGATGTGCAGTGTTTGTTTTCCGGCACACAGTGTTTTGCCTTCTTCCACGTGTTTGCTGTGTCCCCCACATGGGACACAGCAAACGGGACTTCTTTTGGCTTTTTTTTAACAATGGCTTTCTTCTTGCCACTCTTCCACAAAGGCCAGATTTGTGGAGTGCACGACAATAGTTGTCCTGTCGACAGATTTTCCCACCTCTCTGCAGCTCTTCCAGAGTTACCATGGGCCTCATGGCTGCTTCTCCTTAATGCTCTCCTTGCCCGCCCTGTCAGTTTAGGTGGACAGCCATGTCTGGGTAGGTTTGCAGTTGTGCCATACTCTTTACATTTTTAGATGATGGATTGAACAGTGCTCCGAGAAATATTCAAAGTTTGGGATCATTTTTTATAACCTAACCCTGCTTTAAACTTCTCCTCAACTTTATCCATGACCTGTCTGTGTTCCTTGGCCTTCTTGATGCTGTTTGTTCTCTAAGGTTCTCTAACTAACCTCTGAGGTCTTCACAGAACAGTTGTATTCATACTGAGATTAAATTACACACAGGTGGACTCTATTTACTAATAAGGTGACTTTTGAAGGCAATTGGTTCCACTAGATTTTAGTTAGGGGTATCGGAGTAAAGGGTCTGAATACAAATGAATACAAATGCACGCCACACTTTTCAGATATTTATGCTGAAAAACATTTATAATTTCCCTTTCACTTCACAAATTGTGTTGGTTTATCACATAAAATCCCAATAAAATAATAAAAAATTTTTTTCATAAAAAATGTGGAAAATTTCAAGGGGTATGAATGCTTTTTCAAGCTACTGTATTTGTATGAAAAAGTATCCTGTTGTCTTTGCATTGCTTCCTTTGTGTGACATACCTGGTCATCCTGCCAGTCCCGCTGCTTTCCTATTACCCAGTGAGATAACTTGGGGGTTGTTTAGCTAAAATAAAGCACTCACCAGAGAGTTCAATCCATGCCAGATATGTCTTTCCAGGGCTTAAAGGGCCATTTTTATTTAAAACGGAAAGAAAAGTTCACAGCAAACAAATAGCTTCCCTCGCAAGGGGGGTTTCCACTATCAATACGTACATAATAATATTCAGCCTTTTGGTTTTCTTTGGTAGCCCTGCTGCTCTGACTCTCGTGGAACATTACTGTCATGATCACTTAGTGCCCCTGTTCCTCATTCCAGCACCAGGGTGTTGGCTATTGCTTTTCCCCTGTCTGTGTTCACCTGCAAGGTGACTGATCTGATCAGTCACCTGATATAAGCAAACCGAACACTCTATCCCTTGCTTGTGATAGAGACAGATAGAGCATACACATGATCGGAATTTCCAATAGAACGTTTTTCCGTCTGAAAAATTAAGAACAGGCTCTTAATCTAAAGTCCATCAGAAATGCCGAAAAGACCGATGGGCATACACACGGTTAGAAAATCCGATGAAAAGCTCCCATCGGATAGTTTCCATTGGAAATTCCGTCCGTGTGTACGCGGCATAAGGCTTGGACCTTCCTCTGTCCGGGACCAGACAGCACTTCTCTCTGCTCTCTTGCAACAACATAGACTGCTCGGGAGAGTGGAGTCCAGAATCCAAGTTCTGATTACCCTAAGAACCCTAGGATCCCAGAACACACCTGAACCATCAGTGTGCCTGTTGTCAGTTGCGGGACAAGGTCATCTAGAGCCCAGGGCAAACCTACTAAACTGTGCCCACTCCCCCAAGATGTATGAGCATTATATGTCAGTAAAAATTTCCCCCCAAAATTGAGCACTGCATGCTCTAAGCAAAAAGTTCCTCCAGTACAAATCTGCCCCCCTGCTAAAATCCCCACTTCCAGTACAAGTCTCCCTAAATCCCCCTAAACAAAAAAAGCCCCCTCCCAGCACAAATTCCCACTCAACACCCCATCTAAGCACAAATGCCCCCCTCCACCACACACTACATTTCCCTTCCTAGCACAAATACTTTTCAATCATCCTTACAAGCACAAATCCCCCCCAAAATTCCCAGCCCTACCATGTCACCTCTTGAAGCACAAACCCCCAAATCCCCCCTCCTAGCACCAATCCTCTTCTCTCATCTCCCATCCCAACACAAATCCCCCTGAATCACCACTCCCAGCACTTCTGCCCAAATTTCTCCTCCTAGAACAATTCTTACCCTCTGCCGTCCCCCCCCCCCCCCAAAAAAAAATTCTGCCTCTCAACACAAATCCCCTCCCCCAATCTCCATGCTGAGCCCCCCTCACTGTACATGATGCCACCGTTCCCAGGGAAACCGCCCCTCCTGCCCACCCCTTGTCCTGGCCCTGCCTGTTGTCTACCAAATCTGACCCAGACTGCCTTTTAACACTGTGACAGGGCACCCCACTGTCACATAAGATAAATTCTGATAGGTTGATATGGCTTATTACATGTAGGAATTATCACTTAAGAATTAATAACTGATGTTAAATAAAGTAAATTAGGTGGCTTCATTTTTTAATTATTCAAACTATTTTGCATAATTAAATCAAACAGTACCCTGTTTCATTGAAAATAAGATCTACCCTGAAAAAGACCTAGCATGAGTTTCTGAGATGGCTGCAATATAAGCCCTAACCCGAAAATAAGCCCTAGTTAAAGTCTTTGTAAAATCATGTAATCCGTTCTGTAAAAAGATTATATAATGTACAGTGTGTCTTCTTGTGTAACTTTATTGTGGAAAATACCCTATTTACTGCGCCACTGGGCGCTCACGTGACCAGCCGTAACTCTTCTCCTCCCAGCTGACGTCAGCAGCCCCTCCCTCTGCAGTGCTTGGAGCGGGCTGATGTCAGCAGGGATCTTGGCCTCTCTCTCTGCAGTATTTGGAGTGGGGAAGAAGAGCTCCGGCGGGTCACGTGGGTGGCACTATAAAAAACATATTTTCCACAATAAAGTTAGGAAACACACTGCACATTATATAATCTTTTTACAGAATAGATTACATGATTTTACAAGGGCTTTAACAAAGGTTTATTTTTGGGATTACAGAATTTCACAATGCTGACTCCTGAGCTGACAGGGTGAATTTTTTTTTTTTTTTACATACCGTAAATAAATAAGACATCCCCTGAAAATAAGCCCTAGTGTGTTTTTTGTAGCCAAAATTAATATAAGACCCGGTCTTATTTTTTGGGGAAACACGGTAGCAAGGTTCTCTTCTCATCTACTGGCTGTACTGGCTTTCACAGATGCATGTTGTGTGATAAGTCTTAAATGTAACTGATGTTTTCAATGTAATTTTCCCTAGAAAATTAAACCTTTATAAGGACTATCATGTTTTGTAGATGCATGCACCTTTCATCCTTGATGCTCTTATTAAAAGCCCAATATAATGTCATTAAAGTACATTTTAGAAGGAATAGAAGGTGTTCACTTTAAATAATTTCAAAGTATAACCTGTTTATTTTCTGCAGCTATAAGTTTCTCAGTGCTCTCTGGCAGAAAGGGGTGACTTAACCTGCCCAGATATCTGGCTAAACTTTCTCTTTGTCATTGCCAATGTGATTATAATTGGTTACTATTCCAAATGTGATACCTCAACTTTCGAAAGGCATCTACTTACTTTTTTTAGTGCCTTTCAGTGGTTTGTAGCCTTAAGATGGAGCTAAACTTAACTTTCTTTCAATGGTCCCTGTCCTTCACTGGCACTGTGATCTCCTTCTGGGTGCTGGTCTGCAGCCGTCTTCATTGGTGCTCACAAGTTGCTCCAAGTTCATACGTTTTTTCTAAGATGGAATCTCTGAATCTTATGGAGAGCATTTACCATACCATTCATTTACCTAATGCCAGCTTTCCACAATAAATGGGATTTTTGGACCTAGTTATGGAATAGTACCCTTCTTATAACTGAACCTTTCTACCCTTGTTCTCAACCTATATATATATATATATATATATATATATATATATATATATATATATATATATATATATATAATTTAACTAATTCCTGCTGGCCTTTGAAGCTCAGCCCTATATGCCTATAAATGCTTACACTCCTTTATCATTCCAGGCACTTTTTCTATATCCTCCTTTTCTTTTACTTTTTTCTGTTTCTCCTATGTCCCTTTTATGATTTTAGAATTGTTACTGAGTACAACTTAGACTTAGTACTTTTCTAGAACAAAAAAAAAGGTCAGCCTGTTCACATTGAACATACAGTATAATTAAAATCATCCGAAATCAATGTATATCATATTTGGTAGCACATGACTGGCTACGTCAATGATCCATAAACATTTAGTAAATCAACCTCATTGCACCACTGTAATGCCCTGTACACACGGTCGGACATTCCGACGACAAAATCCGTCAGATTTCTCACAAAGTTGTTGGAAAATCTGATCATTCTGAACAAGGTGACGTCAAACACGTACGCCGGGACTATAAATGGGCCAGTAGCCAAATGCTTTAGTCTCTTAATTTATTCTGAGCATGCGTGGCACTTTATCCGTCGGAATTATCTACACGCGATCGTATTTTGTTGTCAGAAAATTTTAGGTCCAGCTCTCAAACTTTGTGTGTCGGAAATTCTGACGGAAAAAGTTTGATGGAGCCCATACACGATCGGATTTTCCCACAACACGATCCGATCGCACATTTTCCGTCGGGAAAGTCCGACCATGTGTACAGGGCATTAGACTTGTGAAAAGCCACTGATAGCAGTACAAATGTGTCCCAGATCCATCCAGTGCTTTTACTGTTAGTTTAAAAAGAAAATTATATAAGTCCAGAATTTTTTAATGCTATAATAACGTACCATAATTAAGGAATTAAATATAAATTATATATAATGTTTGTGTGTTTATATTGCATATTGTTTTTCAGGCAGTATTTATGGAAAGTGTGAATTCAATTGATGTTGATGATTTATTTAATTCACCAAATAAAGTATATCTGCAGGCCCAAAATGAAAACAAGGATGTAAAGGTAAGCCATACGGGAGTTGTTTATTTAAAAAAAAAAATAAAATAGAACATGTTGGTGATTTCTAGTTCTTTTTCCATAAATAGTTTTATTTATGATGAGGCATTATTCAGTAATATTCACCAAAGGGGAAGCACACTTTTCAGGTAAAACCACTGACTGTCTCAAAATGAGTCATAAAAGTCCATCAAGCTTAGATCATGTGAACAATGCATAACTGTCATTAGTAAAGTCAACCACACCTGGTCCTAGGTCCCATAGCTTATTCCTTATGAGTAAATCTTTAAAAGGAAACTCTAAAGGTTGAGGATTGATTTTGTTGTTCTTAAACATGTATTGGTGTGTAAACTGGGTTATGTTTGTAGTTATTTAAAACATTTGTATTACAAATAATCATTTACTACAGGACGCATCACAGATAAATAGTGTTTTTTTTTTTAAAAGGAGAGTACAGCAAAAGCAGCTTGCATTTAGACTGTTTCTCTCTAACTGAAAATCTGAACAGAGCCATACAGAGCAGAAGGAGGTGGATGAGTCCCTTCTTAGCCTGGTAAATGTGAAAACTAACTTGCAGCCCCACCTGCTTTGTGGAAAAATAAATATAAAAAATTCATATGTAATATTTCTTACCCAATTAAAAGTATAATATTTTTGCAATTATATTTTTTCAGTTCTGAAAAGATAAAGAAAATATATCACATAAAAAAACTTATAAATTCTCTTCATGGTATTCTTTGTAGCAATAGCATTGGCCTCCTTTAAAAATATTAAATGAATACTTGGTGTGCTTAGGAACTTGCATTTATTCTATTAAATGTGGAACATTACTGTCATGATCACTTAGTGCCCCTGTTCCTCATTCCAGCACCAGGGTGTTGGCTATTGCTTTTCCCCTGTCTGTGTTCACCTGCAAGGTGACTGATCTGATCAGTCACCTGATATAAGCAAACCGAACACTCTATCCCTTGCTTGTGATAGAGACAGAGTTACCTGCATTGTTCCCGATCAAGCCTCCTGTTTGTCTGCCTTGCTTTGCGGTTGGATTTCCTTGTGTATGACCCGGATCGGATATTGGACTATTCCCTGAACTCAGCCTGCCTTTCACCTAGACTGCCATTGGATCGGATGTTAGACTATTCCCTGAACTCAGTCTGCCTTATTACCTTTACCGTCTTAGAACCACGCTATCTGTCTGCCAAACTGCAAGTAGTCAGTTGTTTGCTCTGTTCGCATCTGCTCTAGTGTGGTGGCCAGGCACTATAGCATTGTGTATAAGTCCTGGGAGCAACCAAGTACTGTTAGGCCTGCTTGCCTTAAGGAAAAGGGGGCTGCTATAGTGTCTGACCACCTGCATTGAGGTAGACGTGACATTCATGACATTATCACAAGCCTTTAACAAACATTTTCTGTCAAGATGGACACTGCACAGGCCAGTTTATTTGCTGAAGAAATTTGCAAACTGACACGCCAAGTCCAGGAACTGTCTGTGCATGTAAACGCACCTACAGCAGTAAAGCAGGAGCCAGAGCCCAAAGTTAACCCGCTTGACCGTGGTGATCCCCATGTGTTTTTTAACTTTAAAAATGGTTGTATGCTATACTTTAAACTCAAGCCACACTCCTCTGTTTCTGAAGCACAGCGGGTCAGCCTGATTATTACATGGTTGCAGGGGGATCCCCAGTCTTGGGCATTTAGTCTCCCCACAGATGACCCAGTCAGAGGGTCAGTTGAAGCCTTACGTTTACTGTATGATGATCCCGACCATGCCCATTAAGCTGAAGCTAACATTAGGTCACTACGCCAGGATAAACGCACTGCTGAACAATACTGTTCTGATTTCTGCCACTGGGCACCTGACTCAGGGTGGAATGACCAAGCTCTAAGAAGCCAGTTCAGGTTAGGCTTATCAGACTCCATCAAAGACTCCTTAGTTCACTGCCCTGAACCAAAGTCATCGAATTAAACCATACAAGTAGCCATCCGTATAGACGGGCGTTTACAGGAAAGGCATACAGAGAGGTTTGTTTTTTTGCCCCTTAGTACGCTGCCCACCTTTTCTTCATTTCCTGAGCCCTCTCAGCCTCTCCAGGAGGATGAGCCCATGCAAATTGTTGCTACCCATTTATCCTTAGGGGGGGAAAAGGCTAGAAGGAGATCTCAGGGTCTATGCTTATATTGTTGCAACCAGTCAGAGTCTAGTGTGGATGGGGTCTGCTTCTACAGACCATACTGTGTCTGTTTCCCTTAGAGATGGTTTATTTGTTTCTGCACAACTTAGTTATGCTAAGTTTTCTCACCACCTCTCCGCTTTCATTGATTCTGTTGCTGCTAGCAATTTCATTGATAGGGACCCAGCACACAGTCTACAGATACTGGTGACTAAGGTGCACAGACCCTTCTCAGTCTTAGCTGTTGGTAATTCCCCCTTGTCCATGGGTCTGGTGACCTTGTGTATGGTACCTATTACTCTGACCATTGGGGAATTTCACAGGGAGACATTCAGCTTTTACCCAATCTCTTCTCCTGCTTATGCCCTTATCTTGGGGTACCCCTGGCTTAAACTTCACAACCCGCACATAGACTGGGCTGCAGAGGAGATTGGGTCCTGGTCCCAGACCTGCATCCAGAATTGCATTAAAACCACTGACCAGTTGCCCATGTATAACTCTTGTGTGGCCAGAACCAGTCACATGCCTTTATATGACTCTGTTATAACTTAGACACTGACAAGCCTATTGAATTCTCTACAGGTCTCCAGCCAATTGCCACAGCCTGAACCCTCTCTTCCTAGAAACTGAGCTTGTCCATTGTCTCGTAGCCTTGAGCCTTGTTTGGAAACTTCCTCTAAAGCCTCAGTAGTCAAGCCCCCTGGATTACCCCTACCTTTGCCTGTCGCTAAACTCCCTTGGACTAACCACGCTATCTATCTGCCAAACTGCAAGTAGTCTGTTGTTTTCTCTGTTCGCGTCTGCCCTAGTGTGGTGGCCAGGCACTATAGCACTGTGTATAAGTCCTGGGGGCAACCAAGTACCGGTAGTCCTGCTTGCCTTAAGGGAATGGGGGCTGCTATAGGTGAAGCACACAGTAGCTAGCTATAGTGTCGGACCACCTGCATTGAGGTAGATGTGACAATTACTAAGTGACTACAGTGTAATAATTTTAAACATTCTACTCCGTTAAACTAACACTGTCCCATACTATGACTGTAGTACATTTTTATTCACAGCTTAAACATTTTGATATTTGTTTTTTTATTTAATTTATTTCACATGCGAGATCAACTGATTTCAAACAGCAAATTTAATTATTTAAAGAAAATGTATGTTTGTGACATTTATTAACCTTATATACAGTATAGGACCTACAGTATTATTCAGGCTTTATCATATAGCCCTATGTTACAGTTACTCTACAGACTAGCATTTACTTTAAATGTGTAAATTTAAATGTAATTATTCTTTATGTATTTATTTTTTATCTAGGTCGGCATTCCATTTAATCTGGATGTACAGAGCAACATCCATTTGGATGAACTAAAATATCTGGTAATTTAGCATGAATATGAAATGAATTAATTAAAGCCAAATTCCATGAGAAATGTAATAAAAATAATTACACTGCAACTTAAAATGGAAAAATAAGTAAACACAGAGCAAGCAAAAAATAACAAAGTGTATCAGAGTCCGCTGTTCCCTTATATAATATGATATTCAGACATAGACATAAAAAAGTCAAGGAAACACTTTACAACATTATGTGTAAATACATTAAAATCAATGTGTTATAGGTTTATTAATCGTTATCTCTTTCTCCAATCACCACCACAAAGATCTCTAAAAAAATCCCTTGCCATCACCTCATAAAATGTCACTTATGATATATTACTGACCTCCAAATTATACGCATGTGTCTGATAGTATTTCTCCATGACATCAAGAAATTCCAACTCCTTCTTCATTCCTCCTTATCTTGACTTTACACGCTGGTTTATGTAATGTAGTACTCTGAAAAGACAGAGAATTCTCGCAATAGTAAAGTACCATTTAACATTTTTTCAAGTATTAAAGCAAGAAAAAACATATACTGTGTGCTCCTAGTTCAACACAGACTATGTATGACAGCACCCAAACACAATAGTTTATAAACAGATACAAGTTATATAGTAGCAAATAACTAGCTACAAAGTTCCAAAGTGTGATGGCCTCACAAGGTCTTACCCTACGTGTTTCATCATTGGATTTTTTCAGGGGTACATGGGTAATATGCATCATCAGATTTTTATGCCAACTCCACTATGCATTGTCAGTGATGCTGCATCATAACTGTGCATTCACACCAGTGAAATGCACCCTGCCTGCGATCAGATGTAGAAGTGTGTATTTTAACACCTTTGAATCACTAAACTGAAATGTATGTAGACTGACTTTCCTTATCTGCATACTTGTTACAAATTGGTGAATCAAAAAATATTTATGCTAGTGGATCAGTATAACAGTTAGGCCCCTTTCACACTTATACGACTTGTCCCACGATTTGGGACTGCAAAGTAGCATGACAAGTCGTTCCCCATGATTTCCAATGACAGCCATTCATATTAGTACGTCTTCAAGTCGTTCCGACTTCAAAGTAGTCCCTGCGCTACTTTGGTCCGATTTTGATGCCACTTAAACAGGCATTCTTTGAAATCGCGGCAAAATCGCGCAATTGTAGTCGCACAAGTGTGAAAGGGGCCTTAGGCAGCTGGAATTTTCAGAAAGACAACAGATTCTGTTTCATTTAAAACATAAATTTTGTGTAAAAAATATGCTTATTCTATCCCAGTATGCTATAAAAGTACTAAATGTTTTAAGAAAAAAGTTCACTTAGGCCCCTTTCACACGGACGGGCCGTTCAGATCCGCCTGTCAGTTTTGACGGCGGATCTGAACGGGCGCTCCATGTTACTCTATGGAGCGTCGGATGTCAGCGGAGACATGTCCGCTGACATCCGACCCGGTCCGATCCGCCAAAAGCAGACGGATGGCCACACGTCCAGATCCGTCGCTGGCGGATCGGATCGGGTGAGATCGGATGAAAACGGACACACTGTCCGTTTTCATCCGATCTCTCTATAGAGATCAGCGGCGCTCGCAAGCCCCTCCCCGCTCAGTGAGCGGAGAGGGACTTGTCATCCGCCGGCTCAGCGGAGATCAACGGAGAGATCTCCCGCTGAGCCGACGGACAGAGGCGGACTCCGTGCAAGCGGAGTCCGCCTCGTCTGAAAGGGGCCTTAGACATATGGGTTTTTCCACACGAGGGATGCATCATACTAACTGTAAGGTATGTCCTTTTGTGATGATTTTTCTGTTTGCATTTTCAGCTAAACATAGGCTTTAACAGAAAGTAAGGCAAACTGTTTTTTTTTTTTTTTTTTTTTTTTTTTTAAGTTACCAAAGTTTAAAGTGTTCAATAAATACAACCAAAAGAAAGCTCCATCTGTCTAAAAATAATTTTAAATAATATATTATTTTATATTAACCACTTAAAGACCAGCCGCCGCACTGTACTGCGGCAGGTTGGTTCTCCTGGGCGAATCGCTGTCATTGTACGCGGCCACTTTAAGACCACTAGGGGGCACACACGCACCGCCGGACGCCTGCGATCGCTCCTGAGAGAGAGAGAACGGGGATTTGTCAATGTAAACAGACAGATCGCCATTCTGTCAGAGGAAGATAGACAAATCTGCTGTTCCTAGTGATTAGGAACAGCGATCTCTCTCCCCCTCCAGTCAGTCCTATCCCCCCACAGTTAGAAACACCTCCCTAGGGAACACTTAACCCCTTGTTTTCCCTAGTGTTAACCCCTTCCCTGCCAGTGAAATGTATACAGTAATCAGTGGCTATTTTTAGCACTGATCGCTGTATAAATGTCACTGGTCTCAAAAAAGTGTCAAAAGTGTCCGATCTGTCCCCTGCAATGTCCCAGTCCCGCTAATAAATCGCTAAACATCGCCATTACTAGTAAAAAATAAAAATGGGATAAATCTATCCCCTATTTTGTAGACGCTATAACTTTTGCGCAAAACAATCAATATACGCTTATTGCAATTTTTTTTAATTTTTTTTTACCAAAAATATGTAGAATACATATCGGCGTAAACTGATGAAGAAATAATTTTTTTTACATTTTTTGGGGATATTTATTATAGCAAAAAGTACAAAATATTGTTTTGTTTTTTTTTCCCAAAATTGTCAGTCTTTTTTGTTTATAGCCCAAAAAAAACTAAGAAAAAATGCAGAGGTGATCAAATACCACCAAAAGAAATCTCTATTTGTGGTAAAAAAAAGGACATAAATGTTGTTTGTGTACAGTGTCGCACGACCGCGCAATTGTCAGTTAAAGCAACGCAGTGCCGTATTGCAATAAATGGCCTGGTCATTAAGGGGGGCAAATCCTTCCTGTCCTCAAGTGGTTAATATATTATATATAAAATAATTTACCAGCAGAAGGATGGAGGTTCTCATTCCCCTAAAGAGATCTTCAGTGAGACCTCATTTAGAATACTGTGTCCAATTTTGGAGACCTCATTTACAAAAGATATTGATAAAATAGAACAAGTCCACAGATGGGTAACAAAAATGGTGAAAGGTCTGGAGGATAAAACATATCAAGAGAGACTTTAGGAACTTAAAATGTACAGTGTAGAAGAGAGAACGGAAAGGGGAGACATGATTTAAACCTTTGAATATATCAAGGAGGTAAATAAGGAGGAAGAGGGCAGTATTTTCAATACGAAACCAAGATTAAGAACACAGGGACATGACCTCAAAGTAACTGGAGGAAAGTTCAAAACGGGGGCGTACATACAGGGATCACAGTTGCAACCCAGCCCCATTCTCCAGGTGGCCTGTGTGGACCCCTGTACACCTGGCTATGAGGGGTGGCATATACAGTACTAATCCCCTCCATTAAAGTTAAATGGAGGGGATTGGTTCTTCTACATGCCGCACACCCTCCCTCTTTATCACCTCCTGCTGTGATCAGGCTCCTGTCCCTTCCTTGTCTTAATGATTCCTACTGATCACTGACTCTGTTCATTCATAACTGAAGCATAGCAAACTGTGTTTACTATGCTTCAGGTTTATGAATAAACTGGAAGTTCTGTACAGAGCTATTCCCATCCATTCATTCTGTGCTGCTGAGGCTGCAGGGTAGGAGATTGAGGGCTGTGTCCTTAATATCCTTTCTCTGTTTCAAGGGTGAAACATCAGAGGTCTGTTTCGACTCCTGATATTTCACCAAAGCCCCCCCCCCCCCCCCCCCCCAACGGGTTTTCTAAAAAATTGTACAAAATACTAAAAAATACAATTGAAAAAAAAAAAAGATGGTAAAAAAAAGATTCAAAATAAAAAAAATACTGTCACCAGTGGCGGAACTACCAAGGTTGCAAAGGACCCTGGCATGCAGCCACCGTGAGTGCTCATTATGGTTTCTTGCATCGGGGCCCTGGAGATTCTAGTTACACCTAGTAGAGGTAGTGAGTCTGTCAACAGTAGATGGTTTCAAACACAGATCTATACAAAAAAGTGAAAAAAGAAAAAACATGTAATAATAAAAAATAAAAACAAACAAAAAAAACAGTCAGACTCAATGGACCACTTGGTCCTTTTTTTTCTGCCATCACTTTTCTATGTTTCTATAAGTTTGGGTACAGTATTGACAGAGTGATTGTCCATCAAACTGCCACAACAATAGAAACTGAAAATTGAAGAGGCCTAGTAATGAAGGAATATTACAGGCTGATACTTGCATAGTTAAAAAAGTAATGTTCTAAAAGTCTGTCATGGCACCACCTCTAATGAGTTGGAGCATGAGCTACATATTGTACTGCATATGTGAAAACACAGAGGTTACTTAACGGCTTGCCGACCAGCCGCCGCAGTTTTACTGCGGCAGAATGGCGCAGCTGGGTGAAACAACGTTACCTTACATCGCTTTGTCTCTTGGCCACTAGGGGCACTTGCGCTGCCAGTGACATTTACACAGTAATCAGTGCATTTTTATAGCACTGATCGCTGTATAGTTGTCACTGGTTTCAAAAATGTGTCAAAAGTGTCCGATGTGTCCGCCAAAATGTCGCAGTCCAGATAAAAATCACAGAATAACCCCCATTGTGTTTTTTTTTCAAAATTGTCACTCTTCTTTTGTTTATAGCACAAAAATTAAAAAACGCAGAGGCAATCAAATACCACCAAAAGATAGCTCTATTTGTAGGAAAAAAGGACTTAAATTTTGTCTGGGTAAAACCGCGCAATTGTCAGGTAAAGTGACGCAGTGCTGAATTTCAAAAAATGGCCTGGTCATTGAGCAGCCATATCTTCCGGGGCTAAAGGGGAGAGCAGATACTGCTACTTTTGACCTGAAATGTTCATTGTATTTAGAAAATGCAGGTCATGGTAAGGAATCTGCAATGTGTCACAGATTTCTCTTCTGCCTAATGCTGCAGAGAGAACTCTGTGATTGGAGTTTAGGCTGGTCCCATGACTTTGACAGGTCACATGACTGGGCTTTCCTCTAATAATTTTTTTTTTAAATTACAAAAAAAAAGGGGCTAGGCACATTTTAACCACTTAAGCCCCGGACCAATTTGCAGCTAAATGACCAGGCCCCTTTTTGCGATTCGGCACTGCGTCACTTTAACTGACAATTGCACGGTCGTGCGACGTGGCTCCCAAACAAAATTGGCATCCTTTTCCCCCCACAAATAGAGCTTTCTTTTGGTGGTATTTGATCACCACTGCGTTTTTTTTTTTTTGCGCTATAAACAAAAATAGAGCGACAATTTAAAAAAAAATGCAATATTTTTTCCTTTTTACTATAATAAATATCCCCAAAAAATATATAAAAAAACATATTTTTTCCTCAGTTTAGGCCGATACGTATTCTTCTACATATTCTTGGTAAAAAAAAATCGCAATTAGCGATTATTGATTGGTTTGCGCAAAAGTTATAGCGTTTACAAAATAGGGGATAGTTTTATAGCATTTTATTAATATTTTTTTTTTTACCAGTAATAGCGGCGATCAGCGATTTTTTTATTGTGACTGCGACATTACGGCGGACACATCGGACATTTTTGACACATTTTTGGGACCATTGTCATTTATAGACCAAAAAGACCCCCTAAATGGGACTTTGACAGACCACCAACACATGCAACTAAGCTATAAAATATAGTATTTATTGGTGCAAAAAAATGGATAGTAAGCGATAATAAGCGTCTGGATAGTAACAGTACGCAATACAGTACAAACAAAGAACAGAAAAACATAAAACAATAAGATAGCACTTAAGCTCTCATAGGGGATTTGATACCCCAAACCGGACGCGTTTCCAGTTAATTTTGTGAATTTTCATTAGGGGTGGAGAGTAAACTGAAGTACAGTATAATAATCACTTGCGATGGAGCCAATATTCAACGAAAGATAGAGATATCAAATAATCATGGGTACAGCTGGACCTTGGCACTGGAACTTCAGTGTCAACCATAAAGGTTGGAACGTATATCCATAGAGGGTGCAAAATTTTGTTTATACCCTCGTATTAAAGGGGGTAAAATAAGCCCTTATCAAAACGGCCCAAAAGGAACCAAGCCCCAAATGTGGCCCACAGGAGATCCCCTGTATGTTTGGGATCCTCAGGGTAAAAGGCCTAAACACAAGACCAATGCAGTGTGGCGTCCAGGTTGTAGTGCTGGCTTGCTTGTCATTTATACAGCAATCAGTGCTATTTAAATGCACTGATTCCTGTGTAAATTACACTGGCAGTGAAGGGGTTAACCACTGAAGGCGGGAAGGGGTTAAGTCTGACCTATGTGTTTTTTTTTTTTTAACTGTAGGGGGGTGTGGCTTGGCGTGTGACATCACTGATCGTCTTTCCCTATGACAGGGAACAGACGATCAGTGACAGCCTCACTAGGAATCACTGGGAGAGGTTTGTTTACACTTACCTTTCTCCTCGTTCTTCAGCTCTGTGACCCGATCGCGGGACACTGGCGGCGATCGGGTCCCGCGGCCACGGTCACGGAGCTGAGGACCGCGCACGCAACCCACAGCTGGGCTCTTAAAGAGCAACGTACCTGTACATTGATGTGCCCAGCTGTTCCATTCTGCCAACGTAAATGTGCAGGAGGCGGTCCTTAAGTGGTTAAAGCAATGATATGCCCATAGTAAGGCCATATCACTGTTTTTACTTTATTATGATGACGATGAAAGCTTCAATTGTATGAGGTTGCTTCTCTTAACTGCTCTAAGCAGATTTTTACCAGTGTAACTATAAAAGTAATGCAATGTTGACCAAGGCAAGCCTTAAGCAAGGCTTTCCTTTTACAGTTGTTTCTGTTTTTCAGGTTATTTCCCGGGGTCAGATAGTACATGTCGGTAAGGAGAATGCTATGTCATTAACATTGAATCCCCAAAGCTCATGGACTCCGGAGGCATGTTTAGTTGTTTATACGACGTTGGATGACGGGACAGTTGTTAATGATGTTACCACTCTCTCTGTGCATCCCAACTTTGAAAATAAGGTGATCTTTGTTTTTTGTGTGTTGTAAGTCACCATATGTACCATTTATTATTACATTAAGGTGTATCTACAGACAAAATTTTTTTTGTAATATTAAATCCAGTAGGTAAGTATTATCACCATTGTTTTTTCGCTCTCTGTGTCCTCATTTGGAAAATTCACTCTCTATTTGTCCTAGTAACCATTATCGCTGGCACTGAAAGCATGGGGAAAATCCAACATTTTGCAATATCACTGAAACAGAAATACGGTTTGAATCTTCCAATGGTTCACTTGTTCTGGTGACAACTATCTAAGAGAGGATTTTCCTCACTTTGGAGAGATTTCAAACATTTGTTGTGGATTGATTATTCACTATTCTTGGTAATACATTCCACAAGGTGAACTGGTAAGAGGGTCTTTCCTGTTTGCAGAGTAGCAGATCTTTTCTGGAATCGGCCAGCTGGCAAGTACCCCTTTTGCTATCTAGTAAAGTCATGCAAATCATAGCTTTAGTGATGTGCCTGGGCTTCTTGACATAAATACCTTCCCTGTGACATTGCCAATATAGACATCCAAGAGACCCCTTGACTAGCCCACTTATTATGTTATCTTATTATTATGTTAGACCTAGAGCAGATAATGCAACCTACAAAGTGAATTGGAGGCTATGATTTGCCCAGTTACAAGCAAAGTAGATGAAAAATGAAAAAAGTGGTTGATTTAGTGAAGGCAAATGGGCTGTTCTATTTGCAATGAAGTTTACCTTAGCTTACTGATGTGATGAAAATGCTCTTTGCGAAGAATATACAATCATATAAAAGAAAAAATATATATATATTTCTGCTTGCACAAAACTAGAAGATCGAAGTTAGCAGTGCTTCCCCTCATTCACTAACCTAAGGATAAATACCCTAACAAAATGAACAGCCCATTTATCTTTAGTAAATCAACCTAAAAATTTCAAATTTTTCATAGCTGTCAAGCTAAGGATCATGTTTGCAATGGTAAAGTAAAAAATGCACCAGTACATTATGTCACATTAGAATACCATGTTTCTGTTTTTTTTAATGAATGGTAATATATATATATATCTTTAATGTTAACTATCTTTACATGCCTCCCATTTCAAATTCTCTAAAATAACCATATTACTTGCAGATTTTTGTTTCTTGGAACAAGGAGAAAGCAAGCCCATCAGACAGTGTTTTACTAAAGATCAACGTGACTGAGTCAAATTCATTGGTGGGGCTTTCAGTTGTGGACAAAAGCGTGAAGTTACTTGGGGACAGACAAGAAATTACTACAAAACGTGTGAGTTCACATTGGTTTTCATTTATAAAACAGATTTTTTTTTTTTACAAAGATATCATTGCTCAAGCCTATACAACATTCTTAGAGAAAAATAAGCAGTGAGTACTGAACATGAGATGGTTCTATCATATTTTGGGTCCTTTCACACGGGGCGGATCCGTATTGATCCGCCCCGTGAAGATCCGCTGCTCAGCGGGGATCGCACAGCTGTTCCCCGCTGAGCCAGCGGATGACAGGGCGGTCCCTGCACACTGTGCAGGGACCGCCCTGTCAGATCTTCACTCTCCCCTATGGGGGATCGGATGAACACGGACCGTCTGTCCGCGTTCATCCGATCCGCTCTGCAGACGGATGAAAAAATAGGGTTTTCCTCCGTCTGCAGAATCGGACAATTGCGGAGGCAGACAATAGCGGGTGTCAGCGGATGCTCATCCGCTGACACCCGCTGCCCCATAGACATGCATGTATGTCCGTTTTTTATCCAAAAACGGATGTGTGAAAGGGGCCTAACTTTTTGATTTGAATATCAGCTACCAGCTGTTTTTAATTAATGCATACTGTTTAGATCTACACATTTACCACCATTTATTTTTTAACAATGAAACATATATACACTATATTACCAGAAGTATTAGCTTGCCTGCTTTTACAAGCACATGAACTTTAATGGCATCCCAGTCTTAGTCCGTATTGTTCAATATTGAGTTGGCCCATTCTTTGCATCTATAACCGTTTCAACTCTTCTGGGAAGGCTGTCCACAAGGTTTAGGATTGTGTCTATGGGAATGTTTGATCATTCTTCCAGAAGCGCATTTGTGAGGTGAGGCACTGATGTTGGACGAGAAAGCCTGGCTCGCAGTCTCCGCTCTAATTCACCCCAATGGTAATCCTTTGGATATAGGCCAGTCAAGTTCCTCTACCCCAAACTCGCTCATCCATGTCTTTGGGCACCGCCACTTCTTTTTTTTTTTTTTTTTTTTTACAATGCCGCTTATGTGCCATTTCTTCCCACTCCCTAAAGTGTTTTTAAACCCTAAAACACAAATTTAGCTTAAAGTGGAGGTAAACCCGAAAATGTTGTTTTTTTTTTTTTTTTTTTTTTTTTTTTTTTGTGGCACAATATAGAGTATGGGATTTCAGATCAGCTGTGCCCAGTCTTGCCACAAAGAGTTAATCCAGCTCCGAGCAATTCTCATATCTTTTTTTCAGTGAAATAAACCGGACAAACTGACAAAACTTTGTCCGTTCTTCCCCCTTGCTGTGATTGACAGGTGATTTACATATCTCGTGCACTAGCCTAAGACATGCATTATGTTTTAATTCCCACCCTCACTCCTTTCTTCAGCAGCTCTGCAAGGATTGGCTGTTCCACACCTCAGCATGATTTGGCATGCTGAAGTCATGTGGGGACTTTTCTGAATTTTGACTGGATGTTAGTGATCATAGCAGAAGTTCAGTGTAAGAAATACACAGGAGAAAATGCATGTTGATAATGGAAATGTGTAGAGGTGGGCGGGTAGTCTACTGACATCATGACTCCACCCACTGAGCCCTGGAAAACAGACCCACCCACAAAATCTGCAGTTTTTCGGGTCTCATAGCAATACAGAGGGGAGACATTTGACAGATAAGTATACATGCAGGAGGCATGTATATCCTTCTAGATAACCAATATTGCAGTAGTTTAGAAAGGATGAGAGTGGGTTTATATCCACTTTAACACATCCATAGTTGTGATGACTGCATTCATTTTTTCTTTAGGTTTTTGCTTTTATTTCACCTTGTGATCCAGCCAGTAACACACTTCCTATCCTGTCCTCTATTTGTGAAGGAGCAACGGAGCCACCCTTGGACAGCAGCACTGTCTGGAGAGGGTTGTGTTAGATGCACTAGTAGATTTAGCTGTAGTAACAATTTAAAGCCAAACTCCAGATAACACTTTTTAACCACATGCCGAGTGCCGATTTACGTCAGCAGAATGGTACGGGCAGTCAAAAGGGCGTACCAGTACGTCCCTTTGAGAATACCACCCGGCTGGCGCACGCCTACCGCTTGCTGTGGGAGCTCGCCCGCAGGTCCCGTGAACTCGATGTTCGCCGGCAGCCCGCGATTGTGCTGAGGAGAGGCAGAACAGGGAGATGCCTATGTAAACAAGGCATTTCCCTGTTCTGCCTAGCATCATGACAGGGATCTACTGCTCCCTGTCATCGGGAACAGTGATCTCTGTCATCTGTCTCTGATGAGCCCACCCCCCCCAGTTAGAATACACTGAGGAAAAACACTTAACCCCTTGATCGCACCCTTGGTGTTTAACCCCTTTCCTGCCAGTGACATGTATACAGTAATCAGTGGCTATTTTTAGCTGTGATCGCTGTATAAATGTCACTGGTCCCGAAATAGTGTCAAAAGTGTCCGATTTTTCCACTGCAATGTCGCAGTCACGATAAAAATTGCAGATCGCCACCATTTTTGGTAAAAAAAAAAAAAATGTATAATTAAAATGCCATAAATCAATGCCATATTTTGTAGACGCTATAACTTTTGCGCAAACCAATCAATATACACTTATTGCGATTTTTTTTTTTTTTAACAAAAATATGTTGTAGTATACATATCGGGATAAACTGTGGAAGAAATTAGTTTTCTTATATATTTTTTGGGGATATTTATTATAGTAAAACGTAAAAAAAAAAAAAAAGCTTTTCTTTCAAAATCGTTGCTCTATTTTTGTTTATAGAGCAAAAAATAAAAACTGCAGAGGTGATCAAATACCAAATAAAGAAAGCTCTATTTGTGGAGAAAATTTGTTTGAGTACAACATCGCACGACCGCGCAATTGTCAGCTAAAGCGACGCAGTGCCGAATCGCAAAAAATGCTCTGGTCAGGAAGGGGGTAAATCGTTCCGGGGCTGAAGAGGTTAAGCAGTTACAGAAACAGTTTTTTACTCTTTTGGCAGACAGGTTAATTAAATGAGTAAAAGCTGCCCTTTGTGAGTACCCATGCCAGTGTTTGTTAAACTAAAAAAAAAAAAAAAATGGATCCTGTTCCCTTAAAGCTTGTTGAACAGCACAGTGCTTGTGCTGTGTAATTTGCCCCCCTGAAATACCTGTCTGACCCTGCCTGGTTAAGAACCAAAAGACCAACAGAATTACATGGCGCACTCCAGATGGGGCTTATAGAAATGATAAAAAAGATAAAAAATTATTGTGACTTAGTCACACAATAGGGCAGTCTTATTTAGTCTACTGAAATAGTGAATCCATGTGGGGAGAAACATAAAACTATCCTTAGTGGTTGCCGGCTTGAAGAGGAGCTGCAATGTGGAGAAAGACAAAAAGCAGTGCCATCCAAGTGTAGAAGTAAAACATTTTAATATTAGAAACATTAGAGTAACACTCACAAGAGAGAGATTAAAACCAGCATGTGCATAATGGGATCTTCCACTCGGTCCCAGGTAGGGTGCTTTGTGTTTCTAGTTTCAGGGGCTGCCTCGGATCCGGCCTCACTGGTGCCTCCCAGCGCTTCCAGAGGACTCAGCGGGCTCACGGACACTCAGAAGCACGGGTGACGTCACTGTCAGGTACAGGACCAGCGGGCGTGGCACGTTTTTGGAGCATGCATGCTCCTTTCTCAGGCTATCCCCAGGCTCGGTCCTCAATATTGCTACTGGATCAGATGAAAAAAAATCCCGAAATGACTCCTATGTTTAGCCTCTTCACGCCAGCCTTCCCAAACACCCTGTTTACATGATTTTATGGCTTAAACCACACCTCAGTGACAAATATCCTGCTGTCAATGATTTGCCCAGAAGGCCATATACCGGCTGCCATTATTTTGCACAAAAGGTAATTTCTTCCCTCCTCCAGCATGTTCTGGCAGTGAGGGAGAGGGTTGGAGTGCTGGTGTTGGTAAGGAGGGGAAGTGTTGTGGTAATGACAGTGAGAAGGAAGAGGGTTGGGTGCTGGCAGTGATAAGTAGAAGACATTTTTGGGGGGTATATTTAATTTCTCCCTGATACAAGGGGATATCTGGAAATCTACCATCCAAGAGTGCCCAAAGTGTGTCACCTTTTCCCAGCATTTCCTAATGTTCGTATTAGGTGAAAAAGTGCTGAATGGAAATCACACGTGAACACTCCTTTGCTCCAACACCAAACATATCCTCTTACCAGAGATATCAGACCTCTAATGTAAAGGTCCCCAACACAAAAGGACTATCCAGGGATACTGCCAGATGAACCCCTCAGGCAGGCATCACAACTCTTGAAAACAACATAAATGGACCATGGAGAGAGGAAAAGGACAGACTCATAGTGCAATACTGTCACACACAGTTTTATTATAAAAAGCACCAATTGGTACTTACATGAGAAAAAATTCAATACAGCATGTATCAGCCAAATGCTATCTGCCAGCAAGCTTGAAAGTAGCAGCCACTCAGACTCCATTCAACATGTTTTATTGTTAAAGAACATCTTCACTGGCCAGTGCCTTGGGCTTCCACAGGGTTCTCGCTCTTTGAATTGGTATATAGACAGAGAACTTGGGAATTACTTGACCTAGTAAATGAAGAATGGGAGCGTGATTACACCCTGCACATAGGGTTCTAACCTGTCCGGCATTCACCCGGACAGTCTCGGTTTTAAATCATGTGTGCAGGTTTCAGTCCGCCTGAAACCTGGACACATTATTCAAACTGGACTGTGGCTTTTCATGCTCCAGCTGGCCCATGTAGCCTCTCTGTCACACCTGGACACCTAGATAATGCCCCCCTGCCACCCCTCTTTGTTTAGCACATAACGTGCCCATCCGTGTCCTCTGTGAAAGGAAAACTACAAGTCCTGACAGTCTTTGCTGTTGACGGATTGTAGTTTTCAATGAATTGCCACGGCACTGTGAAGTACTGTTGTAGTTCATTCATGCTTTCTGTCAGATTGTATATGCTTGCCTGTACGATGTACAGGCACATAGATACAGTGACAGATCTGCAAAAAATGTGCATTTATAATTTTTTTGTTAATCTAAGCATATTTTTGGAGTACAAGAATGCTTTTGTTTTGTTTTTTAACAATGCCCCTTGAAACCCCTCCCACTGTTAACACAATTTGGCAACACCCACTGTTCAATGCCACATGCTCCTTGGGGCACCAAAAGCTGTCCCAGGTCTTTTAAAATTCTATAGTGTATACTACAAAGAAAATGCACTGCTAAAGTGTTTGGGTTTAGCTTGAAGAAAAAGTGGCAACCCTACCTGCCCAAGAGTGTGTTAAATGTCTCCCAAATGCAAGACAGAATAGCAAATATAATGACACTGGGCAGGGAACATCTGGAAAGGGCCTGGGGGGCACAATGGTGGGTTTAAAATAGGTCTGTTAAAGTAAAGAACTTCCAAATGGGTAATCAAATGGCGGTGCTGATTCCCACAGTGGAAAGTAATTTCCTGGCCAGATGGCAAGGCCAATTTGGGATTTTGACTAAAACGGGAGCTGTGAATTACAGAATTTATCAACATGGATCTGCTGCCCTCTACTGTCTGTATTTGTAAATGCCTGTAAATATATTACGTATGCACTTCCTGTCTCTGGGTTGTTGGGTTGAAAACCCCATAAGAAGGAAAGGAGAGAAGAAGAGAAAGTCTAAGACACATGTTCTGTTCATGGGAGAGTTGTTGCTGAACCCAGACCATACAGTGCATACAGGGATTACTAGGCAAGTGCCGGATCAGGAGATAATGCACAAAGGCAAGAAATGGCACCCACATCCCTTTAATTATATAATCAAATTTCAACATATACAGGTTTTTACGGTGCTAGATCTTAAAGTCCTTTAAAAAGGTTTTTTTGCTTATTATGTATCCATTTAAAATCACATTAAAAAGATATACAGTTTTACTTTACATATACAGCAGAACATGTTGATGTCTCATCTTCTTCATAAAGGGTACACAGATGAACATAAAAAAATCATAGTATGTCTAGCTCCAGCAATTACGCGTGCTCAGAAACGAAAGATACACTGAAAAGAGGGGGGATTAGCTACATAGAGTATCTCCTAGCTACAGAGAGAGGGAGTAACACAAAACTGTTTCTGTAACTGCTTAAAAGGTGTTAGCTGGAGTTTGGCTTGAGTTTGGCTTGAGTTTTAGTGTATCTAAATTTGCTAGTACAGCTAACACTACCCACCCCAAAGACTGACAATGCTGCTGTCCAAAGGTGTCTCTGTTGCTCCTGCATCCAGAGTGTAGGCACCCTAAGACAGGGTGTATGTTACTGGCCAGATCACCAGATGAAAGCAGAGGGGGAAAAAAGCCTAAAAAAATAAAAACTAATGCAGTGACTACATCTAATGATTGTTAATCTGCAATATATTACATTTTTTGTTTTGGGTTTAATATCACTTAAATAGCATTAACTCCTTCAGATCTGCGCTATAGCCATATGACAGCTACAGCGTCCTCCCCTTTGCAAGCTGGCCACACCCCCTGAAGGGCATGCGCGGCGCATGCTGTGCTCACCCGAGTCAATGAGACTCGGGTAATCACAGATCGGAGTACCCGACCCCTTACCACGTGATCAGCTGTCAGCCAATGATAGCTGATCATGTGATGTAAAGATAAGATCACCGGCTTCTGTTGAAGGGCCATCGGTGCCCACCAGTACATCAGTGCCACCTATCAATGCCCACAAGTGTCGCCTATCAATGCCCACCAGTGGTGCCAATCAGTGCCACCTAGCAGTGCTGCCTATCACTGCCACCCATCAGTGCCCATCACTGCCACCCATCCGTGCCACCTATCAGTGCTCCTATTAATGCCCTTCAGTGCTGCCCATCAGTGCCACCTCTCAGTGCCCACCAGTGCCCCCTCATCAGTGCTGCCTATTAGTGCCCATCAGTGCCACCTTATCAGTGCCCATCAGTGCAGCCTATCGGTGCCCATCTGTGCAGCCTATCGGTGCCCATCAGTGTAGCCTCATCAGCATACATCAATGAAGGAGAAAAATTACCTGTTTGCAAAATTTATTAACAAAATATAAAACGGTCTTGTATTTTTTTATTTTTTTTTAATTCAGACTTTTTAATTTTTTTTGAAAAAAATAAATAACCCGGAGGTGATCAAATACCACCAAAAGAAATCTCTATTTGTAAGGGAAAAAAAATGATAAAAATATCATTTGGGTACAGTGTTGTATAATCGTGCAATTGTCATTCGAAGAGTGACAGCGCTAAAAGCTGAAAATTGGTCTGGGCAGGAAAGGGGTTTAGGTGCCCAGAAAGCAAGTGGTTAAATGCGTTAATTTCTTCATTTTATTCACTCTCCCAGATATCAGAAGATTTGAGAGATTACAGCACCATTCATCCAAGACGTATCACTAATCCACACCAAGTCTTTGAGGTAATTAATAAATAATTTAGGTGTTACTCAATACTCTGTGAGGGAGAGAGATCTTAGGTGAAATTAATCACAGAGAATCTAAATTACCGTATACTATGAGACTATTTCTCATGTTTTTGTGACTGTTTTAATGAGATATATTGTTTGTAGCCACATGTGTGGCATTAATACTCAGGGTTAAATATGAAATGCTTATATAAACATGTATTTAATAAATTAACATACTAATAATCACACATTGAAACAATTATTTGTAACTATTGTAGGTCACAGAAACCCATATAGCATAGCAAAAACCCATGATCAGCTGCAGAAGGTTGTCAGCTGTGAAGTGGAGCAATATCAGACCTTTCTGTGTAATAGAATCCATACCAGCCTTTGAGAAAGTATATGATCCTACTTTTTATGGGCACTACAGTTGTTACTTATTTATGTTTATTTACTGTCTGATCATAGATAAATAGTGAATGGAACCAATCACACTGAAAAACATGATTTAAAGCCCTATTCCAGCCTAAACTTTTTATTTATTTTTTTACTTGTGGTTATATATGGTTTAAAGATAACCTCTTCAGAACTTTTTCTTATCATAGAGATGCAATATTGGTGTACTCTCTGACGCCATCCTTGAAATGGAAGATGCATACGATATATGTAAGTACATTTGTTCAAATAATACTGACAGTTGATAAATGTAGTTCTACATTTTTCCTTAGAAATGTACAATTTGCTAATTATTTATTTTAAGACTAGAATTACAAATTATACAAATTCATATCTTTGACATTGCTGCTTCATCTGACTTATTGATTTAAACTTGAGAAGGGGACCTTTGGGTTCCCTGCCTCTGATGAGAGCAAGGAAAGCAATGGGGATGATGCATTTACTATAACCATTACCTAACCTTAAGAAAATTACCTGGTAGTGGTAAAAAAAAAAAAAAAAGATTTAAGCCTAGTACATTCGATCAGAAAATTATGACAAAAAAATACCACTTTCAAAGCAATCCTCCGATAATCTGATCGTTAGTACACAGCTTTCGAGAGCCGATCATGACAGTGCATGCAAAATTATCTAAAGGGACAGACACAAATATTTTTTTTGTATGATACCAGATCCTACGATTTTCATTTAATCAGTACAGTATTCGCCTGAAAACAAAAAATCGGAAGAGCAAGCCCACGCGCGCTCATAAACTACAGAATACATTACAGAATATATTACAATACAATACAATGCAACATCACTTCTGAAGTTGTGCTTTGTCGTACAAGAATTTTTATAACTTAAGTAACCTCTTCATTTTCGATATGAAACTAGCATGCAAAAAAAAGGACTATAATTCGCCTGGTATTCTCTTCGTGTATACAAGGCTTTACAGATTCATGAGAAACAGGAGCTTTCAGTAATTTAAATATACATTAAAAATTATCACAAGTAATAAAATAAGAAACACAGATAAAAAAAACTTGTATATGTTTCATTTTATTTCTAAAACTGCTAGCATGACCAATTGTTTTAGAAGAATCGTAGTCACTTTGTATGGTTTTATTTGAGTGTTCCTTTATTGTATAAAAATGGAAAATCTCTGCAATACATCGTCAGGTGTAGTAAACACAATACCATTCCCATTAACACTAGCATTTTGAAGTGGCTTGCTTTTCTGTAAAAGGCATTCATTTCTTGTTACAGTGGTTAAAGCAAATTATGATCCAACAGAGGACTTCCTGCCAACGTGGCATTCTGATTTTGGTGGACCACGTGTGAGATCTTATTTTCCTGAGGCATGGATCTGGAAGAATATTAATATGGGGTAATATAATGTGACACTGATCTTGCTATATTACATATTATCAAACTGATATGTAGTAGCCAACCTGGCGGTATAATTATGTCAGATTTTTGCATCTCAAAGCGGTACAATTGTGTTGCATAGAAATTTGGCGTTTTATATTGTAGGCCTGTAATTCTTAGCAATAACACACTTAAATCTGTTCAAATAAGAGTCTAGTAGATATCCCGGGTATGATAAAGTTTGAAACAAAAAATCATAAATTATGGTATAATAAATAACTATAAATAATTATAAAAAATAATAATAATAATAAAATAAATTTCCCCACGATTCACTATCGCTCAATTCTGCAAGTGTTCTAATTTACTATCACTGTTTTCTAGCTGGTCTAAAACCACTTTTGACATAAAGGGCCACTTTTTGGTTGCTATAGACAATCTCCAGTTTCCAGGCAGAAAGAACAGTATATATAATATAAAACTGCATGCAGGGCACTGGACAAACCACTAGGGACAAAAGGGAGGTGAAATGATTTCATACAGTAATGTAATCTTTAAGATTACAGTGTACTGTATGTGTTATGAATTTTATATTTTTTGACTTTTCCGCCGGGCTCCTGCGCTGTGCGTCGCGACGCTCACAGGGAACGGAGCCCGACACACAGAGGCATCGGGCTGGAGGACAGAGCCCGCAGGCACAGCAGGGAGACATCGCAGGATAAGTAACCTACACCAGGATCCTGAGATGCAATCCCGAGTGCGGCTTGGGGTTACCGCTAATGGTACTGAAATTCAACCCCGAGCCACACTCGGGAAAACCGCCAGAGAGGTTCAACCCACAACCTGCTCACACAATGGCAAGCGTACATATGCAAAATCATTTTTGTCTTTCAACAATTTCCATACATATGACAAAAGATTGGTAAATGCTACAGTTATGCTGGGGAAAAGAGGGAATTTCCAATAGTCTTTATAGAGTTTGATGTGTGTTAGCAGCTCATGAAGAAGAAACAGTATAAGAAATTGGCATACAATGAAAACTGGACATTGCCTACATTTTAGAATGCATTGTTAAAATTGAGCTTCATGTAAACAAATAAACACAGAGAAATGAGAAATAACAGACTGAGTTCATCTCACATCTGTTACTCTGCTCTCTACTTATATATCAGCATGTTTCTTGCGAGCACATGAGTACTACAGCCCAACCGATTGATTCTGTGTGCTGCTTCTTCCTATACTAGTATGAGCTCTGCTTCTATGTGCTTAAACTACCAAGGGAGTAACTAGAGATCACAGGACACCAAAACAAAAAAAAATTATGGGCCCCTGAACAAAAAAAAAAAACTTTTGTATATGACTCTAATTGCCATGGCAGATGATAAAGGATTGAAAAGGATATGACTGTGTACAACACAGCATACAGAATAAGAAATTGTAAAAAAGGGAATGTATAGCATGCCACACATATAACATGTACAACTAATCTTAAAGTGGTTGTAAAGTTTTTTTTTTTTATCTTAATGCATTTTATGCATTAAGATAAAAAAACCTTCTGTGTGCTGTAGGCCCCTTTAGTCCCCCTAATATTTACCTGAGCCCCATCTCTATCCAGATGTTGCACGAGTGCCTCGGCCATTCAGACTCTCCCTCCTGATTGGCTGAGACACAGATTGGCTCCTGCTGCTGTCAATCCAAGTCAGTTAGCCAATCAGGAGGGAGAAGGGCGGGGCTGAACCACAGAGCTGCAGCTTTGCTTGGGTGCCCCCCATAGCAAGTTGCTTGCTGTGGGGCCACGCAACAGGAAGGAGAAGCCAGGAGCACCGAAAAGGGACCAGAGAAGAGGAGGATCTGGGCTGCTCTGGGCAAAACCAATTCACAGAGCAGGTAAGTATAACATGTTTGTTATTTTCATACAAAAAAACGAGACTTTACAATCACTTTAAATGAGCCATTGTGGAATGAGGTGGTGTGGAATTGGAAACATACAGCATGGCATATAAAGTGAGATATTGTAGTATATAGAACATACAACATAGCATATCTAATTTGGAATGTTCAGCTTGGTATATGAAATGAGACATTGCAGAGTTGGGAACATATTGCATGGTATATGGGGGGATGCAGTAGAAATAGGGACAATACAGCATGGTATATTGAATGAGAATTGGGGAGCATGAAGCATGGCAAATAGAATGAGGTGGTGAAGAGTAAGGTATGTACAGCAAGTTATACAGAATTGAGGCATTGTGAAATCTGAAAAGTACAGCATCCTATATGGAATGATGTGTTGTAAAATAAGGAATGTACATGAAAAATGGTATAACGCATTGCGGCATAGGGAATGTACAATATGGCATATGGACTGAGGCATTAAAACATAGAATGGTATGTGGAACATGATAAAAAAAAAATATACAGCATGGAGGATGGCATAAAACTGGCTGGCATAAGGAATATACAGCATGCCATTTGAAATAAGGGGGTGCAAAATGAGGAATGTATAGCATGTTATAAAATGATCATGCTTTTTTTCAATAATATGAGCTACAGTGCAGCTTTTTTTTTTCTTTTTCAGGAGTGATACAGAACTGGAGATAAGTACTGTCCTACCCGATACCATCACTACTTGGATAACAAATGCATTTGTGATTTCTGAGAATTTGGGGTTTGGAATTTTAGAGTCTTCTGTACAGGTATTCTCCTTCTCCACAGGAAATGGTCATGTCTGTGTGGCAACTACAATATGTCAGGGTTTTTAGCATTTAATTGAGGGCCAGCTCATACCACAATTTCTGCATAATGGTATTGTATCGCCTCCTTACCACCTGCTCCAGCTCCTTAAACCCTGTGCAAGCAACCCCATTCACTTGAATGGGTCGTGATCGGCGGTCTAAAGGGGTATCATTTTTGCCACAGTTGCGGGGCAAAGCATCACAGCCATGGCATGTGTACACCCCCCAGCTACTGCCTCTGCAGGGGGTAGCGGTTGAAGGGTGGTAAAACTGCAGCTCAACCATAAGGTTTTACTGACCCCCCCCACCAGCCTCAAGTGTGAATAAGTCCTAATATCGCAGCCAGTCACAGTTCACCAATCACCACTGCACCAACCAGAGTGTTTCCAGAACAGTGTAGCTAGAAACAGTATTCCTGATTGGCCTGTTTATTGACCACATTTCTTGTTGCCAGCCCCAACCACCCCATATGGACAACTACACTCCTGGAACAACAAGTACTCTTTTGTTCCTCCTTTCTTTAGCCTCTTGTCTTTCCTGGTCAGTGAAAATTGCATTCCTGGGGGCAGCCACATACCAGTAGGCTAGGCTTGCTTGGCTTTTAGAAACAGTGATGCTACACTAAGCTATATTCCCAGAGCACTCATATAGTACATTGGTGTTGATGCAATTGGTTCATTTGTGTGGTACACAAGATAAAATGTGTCAAAACAATAAAAAAATTCTCACACATGTGGTATCACCATACTCAGAAGGAGTAGCAGAATGTGTTTTAGGTTGTAATTCTTATGCCCCGTACACACGATCGGACTTTCCGACACCAAAACCGTGGATTTTTTTTTTTGAAGGGTGTTGGCTCCAACTTGTCTTGCATACACACAGTCACACAAATGTTGGCCAACAATTTTGAACTTAGTGACTTACAAGACATACGTAATGAATAATACTAAAGATTCCGCGCTTAGGATTGGAACTGCGGCCTCCCAGAGAGGTACTACACACAAGTGTGTAGAACAAGGGGATGAATTTAAATTAAGGGATGGTGGCGCTGTTCAGGGTAGGTATGGGGATACCCCCATACCTACAAGACATACGTAATATCTCCATTACGAACGCTAGTTTTACAAGACCGAGCGCTTCTGGCTCGTACTTGATTGTGAGCATGCGTGGACTTTTGTGCGATGGATTTGTGTACACACAATTGGAAAGTCCGATAACAAACATTTGTTGGTGGAAAATTTAAGAACCCGCTAGCCAACATTTGTTGGCGGAAAGTCTGACAACAAATGTCCGATGGAGCAAACACACGGTCGGACTTACCGCCAACAAGCTCACATCCAACATTTCCCATCGGAATATTTGATCGTGTGTACGCGACATAAGTATGCCCAAGCTGTATTTGAGAAATATTCAAACTTTGTGCCAACATTGTGTAAAAGTTTTTTTTTTTTTCATTTTCATTTTTTTCATTCTGCATCCAAAAACTTGTGGCAAAAATTTAATTTTCAAAAGACTCCCCATGGCTCTTAGAAAATACTTTGGGGCGTTTATTATACATCTAAGCTGTTAAAGTCTCACACATGTGGTATCCCTATACTTGGGGGGCATAGCAGAATGTGTTTTGGGGTGTAATTACAGTATCTCACAAAAGCAGAGAAATACCATCTAATGGTAATGTTTATGTAGGAGGATTTAATTCATCACTGTGTATCACCTGAGGCTAGTCAATTAGGCCCCTTTCACACTGGGGCGGTTTTCAGGCGGTACGGCGCTAAAAATAGCGCCTGTATACCGCCTGAAAAAACCGGCCCCATTCACTCCAGTGTGAAAGCCGGAGGGCTTTCACACTGGAGCGGTGCGCTAGCAGGACCGCAACAAAAGTCCTGCTAGCAGCATCTTTGGAGCGGTGAAGGAGCGGTGTGTTCACCGCTCCTATACCGCTCCTTCCCATTGAAATCAATGGGAAACCGCGGGGATACCGCCCGCAAACCGCCGATGCAGCGGCGCTTTGCGGAGGTTTTTAACCCTTTTGCGGCCGCTAGCGGGGGTTAAAACCACCTCGCTAGCGGCCGCATACCGCGGGTAAAACGATGGTAAAGCAGCGCTAAATATAGCGCTGCTTTACCGTCGCCGCCCCGCCCCAGTGTGAAGCCGGCCTTAGGCTGGCTTCACACTGGGGCGGTGCGGGGCGGCGACGGTAAAGCAGCGCTATATTTAGCGCTGCTTTACCATCGTTTTACCCGCGGTATGCGGCCGCTAGCGGGGTGGTTTTAACCCCCGCTAGCGGCCGCAAAAGGGTTAAAAACCTCCGCAAAGCGCCGCTGCAGCGGCGGTTTGCGGGCGGTATCCCCGCGGTTTCCCATTGATTTCAATGGGAAGGAGCGGTATAGGAGCGGTGAACACACCGCTCCTTCACCGCTCCAAAGATGCTGCTAGCAGGACTTTTGTTGCGGTCCTGCTAGCGCACCGCTCCAGTGTGAAAGCCCGCCGGCTTTCACACTGGAGTGAATGGGGCCGGTTTTTTCAGCGGTATACAGGCGCTATTTTTAGCGCCGTACCGCCTGAAAACCGCCCCAGTGTGAAAGGGGCCTTAGTGGTGTAGTGGGTAGCACTCTTGCCTAGCAGTAAAAAAGGTTGCTGGTTTGAATCCCAACCACGACACTACCTGCCTGGAGTTTTCATGTTCTCCCTGTGCCTGCGTCGGTTTTCTCTCACACCCCAAAGACATGCTGGTAGGTTAATTGGTTTCTGTCCAAAATTGGCCCTAGTATATGAATGTGAGTTAACCACTTAAGCCCCAGACCAATTGGCAGCCAAAGGACCAGGCCCCTTTTTGCGATTCGGCACTGCGTCGCTTTAACTGACAATTGCGCCGTCGTGCGACGTGGCTCCCAAACAAAATTGAAGTCCTTTTTTTCCCACAAATAGAGCTTTCTTTTGGTGGTATTTGATCGCCCCTGCTGTTTTTTTTTTTGCGCTATAAACAAAAATAGAGCGTAAATTTTGAAAAAAATTCAATATTTTTTACTTTTTGCTATAATAAATAAAAAAACAAAAAATATATATAAAAAAACTTTTTTTTTCCTCTGTTTAGGCCGATACGTATTCATCTACATATTTTTGGTAAAAGAATCGCAATTAGCGATTATTGATTGGTATGCGCAAAAGTTATAGCATTTACAAAATTGGGGATAGTTTATAGCATTTTTATTATTTTTTTTTACTAGTAATGGCAGCGATCATCGATTTTTATTGTGACTGTGACATTATGGCGGACACATCGGACATTTTTGACACATTTTTGGGACCATTGTCATTTATACAGAAATCAGTGCTATTTAAATGCACTGATTCCTGTGTAAATGACACTGGCAGTGAAAGAGTTAACCACTAGGGGGCGGGGAAAGGTTAAGTGTGTGTGTTTTTTTTTACTGTAGGGGGCGTGGCTTTGCGTCTGACGTCACTGATCGGCTTTCCCGATGACAGGGAACAGCCGATCAGTGTCAGTTGTGCTAGGAAGCACGGGGAGAGGTTTGTTTACACAGACCTCTCCCCGTTCTTCAGCTCTGTGCCCGATCGCAGGACACCAGTGGCGATCGGGTCCGCTGGTCCCGCGGCCGCGGTCACAGAGCTCAGGACCGTGTCCCGAGTGCGCCGCCGGCGGTGCGCACGCGACCCACGGCTGGGCTCTTAAAGGGCCACGTACAGGTACGTGGTTGTGCCCAGCCGTGCCATTCTGCCGACGTATATATCGGCGTGAGGCGGTCCTTAAGCGGTTAAGGACCTTAGATTGTAAGCTCCTTGAGGGTAGGAACTGATGTGAATGTACAATGTATATGTAAAGCGCTGCGTAAATTGACAGTGCTATATAAGTACCTTAAATAATAATAATAATTAGTTTCAAGTTACAGTATCTCACAAAAGTGAGTACACCCCTCATATTTTTGTAAATATTTTATTATATCTTTTCATTTGACAACACTGAAGAAATTACACTTTGCTACAATGTAAAGTAGTGAGTGTACAGCTTGTATAACAGTGTAAATGTGCTGTCCCCTCAAAATAACTCAACTCAACACACAGCCATTAATGTCTAAACCGCTGGCAACAAAAGTGAGTACACCCCTAAGTGAAAATGTCCAAATTGGACCCAAAGTGTCAATATTATGTGTGACCACCATTATTTTGTAAAAAAAAAAAAAAAAAACATCCCTGATCACTCCCCCAGAGTAGTACAATTTTTAACTATGGTAACATTGAACTACTCTGATGAAAGTACTAAAAAAAAAAAAATTTCTAAAAAAATGTTATAAAAAAAAAATTAACATGCTGTCACCAGTCAGTGTCATATCATGACGCTGTACTGCGCTGGTGACGATATGGAAAAAAAAAAACCCAAATGTTATTTTAACTACTTGCCAACCACCTGCTTGCAATGTATTGTGGCCGAATGGTGGCTCTTGGCAAAGCAACGTGCACGTACATTGCAAACTATTTTCAGGTGTGAGCATGCATGCGTGTTCCCCCCGCTGACCCCCTGGCATTCGTTGCAGGACCAGTTAATGAGCGGGTTCCGGCCAATGATTTTTGCCAAGAACTCTGCTGATCTCCTGCAGCAAATGGAAAAGCAGTCCTGTGCCTTTATTTGTAAATATGGGCAGAGGATCTAGCTGGTTCTTCTCCTCCTGGACCCTTTCCGATCCAGGGAGAGAAGAGAGAACACCATACTGTGAGTAAAAGCAGTGCATTTTACATACACAGGTTAGATTAGCACATTTGACCCTTTAGCTGCCCCTATTAACCCTTTGATCATCCCTGTCACATACCCATGTGGTATCCCCATACTCGGGAGAAGTAGCAGAATGTGTTCTGGGGTGTTAGTCCACATATACCCATGGTGGCACGTGTGAGCAATATATTATTTAAGTGACAACTTTGTGTAAAAAAAAAAAATATAATTTTCCAAAAACTTGTAGCAAAAACTAAAAAACCCAGTGGTGATCAAATACCACCAAAAGAAGGTTTATGTGAAAAAAAAAAGGATATACATTTTGTTTGGGTACAGCATTGCATGACTATGCAATTACCAGTTGAAGTAGTGCAGTGCCGAATAGCAAAAATTGCCCTGAATGGATGACAGGGCTGACAAATTATCAGTTGCTCACAGATGTTTGTCACTATGGTGAAAGGAGGTTACTGCAGGGCAAATCATATGTCAGTTCAGGTCTGTGTATCAGCAGGCCAAAAATATATACAACTGCATGTTGATGGCTGTCAAGGTTGGTGAGCGAGAGGCACAAATATCTTCAATATGCACACCCATGTAAAATTCTTGAATCGGGAAGGCTGGCAACTCAGATGCCCTTAAATAAACGTACTTTATTTGTTACATGGGTACACAGGTATAGGCTATATACTGATGCGTTTCGGCTATGGAGCATTCATCAAAGCAACACCCATGTAATGGTGCCCTTAAAGTTCTGACATCATATGCTGTATTGTATTAAAGACTCTGTAGCACAGGGATCCTCAAAGTACGGCCCTCCAGCTGTTGCAGAACTACACATCCCATGAGGCATTGTAAAAAACTGACATTCACAGACATGACGAGGCATGATGGGAATTGTAGTTCCTGAACAACTGGAGGGGCCGTAGTTTGAAGACCCCTGCTGTAGCGCCTTGTAACACACAAGATGAAGCACAGATTCCAGGAGCAATAATCGTGGACATATTTTAAAAACACTGTGGCCTAGAACTGCATATCTAAAAATGTCCTGTATTTTGTCATTATTGATGAGCCAACTGGGTGAAGTTTTATTTTTTGGATTTGATTTGCTTAACGAATTGTGACTTTTGCAAATACCAAACATATTGCAAAAGCTCATTAAAGTCTATGGGAGCCAAATATTGTTTTTTTTTTTTTTTCGCTTTATTAAAAAAGGGCATTGATAACTGGGCATTGTCATGGGTATATATGTACCAGTACAAAAATGTTTCCCTTTACTAGGAAGAACATTAAAACAACACAAACAATCAGTCCTAAATAAGCTTCATTGGAGTGCATGGGTGACATTAAAGGTAAAAAAAAACTATTTTTTTAAGCCTTCTGCCTCCGATGCACATGTTGGGTGTGCATACATACGAAAACAAGAATTGCTTCACACATATTAGGTATTACTGCTCATGCCAGGTTAATAGCAATAATTACAGAGCCATCATTCTCAGTTAACATTAAATTGACAAGCTTGTAAAGGCTTTTAAAGTGTTGCCTATATATAATTTTGGAGACTGTAGATTGTTACCCCATCAGTCACATAAAAATTTAAGGCTTGACACGCTTGGTATCTGTCTACTTGATGAAACCTTGTTTTCTTTTTTATATTTTACCAAAAATATGGTAACATATTGTATTTGTGTGCACTAAATAATTTACAAAAAATGTTTTTAATACACAGCTGAGCTCATACTATGTGACATTGTAAAAAATGCAACTACTACTATTTTTTATTCTCCAGTGTCTCTGCTTTCAAATAATGTCTAATGGTTTGGAGGTTTTAAATAATCTTTAGACCTAAAATGTGCATTTTAATGGATGTAAAAACGAACCCGTCTTTGGAATTCCTTAAATCTGTACACAAAGTTTTAAATGCAGTACGATATACATTATTTGTTTACAAACAGCGGCCAAGGATCTGACATTTAGCATCAAAAATGCTGCTGTCGCTAAATTAAATTCCCACCAGCTTCCATTTGTAAGCAAGCTGCCGGGGATGTTGGGTGACATCATTGATCAAATATGGTTATGAACATAGTTAATTACGTCACCTAGAATCCCCACCAGCTAGTTTACATACAGAAGCTGGTGGGGATCTGTCTTTTGCAACCGGGGTACCAGGGGTATGAGGGAATGAGAGACACCACACACCACTAGCTCAGCAGGTGAAGAGAAATGCAAACAGTCACAAGCTCCTCCTTAGCTCAGCCTCTGATACATTTTGCCCCTCTGATCAGGGCTTAATCATATGATTAAGCCCTGATGGGTGGGGCAAAATGCTTGAGAGCCTGGGCTCAGGAGGAGCCTTTGGCTGAGGCCATTCACATTTCTCTTTACCTGTAGAGCTAGTGGTTCGTGGCATCTCTCATCCCCTCATTCTCCACTGATTTCTGGATTAAGCATAAGACAGCCTGCACCCTTATATTGCTGTGAGACACCGGATCTACCAGAGCACCTTAGCACTATAAGTGATAAGGTCTAACAGGGGGCCACATGGTTACTCGGAGGGTCAATATCATTGGGTGGCAATCATCTTGATTGATGGCTAGGGCCCCCCTAAAAAATTATAAAGGACCCCTAATTAGGTCTCCTCAAGCCTTACCAGGCCACATGGCTTAAACACTAGAAGGGTACTATGCAAGGGAGGGTCAGTGAAGCTTCCCTTTTCCCCTTGTGCAAAGCACCTTTCCTCATCGTGAAAGGACAAGGTCCTCATGCCCATATCCTTTCCCCCAAGGGCTTATGGTATTTTGAAAGCTCCTTTTAGAAGAAAGGGCATGCCAGATACCCCCTCCCCACTCCACATGAATGAGCATAGGGTACATAGTTCACCTTGTTAATCATTCACAACAAATAATCATACTGTGAAAAATTATTTTTTTAATGAAATTACAGTGATGTAAATCTAACATTGATCTTATCTTTCAGTGATATATTTCCAAATCAATCATAATGAGTGATGTGTGGCGATGTTGACTCGCCATAACATCAACAAAATCACTCTGGCACTAAATCCATCACACATGATAGATCTTTACCAGCTTCTCTATGTAAACAAGTTGGCTTCTAGGTGATATCATTGGCCAAATATGGTCATGGCTCAGTTTCAAACTTATGTTTGGCATAAACTTTAAGCTTATCCCTATTTGTGAATGACAGCAGAATATCACATGTGTAACAGTTCTTCTGTAAGCCTCATCATCCCTCTAAATACAGACATTTAACAGCACTGTCTTATGCACTGTGAACTTAAGTTGGACCCCACTTGAGATTTTACAATATTAACAAGCACAGTATTGGAAAGACCAGGGCTCTGTGCCCAAAAATAAACAACTTCTAACTTTGAGAGCAGAATTAAATATTGCAATCAGCAAGCTGGATAGCAAAAACCCCTAGTCAGTTTTTCTGTGCACCAATACATCCATATGTAAAGAGGATCATAATCCTACATATATTTTCATGTACAGATCATTAGTGCATGCTCATTGTCTACACCTGGAACCCTGTTAAAGAGAAGCTAGAATAAACATGGGGGAGCATAACAGCAGCTTATGTATTTGTTAGATTGGAATGGCTGTCTTAATACTTTGAGATTTAGCACACATTTCCTTTTGGTCCTATGTGTATTGCAGTTTAGTGTGCTAGAATGGTCCTTCAAATAGATCTGGAAGAATTTTACTACTTTAAATCTCACTCTATGGAGCAAGTTATTGCTGCCATTGCATCTCTCAATTCACTATAAGCACCAACAGGTTAAAGCTTGTATTTTGAACCATTCATCGTGAAATGTTGAATCGTGAATCCTTCATTGTGGCTGATTTACTAAAGGAGTAGAGCCTGTTAACTTTACAAAGTGAATTTTTACTTTGTAAGATAATATTCACTTTAGTAAATGTGGTAAAAATTCACTTTGCAAAAAAAACACAATCATGAGCAAATAATAAAAAAAGCAATAACAGAAATTTTGCTTGCACATGATTGCAATAGACATCAGTATTACCTCATTCACAAAGCATAAAAATTCCTTTGCACAGTGAGAATTCACTTAGCAAAGTGACTAGGCTTTACTCCCCCAGTAAATCAACCATATTTAGCTTTAACATGTCATTATGTTTCAGATTTTGGGCCAGAATTGAATTGTTTGAAGAGTATCAAACCCTAACATTATCCCCTGTTTTTCTGACTTTCAAATCCATTGCTCAATGCCTGTCTGGCAATCATGCATTGTTGTCTTTGGGACAATACCACATGTAGTACTATGGGACTATTGACAGTTTTTTCCCCCAAACAGTACAGAGGCCACCAGTCCCCCAGCAACAGTCTATTCACTCCTGCTCCAATAAACAGTCTAAGAGTTGTCTTTTTGTAATTTATTATTATTATTATATTACATTTATTATATTATTATTATTTATTTTTAATTGCTTGTAGAACTTGTAACAGGAGAGGGGTTGGGGTATGGGATACTCCAGAATTCTCAGTAACATTGATCAGAGGACACTCTTCTCTTTGTGGGTATGGGGACAGTCTAAGGCTCACAGCTGAAGACCATGACGCAAGTCTCTTAGGCATCTGGTTATCCTGCACAGCTATAGGTAACCAGTGAATTTTAGGGTGCTGCACAGTCAACAAGGGGTGGGTTAGGGTCTTTACTCACAAGTCCCCAAGACAGCTGCCTCCTCCCAGCTTTCTCCGGACATGGTCCAATGAGTAAGACTCTCACTCTTCAGACCCAATCCCCTTGTAGAGAATCCTGCATTCAGATTTAGATTATTCCCATGTCTCTAGCCCTGCCACAGCTGAGACACTGCAGAACAGAAACTCAGTTCATAGGATGCTCTTGGAACCTTCCCTGACAGGGGAAAAGAGCAGTCTCCCCAGAGCTCCAGACTTTTTACCACCTCCCAGACCACCTTCTGAGCACACCTCCTCAGGAATTGGCCAGGGCATGATAACTATTTAGATCAGTTATTTGAATTTTCCACCCTAAGATCTGGAAACTTCTTCCAGAAACAGGGGGGAACAATCAAACTCCCAGCCTGTGAAACCCTGAGCAGAGTAAAGCAAGTAATTAATACATTGATTACAGAAGGAGCCAAAAACAAGATTTACCTAGCATTCTACTTTTAGGAGGGTGCTACACCCATGACAGTATTTCATTCTATATTGTATTAGGACAGAATGGTGAATTAAATTAGTTCAACCCCACTGAATCTTCTACTATGTTTCTTTCTTCATATAAACATTTATGCAACAAAAATAGTTGCAAGATTGTCCACACTGTGTGGCAGTCTGCTCCTCTGTATAACCATCTTTAATCCAGTATGATGAAGGTCTCAATGTCAAGGAATCTCCAGAAGAGGTCAAGTTTATTTCCCTAGAAAACTCCTTTAAATTCTATTTATTTTAAAGCTCATTTGGACATGTTAGTTAAGCACTGTTTTCAGACAGTGTAAACATGTTAAAGTGCGTTTAACATTTCTGGATTTATTACCGGTTTTCATAGATGACCTAACAGGGGCGGACTGACAACTCATCGGGGCCCCCGGGCAATAGGAGATTATGGGGCCCCCAGGCAATCAGAGATTATGGGGCCACACAGTATACACACGCACAGTATACAATCACACAGTATACACAGACATGTTTCTATTGGCTGAGAAGGTACTGGAGAGGTGGGGCAACTATAATCTCGGGATTTAAAAAAAACACAGATTTTTACATACTGTCCCTGGTTTTACTGAGGCTGGTAACCCTGATGGGGCCCCCTAGTAGCCCGAGGGCCCTCGGGCAGTGCCCGAGTGGCCGAATGGTCAGTCCGCCCCTGCTTCTATGTGACATCACATACAAGCACGTGGGCTAGATGTGAGAGGTGGATCAGCAGGATGAGTGTGCCAGGACAGGTAGATGTGTCTCATCTCTGCTTCCTTTCACCACTTTGCATATCACACATATCATAGATGAGAAGAGGATACAGCGGTGGAGCAGATGAGGTGGGATAGATTAGCAGGAGGGTGCAGGGGGGGTACAGGGGTGGAAGAGATGAGAAGGGGGTTCAGCAGTGCGACAGAAGAGCAGGGGGGTTCAGTGTTGGGCCAGATGAGAAGGGGGCTACAGTGGTGAGACAGATAAGAAGGGGGTTTAGTGGTGGGACAGAAAAGCAGGGGGGTAGAGCAGTGGGGCAGATGTGAAAGGAGGTGTATTGGTGGGGCACAGTCGCTTTGAGATTACTTCTCACACAGAGAAAGACACCACCACCTTTTCTTTTTATCCTGTCTCTCCGAAATAGAGCATAGCCAGGAATAATAGCCCAGTCGTGAAGAATAAAACCTAGATTCAGCAATACCATCTAAATCATAGTTCTCTTCCTGCACCAAAGCTCCCCTATTTTGCTTGGCAGATTTCTGGCATTGGTGAACAAACAACTTTATTCGATTGTCACATTTTTCATACATATTTTTTTATTTTAGTACAAATCCTACCATTTCCAATGCTTGTTTGTAACATGGGAATCTTCTTATCACCTGCTATAGCCCTCCCCCATCTTACCCCATTCCACCCACCAATAGGGACTGACCCCTTCTATTGTGGCTGCACCCAGCAGCAGTCTCAGATCATAATGCATATTATATGTTAATGGCACATATAATCTTATGATTGTTTTTTAAATGAATTGCCTGGAAACGGGAACTCTTTCAGCAGCCAGTAATGCCAGTTCAACTAAACCAGGGCTCAACAAACCCCGGGCACCTGGTCGCATTTATGACTAGAATTAGCGACCTGGTGCCTAGGGCGGCACAGCTGGGGTATCCAGTCTCCGTGCAACACCGTCCCCCCGGCGTGGTCGCGTTTCGGCCACGCTGGTAATTGAGGCCGCGGCTTTGCGGCCTTCTGCAGTCCTATGGTTCCTTCTTGAATATGGCGCCCTCTTGTGGTGGCCGTTGGTATGACAAGACAACCACCAATGCTAATGGAGCTTCCCCTGACTGTTTTCCTTCTCCTTCCCTTTACTTAGAACCCCCAAACATTATATATATTTTTTATTCGAACACCCTGGAGAATAAAATGGCAGTCGTTGCAATACTTTCTGTTACATCATATTTGTGCAGCGGTCTTACAAGCGCACTTTTTTGGGGAAAAAAAACTTTTTTTCATTAAAAAATAAAACAACAGTAAAGTTAGCCCAATTTTTTTTTAAATTGTGAAAGATAATGTTACGCCGAGTAAATTGATACCCAACATGTCACGCTTCAAAATTGCATCCGCTTGTGGAATGGCAACAAACTTTTACCCTTTAAAATCTCCATAGGCGACTTTTAAAAAAGTTGCATGTTTTGAGTTACAGTTACAGTTATCTCACATGTGTGGTTTGAACACTGCTTTCATATGCGGGCACTACTCACGTATGCATTCGCTTCTGCACGCGAGCTCGGCAGACGGGGCTCATTTAAAAAAAAAAAAAAAAAATGTCTTTCATTTTTTTTTTCACGGTTCTTTTAAAAAAAAATTGTGTCACTTTTATTCCTATTACAAGGAATGTAAACCTCCCTTGTAATAGAAAAACAATGACAGGTCCTCTTAAATATGAGATCTGGGGTCAAAAAGACCTCAGATCTCATATTTAACCGCTTCAATACCCGGCCATAGTCATATGACGCCCACAAGGTGGATCTACCATCCTGGGTGGGCGTCATATGACGTCCTCGGATTCCCGGCCGGCTGGGGGGCGCGCGCGCGCCCGCGGCATCACCCGGGTCCCGGTGCGAGTGCCCGGCGGCCGCGATGTCCGCCGGGCACCCGCGATTGCCCGTTAAAACAACGGGACCGTGGAGCTGTGTGTGTAAACACACAGCTCCACGTCCTGTCAGCGGGGAGGAGACCGATCATGTGATCCCAGTACAGAGGAACACATGATCGGTCTCCTCCCCTTAAGTCCCCTCCCCCTACAGTTAGAATCACTCCTATTAGGGACACACATTAACCCCTCCAGCGCCCTCTAGTGTTAACCCCTTCCCTGCCAGTCACATTTACACAGTAATCATTGCAATTTTATAGCAACGATCGCTGTGTAAATGTGAATGGTTCCAAAAATGTGTCAAAAGTGTCCGAAGTGTCCGCCGCAATGTCGCAGTCACGAAAAAAAATCGCAGATCCCCGCCATTACTAGTAAAAAAAAAAAAAAAAAAAAAATTCAATAAATCTATCCCCTATTTTGTAGACGCTATAACTTTTGCGCAAACCGATCAATATACGCTTATTGCGATTTTTTTTTTTACCAAAAATATGTAGAAGAATACGTATCGGCCTAAACTGAGGAAAAAAATAGTTTTTTTTTAAAAAAAATGGGATATTTATTATAGCAAAAAGTAAAAAATATTGTGTTTTTTTTTCAAAATTGTCGCTCTTCTTTTGTTTATAGCGCAAAAAATAAAAACCGCAGGGGCGATCAAATACCACCAAAAGAAAGCTCTATTTGTGGGAAAAAAAGGACGTCAATTTTGTTTGGGTGTAACGTCGCACGACCGCGCAATTGTTAGTTAAAGCGACGCAGTGCCGAATCGCAAAAAGTGCTCTGGTAAGGAAGGGTGTTTAAAAGCCCTGTATTGAAGTGGTTAAACTAAAATGCATTAAAAAAAAAAATAATAATAATAAAGAATAAAAATAAAAATGTCCCTTTTAAGAGCTATGGGCTGAAGTGACAATTTGGTTGGATTTGGTGGGCACTGGTAGGCTGCATTTGATGCATTGATATTTTCGCAGTCTGACTATCTCTTGTATCATGTCTGCAGTCTCTGACAATCTCTTGTATCATGTCTGCAGTCTCTGACCAACCTTGTTTGTATTATGTATGCAGTCACTGGCCATCTCCTGTAGTATGTTTGCAGTCTTCGACCATTTCCTGTATCATGTCTGCAGTCTCTGACCATCTCTTGTATCATGTCTGGAGTCTCTGTCCATCTCTTGTATCATGTCTGGAGTCTCTGTCCATTTCTTGTATCATGTCTCCAATCTCTGACCATCTACTGTACTATGTTTGCAGTCTCTGACCATCTCTTGTACCATTTCTGCAGTCTCTGACCATCTCTTGTATCATGTTGGCAATCTCTGACCATCTCACGTACTACGTCTGCAGTCTCTGACCATCTCTTGTATCATGTCTGCAGTCTCTGACCATCTCTTGTATCATGTCTGCAGTCTCTGACCGCCTCCTGTAGTATGTCGTGGGGCTCTTTCTACCAGACTCTCTAACAGAAGCCCTCTCTGTGTCCATCAGGGAGACCCCCCCCCCCCCTGTTCAGGTCCCATTAGTGTACTCTCTTCCTGTAATTTGTTTGTTAAGAGATAATGGGAGGATCCCAGGGTAATGAAGACTCCTTAGAGAAGCATCTCTGTGTTTGAGTCATTGCCATAGAAACATTTGTAACAGGAAAGAGTTAGTAAGATGACCACACCCATGTGGGGGCGCCAGAAATATTTCTGCACCCAGGTGTCGGTGACCCTAGGATCGGCCCTGACTCTCCCCCTCCTCCTTCCTTCCCTCCCACTGTGCCATTCAAAGGCAGCCACTGTGCCTATCAAACGCAGCCACTATGCCATTCAAACGCAGCCACTGTGCCATTCAAACGCAGCTAATGTGACCATAAAATGCTGCCGCTGTGCCCATCAAATACTGCCACTGTGCCCACCAAATACTGCCACTTTGACCCACCCGCTCGCCATCTGCCCGGCCCTGTCTCAGTGGTCAAATCTGTTATTTGCACTTTAGTGATTGTATTTATTGAAAATGTAAAAAGTACAGAATCAATTGATCTTGCATATTTTGCATCTGTAGTTATAGATTTTCTGCTACCTCATTTTCTGTTCAAAATTTTATTATTGTTCAGTTCATATTTATATTCCAAGTTTTGTTTTTTGCTATACTATTTGATTTACAAGCACTTGACGCAGGATTGTCTAAATAAAACACTTATTTTGACTTGTCAAAGCCGTTGACTAAGTTATTGTCAAAGCAAAGTAGTGGGGCTTATAGATGGAGAGGTGGACTTGTTGCCATAGAAACATTTGTAAATAGAAGGAGTTAGTAAGATGACCAGGCCCATGTGGGGGCGCCAGAAATATTTCTGCACCCAGGCGCCTTTGACCCTAGGATCGGCCCTGTATCACTGTAAGGACACAAAGAAACACCACAGTTTTGATGTCACATGTTGTTTTTTTATTTTTTATCAGGAAACTGCATATTTGTGGCAGTTTTGTGTGCAGACGTTTTGTGTATATAATATTGATGTTGTGGTGTGAACAGGACATACAGGAAAAAGTTTTCTTTGTGCCCTTGCAGTGACAGGTGCAGATCAGTTGAGTCTTGACATTTTAGCATTTTGCATTTTTGGCACTGGGCAGCAATGCAATTTTGCAATTGCATTGCAGAGTGGCATTTGCTATATCAATGCAAAGTTGTTGATATTAGTGATAGTGTGGTTGAGATTTGGGTTACAGGCAGCTCATATAAAGAATATACAAGAAGTATTACAAGTTACAATACATAACACATGTCCCAAAACTTGTGTATTATACTGTCGAATGTAGCTCAAGTACCATTCAAGGAGGACTTGAGTAGAAAGAAAGAAAAAACAGAATAGAAAAAACAACAATTAACCTAAATAAGCCATACAACTGGTGTGCTCTTTCCTCCCAAACAAACAGAACAGATATTCCATAGATACGCCTTTCTCAATGCATCACACTCAAAAGTATTATTGATCACAGCAGGCCCCCAGACCATACAGTGACATTACCCCCTATGTTCCACCAACAATCTGTCAAGGACAAGTTGCGGGGGAGCAACCCTTAGGGACTTTAGCAACTCCTGTCATATTTTAGTAAATTTGCTTGGTACTTTCCTGTGCTGATATGTGTTTTTCTCCCTAACGAGTATCTTATTTAGGGCTGCAACTAATGATTATTTTCATAATCAATTATTTGGCCGATTATTGTTTAGATTAATCGGATAATATCCTTAGAAAAATTCTGTTGTATAATTTAGTTAATATGTAAAATAAAAAAAAAAAAAGGGAATTTATTCTTAAATATCTACTGTATATGCAGTGGTAAAAATAAATAACCAGCTATATGGTTAGGGAGCAAAATCTCTAATCCACTCTGAGAATGACAGACAGAAGAGATATACTGTATATACCAGGGGTAGACAACCCCCGACACAGGTGCCGTAAGCGGCACACGAAGCCTCCTTTGCCGGCACTCGACTCCCTCCCCATCAGTAGAGCAGCGCAGGGAAGTGTCAGTGAGACACTAATGCATTACAATTTCAGAATTCCCCAGGCCGCACCTGCACTGAGGGGGAGGCACTGTGCCCCCCACACATTGTAAAAGATGTGAAGCATTGATTGGTTCTACAACTTTGCTGTAGCTGCGATCGTCAGCTTTTGTGATGGGGAAGAGATTGGGTGCAGTTCTGCTGGGGGGGCGCCCCTGTTTCCAGGAGGAGGAGGACTGTGATTGGCCACTACTAAAGCCAATCACAGTCCTGCTAGCCCCCTCCACCATCTGGAGGAAGATGACTCGCTTGGTTGACACTACCAATCTCAGAAAGAAGGGATTTCACTGTGATTTAGAAAAGCCAAATCAGGTGACAGTTTGTGGAATTACTGTTGCGCTTCTGGGAACTTTGTTGAAATTATTCCTGACCCTTTGCGTCACTTAATACTGAAACCCCGGCACTCTGTGTCCCTTTAAGCCACAGCCAGTATTCAGCGCAATGAAAATTGCACCCAACTTTTGCTGCGGCGTGGAGCACCGCACTTTTTCTCAACTGCAGGGGCCCAACTTATAATCCTGCATACAGGCCCACTGCTTTCAGAAAATAGCCCTGACCCGAGCTCATCATTCCATATGCTTCTATGCAGGGGCGGACTGACAACTCATCGGGGCCCCCGGGCAATAGGAGATTATGGGGCCCCCAGGCAATCAGAGATTATGGGGCCACACAGTATACACACGCACAGTATACAATCACACAGTATACACAGACATGTTTCTATTGGCTGAGAAGGTACTGGAGAGGTGGGGCAACTATAATCTCGGGATTTAAAAAAAACACAGATTTTCCCTAATCGTCTTTCAGGACAGCACCTGAGAGAGTGACTCCTCCCTTTGTCCACAGGAAACACCTCTTCCACCAAACTTTAAAAGGAGGCTCCTTCCCACATATGGTCAGTTTTTGTGTTTCCTCCGGAGGGAACACTTCGTGGGAGACAGGGCTCTTAGGTGCTATCCTGAGGGCCTAGGATCCTACTCCACCTTTTTTTCTTACCTCAGGGGAGCTGTCCCTCCCATTCCACAGCGATGCTACGATGCTGGTGGCTGGGCTCCTTCTCCTCCTTCATGGGGCTCACTGGAGCTAGACTGCTGTGGGTTCTGCCCCTGGGTGGCGGTGTACAGCAGCAATGGCTGACTTGTTTTTTGAAGTGTATGCCGGTCCACTTGCTGCTGTTTGAAAACGCCGCCGCCATCTTGGGGATGGCATGCTGTGCTCCATCCGCCGGAAGTGAGGCAGCACAGTGGTGTAGTGGTTAGCACTTTCACCTAGCAGTAATAGGGTCGCTGGTTCAAATCCCGACCACGACACCTTCTGCCCGGAGTTTGCATGTTCTCCCTGTGCCTGCGTGGGTTTCCTCCGGGTACTCCCGTTTCCTCCCACACTCCAAAGACATGCTGGTAGGTTAATTAGATCCTGTCGATAAAATTGGCCAAATATGTGTATGTTGTATGTGTTTGTAAGCGTGTCAGGAGCCCACAGGGCAAGGACCGCACTATACCACAGATGGACACCAGTGGCAAAAAGCGCCCAGAGGCGATTCAGTTCGCATAGGTTGCGCTATACAAGTCATTCATTCATTCATCCAGAAGGGGCGGGGCCTACGGAACAGGCGTGCGGCGTCATTTCCGCCGGAAATCGCAGGAGGAGAAGGGAGGGACGGGGCTGGTGCTTATTTAGTTGGTTCCGGTCCGGCGCACAGGCGCTATTGGAGTCCGGAACCGGCGTTTTAGCCACAAAGACATCGCAGCGCCTCATCAATGGAGTCGGCAGCAGCGAGTGGGACAGGCACAAGCACCAGCAAGGCCCAGGTAAGGGACAGTATTTTCTGTCCTCCCTTACCTTAAGGTCTCGCTCTCCTACCCCCCCCCCCCCCCCGGTGGCAGGGGCCTGTCTGGGCACATGAAGACGTTGCTTTTTCTTTCATTGTGCACCTGTGGTGAGCCTTTCAATAGGGATGGGTTGTCTCACTGGGGTGGGTTTTTTCTTCTTTTTCTCATGGCAGGCCAAAAGCTCTGATCCAGTGAAAATGAAATGCCCCTCATGTAAAGCTAAACTACCAGAGGGATGGAAGAAGACCTTATGTCAGGTCTGCATAGATGCACTAGTGAAAGAAGAAGCTTCCTCCGCTTGCAGCGATCTGATCGCATCAGTCAAAAAGGAGCTTGATGCGACTATACAGTCTTTCCGCTCTTCACTAGTGAACCCATCCCTCAGTCAACCCTCTGCCTCACAATCCTCCCTAGGCTCACCTGTGATCCCGTCGGTAGAGAATGAGTTATCTCTCACCCAAGAGGGACATTCCCCCACCCAGTCTAGAGAAGAATCTGAGGGGGATGAAGAAGGTGAGGAATTCCCTTCTAAGTTTAAATTGTCTTTGGAACAGGTGGATGGCCTGTTGAAAGCAATTTGTACTACCTTAGGGTTAGAGGAGGAAAGAAAGGAGCTGTCCCTGCATGACAAAATGTACGCAGGACTCAGCGAACCTAAGAGTCGCAGTTTCCCAGTGCACCCAGTCATCTCTGAGGCTATTAAAAAGGAGTGGGCAGAGCCAGAAAGGAAACCTTTTTTCCCTAAAAACGTAAAAAGGTGTTTTCCTTTCGATGAAGACCCGGCAGAAGTCTGGAATAAAAATCCAAAACTTGATGCCGCCTTCTCCCAGGTCTCAAGATCGACTGACCTAGCTTTCGAAGACATGGGAGTATTAAAAGACCCCATGGACAAGAGGTTGGATTTGCAGCTAAAAAGAGCTTGGCAATCCATTATGGGAAACCTAAAACCTGCTATGGCGACTACGGTCGTTTCCAGGAATATGGAGTTCTGGTTAAACCAACTTAAGGCCCATATTTCAGCAGACTCCCCAAAACAAGAAATTTTGGAATCTTTCTCTACCCTCTCAACTGCAGTAGCATATATATCTGATGCCTCAGCTGAGTCTATTAACCACTTCAGCCCCGGACCAATTGTCAGCTTAAGGACCAGAGGTCTTTTTTCAATTTCGCACTGCACTACTTTAACTGGTAATTGTGCGGTCATGCAGTTTTGTAACGAAACGAAATTTGCGTCCTTTTCTTCCCACAAATAGAGCTTTCTTTTGATGGTATTTGATTGCCTCTGTGATTTTATTTTTTGCGATATAAACGGAAAAAGAGCGAAAATTTTGAAAAAAAAAGAGATTTTCTACTTTTTGTTATAAGAAAAATCTAATAAACTCAATTTTAGTCAAACATTTGGGCCAAAATGTATTCAGCCACATGTCTTTAGTAAAAAAAATGCCAATAAGCGTATATTTATTGGTTTGCGCAAAAGTTATAGCGTCTACAAACTAGAGTACATTTTCTGGAATTTACACCGCTTTTAATTTATGACTGCCTATTTCATTTCTTGAGGTGCTAAAATGGCAGAGAAGTACAAAACCCCCCCAAATGACCCCATTTTGGAAAGTAGACACCCCAAGCTATTTGCTGAGAGGCATGTTGAGCCCATTGAATATTTTTTTTTTTTAGTCCCAAGTGATTGAATAAAGACAAAAATAAAAAATAATTTTTTTTTCTTCAAAAAGTTGTCACTAAATGATATATTGCTCACACATGCCATAGTTATATGTGGAATTGCACCCCAAAATACATTTTGCTGCTTCTCCTGAGTATGGGGATACCACATGTGTGGGACTTTTTGGGAGCCTAGCCGCGTACGGGGCCCCGAAACCCAAGCACCGCCTTCAGGATTTCTAAGGGTGCAAATTTTTGATTTCACTCCTCACTACCTATCACAGTTTCGAAGGCCATAAAATGCCAAAATAGCACAAAACCCCCCCAAATGACCCCATTTTGGAAAGTAGACACCCCAAGCTATTTGTTGAGAGGCATGGTGAGTATTTTACAGCTCTCATTTGTTTTTGAAAATGAAGAAAGTAAAGAAAAAAAATTTTTTTTTTCTTTTTTCAATTTTCAAAACTTTGTGACAAAAAGCGACATCTGCAAAATACTCACAATACCTCTCAGCAAATAGCTTGGGGTGTCTACTTTCCAAAATGGGGTCATTTTGGGGGGTTTTATGCCATCTGGGCATTCCATGGCCTCCGAAACTGTGATTGGCAGTGAGAAGTGAAATAAAAAAATTACTCCCTTAGAAAGCCTGAAGGCGGTGCTTGGTTTTTGGGGTTCCGTACGCAGCTAGGCTCCCAAAAAGTCCCACACATGTGGTATCCCCGTACTCAGGAGAAGCAACAGAATGTATTTTGGGGTGTATTTCCACATATGCCCATGACATGTTTGAGCAATATATCATTTAGTGACAACTTTTTGTAAAAAAAATATATATATATTTTTTTTTTTCATTATTCAATCTCTTGGGACAAAAAAAAAAAAATATTTAATGGCTCAACATTGCTCTCAGCAAATAGCTTGGGGTGTCTACTTTCCAAAATGGGGTCATTTGGGGGGGGTTTGAACTGTCCTGGCATTTTTATGCACAACATTTAGAAGCCTATGTCACACGTCACCCACTCTTCTAACCACTTGAAGACAAAGCCCTTTCTGACACTTTTTGTTTACATGAAAACATATTTTTTTTTTGCAAGAAAATTACGTTGAACCCCCAAACACTATATATATTGTTAAAGCAAAGGCCCTACAGATTAAAATGGTGGGTGTTGCATTTTTTTTTTCCACACAGTATTTGCGCAGCGATTTTTCAAACGCATTTTTTGTGGAAAAAATACACTTTTTTTTATTTTAATGCACTAAAACACACTATATTGCTCAAATTTTTGATGAAATAAAAAATATGATCTTAGGCCGAGTACATGGATACCAAACACGACATGCTTTAAAATTGCGCACAAACACGCAGTGGCGACAAACTACATACATTTTTAAAAGCCTTTAAAAGCCTTTACATGATACCACATTAGATTCACGGAGGAGGTCTACTGCTAAAATTACTGCCCTCGATCTGACCTTCGCGGTGATACCTCACATGCATGCTGCAATTGCTGTTTACATATGACGCCAGACCAACGCTTGTGTACGCCTTTGCGCAAGAGAAGGGGGGGCAGGGGTGCTTTTTTTTTTTTTTTTTAGTTTTTTTTTTATTTATTTAGCTTTTTTATTCTATTTTTAAACTGTTCCTTCCATTTTTTTTCTTTGTTATGATTTTTATTGTTATCTCAGGGAATGTAAATATCCCCTATGATAGCAATAGGCAGTGACAGGTACTCTTTTTTTGAAAAAATTGGGGTCTATTAGACCCTAGATCTTTCCTCTGCCCTCAAAGCATCTGACCACACCAAGATTGGTGTGATAAAATGCTTTCCCAATTTCCCAATGGCGCGGTTTATATCCGGGAGGGGGGACATTCCCTCCTACTGCTTGTAAAAGCAGTCTAGAGGCTAATTACCCGCTAGAATTGCTTTTACATGAAAGCCGATCACTGGCTGAAAAGAATGATACCAAGATGATACCTAAACCTGCAGGCATCATTCTGGTATAACCATTCAAAGTCCAGCAACATACTGGACATATATTGTAATCTTTTTTTTTTTCATGCAGCCTCTTGGCTGAACGAAAAAAAGAGATTGATTGGTGGGTATGCCCACCATTAGAATACCTCCCTTCATCCACCCACTTCTAATGATGGGCATACATGCACCATTTATATATGCCGATGCATGGGGGCATCCTCCCGCAAAAGTTATGCCGTGTACACACGGTCGGAATTTCGACCGTATGTACGTGGCATTAGGAGCCAATCGCTCCTCCGCCCCCCCTGCTGCCCCATGCTTCGGCACATATGCTCTTTTTTTTAACTGTGGTGGTGAAATCACCTCCTACAGCGTTGGAGTCGCGGCTTTATGTATCGTGGGAGCAAACGCTGTTGCTGTCAAGATAAATAAATCCGCGCTGCAACTGAATGGCGCACCTGAAAACAAAAAAATGCTTAACACTAAAACACAGTAAACAAAATTACATGCCTGAAAAGCAAGCATGATAAAACATGATAAAACATAATAAAACATTGCAGAATAGAATGGAGTAAAAAAAGAGCAACAATAGAGAGAGAGAGAGAACAATAAAACGACAACTATTTTTGTTTTTTTTATTTTTTTGAGATTCACAGGTAAAAAAGCTCCTGACTGTTAGCGACTGAATCAAAACGCTACCACAAAAAAAATGTTAGCGATCGCAGGGATCAGGCCTGACTCTGCGAACACTGCAGTTATGTGTGCTTAGTGTTTTGTAAGTGACAGTGATCGATCGATACTGCACTTGGGTGGGCTGGGCTGGGCTGGGCGGAGGGGGAAAACGCAGGTGCTAGCAGGTATCTGGGCTGATCCCGCTAACAATGCGTTTTTTTGGAACCCTAAACTGCTGGGACGCTAGTATAGATCTGATCAGATCAGATATTGATCTGTTCAGATACTATACCACTAAGGGAGGTGTATGCTTTGCGCGTGGGTGTTTGCGGTACTGGCACTAACCTGGGGCGACGCAGACCTTATTTGACCCTAAAACCTAATTGATATCACCCGCCGGGCGATCAGGGGTTAAACCGTTATTGGGTAATAAATGGCGGGTGCCCTGACAGTATAAAAAACAAGCTAACTAACCAGCGTCACCCGTAACAGTAATACAAAAAAAAACTGGTTACCTAGCGACACTAATGCAGCGATCAGAAAAACGATCGCTTAGTGACACTGGCAAAAGGGGGTGAAAGGGTTAACTAGGGGCAATCAGGGGGTTAAACCTTTATTAGGTAATATATGGGGGTACCTGACGCTATATAAAAACCTGACGGGGAACCTAAATAACGAAATAACTAACTGGCTAACCAGCGTCACCAGTGACATTTTATACGGTGATCACTGGTGAAAGGGTTAACTCTAGGGGCAATCAGGGGGTTAAAACCTTTATTTAGGTTGTAATATGGGGGTACCTGACCTATAAACCTATTTATGAACCTATATAAACATGGCGGTTAACCTAAAAAAAAACTGGTTACCTAGCGACACTAATGCAGCGATCAGAAAAACGATCGCTTAGTGACACTGGCAAAAGGGGGTGAAAGGGTTAACTAGGGGCAATCAGGGGGTTAAACCTTTATTAGGTAATATATGGGGGTACCTGACGCTATATAAAAACCTGACGGGGAACCTAAATAACGAAATAACTAACTGGCTAACCAGCGTCACCAGTGACAGTTATACGGTGATTACTGGTGAAAGGGTTAACTCTAGGGGCAATCAGGGGGTTAAAACCTTTATTTAGGTTGTAATATGGGGGTACCTGACCTATAAAACTATTTATGAACCTATATAAAACATGGCGGTTAAAATAAAAAAAAAATGGTTACCTAGCGACACAATGCAGCGATCAGAAAAACGATCGCTTAGTGACACTGGCAAAAGGGGGTGAAGGGGTTAACTAGGGGCAATCAGGGGGTTAAACCTTTATTAGGGGGGGGTAGGGGGCTACCTAGGACCTAAAACTAACTGCCCTGACAGTTATTACAGTCACACTGACACTAAATGCAGTGATCAGTAAATAAATGATCACTGCAATCAGTGACACTGTGACTGGGGGGGGAGGGGGTGATCTGGGGGGTGATCTGGGGGTGACAGGGGGTGGATTGTGTGCCTATGTGTACTGGTGTCAGTGTACTGTTTGTGCACTAACCTTTACATCTTCTCTGCTCGGCGTTCCGGTCACATAGACCGGCGCACCGAGCGTGACATCACTTCCGCCTTCCTGTCTATACAATAGACAGGAAGGGGAAGCTTTTCATTCGCCAGGAGCGATCGCGAGGGGGTGGCCAGAAACCACTGGCCGTCCCCTCGTCCCGGATCGCTCCTGAAGCGATGCCGACCGTCCCCGCCGGCGGAGGGGGGTCCGATCGGACCCCCAACCGCCTGAAGAATGGCACGTACAGGTACGTGGTTCTGCCTGTACGTGCCATTCTGCCGACGTATATCTACATGGGGCGGTCGGCAAGTGGTTAACCACTTGCCGACCGCCCCCTGTATATATACGTCGGCAGAATGGCACGTACAGGCAGAACCACGTACCTGTACGTGCCATTCTTCCGGCGGGTGGGGGGTCCGATCGGACCCCCCCCGGCCGGCGGGGACGGTCGGGATCGCTTCAGGAGCGATCCGGGATGAGGGGACGGCCAGTGGTTTCTGGCCACCCCCTCGCGATCGCTCCTGGCGAATCAGATGCTTCCTCTGTCTGTGTCAATCAAAACACAGGCAGAGGAAGTGATGTCACGCTCGGTGCGCCGGTCTATGTGACCGGAACGCCGAGCTGTGAACGTCTAAAGGTTAGTGCACCAACAGTACACTGACACCAGTACACATAGGCACACAAAACACCCCCCTGTCACCCCCAGATCACCCCCCAGATCACCCCCTCCCCCCCAGTCACAGTGTCACTAATTGCAGTGATCATTTTTTTACTGATCACTGCATTTAGTGTCAGTGTGACTGTAATAACTGTCAGTGCAGTTAGTTTTAGGTCCAAGGTAGCCCCCTACCCCCCCCTAATAAAGGTTTAACCCCTTGATTGCCCCCCAGGTAACCCTTTCACCCCCTTTTGCCAGTGTCACTAAGCGATCGTTTTTCTGATCGCTGTATTAGTGTCACTGCTGTCGCTAGGTAACCATTTTTTTTTTTTAGGTAACCGCCATGTTTATATAGGTTCATAAATAGGTTTATAGGTCAGGTACCCCCATATTACAACCTAAATAAAGGTTTTAACCCCTTGATTGCCCCTAGAGTTAACCCTTTCACCAGTGATCACTGTATAACTGTCACTGGTGACGCTGGTTAGCCAGTTAGTTATTTCGTTATTTAGGTTCCCCGTCAGGTTTTTATATAGCGTCAGGTACCCCCATATATTACCTAATAAAGGTTTTAACCCCCTGATTGCCCCTAGTTAACCCTTTCACCCCCTTTTGCCAGTGTCACTAAGCGATCGTTTTTCTGATCGCTGCATTAGTGTCGCTAGGTAACCACTTTTTTTTTTTAGGTAACCGCCATGTTTATATAGGTTCATAAATAGGTTTATAGGTCAGGTACCCCCATATTACAACCTAAATAAAGGTTTTAACCCCCTGATTGCCCCTAGAGTTAACCCTTTCACCAGTGATCACTGTATAACTGTCACTGGTGACGCTGGTTAGCCAGTTAGTTATTTCGTTATTTAGGTTCCCCGTCAGGTTTTTATATAGCGTCAGGTACCCCCATATATTACCTAATAAAGGTTTTAACCCCCTGATTGCCCCTAGTTAACCCTTTCACCCCTTTTGCCAGTGTCACTAAGCGATCGTTTTTCTGATCGCTGCATTAGTGTCGCTAGGTAACCAGTTTTTTTTTGTATTACTGTTACGGGTGACGCTGGTTAGTTGGCTTTATTTTTTATACTGTCAGGGCACCCGCCATTTATTACCCAATAACGGTTTAACCCCCTGATCGCCCGGCGGGTGATATCAATTAGGTTTTAGGGTCAAATAAGGTCTGCGTCGCCCCAGGTTAGTGCCAGTACCGCAAACACCCACGCGCAAAGCATACACCTCCCTTAGTGGTACAGTATCTGAACAGATCAATATCTGATCTGATCAGATCTATACTAGCGTCCCAGCAGTTTAGGGTTCCAAAAAAAAACGCATTGTTAGCGGGATCAGCCCAGATACCTGCTAGCACCTGCGTTTTCCCCCTCCGCCCAGCCCAGCCCACCCAAGTGCAGTATCGATCGATCACTGTCACTTACAAAACACTAAGCACACATAACTGCAGCGTTCGCAGAGTCAGGCCTGATCCCTGCGATCGCTAACATTTTTTTTGTGGTAGCGTTTTGATTCAGTCGCTTCAGTCAGGAGCTTTTTTACCTGTGAATCTCAAAAAAATAAAAAAAATAAAAATAGTTGTCGTTTTATTGTTCTCTCTCTCACTCTATTCTCTCTCTATTGTTGCTCTTTTTTTACTCCATTCTATTCTGCAATGTTTTATTATGTTTTATCATGTTTTATCATGCTTGCTTTTCAGGTATGTAATTTTGTTTACTGTGTTTTAGTGTTAAGCATTTTTTTGTTTTCAGGTGCGCCATTCAGTTGCAACGCGGATTTATTTATCTTGACAGCAACAGCGTTTGCTCCCACGATACATAAAGCCGCGACTCCAACGCTGTAGGAGGTGATTTCACCACCACAGTTAAAAAAAAGAGCATATATGCCGAAGCATGGGGGCAGCAGGGGGGGGGAGGAGCGATTGGCTCCTAATGCCACGTACATACGGTCGAAATTCCGACCGTGTGTACACGGCATAACTTTTGCGGGAGGATGCCCCCATGCATCGGCATATATAAATGGTGCATGTATGCCCATCATTAGAAGTGGGTGGATGAAGGGAGGTATTCTAATGGTGGGCATACCCACCAATCAATCTCTTTTTTTCGTTCAGCCAAGAGGCTGCATGAAAAAAAAAGATTACAATATATGTCCAGTATGTTGCTGGACTTTGAATGGTTATACCAGAATGATGCCTGCAGGTTTAGGTATCATCTTGGTATCATTCTTTTCAGCCAGTGATCGGCTTTCATGTAAAAGCAATTCTAGCGGGTAATTAGCCTCTAGACTGCTTTTACAAGCAGTGGGAGGGAATGTCCCCCCTCCCGGATATAAACCGCGCCATTGGGAAATTGGGAAAGCATTTTATCACACCAATCTTGGTGTGGTCAGATGCTTTGAGGGCAGAGGAAAGATCTAGGGTCTAATAGACCCCAATTTTTTCAAAAAAAGAGTACCTGTCACTGCCTATTGCTATCATAGGGGATATTTACATTCCCTGAGATAACAATAAAAATCATAACAAAGAAAAAAAATGGAAGGAACAGTTTAAAAATAAAATAAAAAAGCTAAATAAATAAAAAAAAAACCAAAAAAAAAAAAAAAAAGCACCCCTGCCCCCCCTTCTCTTGCGCAAAGGCGTACACAAGCGTTGGTCTGGCGTCATATGTAAACAGCAATTGCACCATGCATGTGAGGTATCACCGCGAAGGTCAGATCGAGGGCAGTAATTTTAGCAGTAGACCTCCTCCGTGAATCTAATGTGGTATCATGTAAAGGCTTTTAAAGGCTTTTAAAAATGTATGTAGTTTGTCGCCACTGCGTGTTTGTGCGCAATTTTAAAGCATGTCGTGTTTGGTATCCATGTACTCGGCCTAAGATCATATTTTTTATTTCATCAAAAATTTGAGCAATATAGTGTGTTTTAGTGCATTAAAATAAAAAAAAGTGTATTTTTTCCACAAAAAATGCGTTTGAAAAATCGCTGCGCAAATACTGTGTGGAAAAAAAAAATGCAACACCCACCATTTTAATCTGTAGGGCCTTTGCTTTAACATTATATATAGTGTTTGGGGGTTCAACGTAATTTTCTTGCAAAAAAAAATATGTTTTCATGTAAACAAAAAGTGTTAGAAAGGGCTTTGTCTACAAGTGGTTAGAAGAGTGGGTGACGTGTGACATAGGCTTCTAAATGTTGTGCATAAAATGCCAGGACAGTTCAAACCCCCCCCAAATGACCCCATTTTGGAAAGTAGACACCCCAAGCTATTTGATGAGAGCAATGTTGAGCCCATTAAATATTTTTTTTTTTGTCCCAAGAGATTGAATAATGAAAAAAAAAAAATATATATATTTTTTTTACAAAAAGTTGTCACTAAATGATATATTGCTCAAACATGTCATGGGCATATGTGGAAATACACCCCAAAATACATTCTGTTGCTTCTCCTGAGTACGGGGATACCACATGTGTGGGACTTTTTGGGAGCCTAGCTGCGTACGGAACCCCAAAAACCAATCACCGCCTTCAGGCTTTCTAAGGGTGTAATTTTTTTATTTCACTTCTCACTGCCAATCACAGTTTCGGAGGCCATGGAATGCCCAGATGGCATAAAACCCCCCAAAATGACCCCATTTTGGAAAGTAGACACCCCAAGCTATTTGCTGAGAGGTATGGTGAGTATTTTGCAGATCTCGCTTTTTGTCACAAAGTTTTGAAAATTGAAAAAAAGAAAAAAAAAAAATTTTTTTCTTTACTTTCTTCATTTTCAAAAACAAATGAGAGCTGTAAAATACTCACCATGCCTCTCAACAAATAGCTTGGGGTGTCTACTTTCCAAAATGGGGTCATTTGGGGGGTTTTGTGCTATTTTGGCATTTTATGGCCTTCGAAACGGTGATGGGTAGTGAGGAGTGAAATCAAAAATTTGCACCCTTAGAAATCCTGAAGGCGGTGCTTGGGTTTCGGGGCCCGTACGCGGCTAGGCTCCCAAAAAGTCCCACACATGTGGTATCCCCATACTCAGGAGAAGCAGCAAAATGTATTTTGGGGTGCAATTCCACATATAACTATGGCATGTGTGAGCAATATATCATTTAGTGACAACTTTTTGAAAAAAAAAAAAATCTTTTTTATTTTTGTCTTTATTCAATCACTTGGGACTAAAAAAAAAATATTCAATGGGCTCAACATGCCTCTCAGCAAATAGCTTGGGGTGTCTACTTTCCAAAATGGGGTCAGTTGGGGGGTTTTGTACTTCTCTGCCATTTTAGCACCTCAAGAAATGAAATAGGCAGTCATAAATTAAAAGCGGTGTAAATTCCAGAAAATGTACTCTAGTTTGTAGACGCTATAACTTTTGCGCAAACCAATAAATATACGCTTATTGGCATTTTTTTTACTAAAGACATGTGGCTGAATACATTTTGGCCCAAATGTTTGACTAAAATTGAGTTTATTAGATTTTTTTTATAACAAAAATTAGAAAATCTCTTTTTTTTTCAAAATTTTCGCTCTTTTTCCGTTTATATCGCAAAAAATAAAAATCACAGAGGCAATCAAATACCATCAAAAGAAAGCTCTATTTGTGGGAAGAAAAGGACGCAAATTTCGTTTGGTTACAAAATTGCATGACCGCGCAATTACCAGTTAAAGTAGTGCAGTGCGAAATTGAAAAAAGACCTCTGGTCCTTTGGCTGCCAAATGGTCCGGGGCTGAAGTGGTTAAGATGACAGCCAGATCTGCAGCCCTGGCTAACTCAGCCCGAAGGGCTTTATGGTTAAAAACCTGGCCAGGAGACGCGGCTTCCAAGAATAAACTCTGTGGAATCCCGTTTCAGGGTGATTTACTTTTTGGCCCTGACTTGGACGCTGTGTTAGATAGGACAGCGGATAAAAATAAGTCTTTTCCAATTAAAAAGAAAAAGCAACCAGCAAAAAAGTTTTTTCGTCCCCCCCGGGCTCAGGAAAGTAGCAGACCCCAGGAGAAAAGGAGGAACTGGGCGTCGCAGAAAGGTAAAGGAAGGGGAAATGTCCTTTTCCATCCTCCTGCGACCTCCGGAAAGACCCAATGACTTGGGCCTCCCAGTAGGGGGAAGACTACAGAGTTTTTTCCCTCCTTGGGCCAGCATGACAGAAAATCGATATATTCTGGACATGTTGTCCCAGGGTTACAAAATAGAGTTTTTGGAACCCCCGCCAGAAAAATTCTATGTGACAAATCTATCAAGGGACGTCACAAAGGCCCTAGCCATGAAGAACCTGTTAAAGGATCTGAGACACCAGAGGGTTATTGTTTCGGTATCCCCGGAAGAACGGGGCAGGGGGTTCTACTCTCACATTTTTTTGATAAAAAAGCCATCGGGGAGCTACAGATTAATCCTCAACCTAAAACCCCTGAACAGATTGGTCCATTACAGAAAATTTTGTATGGATTCAATTTTCTCAGTCAGGAACATGCTGACAAAAGGGTGCTTCATGGCATCTATAGACCTAAAAGATGCTTACCTGCACATTCCCATAGCTCCGCAGTCTCAAAAGTTTTTGAGATTCGCAGTGAATATGGGCAAGGAGATTGTACATCTGCAGTTCAGGGCCCTTCCCTTCGGCCTTTCGTCAGCCCCTCGTATCTTTACGAAGGTAATGGCGGAGGCTCTCGCCCCTCTTCGTCTCCAGGGGGTTGCAGTAATCCCGTACTTAGACGACCTCCTCTTCTTTGCCCCTTCCAGGGAGAGGTTGCAGGAGGATCTGGCCGGGGCTTGCGGTCACTTGGAGGCTCTGGGGTGGCTAGTGAACGTCCCAAAATCAAACCTCAATCCAACCCAGAAGATACTCTTTCTGGGGTTCCAGATAGACTCAGTGGAACAAAAGATTTTTCTCCCAGAGGAGAAAAAGGTCAGGATTTAGAGGGCGGTTTCAGCTCTTCAGACGAACCAACTGGTTTCGGTGAGAAGAATCATGTCAGTTTTGGGGACTTTGACCTCTTCGATGCCAGCCATCCAGTGGGCAAGGAGGCATTTCAGGCCCCTCCAGAGGTTCCTCTTAGGAACATGGGATCACAGGTCAGAGAGCCTCGACACCAGGGTAAGAGTTCCTCCCAGGGTCAGACGCTCGCTGTGGTGGTGGAGAGGTCAGGAAGTTCTACAGAAAGGCCTTCTTTGGTCCTTCCCAACAGAAAAGGTGGTCACAACAGACGCCAGTATGTGGGGATGGGGGGCACACATGGGTCAGGACTTGGCACAGGGGACATGGTCTCAGGACTAATCCAGAAGATCGTCAAATTGGAGAGAATTAAAAGCAGTCGCTGCAGCTTTAGCTGCCTTCTCCCCATACCTCCTAGGGTGCCATGTCCGGATACTGTCAGACAATGCCACTACAGTAGCCTACTTAAACAATCAGGGAGGCACAAGGAGCAAGTCCTTGTATCTTCTGTCAGCAGAGATTATGGATTGGGCAGAAACCAATCTTCTGTCTCTATCCGCTGTCCACCTAAAAGGCACGTTGAACGAGGTGGCAGATTATCTAAGCCGACAGACAGTGCAGGAAGCAGAGTGGAGCCTAAACACAGAAGTGTTCACTCTAATCTCCAGTATCTGGGGCCTTCCGCAGGTAGACCTGTTCGCCTCAAGAAGGAACACCCAGCTTCCTCAATTTTTTTCCCTCGAGAGAAACGACGGTTCTCAGGGGACGGATGCCTTAGCACAGCAGTGGAATTTTCAACTGGGGTACGCTTTTCCCCCTTTTCAGCTGATTCCACTGGTGCTGAGAAAAATACAAAGAGGGGGTTCCAGTAATCCTGATCACCCCGTTTTGGCCAAAAAGGGCTTGGTTTTCTTTGATCCTACAGTTGGCAGTCAAACCAGGTTGGCACCTCCCGCTGAGACCAGATTTGTTAACTCAGGGGCCAGTGCATCATCCAGAGGTAAGCAGTCTAAAACTCACTGCTTGGTATCTGAGGAGCAATTGCTAAGAAGCAAAGGCTTTTCGGAAAGATTAATTTCCACTTTGCTCTCCAGTAGAAAAAGAGTAACCAGGGCCATTTATGGCAAGGTTTGGAAGGTCTACGCGTCCTTTTGTCATGCAGAACATAGAGAGGTTGAAAACTTAGTCTCAGTTCTGGAATTTCTGCAAAAAGGGGCAGATAGAGGGCTCGCCGTCAGCACTCTTAAAGTGCAGGTGTCTGCTTTAGGGGTCTATTTAGAAAAATCATTATCCTCAGTACCCCTAATCACGAGATTTTTCAAAGCGCTCTCTAGGTCTAGACCGGTCCCAGTAAGATCTTTTCCTAAATGGGACCTCTCCGTAGTCTTGCAGGCCCTTACTAAGGAGCCTTTTGAGCCCCTGCAGAGTATTTCTCTTAAGTACTTAACCCTCAAAATTATTTTTCTTGTAGCAATCACTTCAGCCAGAAGGATCAGCGAACTGCATGCTCTGTCAGTAAAAGAGCCCTTCCTTTCAGTTTTTTCAGACAGAATTGTCCTTAAAGTAGATCCGGGGTTTTTTGCCGAAGGTAGCGAGCTCCCATAACAGATCCCAGGAGATTACTCTCCCAACTTTCTGTTCTAACCCGAAGGGCAATAAGGAAGAGCAGTTTCACAACCTGGACGTAAGACGTACCTTGTTGCATTATTTAGAAGTTACAGGAGGCTTTAGAGTTTCGGACTCTTTATTTGTTCTCTTTTCTGGAAATAAAAAAGGCAAGCAGGCATCCAAGGCTTCCTTAGCTAGATGGATCAAAACAGCTATTTCTACTGCTTACAATGAGTCGGGTCAATCCCCCCCTAAGGGGGTTAGGGCTCATTCAACTAGGGCTCAGGCCACTACATGGGCAGAAAGAGCTGGTGCCACTCCAGATCAGATCTGTAAGGCGGCTACGTGGTCAAGTATGTCTACATTTGTCCATCATTACAGGCTGGACCTCCTGTCAGCAGGAGACCAGGCTTTTGGCAGAAAGGTTCTGCAGGCTGTGGTCCCTCCCTAAGGGGGTAAGTCTCTATTATCCTCTCAGGTGCTGTCCTGAAAGACGATTAGGGAAAAATCAAGTTAGACTTACCGGTAACTTGTTTTCCAAGAGTCTTTCAGGACAGCAGCATCCCGCCCTAATGTGTTTTACATATATATATACTGTGACTAACCATATCTCGATTATGTGTTCCAGTTTGGGGCCGGAGGTTCTCTACTACAACTAACCATATGTGGGAAGGAGCCTCCTTTTAAAGTTTGGTGGAAGAGGTGTTTCCTGTGGACAAAGAAAGGAGTCACTCTCTTAGGTGCTGTCCTGAAAGACTCTTGGAAAACAAGTTACCGGTAAGTCTAACTTGATTTTTTACATACTGTCCCTGGTTTTACTGAGGCTGGAAACCCTGATGGGACCCCCTAGTGGCCCAGGGCCCTCGGGCAGTGCCCGAGTGGCCGAATGGTCAGTCCGCCCCTGCCTAACAACAAAAATGTTTTAGATGGGTCCTGCATTTGTCTGTGTTGTGTACATTGTTTTCATGTATCAATTCCAGAATTCACTGTTCCCACATCAGACCTTGCAGAAGCAAGGTCTACAAATTAAACTAGGTTAAGGGAGAAGCCAATTAAACAGTTTTAAACATCAGTACAACCGTTTTTGACATTTCTTTATTAACTTATGTGCACAACTGCATACTTTTACTTACACTTGAATTGTTGTATTTTCAGCTGGAATCCTTTCAGCCATTTTTTGTTTCCCTGAATCTTCCCAGTTATGTCACCAGAGGAGAACAATTTGTTTTGGAAGCTGTTGTCTTCAACTATTTGGAAGAAAATACTGAGGTAAACAGTAGAAATGGTTTGGTTCCATGTGCAGACTTGCAGTTGAAAACAATCGTTCAATTGTGTTCAGGCCCGTTGTGTTTTTTTTTTAAATTTATACATGTAAACATATTGTAACAAGGACAGAGGCTTAAAACGGATCCGAGGGCATATCATTACCTCAGTTTAGTGCTGCAACCCCGGTTTTTCTTAATAACCACATGGTGACAATATATGATACAATACATTAGTAACCTGTCCTTTGGTTCTGAAGCACTGGTTTCCTATATTATGAATTGAAGTTGAGTGATCTTTATTTGCTTTAATGGAAAGTGAGTTGAAGTGAATCTGTGTTCAAACACCCAACATTTTCATCGAACAAGGGAATTTGAAGAAAACAAAAACAGAGCTTTTTTTTTTGCTTTATTGGATGTCTGAAATGAACACCTACACTTTAGCTTACTTTCTGCTATAAAAACAAAAAAAGCTCACTGTACTTCACTGTAGTGCCTATTCACACTTTAGAAGATCGGGTCCCAAAGGTCTTTTATATAGTGAGAAAAAAAGAGTGATTGAAAAGCTTTACTCATAGTGATAAGCTAAATAAAATTGGTTCCAACACACCACTCATAGTGCAAGCCTGGAGCTTTAGACCCCTCTCACACTGTGCCGCCACCGGCATCAGCGGTAAAACCGCGCTATTTTAGCCCCGCGCTAGCGGGCGAAAAGGGGTTAAATCCACCTGCAAAATGCCGCCGCAGCAGCGTTTTGCCGGCGGTATAGCAGCACTGCCCCATTGATTTCAATGGGGAAGAGCGGTTGAGGAGCGGTGAGTTCACCGCTCCTTCACTGCTCCAAAGAAGCTGCTGGCAGGACTTTTTCTGACGCCCTGCCAGCGCACCGTTCCAGTGTGAAAGCCCTCGGGCTTTCACACTAGATTGAATGGAGAAGCTGTTTTAGGGCGGTTTGCAGGCGCTATTTTTAATGCTATAGCGCCTGCAAAACGCCCCTCAGTGTGAAAGGGGTCTTATGAAACATACTGGAAACCAGTGGTAAACAGCAACAATAATAAAAATACATTTCTCATAGGCACCTCACACTATAACAAATATTACCCTTCTCTCTCACCCCCATCTCTCACCCTCTCTCTCCCTGGCCCCTCGCTCGCTCTCTCTCTCTCCCTGGCCCCTCGCTCGCGCTCTCTCTCTCTCTCTCTCTCTCTCACACCCCTCTCTGTGACCACTCTCGCTATCTTACCTCCTCTCTGACCCCTCTCTCATAACCCCTCTCTCTGACCCCTCTCTCTCTCTCTCACCCCCTCTCTCTCTCACCCCCTCTCTCACCCTTCTCTCTCTCACCCCTCTCTGACCTCTCTCTCTATCTCACCTCCCTCTCTCTCTGACCACTCTCTCTATCTCACCTCCCTCTCTCTCTGCCCCCCCTCTCTATCTCACCTCCCTCTCTCTCTGACCCCCCTCTCTCTATCTCACCTCTCTCTCTCTCTCTCTCTCTCTCACCCCTCTCTCTCTCTCTCTCTCTCACCCCTCTCTCTCTCTCTCTCTCATCCCCTCTCTGGCCCTCCTCTCTCTCACCACCCTCTATCTCTAAACCTCTCTCTCTCTCACCCACTCCCTCTCTTTCTTTTGCTCACCCACCCCCTTTCTCTCTCTCTCTCTCTCTCCCTCCCCCTCTCTCTCTCCCTCTCTCTCCCTCTCTCCCCCTCTCTCTCTCCCTCATGCAGGCAGGGGAAACTGAGTGGGCACTGACAGCAAGTAAGTGTCACTGATCCCATCTCCCCACTAGCACTGCCACTCATCCCATCCCCACCAGCACTGTCTTCACTCATCCCCCCAAGCACTGCCACTGACCCCCCCCCCCCCCCCCAGCACCACTCCCCGCCCCCTCCCAAGCACTGCTACTGATCCCATTCCCCCAGACACTGCCACTCATCCCAGCCCCCCAGCACTGCCACTGATTCCATCAACCCCCCAGCACTGCCAATGATCAGACCTCCCTCCCCCCGAGCACTGCCATTAATACCATTCCACCCCCCCACCACCACTGCCACTGATCACACCGCCCCTAGCCCCAGTAATCAATGGGTGAGTGGTGATGATGTGCAGTAACCTCTGGTAACTAGTCAGTGAGTGGTAATGTTATGATGTAACCTCTAGCAATCAATCACAATTGCTGCTTGATCTGCTAAACTAAACTGAGTATAGCTGCTATTTAATGTAAGTCTCAAAGCAGGTGAAGAGCGAAATTGCATGCGGGGAGGTCCAAAGAAAATTGTCGCCCAGGGTCCAATCAATATTAAAGATGGCCCTGGGTAGATCTTGTGTGTATGCACACACATTAAATTCCAATAGTGAAGACAAAACTAGTCCTTACCATATGCTAGTGAAATGATGATTTTTTACAATGTAACTTACAACATCCTGCAAATAAGCCCAAAAAATTAACTTTGAATTAAAACCTGTGTGTGAGTGTTCTATCTTAAACCATAGACATAGATAATTGTAGTCATAATCACCTAGTACCAAACTGCTATTCAATGTTTCTGAAAAATTAAGAGTTGCTTCCTTAGGGTTAGCTCTTCTTCATGGTTATAGGAGCGACTGAACAACTGGTCATAGGGATTTTCCAGCGTGCTGTGCTTAGTGTGAGTCACATTATATCCCTGTAGCCAAAGTTGTAACAAATTTATATGCTTACCTCCATGTGTGCTGCTGACTGGTTCAATTCATTTTTATGCTTGCCAAAATAAACTAAATAAACCCTTGGTTGAAATAGTAAACCATTTTTTTTAGAAGATACTGACAATAAGTATACACATTTCAAGGAATTGTTGGGAAAAACAGATGTGCTAGTCGATACAGAGTATTGCAAAACATACACTATATTACCAAAAGTATTGGGACACCTGCCTTTACATGGACTTTATTGGCATCCCAGTCTTAGTCTGTAAGGTTTAATATTGAGTTGGCCCATCATTTGCAGCTATAACAGCTTCAACTCTTCTGGAAAGGCTGTCCACAAGGTTTCGGAGTGTGTCTATGGGAATGTTTGACCATTGTTGAAGGAGCACATTTGTAAAGCCAGACACTGATGTGGACGAGAAGACCTGGCTCAGTCTCCGCTCTAATTCATCCCAAAAGGTGTTCTATCAGGTTGAGGTCAGCACTCTGTGCAGGCCAGTCAAGTCCCCCCCCCAAATTCGGTCATCAATGTCTTTATGGACCCTGCTTTGTGCACTGGTTTAAATCATTTAGTGGAGGGGGGGTTATGGTATGGGGTTGTTTTTCAGAGGTTGTGCTTGGCCCCTTAGTTCGAGTGAAGGGAACTCTTAAGGCGTCAGCATACCAAGACATTTTGGACAATTTCTTGCTCCCAACATTGTGGGAACAGCGTGGGGATGGCCCCTTCTTGTTCCAACATGATTACGCACCATTGCATAAACAAGGTCCATAAAGACATGGATGAGCAAGTTTGGGGTGGAGGAACTTGACTGGCCTGCACAGAGTCTTGACCTTAACCCAATAGAACACCTTTGGGATGAGATGAGAGGAGACTGTGAGCCAGGCTTTCTCGTCTACCTCAGTGCCTAACCTCAGAAATGCGCTTCTGTAAGAATGGTCAAACATTACCATAGACACACTCCAAAACCTTGTGGACAGCCTTCACAGAAGAGTTGAAGCTGTATAGCTGCAAAGGATGGGCCGACTCAATATTGAACCCTACATACTAAGACTGGGATGCCATTAAAGTTCATGTGGGTGTAAAGGGAGGCTTCCCAATACTTTTGATAATATAGTGTATATTTTAGGTTTGATAAGTTGCTCTTTCAAGTGTTGTCAAGTCACTCTTGAACCTGTTGGTGATCCAATCTCCCTTTCTGTCTTGTTTTTTTATATCCAAAAAAGAAGGAAATAAACTATATGGCAACCACTGGGTGGTGCAAACCTAAAAGAAAAGCCAAATAATAAAGGGCCATTACATGTTGGCAAAGGAGTTCTCCCCAACAATTGTCTACAACTGCTCCTGAACCTGCTAAAGATTCAATTTAGCATTTCGTTTGTAGTGGTATTATTAATATTACAACATGAACTTGGCAATATGACAACCAATAAATACATATAGCTAAATGCAGATCAGACCAAGTTGTTATTTTACATAGGTTTTACATAGATTTTATGTATACTGTTAAGACCAGACATTGCAATAAGAAATAAACAAAACAAATATCATATGCTGTTGCTTAAAACACCCCAATGTATTACACATATCATTGGCCACTTTTCAGCAAACTCAATTTGCCTTTAACCATAATTTCCTTTCATAGGTTTCTGTGACCCTTGAACAAAGTGATGCATATGAAATCCACATAGAATTTATAAATGCAACTGGAAGCCAACAAACCGTATCTGTCCCAAGTCGAGAAGGAAAAATGATTTTCTTTCCAATTAGACCGATTCAGCTGGGCGAGATTCCAATTATGGTGAAAGCCATATCCTCCCTTGCTTCAGATGCAGTGATTCAAAGGCTCCTCGTCAAGGTAATTTTTTTAAAAATAACATTTGGATCGATGTCCTAGCAGAATAAAAAGGGTAAAAGTCATATCCTTGCCTCGAATGCAATGATTCAAAGGCTCATTGTCAAGGTCATTTTTAAATAACATCTAGATTGATTTCAGACTACGAAAGTATGTCAGACTGAAAAAACGTTTTTGACCACAAGTATATGGTATATACAGCTGTGACAATGATGTAAGCAAGTAACAACAACCCAAAACTTATAAGAGAAAAAAAAACTTTTAATAATGCTCCAAAAAACTTGGAACTGAGACCCAGACCAAATGATTGTGATACTGTTGGACATTGTTCCAGTTTAAATTAGACAGAGGAAATTGTAAATTGTTGATACATTTTTCCCCCTATATATAGCAGGAAATTAAAATTTAGCATAGATCAAGCCAATGCTTTTATGTGCATGGCAAGTGACCGATCTGTTGGCACTGAAGTTGTGTCTGAGCCAGGATCCATACACCTCAGGGTTAATGGAGTTCAGCTTGATGTACACTAAACTCCATGTGGAAAAGATCACAATTATCCATTGAGTGGCAATAATGAATTATTCATACAGCAAGTGTAATGGATGGCTAGAAGACATGTCCTAACACCACACATCTGTGGCTTTCTAGTATGTTTCCATTCTTGTTGTTTGCCAGCAGTTTTCTTATGGGGTTCCATAGGAACTCCTTGCCTGAACTCCCTAAACAGAGTTCAAGAAAGGATGCGAAAAATGTATGTACAATGATGTTAATACATTTTTTTTTTTTATCTTAACTCCTCAGAACCACAAGGTGTCAGCATTTATTTCTGAATATGTTATTTGGTTATCTTAATCATGTTTGGGACTTAGTAGCTACTTGTATTTTATTTATTTATTAGATGTATTTATATAGTGCTGACAATTTATGCAGTGTTTTACATATTATAAATTAACAGCAGTCTCTGCCCTCAAGCTTAAAATTTAGGGTCTCTATATCACACCCATGCATATACATATTGGGGCCAATTTAGACAGGAGTCAGTTAACCTACCAGCATGTGTTTGCAGCATGGGAGGAAACTGGATTGCCCACACAAGCACAGGGAGGACATGCAAACTCCATACGCATACTTATCCTCATCAAATATCATATGCGATCCTTCTATTTTTTTCCAGAACTATTTCAAATGCTTTGGTCAAAATCTTTCTCAGGAAGCAAAATAGTAGATATAGCTCTTTAAAAACCAGATGTGATTACCCCAGACCAGCAGGTGCCAGCAGGACAGAGGGCACCCATATCAGAACACACAAGGAACCACATGGGCTCTCCCCCACCAAGAAGGAAGGAACCGCCAATTGGAGCAAGCCACCATATTGGGAATATACTGTATTATCATCAGAATGGTGAAATGCTTCAAATGAGCGTCTAGCATACAGGCATATACCAAACCCAGGTTCTCAGGACTTGTCAGGAGTATGGATAAGCTGAACACAACCCCCCCCCCCCCCCCCTGCCCCCCCGGTTTGGTTCACAGCAGAACATGCCAACAGGCAACAAATTTGTGCGAACACTGTTAAAGTATTTGGGACGCGAATGGGAAAAATCAAAAGTGCTAATTTTAAAGACTTGTATGCAAGGTATTGCCATAAAAAGTGTTTGGGGACCTGGGTCCTGCCCCAGGGGACATGTATCAATGCAAAAAAAAGTTTTAAAAAGGCAGTTTTTTCGGGAGCAGTGATTTTAATAATGCTCAAAATGAAACAATAAAAATGTAATATTCCTTTTAATATCATGCCTGGGGGGGGTCTCCTTAGTCTGCCTGTAAAGTAGCGCATCTTTGAATGAATGCATAATTTGTATAGCGCTACAATGCAAACTGAATCGCCTCAAGTACCACATATAACAGCACCACAGCAAGTACCACATATAACAGTACCACAGCAAAATGACATTGCTAAAGGAAAAAAATGTAATTTAAAACTGCTTGCGGCTGTAATGTATTGTCGGATCCCGGCAATATAGATAAAAATCATTGAAAAAAACGGAGTGGGTCCCCTGTCCCCCCCAGTGCATACCAGGCCCTTTGGGTCTGGTCTAAATATTAAGGGGAACACCGCACCAAAATGTAAAAAAAAATGGCGTGGGGGGGCCCCCAGGCACTACGTACTCTGAACAGCAGTATATATACTATACGGCCTGTCCTATATATTCTGCAGACAAATTGGGCCTTAGGTGTTGGTGGGGCCAGAACCCTGTAACCCCTCGGTTACTCTTGTTGGGGACAGGAACGGGCCCTGTTGTGAAATATATAAAAAATATAGCAATTTGGCCAAGCTAGCATTTAGACGCTGAGCATGTGGATGGCTGGGACCGAATTTATTTTTACGGTTCAGCAACTAGGATAGGGAATTTTGCCTGCTATAATCAATTGGTGGTGTATTACTAGCAGATTGGCTGCAAGTACTTGGGACACCTATTACTATACCTTCATTCCTCTCAGTGCAGGTTTTTGAGTGGACTGGAGGTATAGTAGGGTTGGAGATCCCAGATGAGAAGCAAGGAGAAGTTTGCCTTTTTCTATGATGTGGGTCTTTCAAGTGCTGTTGCCACGGACTGCATGACAGGTCGTCATATGTCTGGTCAAGCATGTGGTGTCCAAGCGGCTGCTGTTCTGGCCATGCTTGATCCACTTCAGACATAGGTTGCAAACAGCAACGGTGCGATCGGCTGCACACGTGTCGAAAGAGGCCCACACCAAGGAACTTTTAAAAGTCAGCGGGGAGTCAGCAGTGCCCTGCACCTGGGGAGCTCTGCGGTGCGATGCAATAGGGTGGCTGCCCTTAAGCTGCCCCCTAGAGGACATCCTCATTGGAGATGTACCTCCTCCTCTATTCTATCAGGCACCCAAGTACAGTCAGGGACCTCATCATACCCCCCTTATCGTCACTGGAGAAAACTTGACAGTATGCTGCAGCTGGGGAAACATGACTGCCAGTTTCTTTTCCTTCTGCGGCACCCCCTCTCTCTAGGCTCATGTTACTCCCTTCCTCAGCCTATGAACCAACATCGGAGCCTTCAAATCGCTGCGCATCCTCTAGCAGCATATAACCGACACTGTGGGACTCACTGCATGATGGTGGGGCTACGGAAGGAGTGACTGTGGTCAAGGAGCCGGTGGGATAGGCCGATTTGGCAGCTGTGTTGGAAGGCAAACTACTCTGAGCCTGGGTGACAGAGGAGGATGAGGATGGCTTTGTTATCCACTCTACCAACTCTTCTGCATGTTGTGGCTCAATAACATGGCCAGCAGCAGAAAAAAAGGACAAGCATGCCCCACGGCCACCTGCAGAGGATGCACCATGTCCACTACCACCACTGTTGACTGTAGACACAGAGGCTGCTTGCCCTCTTTTAGTGGCCTGTGAGCCTCTGCCTCTGTTTGGTGGCCTTCCAGACATGATGTATTTTATGATTTGCAACACCACACTACACTGTATTATATTCTGTGTATACCGCCTGAAGTGTATTAGAAACAGTATACCACAAAATGCACAGTAGATATAGGCTACACTAAATGCAGAATATATATATATATATATATATATATATATATATATATATATATATATATATATATATATATAACACACACTGCCTGCACTGCCTGAATATAGTAAACACTGAATATATAGTCTATGTTAAATACAGAGTATATATATATATAATATATGTATGTATATATGTGTGTGTGTGTGTGTGTGTGTATATATATTTATAATATATAAATATACACACACACTAGACTGACTGTATATAAATATCAAATAAACTGCCACTAACTGAATAACCTGCCTAACTCAAGCTATCTCTCTGTCTACACCAACAACACTACACACAGCCGCTATGTAAGCAGCGATCTCGCAGTGCATTATGGGGTGTTCTGCGTCACTCGAATTTCCCACGAACGCCCATATGTTTGGTTTGTTCTAGAACAAACGAACAGCCAATGTTCAAGCCCAACTTATGTTCGACTCAAATCGCTGGCTCATGCCTAGTCAGGAAGACTCTAGTGAACCACTTTTAAACACAGCCCAAAATATGTAAAGGTGTCTAGCCAGTCCAAGGATGCAATACCTTTTTTCAAGGGGTTGAATGCTAAACCGCGTACACACGGTCAGAAATTCCGACCACAAAATCCGTCGGATTTTGTCCGAAACTGGTGTTGCATACACACGGTCGGATAAAGTTGTCGAAAAAATCTGATCGTTCCGAACGTGGTGACGTTCGTTGCGTACTACGGAACTACGTAGAGGCTAGTAGCCAATAGCTTTGGTCTCGTAATTTGATCTGAGCATGCGTGGCACTTTGTCTGTCGGAATTCCCTACACACGATCGGAATAAGTCAGATCACATTTTGTTGTTGGAAAATTTGAGATCCTGCTCTCAAATTTTTTCCCTCGGAAATTCCGACGGAAAAAGTCCGCTAGAGCCCACACACAATCGGATTTTCCGACAACATAATCCGATCTGACTTTTTCCATCGGAATATCCGACCGTGTAGAGACCACATACATAGGTTTGGGTTGAGTTGAATCTTGGTTCACTAGAGTCCCTCTGATAAGCCCTGAGAACCTAGGTTTGGTATATGCCTGTATGCTGAATTTTCATTCACCATTCTGATAACATCATCTGGCAGGATTCACTATTTAAGAAATTCTATTGTAAACTATTACTTAAAGTGCTTGTCCATTATATATAGGGTTTTTAGTATGTAGTACATTGGAATTATTTCCATACCAGGGCTTGTGTACATTTTAGGATGTGTTACATTTTAATATGTTTTTGTATCAATAAAACTGTTGCAAAATATTTTTATACAACCCTGTATATGAGAATACAGAACTCCTGTTTTAGGTAGATGTTATTGTTATGGGTTTCCACATTGGAAGATTTACTATCACCTCTTCTTTTGATGGCAACTGAAAAATGTTGCATATAACATCACTTTTTGTCTCAATGACACAGGTCACCAGGATAATATAGAGGGTGAATCTAACTACAATGGACACTGACAACAATATAAATTGACAAATGTATTTATCCTTTCCAACTCCATCTGAAAAAAGTTTTTCTTATACATACATTTTAATACATTGTCAGTTTAGCTTCATATTACTACTGTATGTTATCTAATTAGATAGAAATACAGAAATACATGTTGTTTTCTGTGACAATGAGCACAGGTCATCAGAAGTACATCGTTGTGTGACATAACTCTGGGAATATCTTAATAGTTGGATCACTACATGTGGAATGCTAGCAGGCATGATGCTTTCAGCTAATTGCAGGGGTTTAGAGTTAATTATGTACTGCTTTATTTTGACAGGCTGAAGGAATAGAACACTCGTATTCACAAACTTTACTTTTGGAACTGATGAACAATAAACCACAAAATATCTCTAAAGCTTTGAACTTTACATTCCCTCCTGATGTAGTAAGTGGCAGTGAAAAGGCATTTATCACTGTCGTTGGTAAGGATAACAATAACGTTTTTAAACAATAGTGCAATGAGGCAGTAGCAAACATTTAATTTGTTCATTTAAAGGTATATTTTTTATCTGTTCTATGTATCTCTTTTAAATGTACAAAGTTATTTTCCTCAGTTTGGCCTTAGAGATAAACTCCAAGCCAACAGCTAAATACATTGCTTAAAATAAACACAAGGGCTCTTGTACCTTCCAAAACATTTGTATTGCTATCAATAATATAGTGCTGAAATTTACACAGCACAGCCAGGCCAGGGACCCCCTTTTTACTCCGCTAAAGTTATGCAATGCAGCCTGGTCACATGCCTCTGACTGGACGATAATGGATTAGCAACAGACTGATGAAGTCATCACTCTCCTTCTCCTTTTAAAAACAGCAATTGCAGTACACTTAAAGCAATTCTAAAGGCAAAACGTTTTTTACCTTTACGCACTCCCTGCATTAAGGAAAAAAAATGTTCTACTGTCTGGTGCCCGCCCCTAAAGATTTACCTGACTCTTCCCACGATCCAGCACTGTCCCCATCTTCAGCACTGCTCCACTGACTTCCTGGATTCACAGGCTACCTTGAGGCTACTTTCACACTGAAGGCGCCAGGCATTAGCTAGTTTTTAGCTTTCAACCCCCACTAGCAGACAAAGAAAGGGTTAAAAGCGCCTCTGTTGCAGCGCTGCTGAAGCGCTTTGCAGGAGCTTCAGCAGCCCTGTCCATCCATTTCAATGGACAGTGTTTTTTTGGGAGCGGTGTATACACTGTTCCCAAACAGCCCCAAAGATGTTGATTGCAAGACTTTTTAGAACGTCCCGCAAGAGCACCGCCCCAGTGTGAAAAGCCACACTGAAATGAAGTGGTAGGCAGTTTTCAGGAGTTAGAGGCTATTTCTAGCGCTAAAACACCTGAAAACCGCCTTAGTGCGAAAGCAGCCCGAGAGCAGCGGGAGCCAGTGAGGAGATAGTGGGGGGCGTGGCCGAGTTCATGTATCTATGAATGCACACGGCTTGGGAGCGTGTTTTCACAGGTACCCCATAGCGCAGGTCAGAGCTGGTGGAGGACCACCAAAGAAGAGGTGAGGGACTGGCACTGTGCAACATCATTGCACATAGCAAGTAAAATAACCAGTTTTTTATTCTATATAGAAAAAAATATAATTTTGCCTTTACCATCACTTAAATTTGCTCCTAGTGTTGCCCATACCTCTCTGTCTATACTGATGTACAGGAGAATACTAGATGACTAACATCAAGTCAAATTCTGGGACTTAAAGTGGTTGTAAACCCCCCTTTACCTATTTTTAGGAGATATTTCAAGTACACTGCGCCGATGTAGTCGGCGCATTGCCAGTGAAGAAACAGCCCCCCGTGCTGTTTCTTCCCTAGCATGTGCCGTGACTGCCGACTCCCACATGCATGCCCGGGAGTGATGTCAAGGTCACAGTCACAGAGCCGGAGTCCGTGGCCACGGAAGGAAGACGGGTGAAGATGGATGTTTCCACCAGCAGGGACATTGCGGGCTTCCTTTGTAGGTAAGTGGCACATAACGGGCTAGTATGCGATGCATACTAACCTATTATGCTTTTACTTTGCAGGGGAATAAAGAGGAAGTAAAACCCATCAGGGTTTACTTCCTCTTTAACCACTTGCCGATTGCCGCATGTACATTTACGTCAGCAGAATGGCACGGCCAGGCAAATGGGTGTACAGGTACGTCCCTTTGAATTTGCCACCGTGTGGCAACCCTGCCGCGAGCTCCGTGAGTAGGATACCCACGATCATCTCACGGAGCTGAAGAACGGGGAGATGCTAATGTAAACATGCATCTCCCCGTTCTGCCTAGTGACGCTGTCACTGATCACAGCTCCATGATCAGTGATGTGTCACACATAGCCACGCCCCCTAAACATTAGAATCACTCCCTAGGACACACTTAACCCCTTCCTAGCCAGCTAGTGGTTAACCCCTTCATGTGTCCGCCATAATGTCGCAGTCACAATATAAATCGCAGATCGCCACCATTACTAGTAAAAAAATTATTAATAAAAATGCCATAAAACTAACCCCTATTTTGTAGACGCTATAACTTTTGCACAAACCAAATAAATGCCTATTGCAATCCTTTTTACCAAAAATATGTAGACTAATACGTATCAGCCTAAACTGAGGAAAAAAAATTGTATTTTTATATATTTTTGGGGGATATTTATTATAGCAAAAAGTAAAAAATAATGCGTTTTTTTATTTTTTTTAAATTGTCGCTCCATTTTTGTTTATAGTGCATAAATAAAAACCGCAGAGGTGATCGAATGCCACCAAAATAAATCTCTATTTGTGGGTAAAAAAGGATGTCAATTTTGTTTGGGAGCCACGTCGCACGACCGCGCAATTGTCAGTTAACGCGACGCAGTGCCCATTCGCAAAATGGCCAGCCAAATGGTCCGGGGCTTAAGTGGTTAAACTAGCTACATTTTAAAATGAATTTAATGATTTTAAACTAATACAGAATTGTATGAGCCTGTAAATTTTCTATATCTGCACAGAGTTGCGCTTTAACTTAAAGCCGTATTAACCCAAGAACAAAAATGTAAATTAGTGCAGCTTACTAATCCTTAAATATGATGGCTTAGTTTTCTTTTTTTTGGCTTCTTTACCTTTGTTTTACCTGATGACCCAGTCAGTAACACATTTACTGTCTTAAAGGGGAGGGCCACCCTAAAATAAAAAATAGCATTAATATTCTTAAAAAAAAATAAAAAAAAACATTTGAAAAAATAAAAAATGTAACTTACCAGAAACCCCTAGGCAGTCTTCCTAATCTGCCTCTTCCTATTCCGCGGCGCTTCCTCCTCTCCGGCGAGCGGGCCCTGTTGCCTTCTGGGACATGTGTGTGTCCCAGAAGGCAACGGGCCATTCAGAAAGCGCTACACGACTCGCACATGCACAGTAGGAAACGGGCAGTGAAGCTGCAAGGATCCACTGCCTGTTTCCCTTCGTTAAGATGGCGGCAGCGGCAGCCGATCTGATGGACGGATTGGCCTGGGGGGGGGGGGGGGGGCGACATCGTGGGCTTGCTGGACAGGTAAGTGTCCTTATTAAAAGTCAGCAGCTACAGTGTTTGCTGACTTAAAAAAAAAAAAAAAATGTGGCCGGAACGACTCCTCTATCCATGGAGTACTGGAGTCAACCTTGGACAGCAACACTGCCTAGAAAAAGCAACAATAGATGGGTTAGTAGATGTAGATGTATTTTACATAAGTGACTAACATTTTAAAGCCCAACTCCAGCTAACCCTTACCTTGTAAAAAAACCCATTCAGTTTTCCCTTTTTTATAAGATGTCATATTCCCTCTGTTCTAAGTTGCATAATAGCTGGGGGAGGAGAACTCTGATCTTCCCACTGAAAGGCTTTGCAGGGTAGGAGGGGTGTCAAGACAAGTCTGATCATTGGAGGAGAGTACACTGAGTTCCCAGCAGAGCTAGAGTAAAGACCATGGTGTGGTCTCTCAGTTTATAACCACTTCAGCCCCGGAAGGATTTACCCCCCTTCCTGACCAGAGCACTTTTTGTGATTTGGCACTGCGTCTCTTTAACTGACAATTACACGGTCATGTGACATTGCTCCCAAACAAAATTGACGTCCTTTTTTTCCCCACAAATAGAGCTTTCTTTTGGTGGTATTTGATCATCTCTGCAGTTTTTTATTTTTAGCACTATAAACAAAAAAAGAGCAATAATTTTGAAAAAAATTCTATATTTTTTTTACACTTTGCTATAATATCTCCCAAAAATATATAAAAAAAAAATTCTCCTCAGTTTAGGCCGATATGTATTCTTCTACATATCTTTTGGTAAAAAAATTTGCAATAAGCGTATATTGATTGGTTTGCGCAAAAGTTATAGCATCTACAAAATAGGGGATAGTTTTATGGCATTTTTATTATAATTTTTTTTTTTTATTAGTAATGGCGGTGATCTGCGATTTTTATCGGGACTGTGACATTATGGCAGACACATCTGACACTTTTGACACTATTTTGGAACCATTGTCATTTATACAGAGATCAGTGCTAAGAAAATACACTGATTACTATGAAAATGTAAAGTGTAAATGACACTGGCAGAGAAGGGGTTAACCACTAGGGGGCGGTCAAGGGGTTTGGTGTATCCTAGGGAGTGATTCTAACTGTGGGGGGATTGGCTACTATACACATGACAGCAATCACTCAATCTCTGTCATATCACTAGGCAGAACGGGGAAATGCCTTGTTTACAAAGGCATCTCCCCATTCTTCCGCTCCGTGACACGTTCGCGGGCACATGGCGAACATCGAGTCCGCGGGACCCGCAGTCATGGTCACAGAGCACGCAGCGGGCACGTGACAGCAATGCCGTATCTTAAAGGGGACGTACCTGTATGCCCTTTTGCCCACCCGTGCCATTCTGCCAACGTATATCGTCGTGCGATGGTCAGGAAGGAGTTAATAGAAAAGCAGAGGAACTGGCAGGAACACCAGGGATTTTACAGAAAGGAAGCAATACAAAGAGAACAGGATACTTTTTAATACATGTACAGCTGGCACATATCAGGAATATGAATTGTTGGTTTTACATACTCTTGAAGCAGTTAATGAAACAGTTTCCTTTTGGGATAAAGGTTTTAATCAGATGAGTACTACCTAACCGTTGTAAACACCCCTATTAAATAAATTGTCTAAGCCCTCTAACTTTTGCTGCACAACTTGGTCTGTTAAAGGAAGTTGAAACACAACATGATTACCAGTTTAAAAAGGGGGAAGAGGGGTGTTATCTTAAAGACTGCTTTGTTAATGCTAGTGACATTATATATGCCATTTTTGATTTTGCCTTTATTACAAGAATAATTGTGATTGCAAACATTGCATACAACCGTATATGACAGTAATGAGGATTAAAACAGACATGCTACTGTATAAAGTCAATAGATTCTTGCCTACTTTGGCGTTCTAAGTAAAGTGAAAATACATTGCCTGATTTCTGTGGCAATTTGTTTGTGAAAGGAAACTACTGAAATAATGTTACATGTTCAGACATGTTCTGTTAGAATGGTCAGGTCTGAATTTACCATTAGGCACAGTAGTAGGCATATGACTATAGGCAGGCAGGTTGGGATAAAGAGGTGGGATTTCTCTGTTTGTGGCCACGCTTGTTTTCCTATCTGTAGAAATACAGTTAACCGATCATATAACTGATCATATTTAAATATAATGTGAGGAACTCAATAAACCTGCTGCTCCACTTTTCTGGCATTAATCCCTATTGTTAAGGTATTGAGCCAAATTCATGAAGCATGAGAGACACTTTTGGCTTTGACAGCGACTCATGCATCAAATTCCTAAATACACCACTTTCACATTGTGTTGCAAAATCTATTTTGGCACATTCAATGCGACAAATTTAAAATAAAAAACTGACAGTTTGTATCTTACAAAAGTGGAGCTAATGAAGACCAACTTTTTTGGCGTATAGAGATAAACTGGCACAGACAGACCCAAGTGTCGGGTGCATTCTAAAAGTGGTGCAGAATTAACCAAATTCAAGTAAAAGCTTTAGACAGGTATATGAATTTGGCGCATTCTGCACTAGTCTTCATGAATTCCAGGGAATGTGAGGAACTAAGACTGGAGCAGCTGGAATCTGGAGCAGCTGTTCATGGCAACCAATCAGCTTCTAGCTTTCAATTTCAAAGCTTAACCAAATCAACCAAAGTCAGACCCAGATAGATCAATATGCAAAGCAGCCCCATATTTTGACTGTTCCAGTTTTAGTAAATCCCCCCCCCCATGAGAAGAATTTATCAAATTTATCAAAACAAGAACTGTGCATTGCAACCAATCAATTTTTAGCTTTGTTTGTTTTTGCCTCTGCCTCATACCATTGCCACATGGATTAATTCTAGTGTATGCTTTTAGCCATATTTTATCTTAACCTGTTGATAACAACTCCCTGTTCCATAGGTGATGTTCTAGGACCTTCAGCCAGCAGTCTGCAGTCACTAATTCGACTTCCCTGTGGTTGTGGCGAACAGAACATGATCAGATTTGCTCCTATCATTTTTATAATGGAATATATAACAAATACAAGGCAGACAAATGACCATGCTCCCAAACTGATTTCATATATGAAAGAAGGTAAGAAAAGTCAGGTTATTTGAAATGAAACAACGTGGATGCACCGTTGAGATATGAAACTTTAAAGCAGAAAAACTTCTAGCAGACAGGCTCTTTATTGCAGAAGAGACATGCAATACCTCTTCTGCATTAAAATAAACCTACCTGTCTGCTTATGCCACGTACACACGACTGGTTTTCCCATCGTAATAAACTTCAAAGGTTTTTTCTGACGGCATTCCGCTGAAACTGTCTTGCCCACACACGATCACACCAAAGTCCGATGTTCTAGAAAGCGGAGACGTACAACACGTACAACGGGACTAGAAAAAGGAAGTTCAATAGCCAGTAGCCAATAGCTGCTGTCTCATACTTGCTTCAGAGCATGCGTCGTCTTTGGTCTGTCGGAACAGCATACAGACGAGCGGTTTTCCCGATAGAAATTGATTCTGTCGGAAAGATTTAAAACATGTTCTATTTCTAGATCCATCAGAATTTTAAAAAAAAGGCAGATGGGGCCCTCACACGATCGGAATATCCAATGAAAAGATTCCGTCTGACTTTTTCTGCCGGAAAATCTGACCATGTGTATGCGGCATTACAGTCTTCTTCAGAATGTATACTGTTTACATTTTGGTACAGATAGTGTATGCTAGGATGACTGCTGTCCTGTGCAACAGTAATGTCATCCCATGCTGGTTAATGAAGATTGCTGGGTCATGAGGGTCATCAGGGGCACACCGGCATCAGGTACCCATGATGATGTATTTTCTGATGAAACAAGTTGGAAAGAGCTGTAAACCATGAAGTCACTATGTATGCACCCTCATCACAGATAATTCTAGGATATGTCATCTTTCAATGACGATTTCAAGTGCAACGTTTTATAAGTGTTTTTAGCCGATCCTAATAAATTGTTTAACCTGAGTTACATTATGAGAAGTGTTAGAGTATTATAAGGGGGAACCGCTTATATAGGAGAGATAGGAGAAATAATTAAATGGGCTGCTGAGCTGGGGAATATTCAGCTCTACTAGTGCTGTGTTTGACTTCTCTTACGAGGGTCTCATTGGAGATTTGCATTTTTTGATTCACTGAAGGATCATACTGTTGGTGTAATGGGCTTTCACATCAACTGTTTGCTTTATTCGGACTGAGTGTTTATCGCTCATGTACCAATTTATGCACATGTTACTGAAGCGCTGCACTTCTTTATGAATAGCATCTATCATTAGCAAAAAATGGGAGGAGGCACATTTTACATAGACAGCTCATTTTTCTTCTTCTTTTTATATTACCAAATAGGTTGATAATTAAAGGCCTTTCTGTCTACCTTAAAGATAGTCCTATTATTTTCCAATACTACCGCAATATGAGCTAGCCAAAGACAGGAATCTGCTTCTCTGAGAATGATGAGTAGGTTCCTGCTGCTAATAATCACATGTCTTGCCTGAAGTGGCACAATCAATTAATACTTTCATTACATCTTCCACTTGAAATGGTGGAAGGGCAGGCAGGTCATGCAAAGACAATTCAACATTATGCAAAATCTACACAAGCTCTAACCATTGCCTCCTACTTTGCCTATCACCTCCTAAGAGCTTCCCTAAAACATGCCCAAATATTTTCATCTTTGGAGAAAGGGGATTATGGGCATATCCTCTTGGGGAGGTAAAAATTACATGAACCTACAAATCATTCTCAGACTAAAAATGATTTGATCTAGTATAGGCAGGACCCAAGTATACAGTGGTGTGAAAAAGTGTTTGCCCCCTTCCTCATTTCCTGTTCCTTTGCATGTTTGTCACACTTGAGTGTTTCGGAACATCAAACCAATTTAAACAATAGTCAAGGACAACACAAGTAAACACAAAATGCAATTTGTAAATGAAGGTGTTTATTATTAAAGGTGAAAAAAAATCCAAACCATCATGGCCCTGTGTGAAAAAGTGATTGCCCCCTTGTTAAAACATACTATAACTGTGGTTGTCCACACCTGAGTTCAATTTCTCTAGCCACACCAGGCCTGATTATTGCCACACCTGTTCACAATCAAGGCATCACTTAAATAGGAGCTGCTTGACACAGTAAGGTCTACCAGAAGATCCTTAAAAGCTACACATCATGCCGAGACCCAAAGAAATTCAGGAACAATTGAGAAAGAAAGTAATTGAGATCTATCAGTCTGGAAAGGGTTATAAAGCCATTTCCAAAGCTTTGGGAATCCAGCGAACCACAGTGAGAGCCATTATCCACAAATGGCGAAGACATGGAACAGTGGTGAACCTTCCCAGGAGTGGCCGGCCGCCCAAAATTACCCCAAGAGCGCAGCGACGACTCATCCAAGAGGTCACAAAAGACCCCACAACAACGTCCAAGGAACTGCAGGCCTCACTTGCCTCAGTTAAGGTCAGCGTTCATGCCTCCACCATCAGGTAAAGACTGGGCAAAAATGGCCTGCATGGCAGAGTTCCAAGGAGAAAACCACTGCTGAGCAAAAAGAACATCAAAGCTCGTCTCAATTTCTCCACAACACATCTTGATGATCCCCAAGACTTTTGGGACAACATTCTGTGGACCGATGAGAGAAAAGTGGAACTCTTTGGAAGGTGTGTGTCCAAGTATATCTGGCGTAGAAGGAACACTGCATTTCAGAAAAAGAACATTATACCAACAGTAAAATATGGTGGTGGTAGTGTGATGGTCTGGGGCTGTTTTGCTGCTTCAGGACCTGGAAGACTTGCCGTGATAAAAGGAACTATGAATTCTGCTGTCTACCAAGAGATCCTGAAGGAGAATGTCCGACCATCTGTTCGTGTACTCAAGCTGAAACGAACTTGGGTTCTGCAGCAGGACAATGATCCTAAACACACCAGCAAGTCCACCACCGAATAGCTGAAGAAAAACAAAATGAAAACTTTGGAGTGGCCTAGCCAAAGTCCTGACCTGAATCCTATTGAGATGTTGTGGTATGACCTTAAAAAGGCCGTTCATGCTCGAAAACCCTCTAATGTAACTGAATTAGGACAATTCTGCAAAGATGAGTGGGCCAAAATTCCTCCAGGACGCTGTAAAAGCCTCATTGCACGTTATCGCAAACGCTTGGTTGCAGTTGTTGCTGCTAAGGGTGGCCCAACCAGTTATTAGGTTTAGGGGGCAATCACTTTTTCACACAGGGCCATGATGGTTTGGATTTTTTTTCACCTTTAATAATAAACACCTTCATTTACAAATTGCATTTTGTGTTTACTTGTGTTGTCCTTGACTATTGTTTAAATTGGTTTGATGTTCCGAAACACTCAAGTGTGACAAACATGCAAAGGAACAGGAAATGAGGAAGGGGGCAAACACTTTTTCACACCACTGTAAGCATGGGAAAAAGCTGATATTAGTTAAACCTGTAGTAGAAAATGAAAGCACTTAGTTATATACCATTCAAAATCAAATGTACAGGGGCTGCGCAGACTATAATCCAAAATATTAGAGCTTTAGCTAGTCACACATGTGAAAATACAGCCTCTTATTCTAGCCCTTCAGACATTAGCTAGCATGAAGATGCACAGTATACAGAACGGATATGCAATCAGTGGATCTCCAGATGTTGCAAAACTACATGTCCCATGATGCCTCTGCCTCTGGGTGTCTTGCTTGTGGCTGTCAGTCTTGCTATGCCTCATGGGACTTGTAGTTCTGCAACAGCTGGAGGTCCTCTAATTGCATATCCCTGGTATACAGTGCATTAATAAGGTTGTTTCAGTCTACAATATGCATGGTTTCAATTCTAATTCTAATTTCACATGCCATACAAACCACTCCTTAGGCATTTGTTGTGTTTCATAATTAAGGGGCTTGTGTTACCTTCTAAATAATGCTAAATTATGCAGAACAAATCAGAAAGATTTAATTTCAGCTTGCTGGCTAATGCAAAAAAGCTGTCTCTATTACTGATATTTGTAACCCAAAGCTGTGGGAAAAACTTGCTTGATCACCTCAAAATTAACACAAAATATATTTTGGTCTGCGAGATTGCCAATAATTAGTAATGGAATCAATATGTTATAATAGGGATATACTGTTTAAGGGAAATAGAAAAGATTTGTAGGTAATCAGAACTACATAGTTGTGTGCCTCCTTTTTAGAAGACCCTGCATCATATTTCTGCTGTGGGATTTACCTTCAAAAGTCTAGATGCTGCCTTCTCTTATCTTGTGGTTCTACGCACTGGCCATGACTGTCTTATGGAGAGAAAAGTGTTTTTCTTGGTGAGCAGGCCCACACAATGATCTGAAAATTCTTGGGAGTCTATTTATAAAGTGGAAAAAAGTGATAATATGGTCCTTTTCTACTGCTCTCTTGGTGGTTATCTGTTGGGCTGCTACTTCTTGGTATGCTGTTTATACAGACATGGGTGACAATCATTCTTATATTATATTATGATTAGTAGTTCTGTCTCTAGGTGGTAGTGTATGTATTGTTTTCTCTTGTAGAGCTACATAGTTTTGATGTCCTTTCATGTCTCTGTGCTACTGTTTCCATTAAAATAAGAAGGGCTCAATCTGTCTTTTCATCAGGGCGCCGACCAGCGGCTCCCACGGCGAGGAGTGCCCGCCAGGTTTGGCTCCCTGCTTGTAGTCCATTTCCAGCTACAACTCCTTACTTGAGTCACATCTTTGATAGTCCTAATTTTATTCCTGTGTATACCAAATCATACAAAAGTCATGGCAGAAAGAACCAATCTGATCCAGAGGGCCAAGCTGGCAGAGCAGGCAGAACGATACAATATGGCAGCCAACATGAAGGCTGTAACAGAATGCGGAGAGGGGCTGTCCAATGAAGAAAGGAACCTTCTTTCTGTTGCGTACAAGAATGTGGTTGTAGCAAGGAGGTCTTCTTGGAGGGTCATTTCCAGCATTGAGCAGAAGTCAGGTGAATCGGAAAAGAAGTTGCAATTGACTAAAGAATACCGGGAGAAAATAAAGAGAGAGCCTCAAGAGTGTTGGTGGCACTATATTTTACCTGAAGATGAAAGGGGACTATTACCGATACCTTTCAGAGGTGGCGAAGGATGCTGAGAAGACTCACAAGCAGCTTATCAAGAAGCATTTAAATTCAGCAAGCACAAAATGCAGCCAACCGCTTGGGCTTAGCCCTAAATTTTTCCATGCTCTATTATGAAATTCTTAATAGCCCAGAAAAGGCTTGTTCACTGGCAAAGACTGCAATAGATGAAGCCAGTGCAGAACTAGACATCCTCAATGAAGACTCCTACAAAGATAGCACTCTTATCATACAGCTACATAGAGACAACTTAACATTATATAATATAACCAATGAAGGTGGCGAGAGTGGTGAACCAGAAGAGAACAACTAACTGGTGCAGCAGACACATCTTTCCCCAAACAACCCTTTTTATATGTCTCCATTCCTAATGGCTCCGCATGGATTTTCTATAGCAAAGAGTCCATCCATGTGTAATGGAAATAAAGTTTTAATAGATATATAGATATGCATTATATATATATATAGTAATTACAGGACACTTATGTCAAGGACTTGAATTTTTTCTGATATTTAAATAGAAAAATTGGAACCACCAGTTTGTGCAACTGATGTGTTGTGTATTATAATGTACAATGTAGAAAACTGCTGCAGCCAATTCTGGTTGTGGTGATCACCCTCCCCCTTTTTATTGGTTGGACCCACAATACTTTTATTTTGCAAAGCTTTTTTTTTTTCTTCTTTTCCATTTTTCCACCCTATACAAACCCAAAGTTGTACATTCTGGGGTAGTGAAGGTAGTTTAATAAATATTCAGTGTGGCTATTTAATTTAAATGAAATTGCTGTTAGCAGGTTGTGTGTACTTTCTTTATAGCAGCTGTTCATTGAAATCAGTGGCTGCTGACAGCAATGTGGAAAACTTATTTTTTCCCCCCCTCTTTATTCCCTCCTTACTGCTGTTTAGTTGAAAAACCTGTGCCTATTCCAATAAACCCATCATTACACTATCTTGTTGTCCTGGTGTTCACATGTAACAGATGCAGGTTAAGCACACGGTAATCTGCGGTGTAATCATTTCAGTACACTGGAACTTAAGGGTTAAAAGAAGCCACTTAAATCGTTTTTGAATGACGCATTTATTTTTACAACGACCAGATGTATTCCTGTAATGAGGGTGTCGCATTTTATCCTGTAATTGTCTGAACACCTCAGTTGGCTTGTTTCTTGTCATTGTAGTTTCACATGAGAAGAAAAATCTTGTGCAATTTCCCCCCTCTGTTATTGGAAATTATGCATGAAAATAAAAATACATTTTGTAAACCAATAAAAAATAAATAAAAAAAGGGGCTCAGCCATGTTGGGTAACATCTTGAGTTGTAATAGACATATCTGCAGCAACAGGTTATGGCCTTGATAATAGCAAAGTACCGAATATTGCTGTAGCTACAGGTCAGAGTTACAGCAAAATGGTCTCTGAAAAGGAAAACATTTCAAAAAGCCTATACGATGGCTGGTAAGAGTGCTTCATCTAATGAAGGGTACATAGATGTGTATACAAAAGAGCAAACCCACCTATGAATGAGTAGACAGAGATAGATCAAAAAGCTGAAAGCACTATATCCTTAATGGCTAATTGTTAAATTGTGTACATATGCAAGCGTGAAACTGTAAAAAAAATGTGGCAGGAGCTACAGAAACTGCACAGGAGAACAAATCTTTCAATAAACTACTTATGCGGCGTACACACGGTCGGAATTTCCGATGGAAACAGTCCGATGGGAGCTATTCATCGGATTTTCCGACCGTGTGTATGCCCAGCGGTCTTTTTCTGTCGGAATTTCCGACGGACTTTGAATTGAGAACCTGTTCTCAATTTTTCCGACGGAAAACCTTTCTATCGGATTTTCCGATCGCGTGTATGCAATTCCGACACGCAAAATTCCGACGCATGCTCGGAAGCATTAAACTTCCCTTTTTATAGTGCTGTCGAACGTGTTTTATGCCGCTGTGTTATTGACCGTCAGAATTTGGTGTGATCGTGTGTAGGCAACACAGCTTGAGCCGAATTCCGTTGGAAAAACCATCAGAGTTTTTTCCGACGAGAATTCTGATCGTGTGTACGCGGCATTAGAGTTAAAAGTTAGCAGCTACAAATACTGTAGCTGCTGACTTTTATTATTACGACACTTACCTGTCCAGGGACCCGCGGTGTCGGTACCCCAGCCGATTTTCCTCCTTCCCCGATATTGCAATGCCACTACCTGGGTCATTTAATTATTTCCACTAGTCATGGTCATAGCAGACAAGAGACAGTCATCCTTCACTCCAGGATCAGTCTCTCTTACACACATGTGCAACAAGAATGAATGTCTGTAACCAGAGCATACTCAGGGGTGCACGTGAATAAGAAGTGGCTGCTTGAGTAGCCCTTCTATCTTATAGAATACCCTCAGTGAGAAGGATACTGTTCCACTCGGGGCAACAAACAGATGAATTCTTAACTCCTAGGTATTGTGGTACTAAACTTGTTCTGGTTAAATATGGACAATGGGTAATGGAAGGCGCATTCTAGTACCTGATACTGGAACATGGGGTGGGTACACAGGACCCTGGAATTGGGTTCAAATTCCAGGACAGTCCCATGAAAATCAGAGCGATTGGGAGGTATGTGATTGCTATACAGAATAATAAGCACTGCACTGGAAGTTTAATAATGGTGCAATAAACTTGTTTTTTTTCCAAGATTTGCTGTGCAGTGAGGTAGACCAAATAAGCAAAAATGCAGGGCTGGTGCAAGGACTTTTGACACCTCCTTTTGCTGCTCCCTCTTGGCTCCACCCCTGACTCCACCCCTTCGAGCTGCCTGTGTACACCTTTTTAATGACTGCTACTATTTTGCATGCAACACAGTCTCACCTGTGTTGCATCACATACCATCAAATACAGCCTCACCAGCGTACATCAAATGCAGACAGTCTCATCTTTGCCTATCACATACCATCAAATACAGCCTCACCAGGCTGTGCCCATCAATGCTGCTTCACGGGGGGGGGGGGGGGAGCTCAGTGCATACTTGGCATTTGGTAGATCAGTTACTATACATATACACACACACACATTGCATGTCATTTGTCATAATAAAAGCAACAGTTTTTACTCACCACACCAAGTGAAGAACAACGGTCTTGGGCTGAGCAAACTTGTATCCGACCGATGACGTGACCCTGTTCCTCGCTCGCATGCACCAATATAAAACTCTGCTTTACCTGCCTCTGTGTGTTGGTGCCTCGTCCAGCCCAGGTTCCACCAGTCCACCATGCTGCCTGTTTCCCATGATGATTTACTCCGCTTCAGTGACACGACCAGGAGAGTATTCTTTTCTGGGGGGGGGGGGGGGGGTTGGCTGCTGGACCTGGACACATGTCAGAGGCTGCCTATTCCGCCTAGTGGTCGCACTGGCCTGCAAAAATGGAAGTAGCTTCATTTATGGGACAGCTTCTCTTAACAAGTATGTAAAAACATTAGGTTTTATAAAAAACGTTTTTTTCGTATTACAAAACTATTTAGTCTATCCAATAGTCATATTTCAGCTATAGGGGGATCAGGTACAGTGGGCTTATTTACTTCACACCTAACACATTTAATGTCAGAAAGGTAAATTGGCAAGGGATGAGAAAAATGATCATGAAACATTTCTGTTGCTGTTAAAATTAAACCTCTGAAAATGTTCTATTTTTTTTTTCGATCTCAGCCAATGCCTCTCCTTGGGCCATGTCCTCTGACATGTTTCGCCCCTCCCACCTGTGCTTAATCATAGGGCATTGACTGAGGCTTTCACATGTATACATCCATACTAGGATTGGCTATGGCGAGCGACAGTTTCAAGATAAAATGTTAATTGCTCACTGAATACGTTTTCTAAGGACTCCATTCTCTGAGAGGAGGCAGCTCCTGCTTCACCATGTGAGCAAGAACTGTGGGGGCACTTCCATTCAGGGTAAAAATGTTTTTCTCCTCCTGCTAACCTGGAATTGAGAACGGATAAACTCTGACCTCATGTAACAGAAGGGATACTAGACTTTATTTTTACTAATAGTGGTGGGGACGGGGTTTCTCCTTATGGAAATACTGTCAAGGTGCAATTCATTTAGAACCATGAAGTGATCCTGGAGTGTGAGTTTAGAGTTCAGACACATGGTTTTGGACATTGATTGAACTGCATGTAGGGTCTGTACTGATGTGCAGAGTCTACAGAACAGGGGTTACTGTTTAATGATTAAAGTAATCTTTGTTACATTGTTTACAGTAGAGGAGGATGCAAACACTGAGCCAAGCAGGCAACAGCGTTTGTTGTTCGTAAAAGGCTACATTTAGTAATACAAATGTATAGTTTTTTTTTTAACTTGTTTGATAAGAAAAACATGCACCATGCATATACCATATACATATACTATGTGTAAACGTAAGTTATAATTAGGGATGAGCTGAACAACCCCCGAACCAGAACGCACCAGAACATGCGAACAGGCAAAAAATTTGTGCGAACATGGGAACACCGTTGAAGTCTATGGGACACGAACATGAAAAATCAAAAGTGCTAATTTTAAAGGATTATATGCAAGTTATTGCCATAAAACATGTATGGGGTACTGTCCCAGGGGTATGGATATTGAGGAGAACTCCACTCCAAAATTTAAAAAAAATACAGCGTGAGGTCCCCCCAAAATCCATACCAGGCCCTTATCTGAACATGCAGCCTGGACCATACCAGGCCACATGCCCTCAACATAGGGAGGGTGCTTTGGGGTCCCCCAAAGCACATTGTCCCCATGCTGATGGGGACAAGGGCCTCATCCCCACAACCCTTTGCCTAGTGGTTGTGGGGGTTTGCGAGTGGAGGGCTTATTGGAATCTGGAAGCCCCCTTTAACAAGGGGGCCCCCAGATCCCAGCCCCCCTATATGAATAGGTATCGGGTAATTGTCCCGCAATGTCCATCTTTCTTTAATCACGGCGCCGACGGACCCCAAAAAAAAAAATATATGTGTATATATATATATATATATATATATATATATATATATATATATATATATATATATATATATATATATATATATAAAAAAGCTCCACCTCGATTCTTTTCGCTGTGACAGCTGTTATAAAGGCAAGGGAGGGGCCATCCGCTGATGTAACCAGATGATCCCTCCCCCCCTCTGATGGCACATGACAGAAGGGGCAGGTCACTCGGTTACATCACTGGGTGGCCCCACCCTTGCCTATATTACAGCAGTCGCCGGGACCCCTCCCATCGATGTACCTCATACCCATTCACATTGGGGGTGGTACCTGGGGGCCCCCCTTGTTAAAGGGGGCTTCCAGATTCTGAGGGCAAGCGGCCTGGTATGGTTCAGAAGGGGGGTGCTCACTCGTCCCCCCCCATCCTAACCTGCCAGTTTGCATGCTCGGATAGGGGTCTGGTTTGGCGCGAAGTTCCCCTTAACCACTTCAATACACTGTGTTATATATACTACACTGCCTGCACTGACTGAATATAGAGTCTACACTGAATATCTAGTCTACACTAAATGCAGAGTGTATTTATATATATATATATATATATATATATATATATATATATATATATATATATATATATATATATATATATATATACACACACACATTTATTACACACTAGATTGTGTGTGTGTGTGTGTGTGTGTGTGTGTGTGTGTGTATATATATTTAATACACTGCCTGCACGCTGCTTACTAACCTGCCTGCCTAATCTAGCTAAATCTATCTCCGTCCACACACTATACACTTAGTCCCCTTGAGCCATGCCTTTGGCCAATTATGGCTCTCACAGCAAAGCGCGCCGTGATTGGCCAAAAAAATGCAGGTCAGGTGCATGCTTTGGACAATCATCAGCCATCGATGCACTGCGATCTTGCAGTGCATTATGGGGCGTTTTGCGGAGCTCTAATTTCCTGAAAACTCCCCATAAGTTCGGTTCGTTTGTGAGCAATCAAACTCGATGCTCGAGTCAAACCTATATTCGACTCGAACCACGGGCTCATACCTAATTAACAATCAGACCAAATACAACAGCAATATTTGTGCAAATGAACTGGCAAAGATACATATTCATGCATCTGGCAATAATTATCAGGCTGGCAATGAAAAAGAAACAGTAAACAAACCAGAGTATTTCAACATATGTCTACTGATTTGCTTCTCAACCGGGAAAGCTATAGTAGACACGCAAAATTTCAAGCAAAGTCCAGGGTATACAAAAACTTCCTGAGTAATGTCACCCATGGCAGTATAAAGTGAAAATTAAGGGTGACATCCAGTGCATGTATATAGGCATACAAGTACGCTCTGGTAAAAACAAAACATAAACAAAACTAAAAATCCCCCCACCCAGCCTGACCATGAAATGTATAGCGGGCTTTTACCCATAACTAATAACAAATGTATAGTGTTTAGTTAAAATACAGCTGCACTTTAAATATATACGTTAAATATTTACAATGCTGCTCCTACTTATTATGATGTCTGCAGTATCAGTGAGCAGCCACCTCATCATTTTGGTGCTCCATCCAGTTCCCAATTGCTCAATCCCACCACTTATGACCCCTGCCAATCCTCCAACACACACACAATGGGAAAACAATGATAAACTTCTCTGCGTAATAGAAAGGTCCACAGCAGCCTTAAGATGAGGGTAGAACCGTCCACCATTCTATCACTATAAAGCATCTGCTATATAAAATTCACCTTTCGTTTCATGATGAGAACAAACCTGCTTCAAAAAAAAAAAAAAAAAAAAAACTGACCTGCTTATTCTGCAATCTGGCATGTTTGTTCATCTTATGAAACAGATTTTTTTTTTTGGTAAGAAAGTATGAAGCAAGCTAATTTACAGCCTTTACATCATGTGGCGATATTGCTGTGCAATTATCTCAAGCATTTACACAGCCGTGACAAATAAACCTTGTACGTTGCCCAATAAGTTTATTAGCTATGATTGTTATGTCCATCTAGTAACCATAATGCAGTGTTTTCCTGATAGAGCTATTTCAGGAACATACTGAATTATGGCCACTAAATGCTAATTTTTAATAAATAGCCCCCAATTTGTTCAGATTTGATTGATGGTAATCACGTACTTCTGCTCATGCATTCTATATTCTAACACTTCATATACTTCTCAATATTTGTAATTACGATCCTCGTAAAATCTGACTATATGCAGCATTGAATTTATTTCAGGATACCAGAGAGAACTTGTCTATCAAAGAGAAGATGGTTCTTTTAGTGCATTTGGAAATGATGACCCTTCTGGAAGCACATGGTATGTTGGATGTAATATATCACAATGATCTATTATGAAAAACATCATACAGATTAATTGATGTAGGGTGTTTTCTTTAGCTTTTAAGCACTCAGTTCAGCAAGTTGCAAAAGGCCGCCTTAAATGTAATGCATTTGGAAGCATGAGACTGTAACCTATTATTTTTTTTAATTTTTTTTTTTTACATTACTGGTCCAAATTAATGATACATGTTTAGCTTCATATATGAACAGTCAGACCATATTAAAAATGTAATTTCCAGGTCTCATGTACATAGATTCATGGTGATGACTGATTTTTGTCAGTAAAAACGCTTATTAAATTTCAACAGTGTATCGGTCAAAGTGCAGTTGAATACATCCAGTGAATACAATGATTATATTTTATTTGTTATAATAAAAGTATTACTGTTCACTGTTTAACAATGTATTTATTAACTTTGTAGTTAGAAAATCAATGAATGGAAGATAAATAATGCTTTGTATCTTCTAGTTTGTGTTATTTAGCTGTCAGGATCACCATTACTAGTTTTTGACTGCCTTAATGTTTTTCTTTTTGCCAATCTATTTTAAAGCTGAACTGCAGACAAACAGCTAAATATGTAAAGAGGAAGACATGCATGCATACAAAACATTTCTTATTTCTGTCCATCCAGTTATGAGATTTACTTAGCTCTGCCTTACAGCACAGCACTTTCTGGTCTTGCACTGACACACAGCAGATTTGGTCCTTGTATTGCTTCTCTCGATCCCATTATAAGCTCTGCTGTACAGACTGAATGGTAGATTTCAAGCGGTTTATACCAATTCAAATTCAGATACTTACATTGTTTGCATTTAAAAATGCATTTCATGATGTATTAATGATCAGATAGTTATATTATTTGTTACTTTTATATCTGCCTGGAGTTTAGCTTTAAAGAAAACCTGTTAAAAACATGAGAAATTCAAACTAAGCATATAATGACAAAAACATAAACACATGCTACAAAATCATTAGTGAATCCAGAGAAATAAGATGCTGAAGTAAATTTTGTAAACAATGTACAATTGTTTCCTGTACATTCAACCTCTGTCCTTCCTTTTATTCCGCTAGCATCTCTATTTGTCCTTTAAAGCGGAGGTTCATACAAAAATTGAACCTCCGCTTTTCGGAATCCTCCCCCCCTCCGGTGTCACATATGGCACCTTTCAGGGGGGAGGGGGGTGCAGATACCTGTCTAAGACAGGTATTTGCACCCACTTCCGGGCACTCTACGCCTCTTCCCCCCCCCGCGCTGTCTGCTGGGACACACACGGGTCCCAGAGTCAGCATGGACCATTCGAATTGTGCAGCGCGACTCGCGCATGCGCAGTAGGGAACCGGGAAGTGATGCCGCAAGGCTTCATTTCCTTATTCCCTTACAGAAGATGGCGGCAGCATCCGAGGACCGAGGGGCGGTTTGGCCTTGGATGCCAACATCACTGGAGCCTGGGACAGGTAAGTGTCCTTATTTTAAAAGTCAGCAGCTGCAGTATTTGTAGCTGCTGACTTTAAAAAAAAAAAAAATTGCGGGGCTTCCGCTTTAATGTGGATGCATCGATAAATCTAAAGCAGGGGTCTCAAACTGGCGGCCCTCCAGCTGTTGTAAAACTACAAGTCCCATCATGCCTCTGCCTGTGAGAGCCATGCTCGTAACTGTCAGCCTTGCAATGCTTCATGGGATTTGTAGTTTCGCAACAGCTGGAAGGCGACCAGTTTGAGACCACTGATCTAAAGGTTTGAAAGGCAGGACCAAACTTGACTCTTAAAAAAAACTAACATTTTCTAACATTTTCTGCAGGGGTCAAGTTCTGGGGAAAAAAGTGTGGGAACTCCCACCCAAGATCCACTCCCCCACCAAAAAAAAAAAATGATACGCTCATATGCACGAACGCTTCAAAAGTGTTTTTCATCCAATTTTCGTATTGTGTGTATGAAGCTTAACTGTTTTGTTATAAATTTTTTATTGCAAATAGAAAATGAGGCATACAGTATACATCATGTCATAGTAGTCCTTACAAGATATACATCAGTACAGATGGGCATCAAATAACTGGGTTAATGCTAGTTGCAATAAACAGAAATAACATCAGAAGAGTAAACATAAGTCATTGTGGCTGGATGTAGAAACAACGGTTACATCCTAGGATTGTCACAGTACTACTAACAGCAGGGCCTAGAGCCCTAAATTGGGTGAAGAATCAAACATATTGAAAAACAGAGAAAACAGTATGGGGTTGTCTAGAGTTACCAAACATCCGTAAGGGAGGGACTATCTGCCCCGTGTCTCAATTATAGAAGAAGTGGTGCATAGGTTCTGTGGACGCGGTCACGGACCACTAGCCTCCACAGAAGTCTCGCTTATGGAAGACATTTGTCCAATAAAGGAACTGGTCAGGGATAAAGTGTGTTGGATCAGGTATGTAGGGGGGGGGGGAGAAGAGAGCATTTGAGAAATAGATCTTGGGTAAATGATGGACAGTGCAATCTGGAAGGGCTAGAGGCCTGGTAACGTTGGTGGGCAATGAAAATGGGTCAAGCGGGGTGGGGGAGGAGCGGATTCTTAGTGTGGTACTCAGTGGTTTGATGGAGTGGTAGAGTCAGTGGACATTATACTTTTATATTCGTCCGTTGTAGTGAAGTGATGCCAGCACATCCATGTAGTATTGTATTTAGCGGGCGTGTCCTTCGATTGATGTATTAAGCTTTCCATTTCAGCAATCCTAGAAACACGCCGGAGCCAATCTGCGGTCGTTGGGGGGGTTGGATTTTTCCAAAGAGTGGGAATGCACATTTTAGCTGCGTTCAGCATGTGTAGCGCAAGGGATTTATGATAATGTTTGAAAGAGATGGAGGAGTGGTGCAATAGCATTTGCGCCGGTGTAAAATCTAAGTGATACGTCGATATCTGTGTGGTAAGACGATGGACCTCGCTCCAGAAGGGTTGGAGCGAAGGACACGTCCACCAAATATGTAGCATCGTGCCGACCTCGTTGGAGCATCTCCAACACTCCGGGGGTATGGCCGGGGATATTTTGTGTAATCTGGAAGGGGTTTTGTACCATCTAGCAAAGATTTTGAAGCCATTTTCTTGCGCTGTGACATTTGTGGATCCTTTATGGACATTGGTGTAAATACGTTCCCAATCTGTTTCTGAGAGATCTAAAGCAAGATCCCTTTCCCACCTTTGTGTGGCAATGTTGGATTTTGCGTTAGAGTCTGAGAACAGTAAAGAGTAAATTTCGGAAATCATGTGCCGTTGTGGTTCCGTTTTAGTACAGAGCGTCTCAAACGGCTTTAGTTGTCTGCTAAAGTCTGCGCGTCGGGTAGGGTGGTCAAGAAAGTGTCTAATTTGTAGATACATCCAAATTGGGCAAGTTCGGTCGGTGTCTCGTCTTGGGATTGCAGCACGGTCGATGAATGAGGAGTTGGAAAAGAAATGTCTGGCTTGTATATCAGTGTGCGGCCAGATGTCAGCCAGAAAAGAATTTTGACATGCCAGCGGGGAAACTCGGGTTGTGTCTAACTGGTGTCAGCGGACCTGGGATCGTGGAAATGCGATGGTTTCTGCATGCATTTTGAAATGTTCGAAGAGTGCAAGCAATGAGTGGGTGAGTTTTACAGGGTTGGGGAACGTCTTTTGGGTCAACCCAGGGTAGGAGGTGAATGGGGATTGGTGAGAGCTTGTTTTCGATGCTTACCCACGCTTTAGAGTCCCCGTGTACCTTCCAATCCACTATTCTCGTCAGCAGGCAGGCCCTGTGATATTTGGTGAGATCTGGAAGACCAATCCCTCCTTTCAGTTTAGGAAGTGAAAGCCTATCGAGGCTGAGTCTAGGGCGATCTTTACCCCATAGACATGTGCGATTCGTTTCGTACGAATTCGTAATTCGTACGAATTTTTCGAAATTCGTACGAATTTACGAATCTGTAGTACGAATTTTTTTTTTTACGAATTCCGTACGGAATACGAATTTTTTTTTTACGAATCGTTACGAATCGTTACGAATCGTTACGAATCGTTAACGCGGCTAATGAATTGTTGGTTCTCATAACACAGAGAACAATTCGAATCCAACTACAAATATCGAATTTCAATTTCAAGTTACGAATCGTTACGAATCGTTATGAATAGTTACGAATCGTTACGAATCGTTATGAATAGTTACGAATCGTTAGTAAATCCAACTACCAATATCGAATTTCAACTAATTTGAACGAAATTATTATAGCAGATATAACGAATGAATTCGAATGACAAAGTGTCATTTTTGCAGAAAAAAAAAAGCGTAGGGGTCCCCCCAAATTCAATAACCAGGCCCTTCAGGTCTGGTATGGATATTAAGGGGGACCCCAGCCAAAAAAAAATAAAAAAAATGGCGTGGGGTCCCCCCCAAATATCCATACCAGACCCTTCAGGTCTGGGATGGATTTTAAGGGGAACCCCGGCCAAAAAAAAAAAAAAAAAATGGCGTGGGGTCCCCCTCAAAATCCATACCAGACCCTTTATCCGAGCACGCAACCTGGCAGGCCGCAGGAAAGGAGGGGGGGACGAGAGCGGCCCCCCCTCCCGCCTGAACCGTACCAGGCCACATGCCCTCAACATTGGGAGGGTGCTTTGGGGTCCCCCCCAAAGCACCTTGTCCCCATGTTGATGAGGACAAGGGCCTCATCCCCACAACCCTGGCCGGTGGTTGTGGGGGTCTGCGGGCGGGGGGCTTATCGGAATCTGGAAGCCCCCTTTAACAAGGGGACCCCCAGATCCCGGCCCCCCCCCTGTGTGAAATGGTAAGGGGGTACAAAAGTACCCCTACCATTTCACCAAAAAAGTGGCAAAAATGGTAAAAATGACAGGAGACAGTCTTTGACAATTCCTTTATTAAAATCTTCTTTCTTCTGGTCTTCCTTCCGTCATCTTCTCCTTCCGTCATCTTCTCCTTCCGTCATCTTCTTCCAGCTTCTTCTTCCTTCGATTCGCTTCTTCTTCCTCCGGTCTTCTCGTCCTTCTCGTCCGGCGTCGTCCTTCTCGTCCGGCATCGGCGTCTCTTCTCGCAGGCCGCTCCTCGCAATGGGAGGCTCCCGCTCTGTGAGGCTCCGCTCCGGGTGACAGGTCTTTTATAACGAAGGCACCTGGTGACCCCGCCCCCTCTGACGCACGGGGACGTCATGTGGAATTCCCTATGGCTTTCCCCATGACGTCAGAGAGGGGGCGGGGTCACCGGGTGCCTTCGTTATACAAGACCTGTCACCCGGAGCGAAGCCTCACAGAGCGGGAGCCTCCCATTGCGAGGAGCGGCCTGCGAGAAGAGACGCCGATGCCGGACGAGAAGGACGACGCCGGACGAGAAGGACGACGCCGGACGAGAAGGACGAGAAGACCGGAGGAAGAAGAAGCGAATCGAAGGAAGAAGAAGATGGAAGAAGATGCCGGAAGGAGAAGATGAAGAAAGGAAGACCAGAAGAAAGAAGAAAGAAGATTTTAATAAAGGAATTGTCAAAGACCGTCTTCTGTCATTTTTACCATTTTTGCCACTTTTTTGGTGAAATGGTAGGGGTACTTTTGTACCCCCTTACCATTTCACACAGGGGGGGGGGCCGGGATCTGGGGGTCCCCTTGTTAAAGGGGGCTTCCAGATTCCGATAAGCCCCCCGCCCGCAGACCCCCACAACCACCGGCCAGGGTTGTGGGGATGAGGCCCTTGTCCTCATCAACATGGGGACAAGGTGCTTTGGGGGGGACCCCAAAGCATCCTCCCAATGTTGAGGGCATGTGGCCTGGTACGGTTCAGGCGGGAGGGGGGGCCGCTCTCGTCCCCCCCTCCTTTCCTGCGGCCTGCCAGGTTGCGTGCTCGGATAAGGGTCTGGTATGGATTTTATGGGGGGACCCCACGCCATTTTTTTTTGGGCTAGGGTTCCCCTTAAAATCCATCCCAGACCTCAAGGGTCTGGTATGGATTTTGAGGGGGACCCTACGCCATTTTTTTTTTTTTTTTTTTTTTTTTGGCTGGGGTCCCCCTTAATATCCATCCCAGACCTGAAGGGCCTGGTTATTGAATTTGGGGGGACCCCTACACATTTTTTTATCAATGACTTCAATGAATGACAGTTCTCTGTATTACGGATCCAACAATTCATTTGCCGGCAATAGCTGCGACTCGATTTTAAATAGTTTTTTTTTTCCTGCAAAAATGACACTGCAGGAACAGTTCCCTATATTAGATATACTGAATCTCGAATCATTCGAAGCATTCGTTATATCCGCTATTATAATTTCTTTCATGTTAGTTGAAATTACATATTTGTTAGTTACAATACAACATTCGAATTGTTCTCTGTATTACGGGAATCGGCAATTAGCCGCGAGTGATTTTAAATGTCTTTTTTTCCTGCAAAAATGACACATTGTACAGAGAGAGTTCTAAACACGGGAAACCTGCGCCCTTCTATATACTATATACTCTATAGTATGTCTATGAAGGGGGTCAGGTTTCCCGTGTTTAGAACTCTCTCTGTACAATGTGTCATTTTTGCAGGAAAAAAAAGACATTTAAAATCACTCGCGGCTAATTGCCGATTCCCGTAATACAGAGAACAATTCGAATGTTGTATTGTAACTAACAAATATGTAATTTCAACTAACATGAAAGAAATTATAATAGTGGATATAACGAATGCTTCGAATGATTCGAGATTCAGTATATCTAATATAGGGAACTGTTCCCGCACAGTGTCATTTTTGCAGGAAAAAAAAACTATTTAAAATCACGAGTCGCAGCTATTGCCGGCAAATGAATTGTTGGATCCGTAATACAGAGAACTGTCATTCATTGAAGTCATTGATAAAAAAATGCGTAGGGGTCCCCCCAAATTCAATAACCAGGCCCTTCAGGTCTGGGATGGATATTAAGGGGGACCCCCAGCCAAAAAAAAAAAAAAATGGCGTAGGGTCCCCCTCAAAATCCATACCAGACCCTTGAGGTCTGGGATGGATTTTAAGGGGAACCCTAGCCCAAAAAAATGGCGTGGGGTCCCCCTCAAAATCCATACCAGACCCTTATCCGAGCACGCAACCTGGCAGGCCGCAGGAAAGGAGGGGGGGACGAGAGCGGCCCCCCCTCCCGCCTGAACCGTACCAGGCCACATGCCCTCAACATTGGGAGGATGCTTTGGGGTCCCCCCCAAAGCACCTTGTCCCCATGTTGATGAGGACAAGGGCCTCATCCCCACAACCCTGGCCGGTGGTTGTGGGGGTCTGCGGGCGGATGGCTTATCGGAATCTGGAAGCCCCCTTTAACAAGGGGACCCCCAGATCCCGGCCTCCCCCCTGTGTGAAATGGTAAGGGGGTACTTTTGTACCCCTACCATTTCACCAAAAAAGCGTCAAAAATTGTAAAAATGACAGAAGACGGTCTTTGACAATTCCTTTATTAAAATCTTCTTTCTTCTTTCTTCTGGTCTTCCTTTCTTCATCTTCTCCTTCCTTCATCTTCTTCCATCTTCTTCTTCCTCCGATCCGCTTCTTCTTCCTCCGGTCTTCTCGTCCTTCTTGTCCGGCGTCGTCCTTCTCGTCCGGCATCGGCGTCTCTTCTCGCAGGCCGCTCCTCGCAATGGGAGGCTCCCGCTCTGTGAGGCTTCGCTCCGGGTGACAGGTCTTGTATAACGAAGGCACCCGGTGACCCCGCCCCCTCTCTGACGTCATGGGGAAAGCCATAGGGAATTCCACATGACGTCCCCGTGCGTCAGAGGGGGCGGGGTCACCAGGTGCCTTCGTTATAAAAGACCTGTCACCCGGAGCGAAGCCTCACAGAGCGGGAGCCTCCCATTGCGAGGAGCGGCCTGCGAGAAGAGACGCCGATGCCGGACGAGAAGGACGACGCCGGACGAGAAGGACGAGAAGACCGGAGGAAGAAGAAGCGAATCGAAGGAAGAAGAAGATGGAAGAAGATGACGGAAGGAGAAGATGACGGAAGGAGAAGATGAAGAAAGGAAGAAGGAAGACCAGAAGAAAGAAGATTTTAATAAAGGAATTGTCAAAGACTGTCTCCTGTCATTTTTACCATTTTTGCCACTTTTTTGGTGAAATGGTAGGGGTACTTTTGTACCCCCTTACCATTTCACACAGGGGGGGGGCCGGGATCTGGGGGTCCCCTTGTTAAAGGGGGCTTCCAGATTCCGATAAGCCCCCCGCCCGCAGACCCCCACAACCACGGCCAGGGTTGTGGGGATGAGGCCCTTGTCCTCATCAACATGGGGACAAGGTGCTTTGGGGGGGACCCCAAAGCACCCTCCCAATGTTGAGGGCATGTGGCCTGGTACGGTTCAGGCGGGAGGGGGGGCCGCTCTCGTCCCCCCCTCCTTTCCTGCGGCCTGCCAGGTTGCGTGCTCGGATAAAGGGTCTGGTATGGATTTTGAGGGGGACCCCACGCCATTTTTTTTTTTTTTTTTTGGCCGGGGTTCCCCTTAAAATCCATCCCAGACCTGAAGGGTCTGGTATGGATATTTGGGGGGGACCCCACGCCATTTTTTTTATTTTTTTTTGGCTGGGGTCCCCCTTAATATCCATACCAGACCTGAAGGGCCTGGTTATTGAATTTGGGGGGACCCCTACGCTTTTTTTTTTTCTGCAAAAATGACACTTTGTCATTCGAATTCATTCGTTATATCTGCTATAATAATTTCGTTCAAATTAGTTGAAATTCGATATTGGTAGTTGGATTTACTAACGATTCGTAACTATTCATAACGATTCGTAACGATTCGTAACTATTCATAACGATTCGTAACTTGAAATTGAAATTCGATATTTGTAGTTGGATTCGAATTGTTCTCTGTGTTATGAGAACCAACAATTCATTAGCCGCGTTAACGATTCGTAACGATTCGTAACGATTCGTAACGATTCGTAACTTTACTAACGATTCGTAAAAAAAATTACGATTCGTCCGAATTTCGTATTTCGTACGAATTCGAACGGAATTTCGTACACGAATTACGAATTACGAATTTTTTTATATACGAAACGGGACGAAACGAAACGAAACAAATTTTTTGGCAGTTCCCATGTCTATTACCCCATAGAAAGTTATTACATGCTGCTCGGTATGAGGAGAAAAAGGTATGTGGCAAGTTTATAGGAATGGTTTGCATGACATATAGAATTCGAGGGAGAATGTTCATTTTTAGGATGGCTGCCCTGCCGAACCAAGAAAAGATGCCTGTTGACCAATTTTTGAGATCTTTTTGGATACGTTGAAGAATGGGGATAAAGTTTTTGATGTATAAATCCGATAAGTGGGAGGGAAGGAGGATGCCAAGGTATGTGATGGCGTCTCGGTTCCACTTGAAGGGGTAATTTGTTTGGCATAACTTTAAAGTGTCAGTAGGCAATGAGACATTTAAAGCTTCCGATTTTGAGAAGTTGATTTGGAGGTTCGTGAGCGTGTGAAAGGTCTGGAAATCTGAGAGTAAGTTAGGCAGGGAGATGTGCGGGTCGGTAAGGAACAGGAGGATATCATCTGCGAAGGCAGCGAGTTTGTACGTGTCATTTAGGATCTCAACGCCTTTGATGTTAGGGTTAGCACGGAGGCGTTGAAGCAGCGGCTCCAGAGTGATAACAAATATTAGGGGGGGCAGGGGGCAACCTTGCCGTGTGCCGTTGGACACGGAGAAGGCGTCCGACAGATGGCCGTTGACACGAACCTGGGCTGTCGGGGACGAGTAGAGTGCCATGATGAAGTGGAGCATACGGTCTCGTATCCCGATTGTTTTGAGAGCTTCTTCCATATAGTCCCAGGCCACTCTATCGAACGCCTTCTCCGCATCCAGGGAAAGGAAAAAGCCTTTTTGGGTAGAGGATGACAACCAGTGATGGATATTGATGGCTTTGGTTGTGTTGTCCCTTGCCTCTCTGCCAGGTATGAAGCCGACCTGGTCAAGAGAGACAAGGCCGGGCAGGAGAGGCAAGAGGCGGTTGGCCAGAATTTTTGCATATATTTTGAGATCGACGTTAAGAAGGGATATCGGTCGATAGTTGGATACTAATGTTACATCTTTCTTGGGTTTAGGGATTACAGTGATGTGGGCCGTTAACAGATCTCTCGGAGGGGGATTATCAGGGGAGATGGAGTTGAAGGCATTTAAAAAGTGTGGTTTCAATATGTTAGAGAAAGTCTTGTAGTAAGCTGATGTCAAACCGTCCGGGCCCGGACTTTTACCAGGTTTCAGGTGTTTGAGGACCGTGTCCATTTCCAGAGAAGAGATGGGTTCGTTTAGATTGGCCGCGTCAGCGTCAGATATTGGAGGGGAACTGTATTCCGCAAGGAAGTCCCTAATAAGCGTCCGTCTAGAAGTGTCGTCTCTGAGGGGTTCTGTAGTGTGTAGGTTGTAGAGGCGTGTGTAGTATTGAACGAATTGTCGGGCTATTTGATCGTTTGCTACTATCTTGTGACCTTGTGAGTTTGTGATATGATGTATCGTTGTGGAGGCCTTCTTGGCCCTAAGTGCTCTAGCCAGAAGCTTGCCTGATTTGTTGCTATATTCGTAAAATGTTTTTTGGGCAAGAATATATTTTCTTCTAATTTGTATATTAAGCATGTCTAGTAGGTCCTTACGTGCTTGGAGCAGCTCGGATAGGGTATCTAGGGCTAGGGAGCGTTTGTGCGTCCGTTCCAGTGTCTGTATGGTGGTGGTTAGTTTAGTGATATGCACTTGTCTATCCTTGTTCCTCTTAGCCGCTATAGCCATAAGTTCCCCGCGGATCGTACTCTTATGCGCTTCCCACAGAGTCATTGGCGAGATTTCGGGGGAAGCGTTTTCCTTAAAATAAAAATCCAGACGCGTGGAGATATTGTTTGTATTGATTTCGTCGGTAAGAAGGGATGGATCCAAGCGCCATATCCGAGATCTGGGGGGTGCTTTAGCCAACACTAACGTCACGGAGATGGGGTGGTGGTCAGAGATGTACATGGGGTGAATTATGGCGGAAGTCAATGTAGGGAGGTCGGTCTGAGAAATGAAAAGGTAGTCCAGTCTGGAGTAGCGGTTGTGAGGGGACGAGAAGAATGTGAAGTCCTTCACATTTGGGTTGAGCGTGCGCCACGTATCGTGTAGTGCCATCTCTTGTAAGCGAGTTTTAATTGACCGAAGCACTCGGTAGGGCATAGCGGAGGAGCCCGTTGATGTGTCGTGGGGTGGATTTAGGGGGGTGTTAAAATCGCCTCCAAGTATAAGCATCCCAACTTGAAAGGATGCGAGTTGATTTAAGGTGGAAGTAAAGAAAGGGACTTGGCCTGTGTTGGGGGCGTAGATATTTGCTAGAGTGACTGGTTTACCGTATAGAGAGCCTTTTATGAATAAAAAACGTGCCTCTTTGTCGATACAGGTGTCTTCGACTTGGAAAGGACAGTGTTTAGCAATCAAAATTGATACACCTTTGGTCTTGGCTGAATCATTGGTGGCATGAAAGGCAGTTGGATAACGTGTATTAGTGAGTTTCGGGATTGAGGTCGACTTGAAATGGGTCTCTTGTAAGAAAGTGAAACTTGCCCTATATCTGTGTAGGGATGCCAATACTTGAGAACGCTTCTCGGGGGTGTTAAGTCCGCGAACATTGAGAGAAACCACCTTAGTTTCTAGGTCAGTGTGTCCCTGATTAGGAGTCGACATGCCGAATGAGGAAGTCTAGACTTGGTATGTCGTCTGAAGTGGAGAGTGGGTCAAGAGGGCTGCAGGATACGGGGCGTAATGCAAGCTGGCTTGTAAGATGACTCTACCACTCCGCGAGGTACACTAAGAAAACCACTAAGATTAGGACAGAGCAATACGGGGTTGATATAGTAGAGGTGAGGGTCCCAAGTACTTGGAGTGAGGGAAGCAGGGGTCCGGTAACTCTCACACCGGGTATAAGGTGTTAACCGGTGTGTAATGAATATTCACTTCGGAAGGTCACAAGAACCAGCTTGTGGACCCGAGGACACAGGTAGGCTGTGTCCAGTGATTTCCAAAGTGGTTCAGTGACCTTGTATATTTGAGGAAGGGTTTAGAGATTAGTCACGGGGTCACTGAGTGGGGGTTGACCGAAATCGGTAGAGAGTGAAGCGGGTTTTTTATTCAGTTAAATGCACATCGTGCCAGACGGAGAGACATGACTGGGTCGAGGAAGTAAGGAGGACAGGTGGCTAGGATGGGAATGAATAAATCTGCGAATCTATCGCCAAAGGTTCGGGGTGACTGTTATCATATGAGAAAGTCCAGGTATGTGATCAGACAGGTGTATCTTAGACGGGACTCGACCCGGTCAGCAAGGAGGAGGGACATGTGAAAAGAAGAAGAAAAAAAAAAAAATACACACAAGAAGTTGTGGGGAGGATGTTGTGTGTGGGGAGGGATAGTGCAGGTGTGAACCTTACGATGGCGGTGTAATATCATGTGAAGTTCCGCAGTGTCAGGTTTGTATGAGGGCTAGGGGAGGGAGGGGGCTGTTGGTTCTATTGTCCACAGGCGATTGGATGAGTGCCCACATTCAGCCGTCCGTGGCAGAACGCAATCATTGCGATTGAAATGAGTTGATGCCGCCCCTATCTGTCACCGGGTGAGGCAGCAAACACCTGAGAGCACCTAGGAAAGTCTATTAGAGAATAACGTCTGTTGACTTATGTCATTGAGGGCGTAAAGGTGACATTAAGGGAGCACATGTTCGTCTGTCAGTATCACTTGACCGTCCACGTGTGGGGGAGGGAACTATGATCACATATGCGTCCGGTCAGAACTGGGAACATCAAAATAAAAAGAAATAATAAGAAATAATAAAAAATAATAAATAATAAAATAAACAATAAAATAAACAACAGTATTATTGAACTCAGAGGGAGGCTATGCGATCAGCCGAGTATCATACACACAACTATATCACGGGTGGTAACCGAGGTATGTGAGGCGCGTAATACTGCCCCGTCTAAGAGTATGGGTGTAATTGCGTGTGTCCTATTAGGACTGAGTCGAGGGAAAGCATATGCTCCTAGCTGTCATGGAAAATGCAATGCCCGGGAACACCTTCGGCCCGCTCTGTGTGCTTTAGTGGGGTCTAGGCAGGGGGCCATGTAAGGTCAGATCTGCCTTAGTGCATAGGGCGTAATCAGGCATTGTTGGTGGGAAGTGGGGGTGTGGATCATAAACGTATGGAGGGGTGGAGTGGTTGTTCCCCAAAAAATAAAAAAAAAATAAAAAAATAAGTATTGCGGGTTCACCCGCTTTGCGGCAGGTGTAACCCCTTCGTCCTGTTTGTACACTCCAATCCTGAGGTTATAAGCGGGGTCACCGGGGGTACAATGGGTGTATGATACTCGGGATGGGTACAATGCTTATAGGACATGCGGCTGCAAACAATCGCGTGATCTTTGCATGTTTCATGAGTATGCAAAGTCAAAGTGGTAGCTTAGCAGTAACATCGCCCACCGGATGGGATGTGAGCAGATAGTGGGACTCATCCTCAAGATCTCGTTGTGGCAGCGAGAGACCTCAGGCTTAGGAATAAACAATGGGGGTGGGCAGCACTCGCCAAGCAGAGTGTGACAGAGGCGGGGCTTCGGAATGTGCATGAGGTGGTGTATGGAGCGCGGAGGTCTTTAGCACCTCCAGCAGCGCGGCCAGTGCTCTAGGCAAGAGCAGTGGGTCAGGGAGCTCTTGCACTGGGTATACACAGAGAGGGACCAGGGGGGACATAAGGGGTCCTCTATCCAAGGCGGGCAAAGAGGCGATCTCCATGCAGCTGCTCACATCCCAAACCCGGCCAAATGTAGTCTATCTATATCAATAACAAGCTGGACCCCTGAATGTGCAGTTACAATATACAATTCATGGTAGTGCGCACATTAATGACGCGGCAGCAGCAGTCCTATCCCGCTTAGTGGCAGGCAAAAAAAAAAAAAAGTGTGTGCGTTGCAAGTGAGGGAGGTAGTCCTTAGTCTCACAGAGCCTCTTCAGTAAATGGCGCGTAGAGCCATAAAATGGCGGGGGGGGGTCAACAGCAGGGCCGTTGGGCATAATGACCTATAGGCTTCCCGAACCTTTGCATAAAGATAAATTGAAATAAAAATTAAAAAAAAATATATGAAGTGACAAAGACATCCTGTGGTCGGTTGCTGTGTGGGATAAGGCAGCCGAGGGGAGAGTCAGTAGGTGGCTGGAGGGGTCGAGCTGGGACGTGTATTGTCCCGTCTGGGGTTTCTGGTATGTGGAGGACAGTGCGGGTCAGAGTTCCGCATTGTAGGCAAGTCGTTGGGCCGGCGGTGGTCGGCCATTACGTGGGGGAAGGAAATGGCGGTTTTCTATTGTGGGAGCCTGGAGGGAGGTGGGTTGGAGGAGAGGGTGTAGAAGTAACTTATCTGATCCCGGGGTTGCGGTGCGGGTCCCGGCGAGGACGGTTAGTAGTCTCGACGGGTTCTCCTGGAATGTGGAGGGGTAGTCGGGCTTGTGTCTCTATTCCGACCTGGTGTTTGAGGATGCGCCCGGTGATCGGAGTGGGAACGCTGTCTTCTGGGTCTTGAATCTTGCGTCTCCATGAAGTCATCTTCGGGGGTCGGTTTCTTGGTTGCGGGTGGACGGAACTCCGCATACCAGTCCGGCGCGTCGGTGTAAGGTATATCCAAGACCGTACAGAAATGGCGGAGGTCTTCGGGCACTCGGAGGAGTGCCGTGCGGCCAGACGAGGAGGCGGAGAGCCCGAACGGGAACCGCCATCTATACGGGATAGCCTTTGCACGGAGCACCTCCAGGACCGGTCGAAGTTCCCTGCGGCGTTGGAGGGTGATACTGGAAAGGTCCTGGAAGAGGTGGATGGTAGCATCATGGTGGGAGATCCGTTCAGTCGTGGGGGCCCGGCGGAGGATTTATGAAGCTTAACTGTTGGTACATAAAAAAAAAAAAAAAAAACAATCCTCAATAAACATAAATACGGTAATTCTCTGAATAATCAGCATTCATTCAATTGTGCTTCCATGCAAATGTGAATATCATGTTCTGATCTTTATTGGGGAATTTTATTTTGTATATAGAGTGTTTATGTGGTGAGTTTACATTTTTCATTGAACAGAGTTTGGATAACACAGGGTTAAATGGAAAGGTCATAAATTAACTGCACATTATCTGGACAGAATGCTTGGGGAGGTAGTGATGTGTTCCTGCTTAAGAGACATATGTTAGCTTGGGGGGGCTGAAAACTCTGCAGGGCTCCAACACACACTCGCTGCTATTCCAACCCTTCACAAATTTCCACATAAACTTCCCTCCTGGCATGAAACTTTGCCAGGTATTGTGCTCAGCTTACCACCCCAAACTGATGTTCCTCCCTCAGCTCACCTCTCTCCCTGCATGTCCTGTGAGCAAAATAGCTGTGCTCCTCCTCTGGGTTCTCTCATCATATGGCACTGAAGATAGAGGAGGGGGGATTCAGCGGGACACACAGAGCAAGTATGCAGGAGACTGGGGGGGGGGGGGTGAGGAGACAGAAATCAGGAGGGGCCGGCGGGGAGGAGCGCATCACGAGAGGTCTGACTAAACACAATCCTTTAGCAGCAGGGACCTGATCTACCCATCAGCTAGCTGTGATTGACAGGTAGATCGAAGCAGAAGCTGTCATGGGGCCCCCTACTGGCAATGCCTGAATGGTCAGTCCACCCCTGGTGTGCGTCACTATTGCAAGCTGTGTTGGCGGCTGCTGGTGTAGCACCTGCCACACAGCTCGCATACTTCAAAGTCTTGCAGGACACGGCTGCTAACGAGAACTGAGTTCCTGTTGTGGAAAAAGTACAGGAACTCCGTTCCCATGCGTTCCCGCAGGACTTGAGCCCTGATTTTCTGTATACATCTCTGGATTTACTAATAGTTTTGAAATGCATTTTTGAACTAAAAGGTAACATCTGTTAAATTATTATCTGTGCAGTTGGAATTCCTCAGGTTTATCACAGGTTTTTTTATAGAAGAATAAGTGACTACTACAGCAAAACAAAATCAAATCTGATTATATAAACAAAATATAAAACATAACAGTAAGCTGCACCTAATAATGGACAATAATACACAGGTTCATCCTGTTCATTTCAGTTTATAATTAAAAGAATTAAAACATTAAAAAAAAAATTAAAAAAGATTTGGAGATATAGACACAGTAGGGGGAGATTTACTAAAATTGGAGCACTCAGAATCTGGTGCAGCTGTGCATGGTAGCCAGTTAGCTTCTAATTTAAACTTGTTCAATCACCCTATGACAATAAAACCTTGAAGCTTGTAGGTGGGGTGCAGCGTGGTGTGGTAACAATAATTCACAGTCAGGTGCAATCATAAACTTGTATTCGAAGCAATGCAGCAACAGTTCACAACAATCCTGGTGGGAAGACTGCCCAAGAAGGTGCACTCATGGTTACAGCAATGTGAAAAGAGCAAGTTCCAACCAGAATGACAGCATCTGTAGCGAGGGGCAGAATGCAGCCTGGCCGTTCTGTGCCCAATTGGGAAGATGTCCAGAAAAGATGTGACTTTATGCTTTCCCTCCTCGTTAGGAAGCTTTCCCTACTGCTAATACTATTCCTAACAGATGGGTTACCTTTCTTTGCACTACTTTGTGCCAATCCCAGGAGCCAGGGCCTTAAATAGGCTCTGCCTGACCCAAGATGGCTACCAGTGCCACATGGGGCAACAACATCCAACCAGATCACTTCTCCAGTGATCCAGGAAACCATATAGGAACCAGGTTCCCCCTGACTTCCTCTCCAGCTGCAGAGCCACTGTGGTTGAGCGCCACCTGCAGTGGAGGAAACACTTGCCTACAAGCTGCCCAGCCAAACTGCTTTCTCATACCTGCCGACGGTGACTGCGACACCTACGGCCAAGGAGAACTCAGTGCAATTCCAGCTAGACTGGTACTGAAACCATAATTTGGCATAATTAGCCCTAAAACCCAACTGTGGTTTCAGGAATGTTAACTCTGAAAAACACTTAGCGCATGCTCGTCAGGAGCCAGCGCTACATGTTAAAGAGCCTTTATAAATAGTTTTAATCTTTGTGGCAAAATATTGTCACATCCTCCCAGGTTCTTGAGAATAATTGCAGCATTCTGTAGAGATCTAATTTAAATGTATACACTGTCTATTTGGCAGTCTTCCTTTCAACCCTGGGGCTTTTCTATTGATACTAGGGGGGAGTGGTTACCGTGTAGATCATAATTGGGATTACACCTATAATTTTACATAGTAGGTAAGGTTGAATAAAGACAATAGTCAATCCAGTTCAACCTGTGCAGGTGTACGTGTGTCAGTGTCTATAATTTCTTTCCCATATCCCTGTATGTTGTGTTCTTTAACCACTTCAGCCCCGGACCAATTGGCAGCCAAAGGACCAGGCCCCTTTTTGCAATTCGGCACTGCGTCGCTTTAACTAACAATTGCGCGGTCATGCGACGTGGCTCCAAAACAAAATTGGCGTCCTTTTTTTCCCACAAATAGAGCTTTCTTTTGGTGGTATTTGATCGCCCCTGCGGTTTTTATTTTTTGCGCTATAAACAAAAATAGAGCGACAATTTTGAAAAAAATGCAATATTTTTTACTTTTTGCTATAATAAATATCCCCAAAAAATATATAAAAAAAAACTTTTTTTTTCCTCAGTTTAGGCCGATACGTATTCTTCTACATATTTTTGGTAAAAAAAATCGCAATTAGCGATTATTGATTAGTTTGCGCAAAAGTTATAGCGTTTACAAAATAGGGGATATTTTTATAGCATTTTTATTAATATTTTTTTTTTTTATTAGTAATGGCGGCGATCAGCGATTTTTATTGTGACTGCGACATTTTGGCGGACACATCGGACATTTTTGACACATTTTTGGGACATTTGTCATTTATACAGAAATCAGTGCTATTTAAATAGCACTGATTCCTATGTAAATGACAGTTGTAGTTAGGGGGTTAACCACTAGGGGGCGGGGAGGAGTCAGTGTGACGTGTTGTGTGTTTTTTTTTTACAGTAGGGGGGCGTGGCTGTACGTGTGACGTCATTGATCGGCGTTCCCGATGACAGGGAACCGCCGATCACTGACAGTCAGTGTAGGAAGCGCGGGGAGAGGTTTGTTTACATAGACCTCTCCCCGTTCTTCAGCTCCGTAACCCGATCGCGGGATACCAGCGGCGATCGGGTCCGCTGGTCCCGCGGCCGGGGTCACGGATCTCCCGACCGGGTCGCGAGCGCGCCGCTAGCGGCGCGCGCGCGACCCACGGGCAGGCACATGCACGATCACGTACAGGTACGTGATTCTGCCTGCCCGTGCCATTCTGCTGACGTATATATGCAGTGGCCGGTCGGGAAGCGGTTAACCACTTCAGCCCCGGACCAATTGGCAGCCAAATGACCAGGCCCCTTTTTGCGATTCGGCACTGCGTCGCTTTAACTGACAATTGCGCAGTCGTGCGACGTGGCTTTTTGGTGGTATTTTATCGCCCCTGCGTTTTTTATTTTTTGCGCTATAAACAAAAATAGAGCGACAATTTTGAAAAAAATGCAATATTTTTTTGTTTTTTGCTATAATAAATATCCCCAAAAAATATAAAAAAAAAAAACATTTTTTTTCCTCAGTTTAGGCCGATACGTATTCTTCTACATATTTTTGGTAAAGAAAATCGCAATTAGTGATTATTGATTGGTTTGCGCAAAAGTTATAGCGTTTACAAAATAGGGGATAGCTTTATAGCATTTTTATTAATATTTTATTTTTTACTAGTAATGGCGGCGATCAGCGATTTTTATTGTGACTGCGACATTATGGCGGACACATCGGACATTTTTGACACATTTTTGGGACCATCAATCAATGCTATTTAAATGCATTGATTCCTGTATAAATGACAGTTGTAGTGAAAGAGTTAACCACTAGGGGGAGGGGTTATGGGCTCTGACGTGTGTGTGTTTTTTTACATTAGGGGGCGGGGCTGGCGTCTGACGTCATTGATCGGCTTTCCCGATGACCGGGAACAGGCAATCAATGACAGGCAGAGTAGGAAGCGCGGGGAGAGGTTTGTTTACACAAACCTCTCCCCGTTCTTCAGCTCCATAACCCGATCGCGGGACACCAGCGGCAATCGGGTCCGCTGGTCCCGCGGCCGGGGTCACTGAGCTCCCAACCGGGCCGCGAGCGAACCGCTGGCGGCGCGCGCGCGACCCACGGGCAGGCATTTAAAGGGCCACGTACAGGTACGTGGTTTTGCCTGCCCGTGCCATTCTGCTGACGTATATATACAGTGGGCGGTCGGGAATCGGTTAAGATGCACTTCAGCCCCGGAAGATTTTACCCCCTTCCTGACCGGGGCATTTTTTTACAATTTGGCACTGCGTCGCTTTAACTGACAAATGAGCGGTCATGCAATGCTGTACCCAAACGAAATGTACGTCCTTCCCCCCCACAAATACAGCTTTCTTTTGGTGGTATTTGATCACCTCTGCGGTTTTAAATTTTTTGCACTATAAACAAAAAAAGAGCGCCAACTTTGAAAAGAAAACAGTATTTTTTACTTTTTGATATAATAAATATCACCAAAAATGTTTTTAAAAACACATTTGTTCATCAGTTTAGGCCAATATAGGCCAATATATATTCTTCTACATATTTTTGGAAACAAAAATCGTAATAAGCATATATTGATTGGTTTGCACAAAAGTTATAGCATCTACAAACGATGGAAAAGATTTATGGCATTTTTATTATTATTTTTTATCTTTTACTAGTAATGGCGGTGATCAGAGATTTTTAGCGGTACTGCAACATTGCGGCTGACAAATCGGACACTTTTGACACATTTTTGGGACCATTGACATTTATACAGCCATCACTTTCACTAAATGGCTAGGGCTGGGGGAAGGAGACATATCGCTGTTCCTACTTACTATGAACAAACAATATGCCTCCTCTCCCCTGACAGAACAGGGATTTGTGTGTTCACACACACACACAAATCCCCGTGCTGTCTCTTGTGCCCGCAGGTGGTCAGCGGTGATCAAACCCGCCGGCCACGCATTGGGTCCCCCGCCATGCTGCATGCGTGCCTCCATTGGCTCTTAAAGGGAACAACATACCCATACGTTGTTTTGCCCAGTCGTGCCATTCTGTCAACGTATATCGCCCTGAGACGCTCGGCAAGTGGTTAAAATATCAATACTCCCCGCTAACACTACCAATTGTGGAAGAGAGTTCCACATCCTTATCACCCTGAAAGTGAAAAACCCCTGTGCAGCTTAAGGTTAAAAGGCTTCTCCAATCTCATTGTGTGGCCTCCGTGTCTTCTTACACCCCCTGAGACTTAATAGTTTTTTTCCTATGCTGGGATCACCTTGATCCCAGATTTCCAACCTTTGTTGAAAATAATACAGCCAGTGGATTTTTTTTTATGCACAATTTCTAGTTAACATTATAGTTCAAGTCGCTCATGAAAGCTGGATTTACATGTGTATACTGTTGATAGTAAAATTTATATAAATTCTTAAGAGTCTGTATATTGGTGTTAAAATAGCACAGTTACAAATTAACCTTTGTTTATATGATTCAGCGGGTGTCAGTTTTTCTATAATTAGTCACTTATTTAGGTAGCTTTTTTCTTTTAGGAGACTAATTGTATAGAACCGGATTAGCCTTTTTGTACTAACTGTGTTTTTGTAAGTTTTGTGTGTGACAAGTTACTTTTTTTTTTTTTTTAGGTTATCTGCATTTGTCTTACGATGCTTTTTAAAAGCGCGTCAATTTATATTGGTTGATCCTGTAGTATTGCATGATACGCTGACATGGCTACTGAAGCATCAGAAAAAAAATGGAGAATTTTGGGAACCTGGCAGAGTGATAAATACTCAGCTTCAAGGAGGTCAATATAGTCCAGTTACTTTAACTGCATATATAATGGCAGCTCTTATTGAATACCCTGGGCTCCTGGTAAGAGATCAATTTCTATATAACTGTCAAACAAAAAAACTGTTCCATTGAGCAATATTTCAACCTTACTTTATATCCACCAATAAAGGTATCCCCCAACATGTGGTATACATGAACCTCCAAACAGAAACATTATCTTTGGGAACAGTAGGACTTTAACCTAAGTAGCAGCTGGTCACATGACCTCTATGACCCACTTGAAAGCTTCACTGTTTGTGCTATGTATAAAAACCTACCCCTGCAAAAGCAGAAAGCACTGGACCAATGTAGCAGCTCTCGTGTCCATAATATTTGAGTTGACTATACACTCCCTTTAGATACAGGATGTTTGCCTATTGTGTATTTATCCCCTCTAATTGGTAGTTATGTTGGTATTATACTGTATAGAGTACACTTCCCTTCACAGAAAGGAGCACAATAATTGGCTGATTTACACTGAAAGAGAGAAAACTTTGCATTTGCTATGCTCTGCTTCAAAACTGCCTTATGCAATTGAACATACGGTACTTCCTGAGACACAGTCTTTGCAGATAGTATGGCATCTTGCTGAGATGGTAGAATCCACAAACTGCATCAACTCTCTAAGAAGACTCCAATGTAGTTTATTGCAGACGTGTTGTCTTGCAGGTGAACGAGCGCCATCAAACAATAAGCCTTCTAATTGTATGGGGATTTGTTTTTTACTTCATGAAGGCAAAAAAAAAGTAGCAAGGAGTGGCAAATAAGGGCTAGTCTGATTAGTGCATGACATGCGGGGTGTATGTAGACAAGACACAAATCATAACAATTAACCACAATATAATGGGCTGCTGGGGCACAGGCTCCTTCTCCTAAGGCAGAAGAGGGAGGCCATGAATGTCCCTAAGGCCCCTTTCACACATGCGGACCGTATGTCCGTTTTTCATCCATCCGTTTTTGGATGAAAAACTGACATACATGCATGTCTATGGGATAGCGGGTGTCAGCGGATGAGCATCCGCTGACACCCGCTATCGTCCGCCTCCGCTATTGTCCGATTCTGCAGATGGAGGAAAACCCTATTTTTCCATCCGTCTGCAGAGCGGATCGGATGAACACGGACGGATGGTCCGTGTTCATCCGATTCCCCATAGAGGAGAGCGAAGAACTGACAGGGCGGTCCCTGCACAGTGTGCAGGGACCGCCCTGTCATCAGCCGGCTCAGCTGGGATCAGCTGAGCGATCCCCGCTGAGCAGCGGATCTTCACGGGGCGGATCACTACGGATCCGTCCCGTGTGAAAGGGGCCTAATGCTTTGTCCAGTGCCCTGCCTGCAGTTTTATATTATATATACTGTTCTTTCTGCCTGGAAACTTGAGATTGTCCGTAGCAAACAAAAAGTGTCCCTTTTACATCAAAAGCGGTTTTAGACCAGCTAGAAAACAGCGATAGTGAATTAGAATCACTTGCAGAATTGAGCGATAGTGATTCGTGGTAAAATTCATCATTAAACACTGAAAGTAACAACAGCGACAATTCTGCAACTGAGCAAATTTCAGTGTTTTTGATTTTATTTTATTATTGAATACATTTTATTATTATTATTATTATTTGTTATAATTATTTATAGTTATTTATTATATTATAATTTATGATTTCGTGTTTCACACTTTATCATACCCGGGATGTCTACTAGACTCTTGTTTGGACAGATTTAAGTGAGTTATTCCTAAGAATTACAGGTCTACAATATAAAATGCCAAATTTCCATGCAAAACAATGTACCGCTTTGAGACGCAAAAATCTGCCAAAGTCATACCCCTGGGTTAATGTGCTTCTTCTTGAGCCACTCCTTTGTTGCATTGGTGGTATATTTTGGGTCATTGTCATGCTGGAATACCCATCCACGGCCCATCTTCAGTGTTCTGGCTGAGGGAAGAAGGTTTTTATCCAAGATTTTACAATACATGGCCCGTCCATTGGCCCCTCAATGCAGCAAAGTCGGTCTGTACCATTAGCAGAGAAACAGCCCCAAAGCATAATGTTTCCTCCTTCGTGCTTGACTGTAGGGATGGCATTCTTAGGGTCATAGTCATCATTTTTCTTCCTCCAAACATTTTGAGTCCCCCAATGACCATCTAAATGATTCAGAGAAAGATTGTGAGAAAGTGCTGTGGTCAGGTGAGACCAAAAAATGGAAGAAGGTTCTCATCCAATATTTTAAAATACATGGCCGCATTGAATGAGATGAGAACCTTCTTCGCTCAGCCAGAACACCAAAGATAGGTCGCGGATGGGTCTTCAAGCATGATAATGACCCAAAATATACCGCCAGGGAGTGGCTCAAGAAGCAGCACATTAAGGTCATGGAGTGGCCCAGCCAGTCTCCATACCTTAATCCTAAAGAAAGGGAAGGGAGCTGAAACTTCGAGTTGCCAAGATACAGCCGTGAAACCTTAAGGATTTAGAAAAGATCTGTAAAAACTTACAAAATCTGCAGGGGATCAAATAATAATTCCCCCCACTGCATATATATTAAAAAAATTGTTATATACTTTTTTTTTTATAAGAGATCACATAATCACTGTTCTGAGCTGCATAATGGGCTTAGAAAGCTGGGGGTTGAGACTGCAGCAGGGGCGTGTCAGCAAGAGGCAGAAAAAGAACAGTACACTGATCTTTCTTGTGAATGGCTATGCAGGGGGTCATATCAGCAAGCCTTGCCATTGTATTATAGGCAGGCTGTGCTTCCAGCACAGCCAGAAAACTGACCACACTGGGATGGATGAGCTCAATTTCAAAAATTACAATATAAAGTTTATATTTTAACTACCTCCCGTCCGCTGTATAGTAAAATTATGGTGGGCAGGATCCCCTCCTGTTCTGGGGCACCGTCATATGACATTGCCCCAGTGTCACTGCTCTAGTGCCCCTTGGGGGTGCGCAGCTGCGCCGTCTTCCTAGGACACAGTGAGGCCATGATCTGGGTAAAGAGCTGATGACGTGGCTCTTTGACCATGTGATTGGCTGTGTCCAATCACAGCCGATCACATGTAAACACGGAAGTGCCATTTTTTGGATCTCCTCGCCTCACACTGACAGAGTGTGAAGCGAGAAGAGCCAATTAGCGGCATCTCCTCGCAGCAGAGACTGTACAGATAATCAGAGCACTGATCATCAGTGCCCTGATTATCAATGTAGCCCCAGCAGTGCCCATCAAAGTGACACCAATCAATGCCCATCAGTGATGCCAGTCAGTGCTGCCTTTCAGTGCCCATTATGCCTGCTCATCAGTGCTACCCATCAGTGCCCATCAATGCTGCCCTACAGCGTGCCCATCAGTGCCGCCTATCTGTGCCACCTATAATTGCCCATAAATGCTGCCTACCAGAGCCTATCAGTGCCCACCAGTGCACATCAGTGCCCATCAGTGCTCATTAGTGCCACATATCATTGCTATCTATATGTGCCCATCAGTGTGGCATATTAATGCCTCCTCATCAGTGCCACCTAATCAGTGCCACCTTATCAGTGCCCATAAGTGCCACCCTATCAGTGCAACCTATTAGTGTCCATCAGTGCCGCCTCATCAGCACATAGCAGTAAAGGAGAAAAATTACTTATTTACAAAATTTACTGACAAAAACAAAGACATTTTTTTTTTAAATGTTCAGGCTTTTTTGTGTTTTATTTAGCAAATACCATCAAAAGAAAGCTCTATTTGTGGGAAGAAAATGATAAAAATATAATTTGGGTACAGCGTTGCATGACCGCACAATTGTCATTTAAAATGTGACAGCGCTGAAAGCTGAAAATTGGCCTGGGCCGGAGGGGGGTGAAAGTGACCAGTATTAAAGAGGTTAATATTTATATTTTTTAGTTTATATTTTGGGTCTATTTTTCAATTTTACTATGTTTGAAATGGAGATAGAAATGCAAATGAATACTTCATCCAAGGTCATTCAAAAGGGTTTAATGAATACAGGGCCATCTTTAACGTTGGGCAAACTGGCCCAGTCATTGTTGTGGGGCCTATAGCAGCTGCCTCTTGAGCCCGTGCCACAGGCCAAGAGGCGCAAGTACCACCGGGACATTTAGAGGGTCATCCCCAATGGAGAGTGCCGAGCCGCGCACAGCACAGTTCCGGAATAGAGCGTGGAGAGGGCGGGCACCACAACACACTGTATCACTCCCTCTGCCCTTCTAACCATGCCCACCCATGGCATCACCTCCTACACTGGCCGCTCCCGCTGTATCACTCTCTCTGCTCATCTAACCAAACCAACCCACGCCATCACTGCTTACACTGGCCACTCCTGTTAGGGACATGCCCCCAGTACTTGGGATACTCTTTCTCCTGAGGCGAAGCACAACAAGATGATATGCTATTACTAGTATGTGGAGGAGAGCTTCGTACATGTTGGTCGGGGAGCGGAATGGGTCAGGGGGAGGGGTAGGAAGAGAATTTACTCTAGGCTCCAAGCAGACAGGGTTCTGTCAGGTCTCCGCAGCTCACCCTGCAAACTCCAGGACTGGTGGGGGCAGGGTGTGTGTTTACTAAAAGGGTCAGTCCAATTTACCAAAAATCGGCTGCAGGAGATAAAAAGGAACTGCGCGACTATGAACAATGTTGAATTATGTACCCCTCCAGAAGCCTGTCCAAAAGAACTCACATCCTGTTGCTAGGACATTGCTCTGAAGCACTAGCCTTTGTTGCTCACCTCCGTCATCACATGATGTCCGCTCTCTCAGATTTAAACATTGCACATTCACTCAGTTTGATGTTGCCATGGTGAGGAGCTCAGCACTTGTGTGGCATTTGAATCCAAGAGCTTGTGGTGGGCATCAGCAGGTGCACCACAGCAACATCTCTCTTGGATTCAGATGTTGCAGGTGCATGGTGCGCTATCTACCTTATTGTCATGGCATTGAGCTGGCCACCGTAGAAACTGGAGAGAATGCATTAATGGTGTTTGAATCAGGGAGAGTGTGCTCTTGTAATGGCAGAGTTGAGCACCAGTATTTGGAGCTCCAGAAGCCTGTACAAAAAACTCCCACAGCACGTGTTCCCCCCCATCCTGTTGCTAGGATGTTGGTCTTGCATTGATGCCCTCTGCCATCGCAAGAGCGGGCACTCTTAAACTCAAACACTGCACATTCTCTCCCCTGTTGTGGCACCTGGTTAGATGGTGCACTGTGCATGTGTTGCTTGAATCCTAGTATGTTCTTGTGATGGTGGAGGCAAGCATCAATGGCTGGAGCGCCATAGCAATGTTGTAGCAACAGGATTTGAAAATGCTGGCTATGGGAGTTTTTCAGGCAGGCTTTTAGAGCCCAGCTGCAGCTCCAAATGCCTGCCTGAAAACCCCCCACAGCCAGTATTCCCTAATTCTGTGGTTTATTTATTTATTTATTTATTACACTTGAGCGTCTCACTCTGGGCAGGAGGCTGAGGATGTTTGAACTGAGAACTTTTCTCTCAGATGGAGGGGCGCCAAACTGAGTCTTTGCCCCATGTGAAAGAATGTCTAGCTTCACCAATGACTACCATAGTTGCAAAGTTAGCACTTTCACCTGGGCCCTGTTTCTGCTACTGTGGGGGGGGGGGGGGGTACCCGCTGACTGAACAGAAGAACTAGTTTTGCTTGGGTCAGGACTCAGGAGATAGTACACACTCACCATAGTAACTGCAAAGGAGACTGCCCACCCAGTCTCGCTGCCTATTCAATTTGCAGCTGCAGGCAGATGGGGCATGACATCAGGGAGCGGATGACCTTGGCCGGTACAGTGAAGAGGGAGAGTTGAAGGAGGTCTCCATTGTGTGAGGAGACCATCCTGGGAGTGAGGGAGACAAGTGGAGGGAGCCGAGAGGGGGAAACCAAATGGAAACTGACTGACAGGTGACAGCAAATGAGTGTCACTGATCCCATCCCCTCACCCAGCACTGCCACTGATTCCATTTCTCCACCAGCACCGCCACTCCTCCCATCCACCCCAAGCACTGCCACTAATCCCATCCCCCCACCAGCACTGCCACTCCTCCCATCCACCCCAAGCACTGCCACTAATCCCATCCCCCCACCAGCACTGCCACTCCTCCCATCCACCCCAAGCACTGCCACTAATCCCATCCCCCCACCAGCACTGCCACTCCTCCCATCCACCCCAAGCACTGCCACTAATCCCATCCCCCCACCAGCACTGCCACTCCTCCCATCCACCCCAAGCACTGCCACTAATCCCATCCCCCCACCAGCACTGCCACTCCTCCCATCCACCCCAAGCACTGTCACTGATCCCATCCCCCCACACGCACTGACACTCATCCCATCCCCCCTAGCACTGACACACATCCCATCCCCCCCTCCAGCACTGCCAATGATCCCCCCCCAGCAACCAATGGGTGAGTGGTAATGATGTGCAGTAACCTCTATCATCCGATCAGTGAGCGGTAAGGCTGTTCAGTAACTTCCATCAACCAATCAGTGAGCAGTAATGTGTGCCTTAACTTCTAGCAACCAATTAGAACCATTGCCTGATCTGCTGTAGTAAAGTGATTTTGAGTTTTTAAAAGATAAGTAAGCAGAGTGCACAGGACACTGGACAACAGGAGGATCAACTAGAGATAGCTATTTGCACTTATCAAACAGATATAACAAAGCTCTTTCAATCGCATATTTAACAGACGCTATAGAACATATACGAAAAGTTCATCACTGGGATTTACATGCACGTCATGTTATTCAAAGTTAGCGCTGGCTTGAATGGGACTAAAAATGTAGAATTCCCTTCCACTCATTTTTGTCACTTTTACCTCCAATAGATATTATTTCAGCTTCCAAATATCTTTAGTAATTACATTGAAAGTAAACGGCTTTTGAATTCAGATTTACACAAATCAGTTTTTACTTCATCCTCTTATACTTAAGAGTTGGAGACTAGTATGTGGAAGGGGATGGAGAAGTGATCTCCGCATTTTTCTTCCATTTTTTTATTGGATAAATTTCATAGCAGAAAGTAAAAAATATTGCGCATTTTTTTTCAAAATTGTCTGTCTTTTTTTGTTTGCAGCGCAAAAAATAAAAATGCAGTGTTGATCAAATACCACCAAAAGAAATCTCTATTTGTGGGTAAAAAATGACATATGTTTTTACAGTATCACAGAACCGCGCAATTGTCAGTTAAAATAACGCAAGGCCCTATCACAAAAAATGGCCTGGTCAGGAAGGGGGGTATATCTTCTGGAGGTCAAGTGGTTATAGTATATTCCAAACTAAAGTTATTTTTTTCCCTTCGCTCCCATCGCATATTTCCAGGCTGATTCAAAAACCTGTAAAAAGGCGCTTCTCTGTTTTACTAACGCATTTTTTAATTTTGGGCCAAATTGTGCGCTCTGAAGAAAACAGTCGCTCGTAGGAAACCCCACAGTTTTCCAGCACTTATGCAACTCATAAATGATTTAATAGCCTTTGTGTTCATTGTGACTAGAAAACCTTGCGGTGACTCTCTCTTAGGTCCTATAAAAATATTTCTTCCTTTGATGCTGGGGATTCCTCTACTTAAGACCATCAAAATGTAATGAAATCATCTGCTTCATACCACGAAGAAAAGGTCATAATAGCATAATGTATGTGTGATTTTCTCCACTGATGCAATTTTATAATAGTTTCAGCACAAAAAAATGACATTTAAATTGAAAACATTGCTTATTAAAATGGTGACTTGGAAAATATAGTTCACTTTGTAATGTCTTGTCTGAGTAGAGTTGAGAAAGACTTTCCCATTGCTTCAGACAATTTTTGGAGACATTACAAAGCCAATAGAAATGCACACCAACTGATTATAAGGCTGGAAAATAACAATAAATGTCAATACTACAGCACCATACAAGCTTAATGATTTAGCTGACTTTCTAATGTTTCCTAGTAACATTTCATCATGATCAAAATGTGCTCAAAGCAACTAATATTTTATCCAGGTTTAGTTAAAAATGCAGTATGCTATGACATCAGTATGCAAAGGGGGTCAGAGTTGCCAACAGCTTTCGTTAAGCAAATGGTATTTTTTGCAGTTAGTTCTGCTACTGGAAAAAACGAAACATTGTTAAAACATGTCAGAAGCTACATCTATAACTCTAGAACATGTAGCCTTCTAGCACATGGAATTTTACAAAGATACATTGTGACTAGAAAGCACTACCACCACTATAGGTTCTTAACATTCATCTGCACAGAAACATATGTGATCATTTTTGAACAGAGAAGATAGTGAACTCTTGATGTACCTGACTTCCTAAATCAATAATGTAAACCTGTCAGGACAGAAATATAAAGCTGACATTGCTGACAGGATTATCATAATTTAAAGTAGGATTGGATGATAACCTTGGGTCATGCATCTTCAAAAATATGTCAGAAGTGATCATTTCATATTTTTAATTCAATTGGAGTCATTAAAATGCATGCTTAAGCAGCCTGTGCAGTCTCTATTCTGAACATAAGCCATTCCAAAATATAAACACACACCTAAAATGTAATTGTTCTGTGTCCTAATAAAGTTTTGCAATTATTTTTGTCGCATATTATACCCTTATATGAGCCACTTATTGAGGATAGGTATTTCAGTGATCTGTCATGTTTGCTTTGAATCACCAGATGAAGTTTGTATAAATCCTTTACTATTGCCATAAACAGAAGAAGTCACCTTGAAGTAGTACAGAAACCTTTTCTAAAGTTGGAGCAACATTAGTAGTGCTAATTGACTAATCTCATTGACTAACATGGGATTTCAGATGTCATGCGACTTGGGGTCTCACACGTTGGATCCCAAGTCGTGGTAGTGTGAACCAAGCCTGATACTGCTAATAGTAGGGATGAGCCGAACACCCCCGGGTTCAGTTCGCACCAGAACCTTCGAACGGACCGAAAGTTTGCGCGAATTTTCGAACCCTATTCGTTACAATGGCCGCGAACGTTCGAAATCAAAATTGCTAATTACAACGGCCAATATGCATGTTAATGTCATAAAACAGGTTTGGGGACCCGGGTCCTGCCCCAGGGGACATATATCAATGCAAAAAGAACTTTTAAAAACTAACGTTTTTTCGGGAGCAGTCATTTTAATGATGAATAAAGTGAAAAAAAAAAGTGAAATTTTCCTTTAAATATGGTACCTGGGGGGTGTCTAAAGTATGCCTGTGAAGTGGCATGTGTTTCCCGTGTTTAGAACTGTCCCTGCACAAAATGACATTTGTAAATGAAAAAAAAGAAGCCATTTAAAACCACTTGCGGCTTTAATGTCATGTCTTTTCCTGGCCATGTGGCTGAAAATCCTTGCGAAAAATGGCATGGCTACCCCATCGGCCCCCCCCCCCCCACCCCAGCCCCTTTGGGTCTTGTATGGATATTAAGGGGGACCCCGCACCCAAAATAAAACCCTATACCTACAACCCTATATACTCTGAACAGCAGTATACAGGCGGTGCAAACAAGACACGGACTGTAGGTTTGTTCTTAAGTAGAATCTGAACAGGTACATTATGAAGTGTAGCTCCATCCCAAAAAAATAAATTTTTAAGCTTTTTGGAGAACATAGGGAGGGGTTATCACCCCTGTAACATTTGCTGTCTTTGCACATCTGTTCAGAACATTTCACCTCACTTTCCGTCCCAATGACAAATGTTTTTGAAAAGTGGGGTTTTAATTGAAACAAGGATTGGTGATAAAGCATCAGTAGAGAGGAGATACCTTTTTCCCAAATTAAATCTAACAGGATCAAATTTCCCTTCCTAGGGGTAGATTTCCCCTCACTTCCTGTTTTCTCTTTCCGTTTGCAAGTAGGAGTCGTTTGTAAGTTGGATGTTTGAAAGTAGGGGCCTGCCGTATATACTCTGCAGAAATTTGCCCCATTAGATGTTGGTGTAGCCACAAGACTGTAAGCCCTCACAGTTACTCTTGGTGGGCACAGGAATGGGCACTGCTGTGAGTTATTAGATCAAGATTTGTAATTGCATGCACCTGTTGAACAGGGCAGAAAAATTGTGCCTTAGGCACTGGTGCTGGTGCCACAACACTGCAACCCCTCACAGATACTGTACTTGGAGCACAGCAGTCAGACGTGTTGCGAAGCATTGCTTAAAAAATTGTAATTACACGCCCCTGTTAAACAGGGGCTGAAAAATTGTGCCTTAGGCATTGGTGCTGAGAACGCTGGATGCAGGACAGGCTCCAGTTATCCCTTAGGCTGGGTTCACACTGCCACGACCTGAAAGGCGCGCGGCTCATGGTGCGACTTTGCCAGGCGACTTCCTGGCAATTTGCTAGCGACTTAAGTACGACTTGATGTGACTTTGAAGCGCCTTTCAGGGAATGCCTGGGTAATCTTCCTGTAACGTTGGATCCCAATCCCATCAATATAGATGAGGATCCGACTTGGGGGTGACGTGTCCATTAAAGTGGATAGAAGTCGCCCTGAAGTAGTACAGGAACCTTTTCTAAAGTTGGAGCAACTTTAGTAGTGCTAATTAAGACAGCTCTCATTGACTAACATGGGATTTCATATGTCATGCGACTTGGGGTCTCACACGTTGGATCCCAAGTCGTGGTAGTGTGAACCAAGCCTGATACTGCTAATATTATAGCACTTTGTTTATACTTGAGATCAGTGGCTGTAAAGATTCATATTCATTTTAATGTTATCTACTTTAATTCTACAATTTATTTTAATCTGCTTGTTGTTTCCTTACAGTAAGGAACACTTTTAAAGGTTTTATTCAAATAAGAATAAATCTATGCACAGGGTGCAAGTCTACCTACTTTTATTAATGGCATGAATATTGTACAATGAAGTCATTAAAACATTCCATTTCATTGTTTATTAATTTACATTGTGCACTGATGTGTCTGAGGGCATTTCTGGGGCCATTTTTTTTTTTTTTAACTGCATGCGATACAAGCATATCATGCATTGGTAACCATCTCAAGTCTGGACACTTTCACCCCCTTCCAGTTCAGGCACATTTTCAGCTTTCAGCACTGTAACACTTTAAATGATAACACTGCACCCAAATTAAATGTGTACCATTTTTTAGACAAATTTAGACAATTTTTTTTTTGCTATATAAATGAAAAAAGCCTGAAAATTTGGAAAAAGAAGGGTTTCTTAGTTTCTGTTATAAAGAAAGTTGCAAATAATCTTTTTTCATAAATTTCGGTCAAAATGTTTATCTGCTAAATTTATGGGGTAAAAAATAACCACAATCAGTGTACATTATTTAGTCTGTGTGAAAGTTATAGAGTTTACAATCTATGGCATAGATATTTGAAAATCGATTATTCCTGATCTACTGACTGCCTATCAAATTTCTTGAGGCCCTAAAATGCATGGTAAGTTTTTTGACGTTGACATTTTGTCACAATTTTTTGGAACTTCACAAAGTTGTCATTTAACAAATTATTTCTCACACACAGCATAGGCATACTTATGCTAACATCCCAAAAGACATTCTACTACTCCTCCCAAGTATGGAGATAACACATGTGTGAGACTTTTTCACAGTCTTGCCATATAGAGGGTCGTAAAATCCAAGGAGCACCTTCAGGCATTCTAGGAGCATAAATTGCCCTACTACCTTTCACATTGTTAGAGGCCCTAGAGTACCAGGACAGTGGAAACACCCACAAAATGACCCAATTTAAAAAAGTAAACACTCCAAGGTATATTCTGAAAGGCATAGTGAGTCTTATGAAAATTTTTTTTTTTTTTTTTTTTTTTCGAACATGCAGGAAAGTACATGAAAAATATTTTTTTTACACAAAGTTGTAAATTAAGAGGATATTTCTAACACGTATCATAGGCATACTTAGAATTACAAAAACGCTATTGCTATTCCTTGTATGGTGATACCACATGTGTGAGACTTTTTTACAACCTAGCCACAGAGATACAAAATCCAAAGAGCACTCTCAGGCTATCTAGAAGCATAAGTTATGCATCTAATAATGATCAGGGGCACTGTAACTGGTGTGGTGGTGATTAGGGGACAATGTGACTGGTGTGGTGGTGATCAGTGACACTGTAACTGGTGTGGCATTGATTAGGGGCAGAGGAAATTATGTGGCGGTGATCAGGGACACTAACTGGTGTGGCAGTGATTAAGGACAATATGACTGTTGCGGTAATCGGGGACACTGTAACTGGTGTGGTGATGATTAGGGTCAATATGACTGGTGTGGCGGTGATCAGGGGCAGTGGAAATGGTGTTGCAGTGATCAGGAACACTGTAACTGAGAAGGTGATCAGGGACACTGTAACTGGTGTGGCGGTAATTAAGGACAATATGACTGGTGTGGCAGTGATCAAGGATACTGTAACTAGTGTGGCAGTTATTAGGGACATTGTAACTGGTGTGGTAATGATTAGGGACAATATGACTGGTTTGGCAGTGATCTGGGATACTGTAACTAGTATGGATGTGATTAGGGACACTGTAACTGGTGTGGCGTTGATCAGGGACACCAAGACTGGTCCGGCAGTAATTGGGGACAATAACCACTTCAGCCCCGGAAGATTTTACTCCCTTCCTGACCAGAGCACTTTTTGAAATTTGGCACTGCGTTTCTTTAACTGACAATTACATGGTCATGCAATGCTGTACCCAAACTAAATTTGCGTCCTTTTTCCCCTGACAAATAGAGCTTTCTTTTGGCGTTTTTTTTTGTTTTGCGCTATAAACAAAAAAAGAGCGAGAATTTTGAAAAAAAAAAAAATATTTTTTTTTTGCTTTAATAAACACCCCCCCAAAAAAAGAAAAAAAAAAGGTCTTCATCAGTTTAGACCAATATGTGTTCTTCTACATATTTTTGGTCTAAAAAAAATCGCAATAAGCGTATATTGATTGGTTTGCGCAAAAGTTATAGCGTTGTATTGTTTTGGGACCATTGAAAATTATACAGCGATCAGTGCTATAAAAATTTACTGATTACTGTGTAAATTTCACTGGCAGGGAAGGGGTTAACACTAGGGACAATCAAGTGGTTAAATGTGTGTTCCCTCTGTGTTTTCTAACTGTGGGAGGATAATACTGAGTAAGAGAGGAGACATATCGCTGTGCCTACGTACTAGGAAGAAACCACATGTCTCCTCTCCTCTGACAGCACAGGAATTTGTGTGTTTTTAAACCCAAATCCCTGTACTTTCGTGTGTGGCCGAGGGCGTCCACGACCGCCAGCCACACACATCGGGTCCCCCGCTGTGCGGTGCACCCTCTGGTGGTCGAAAAGGGGAAGGACGTACCCATACGGGATTTCACCCAGGAGAGCCATTCTGCCGCAGTATATCTGCGTGAGCCGGTTGGGAACTGGTTAAGGACACTGACTAGAGAGAGTATGTAAAAAAACAAATTACTATTTTTATTAAAATTAACATTTTTGTTTTCATTTTTTTATTTTTAACATGCTGTCATCAGAACACTGCAATGTTACTATAGTAATACTGTACTACTCTGTGATGATCACTGTAATAAGCAATTTTTCAAAGGCTTTGTAAAAGTTTAATTCATGAAATCTTGTGTATTAATGTGATGCTGTGATTGGTCACAGCTATCACGTTAAATGGCCACTGTGATTGGCCCTGGTAACATGTGATCGCTGTGACCAATAACAGAGCTCACACAGTAGTAAATAATGACATCATTATTTACTACTGTTCATGTGCTCGCTGTAACCATGGTACCAGGGCCGCGCACAGTGGCCCAGTACAACGATTGGTGATCCTCCTGCTGCTGCCTACTCTGGGGAGCGCCTATGAGCAAGCAGCGTTGCCAACCTACCAGACTAAAATTCACTGACATGAAACTCAAAATTTACTGGCACAGCCAAGTTTTTACTGACATTTTCTAAAAGTTACAAAATTATGGTTTTCAGTGCAAATTTCAGTACTTAAGCTACAAACAAGTACAATATGCAGTTAGCAATGTGGTTTAAGATAGATATTAAAGTAAACAAAAAAAAAAAACATATTTCTTATGTTATTTTTGACATATAAGGGTGGGTTATTATAACCCATCAGATTTTGTCATGTATGTCCAACTGGAGAGCTTTCCCCTTAATTTCTGTTGCAAAGCCACCACAGAAAGTGAGCAGAAATCCCAGGTAGCCAGCAGGATCACCAAAATTTATGTCCCCACTTCTAAAGACTTCCCGTCTCCGTCCCTCCTTCACCTCCCGTCTCCATCCCTCCTGCACCTCCTGTCTCCATCCCTCCTTCACCTCCCATCTCCATCCCTCCTTCACCTCCTGTCTCCATCCCCCCTTCACTTCCTCTCCTGTCTCCATCCCTCTGTTGCGGGCCCCTCCAACCTCTTCATCCTCCATCACTTCCATCCCTCTGTTACTCTATCCCTCCCTTCTTTCATCTTTCTATAACTCCATCCTTTTTTCTTTTGCTCCATACCTCCTGCCATCATACTGTCCATCCAACAATCCTCTTGCCTTATATCCCTCTACTTTTCTATCCTCCTTCACTTTCATCGCTCTATTATTCTGTTTCTCCCTCTTATCTTACCATAACTCTATCCTTTGGTTCATTTCTCTGTCTCGCTCACATCCCTCCATCCATCTAACTGTCACCCAATCTATATATAGGGCTCTTTCACACATATAGGTCCGTTTTCACAGACTCCCCTTGCTCCACAGGGATCGATCCGTTGATCCCCGCTGAGCCGGCGGATGACAGGTCCATCCCTGCTCACTGTGCAGAGACAGACATGTCAGAGCCCCGCTCTCCTCTATGGGGGGGGTCGAATGAAAACCAGCAGCCTGTCCGTTTTCATCTGATGCGCCAGACAGATGAATAATAGGGTCACCATCCGTCTGGATTTAGCGGAGCAGATCAGATGTCAGCGGACATGTCACCGCTGACATCCGTCGCTCCATAGAGGTGCATAGAGTGTCCGTTCAGTTCTGCCTGAAAAACTGACAGGTGGACCTGAATGGTCCACATGTGTGAAAGAGCCTTCACTCCTCACTGTTTCCATCTCTATATCCATCCACCTCCCTCATCACTCCACTACTCTGTCTTTCCATTATAAACAAATAAAACCACTCCAATGTGCATCCACACCAAATTTTCTCACTACTTACTAAACAAATATATGCATAATAAACACCTTAAGACAATAAGCACAATAAATAATAAGTAATAATAATAAATGATAATAATAAGCACAATAAATAATCAAATATATAATGATCAATCATACATTTTATAGACATACACTATACATCAGCACTTTTCATCTACAAAATCTGATCCTGAGCCTGATCTGTGATATTGCTGCTGCCTCCCCTCTCCTGGCATGCTGGGATTTCTAGTGCCACAGCCTGACACATGAGGTGGTCATGCAGGAGAGGAGAGGTGTAATGGAGATTGGGGGGAGATCTCAGAAAACATGCTCCCTTTAGAAGCAGAGCAGTTCAGTCACACACAAAAACGATCTAGTGTAACAGCATTAGCCAGGAGCCTGCTACACAGAGCCCATCCTCTCCCCTCCTCCTGCCCACTAACATAAGCCTGCCAACAGGACTGTCTGCATGTTGCTCAGCTAGCTTACCTTCGGCTAGGCTGAACTCCATCCCCCATGACTGCAAACTGTCTCCACTCCTCCCCCTCCCAGCATCTCCTGTGAGGAACTTGAATAAAGTGCACTGAGAGAAAGGGGGAAGGTACGTAGCTTCACAGTCACAGTCAGATCATCGTAAAATCTCGGTCTCAGCCGGCTCCGTCCGGGAACTGCACATGCGCAGTCGAGCCGAGAGCGTCACTGGCTGAAAGCGGATGTTTTCACTGACAGGCTTTTCACTTTACTGATTTTTAAGTGGAAACCGAAAATATGCCCGTTTTTTACGGGCTGCCAGTAAAAACATGGGCGGTTGGCAACACTGTGAGCAAGTAATGTGGGAGGATGTATGGGCCGTTTATGTACTATGGCCGGATGGGAAGCAATTAAAATATAACTAAAGGCAAACATTTTTTGTTTTGGATGGAAGAGAAAGGGATTAGAATAAGTTGACTAAATGTTTAAAATTAAATCCGGAGACATTTTTTTTAGTAATGGCGGCAATCAGCGACTCGTAGCTGGACTGTGATATTATGGCGGACACATTGGACACTAAGTGACACTTTTTGGGAACCAGTGACACTGATACAGTGATCAGTGCTAAAAATATGCACTAATGACACTGGCTGGGAAGGGGATAACATCTAGGGCAACCAAAGGGTTAAATGTGTGCCTAACAAGTGTTTTCTTACTGTGGATGATGTGCTTTTACTAAAGGGAAGGCATAGATCCCTGTACCTGCAGTGCTTTGCAGGAACACAGAATCAATGTCTTCCATACTGACAGAACGCTGATCTGTCTATGTACATAACGATCAGTGGAAACCGGTGGACATAGAGTCCTGCAGAGCCGCTGATTGGCTCCCAAACTGAAGAAATGGTCCCTCCGTTCTGACCAGTATATGATCATCAAATAGGGGCACAGATAATGGAAAAAATACACCCCCTAAGCTAGTAGGTGCGGTGTAGCGGGTGGTGGTGTAATTCAGAATTAATTTTTTTTAAAGCGGAGCTGCACCCGCACCAAAAATATTAAAAGGTCAGCAGCTACAAATACTGCAGCTGCTGACTTTTAATAAATGGACACTTACCTGTTTCTGGTTCCAGCGGTGTAGGCAGAATGTGACGAGCGATCGCTCGTCTCTCGCTGCCCCACCGCCATCCTCTGTCAGGGAATCAGGAAGTGGACGCAACGTCTTCACTGCCCCGTTCCCTACTGCGCATGCGCGAGTCGCGCTGCGCGTCTCTATTGGTCCCCGCTGTGTCCTGGGAACTGTGTTTCCCAAGACACAACGGGCCATCTCCGGATAGGGGCAGGGCAGTCCGGATAATTAGTCACGGAAGTGGGTGCAGATACCTGTATTATACAGGTATCTGCACCCCCCTCCCCCTGAAAGGTGCCAATTGTGGCATCGGAGGGGGGGAGGAATGCGATAAGTGGAAGTTCCACTTTAGGGTGGCGCTCGGCTTTAATTTTTCACTGACTGTCTTTGAAATTGCCCCAGCCCCTGTTCAAATCCAATCCGGGACAAAACCAGGGACAGACTTGATCCAGGGACAGTATCCTTAATCCGGTGACTGTCCCCGGAAACCGGGGATGTCTGGTCAACATAGATTAGAACTCCTGTCAGTTTTTATTGCTGTCTGTGCCCCCGTTAGAGAGATTCACCCTCTCTATTTGTCCTGTTTTCTGTTATCATGGAAAGCGAAAGTGAATGAAAATCACAAATTAAAACACTAATACAGGGGAAATCTTCCAATGGGGATACTAATTCTGGTGACTCTGGTGACACACTGGCATTTCTTTACTTTGGGGGATTTCCTTTCACTTCCTGTTTTGCTGAGTTTCAGAAAGCTATACAACAAATTCACAACTGTGTGAAGGCTTATTGATGTGTCAGCACCTGTATATGTTTTTTATTTTATAATAATGAAAGTATATAGATGTGTAGAGAAGTTTTGTCTATTACATTTAAGAGGGTACCAACATTCCATATAAACTGACTGTGGACTAATTGATCGCTAATGAACGTGGCTCCTCTATATACAATCTATGGAAACTCCTTGACAAATGTGATAATGTTAAAAGTGGAACTCTGTATCATTACAGGTCTTTGTAGATTTGTGTGCTGTAAATGATTCATTTTCTATGCCCATTTTGGATGTGTATTAGACAAAAAATAAATATCATACCAAGATCTGAGTTTAAGAACTTCCATTGTAAAAACACAAAATATGAAATGTCTTTGTATAAATAAAATGTCTGTATGCTTTTCCAGAGAAATGTGACTTCATTTGCATTGTTTTGATGCAAAACAAATGTTTCCCCCCCCAGAATTCTACTCAAATGACAGCTGCTACAAGTTACTTGGAGTCTCAACTGAATGAAGTCATTTCTGATAACTACACCCTAAGTCTTGTGACATATGCATTATCACTGGTTGGAAGGAACAAAGCTAAAGAAGGACTAGACATTCTTAACAATCGAGCAGAGAGTGAAGGTAACCCCACTGTTGCATTGCTAGTGCTGGTCAAGAATTGATGTTGCCTTGTACTGGCAATTATTCGAACTAAGTAGCATCAGTAAAGCTACTCTGACCCCTGTCAACTGATACTGTTATATAAATAATTACAATTTTATGGAATTTTGGATGTTTAAATTTTTTTTTTTAAACAACATGGGCCAAATATCAGAGGTGTTAATGAATAGATGCCAAATAGAATTTACATACATTGGTCTGCTTACTCAAATCTGTAAATCAAGGTTTTGGGTTTTCTCCATAATTTCAATTCTTTAATGTTGATGTGAAAGGATAGGATATGTACACTCAAGGCAGTACAGTCAGCCCTCCTGTACCAGGCCTCATCAGTTCGAAAGGGGGGCCCAGGCACTTGACCAGCAGAAGGGCCAGCTGTACTGTATCATCGATGAAAACCGATCCTCCTGTGACTACACAGGGAGATCAGTTCCAGTATCTGCACCCCGTCCTGCTACACTGATCACCCCCCCCCTCTGGGTGATGCAGTGCCTATCCTCTTGTTTGCCCCTCCCCTCCTCCCACGGGGCTGCCAACTCTACTCCTCTCCCTCTCTCTACTGCCAGCTGCAGCTGCTACTGGGACACACGGGTGTATCAGGAGGTCAGTACACGAGCAGTTGGGCACACTTAAATATTCCACCGCTGTTACCTGACTTTCATTATTAGCCGCACTTTGATTTCACCATGCTGTCGCCAGGTAGGTTTGTGTGTAACCGGCCAGTGTCTGGCTTTCTATACTGTATGCCTGTTACAAAGCCGAGAATTGATGTAACAATCTTAAGGGGCTTTTCTGGAACTGATCGTTGTACCTATAAAGCTCACACAATTTAACTTTGTAACTGTACATTTCAGTAACCAACTGAAAAGAACAGTAACCTTATTATCTGGTAATCTGTATGTGCTCTGTCTACTGTATATCATTGGAGAGTTCCCTAAGTCGCTATACCTATGCAATGGACTGCTGCACCTGCAGTAATCACATAGTGCATGTAAGACTGAGATTGTATCATGGGTATTTTGTGATGTGGCTGTACTGTACATAACACTGTTATTGTATAAATGCATTAAGCTACATCATGTATTCTTACACATAGCGTGAGGAAAAGGCTCCTTTCACATGGGAGATCCAGTTAGGTCTGCCTGTCAGTTTTTCAGGCGGACCTGATTGGACGGTCTATTCACTCCTATGCACTGGCGGATGTAAACGGGCTTGTGCCCATTTACACCCGCCTACCTTCAATCCATTAAAAAAAAAAAAACTTAAGGGGATCCCGTACTCCTCCATCTAGGTGGATCAGATTGGAGGGCAGTTGGGTGTAAACGAACAATGTAGTCTGTTTACTCTAGGCAGCCCATAGAGCAAAGCGGGCTGTGTCCTTGTCTGCTCTGCAGAAACTGAGAGAACATGGATCTGTCATCTGCCCGCTATACTACGATCGGTAAGGGATCAGGAGACAGATCCCTTGCTGATCTGAAATGGAGTCTGCCCCATGGTAAAGGGCCTAAGGCAGCTCTCTGTGATCTCACCATAACTATAAAAACTATCCATGCAACACTTGCTCATGCTTGAGGGGCCTCATTGGAAATTGGCACTGGCACTGAAGATTTGTCTTTCCATCACTACCTGATAAGTATCCATTTACTCTCCTTCTACTTGGGACTATATGTTTTGATCCATGTATGGTCTCCCATGGACCAGGATTGTTAACTTGCATGCATACTCTGGATATCAAATTATGGTTTGCAACAGTGAGGGGGTGGTTACAGGACATTGTTTTGCATTCAAATCTCTGGCATTTCATGCCACATACATACTGTGACTGTACCTTTCAATTCCATATACCTCCTCTAGACCACTGTTGACTCAAGATGCTGTCCCTTCCCCTTTCATATCTCATCAATTCCCCCCTTTTGGATACATCAAGGAATTAACAACACTCACCACAATATGCCAGCGTGCCTCTTTCCCATGATGCAGATCTGATCTTCCTATTATCCATTTCCCATTGGGAGCCAACTTAGATCCACATCCTATACACATGCATGCAATTTCCGTGTTTCAATTTATTATTGCTGCTCATGATTGAAGATATTGCATTTTCACATTCCTCGCTATATATATATATATATATATATATATATATATGGTATATATATATTTATATATATATATATGTATTATATATCTATATATATATAAATAAATAAATAAATACTGTCACTGGATAGGGGCAAGAATGGTGGACATTTGAGTATTAGTATTATTTTCTAAAAAAAATAAAAAATTTGCAGTGATGTGAACACTGGACTGCATTTTCGGCAGTGTTAATTCCGTTGACTAAAACATTTTCATTGACTAAATGAAATCTAAAACTAAAATGGCATTTTAGTCAAGAGTATGACTGACTAAAACTAAATTGAAATTCAAACCTTTATACCATAAATAATAACCCATTAGATTTTTCACTCCAGCAGTATATAATGAGTTTGGAAATTATAGAGAAATGCTTAAATAATCCATTACAATTTAACTACACCCATTCGATTTTAGACTACTAAAATTAGTTTTAGTTGACTAAAATGTACTGGAGATTTTAGTTGACTAAAACAATTGCAGAAGACTAAAATGGGACTAAAGCCTTGTACACACGATCGGGAATTGTGTGATGACATACTGTTGGTGGAAAATCCAACCGTTTGTACGCTCCATCCAACAATTGTTGTCGGATTTTCCGCAGACAAATGTTGGATGGCAGGCTTATAAATTTTCCGTGGACAAATGTCAGATTTTCCGATTTTCAGATCATGTGCGCACAAGTCCGTCAGACAAAAGTATAAAGTACAAACACGCATACTCTGAAGCAAGGATGACCAGAAGTGATCGGTCTTGTAAACTAGCGTTTGTAATGGAGAATTAACATTCGTGACGTGGCAAATTATGAAATCTCGAAATTCAGCGCACTATTCTCTTCTTCTTTAATGGGATAATAATGAAGCTGCTTTGCTGGTGATACTGATGGAGTTCTGCCAAACATATTTTAAAAGGCTTTTATTTTCTAGTGATGTTAAGAATAATATTATTATGCTTGTTTTTTTTTCCGGCAAGTTACCACAACACCATTAGCCCGTAGTTTTTAAGATTTTTTAAATGTAACTGTCTACTCCCAAACTGTAATTTGAAGTAAAACACATAGCCAAGTATTATTCTTCACAATTTTTTTATTGGCATTAAAAAAAGAAAACAAATACAATTAGACATGCTGTCTGCCAAAAAGTGCATTCTGTGCATCCAAAAATATAGAAAATATACCAAATCAAATAATTTTTCAACCAAAAAATAAAATAAAAGCCTCATGCATGTGTCCTGCTTTTTAATATAGGGGGTCAACAATGCCAAGATTTGGTGAAAGCAGGGGTCCGTCATCTGGAGATAATTCCGAAAATCATCCGGATTATTCTCCTGGAGCTCAGTGTTTGCTATGCCACCGTTTATGAATGAATGAGGAAAAGAAAACAGCTGCACATACCAAAATAAGCCAAAATAAATCAATATAGTGTGACCAAATAAATCAAAACTGGTGAATGTAAGACATTGCATAACCATTCAACATAAAATATAAGAATATAAAAGACATGAATCAACACCCAGTGATACAAAACATATTATGTGACATATGTTGAACCAAGGTATAATAATGTGAAAAACAAGCAATCAAATAAGTTCATATGTGAGCCAATCAGGCCAACAGAAATTGTCCCAATGTGGAAAATTTATAGTGATAGAAACAAAAACAAAAATTCTGATGCTTGTGCTCCCATATGGAATTCGAACTGCCCACTTCCTGTGTAAAACACTTCAATTTATAAAGTGAGTTGCACCACCACCAAGGGTAAAAGATGGCCGCTTACCGCAAGTAAATGACCCCCCCGTTACAGAGGGTCAAACAGGCATATGGTTTAGGTTATCACTGTAACGACCTCCACAGAGAAGATACCATCAGATCTCCAAGTAAATCTGGCAATAGGCTTGGTGGACCTTCAGCTCTCCCTCCAGGGGATCAGCCCACAATGCACAATATGAAAGAGGAAATGGAATGCTCCAAATAGTGCGTTATCTCCAAGCAAAATTTATTTAAAAATAACATAAGCACTTACATAAAGTTAAAAGATGATCAGCCACGGAAAAAGGTCTGGTGCACCGGCCGGATACACAATAAACCGATTCTGGCATAAGGCACTGTAATGATTAAAAACGAGGTGGTAACAGTGCGCCGCTCGCCCGATGCATTTCGTGATACCTCACGTCATCCGGGGACACCAGACCTTTTTCTGTGGCTGATCATCTTTCAACTTTATGTAAGTGCTTATGTTATTTTTAAATAAATTTTGCTTGGAGAGAACGCACTATTTGGAGCATTCCATTTCCTCTTTCATGTTGTGCATTGTGGGCTGATCCCCTGGAGGGAGAGCTGAAGGTCCACCAAGCCTATTGCCAGATTTACTTGGAGATCTGGTGGTATCTTCTCTGTGGAAGTCGTTGCAGTGATAACCTAAACCATATGCCTGTTTGACCCTCTGTAACGGGGGGTTATTTACTTGCGGTAAGCGGCCATCTTTTACCCTTGGTGGTGGTGCAACTCACGTTATAAATTGAAGTGTTTTACGCAGGAAGTGGGCAGTTCGAATTCCATATGGGAGCAGGAGCATCAGAATTTGTGTTTTTGTTTCTACTATCACTATAAATTTTCCACATTGGGACAATTTCTGTTGGCATGATTGGCTCACATATGAACTTATTTGATTGTTTTTCACATTATTATACCTTGGTTCAACATATGTCACATAATATGTTTTGTATCACTGGTTGTTGATTCATGTCTTTTATATTCTTATATTTTATGTTGAATGGTTACGCAATGTCTTAAATTCACCAGTTTTGATTTATTTGGTCACAAGTCAATTCACTATATTGATTTATTTTGGTTTATTTTGGTATGCGCAGCTGTTTTCTTTTCCTAATCTGTTTTCACTGTTTGTATACGGTACAGTTGCTGCAGCCGTTTACGGTTTTAAAATAACCGGTTTAGGATTTTACGGTTTATCCGTATTGATTTGACCTATAGCGCAGTTTCTTGCCCTTCTCTTTTTTCTATGAATGAATGAGAGCTGCTAATCAGAGGCTTCCATCCATTCATAAGTATTTCAGCTGAGCCTGCAGAGAAAGGGACTGAACACATCTAAAAAAGAGAAATTAGATGTTTGTTTCGCCCTTGCCTCTAGAGCCCAAGGCTACCCTCCAGAGGCTACTGACAGGCAGTGAGGGAACGATGCGATGCTTCCTCACCACCTGTTTTAATCCAATTTTTGCCAACAAATGCACCGAAACTGCATGCCGCCCCCCCTTCCCAACCGTAAGTCTCAGCAAAGCCTAAGGCCTTGTTCATGCAGGGTATACCACTACAAGGCCATGTTTAACTGCAGAGGGATGCACAGTTATTCCGTGCATTTCTGTGCAGGTAGTCCCATTTATATAAATTGGGATGCAGCAGCTGCAAGGACACAACCACTGCTCCCAACTTGACATCTGTGTGGGTGCATGTCCCTAAACTCACCCTGTATGCATTTGGGTCCATGCACCTACTCCCATAAGGATGTCAGATCTGTCCTTGCAGCTGCAGTGTCTCATTTGACATTTATAGGACTGTCTGCACAGGGATGCACAGAATACCTGTGTATCCCCGTGCAGGTAAACATGGCCCTCCATGGGCGTATGCTTTAGTACATCCCACTGAACGAAGCCTTAGTAGGAATTTAGCAGGAATTACTTAAGTTATATTATGTCTATGTGTGCAAATAATGATTTTAGTGTTTTTTTTTGTGTGAAAATATTGATTTTCTTACACATTTGCGCAAAAAATTGCAGGGCCTTAAAAATCAGTAGCACCTTTTTTTTATTCTACTGGTCCTATGTTTCAGAAAATCTATGGTTTGGGGGGTCTTTCACAAATTGTGAATGCTGTAAGGGTAAAATGAAAACCTTCAGATTTTTTGAAAAATTTGAATATTTACATTTTTGCGTACGTTCGATTTTAACCAATTTGCAAAAAGGCACAATGTAAAAATTACAAATATTTGTTATTTATTAACTCCATACAGGTTAAGCTTTTATATTTAGTTTGGTCTTTCACAAATTCTGAAAGCTTTAAGGGAAAAATGAAAACGTTAAGATTTTTTGAGAAATTTGGATATTTTCATTTTTGCGTACATTCGATTTTCAACATTTTGCAAAAAGGCGCAATGTAAAAATTTTAATTTTTTGTTATTTATTCACTCCATGCAGGTTAAGCTTTTATATTTAGTAGGGATTTAGCAGGAATTTTTTTAATTTGCTGTGTTTTTATCTGCTAATAATGGTTTTAGTGTATTTTTTTTTAATATATTGTTTTGATAAACATTTGCGCAAATACCGCGGGGTCTAAAAAATCAGTAGCACCTTCTTTTTATTCTACAAGTCATGTGCTTTCAGTAAAAATATGGCTTGGGTTTTTTTTTCAAATTCTTAAAGCTGCAAGGGAACAATGAAAACCTTCAGATTTTAGAGGAATGTGGATATTTACAGTTTTGCGTCTGTTAGATTTTCACAATTTTGCAAAAAGGCACAATTTAAAAGTTACAAATATTTGTTATGTATTAACTCAATACGGGTTAAGCTTTTATTCTTAGTGGGAATTCTGTAAAATGCGTCTTTTTTTATCTGCAAATAATGGTTTTAGTCGATTTTTAGCAAAAATATTGTTTTGATAAACATTTGCGCAAATATCGTGGGACATTAAAAATCAGTAGCACCTTCTTTTTTTTCTACTGGTCGTGTGCTTTCAGAAAATCTATGGTTTGAACTCTGAAAAATAAAAAAGCAAAGGAAAAATTGCAAAAATGGTTTGGCCACCTGAGTGTACAAAATGGAGCACAGGGCCTGGCAGCGAAAGGGTTAAATAAAACACTTTGACCAAAGAGGGTAATAGTAATTATAAATCCAGCTGTATTACAGTAAAGAAGAACTAGATTCCTCTGTGTTCAGGTTAGCTCCCACCATAATTACACTAGAACATTATGGCACACTTAACTGACACAGTGCCTTAATCTCAAGACACCATTCCGTCTGAAGCCATTGCCATTTCCCAGCAGTTTCTTCTGGGTCCAGCAACCCTGTTCTCCAGCCATTGACAATGTAACTCTTGAACATGCACACAGAAGTTACTTCATTTCAGGGACCTGACTCTATCCCCAGCATGCTGTGCAGTATACATTCTAAGAGATGCTAGAAGCGTGGGGAGATTTTACATTTTTTTTTTTGGCAAAAGAGACATTCTTTTACAAAAAGGAAAGGGTAATTCAGTTTTACATTTTTAAAGCTGGTCTCTGGGTAACATAAAGAATTTGTAATTGCCTCTGCAGTGGGGCTTCTTTTACTCTACGAGGGTTTAATGCTCATTTAAATCACTTGTCCCTCTTTCCTCCTTCCACATGACCAGAAGGTGGGTCCTTTGAATACTCCCCAGGCCCTACATTCCTGTCTAGGTTTCCATGCAGATAATCCGGCCCTACTTTCTAAGTAAACTTACAATGTCAGCAAAGGTCTAGGCTAGACACAATACATTGCTGTTCCCTTGTAGTTTTTTAAATGGCCTAAAAAGGTTGATAGAAAATGCTACAGGTCCCTTAGGTGCGAACAACCACTCAGACTATGCCCCCGTACACACGGTCGGAAATTCCAACCACAAAATCCGTCTGATTTTTTTCTGACGGATTTTGTCCGACGCCGGTGTTGCATACACACGGTCGGACAAAGTTGTCGGAAAATCTGATAATTCTGAGCCTGGTGACGTTCGTTGCGTACGACGGAACTACGTAGAGGCCAGTAGCCAATAGCTTTGGTTTTGTAATTTGATCTGAGCATGCGTGGCACTTTGTCCGTCGGAATTCTCTACACACGATCGGAAAAAGTCAGATCGGATTTTGTTGTCGGAAAATTTGAGAGCAGGATCTCAAATTTTTTTCGTCGGAAATTTAGACGGAAAAAGTCCGATGGAGCCCACACACGGGCGGATTTTCTGACAACATAGTCCGATCTGACATTTTCCGTCTGAATTTCTGACCGTGTGTACGGGGCATAAGGCTGACAGTCCACAGAATGATACATTTTGTATTATGTCCCTTATATTGAATGTTAACATTGAACATATTGTTTACCTACAGGTGATTTAAGGTTTTGGAAATCTGATGTCCAAACTGTTTCTGGATGGTGGCAGCCAAGCTCTAAAGATATAGAAATAGCCTCTTATATTCTAATGTCCCATGTGATTCAAAATCGTGTGTCTGAGGGGATAGCCGTGATGAAATGGTTAAGCCAGCAGAGGAACTCCCTAGGAGGATTCTCTTCCACTCAGGTTTGTTACTGTTACCTAAACTCTGCGCACTTTCCTTTTTTTTTTATTATTTGGATTAAATACTTTATAACAGATTTCTGTTGCCTGGAATGGGCAGCAAATACTTGCCCATTATATCTAAAATATCTTCAACTTTATTTAAATTACTTTACTACTGTATATTTATTAACAGCCATTCAATTGAAGCATATATTTTAGTGTAAATCATCATTTTAAAAGCAACTGTGTTTTTATTGTACTTTTAAGAAAAAAAATCTAGCACAAATATCAATAGATTGTTTTTAAGTATATTTACACACACAGTTTGGAAGATTTTTAAAAAATACACAATTAATGCTTACTTTGCTTGCATTGTATTCTCAAACAGGATACCATAGTAGCTTTGCAAGCAATGTCACTGTTTGCATCTAGGTACTCCGTAAGTAAACCAGACTTATTCATATCTGTGGAGGGAGACCAGATGGCTTCTACAAGTTTCACAGTCAATTCAGGAAACTGCATGTTGCTTCAAACAAAACCGGTAATGTTCGATATTCTTGGTATTTATTAATTATTGGAAATTGTTGGTAGATCAAGCTGTACGTTGGCAGGCCCATAGGTCATATTTAAAAAATATCAAATGAGCCTCTGGATTTAATAGCCTACAGTATGTAACCATAAGTTATTGATGTTGCAGTCATGCTTGTCTTTTAGATGTATTAGATAGCCTTTTTGAGTTACTGGAAAATATAAGCATAAATTAAATACCATGAATAGTTGGCTTGACTGATAAGATGGCCTTATAGTGTGTAGAGAAGACTGTTGATATGAAACACATCTTTTAGAAAGATATATTGTTGTTAACCTGTATGAATAGATTTTACACACCACCTGGGTAGTCCCATATACAAAATGTAAAATTATTTCTGTCAAGTATAGCATATTGGAACATTTACCCCCAGGTTCATCCCTTTCAGGCATTTGTGTGTGATGGAATATACAAGCATAAAATCAACGTTTAACCCTTTTCCTACCAAATCACTTTTTTATTTCTCACCCACGTGTTAAAAGAGAAGTATAGTCAAAGCTATTTTGGCATTACTTCTCCTATGGATCACAGGAGAGCAGTTTGTTCTGGGCTCCTGTGATCATTTTCAGCTGACAGTGGGCTGAAGCCAGCTGTCAGCTAATGTCACAGAGCCGGTCCAGACTCTGAAAAGATCCCAACCATATGTCATCTTGCTCAGCTTCTCAGTGATCCAATGAGAGCCTGAGCCAGCTGCTCTCGCCCCCTCCACAGCCCAGTGCTCCCAGGAGCAGCAGGAGAGCCTAGGAATCATGGAAAAGGGGGGTCTGGCAGGGTGTGGGTACCATCCTGCCAGTCTTGTAAGAGTTATTGGACAGCCGTACAGCTGCTCAGATCACCTTTTACTAAATAGCTCTGAGCCTCCTGAAAAAATATAGAAATAAGCTCACATCTTCTGCTGCTGCTCTGAGCTTGTTTTAACTCTTTCAAAGCCAGGATGTATGGCTTATGTCCTAAGAATCCAAGTGGTTACCAGTCCCACACTGCTTACACACACACCAACAAGAACACCAATGAGTCAGTCCACAACTTATCAGAGTGCAAGAATAGGATGCTTACATGTATTCTGAAGGGAACATGCCATATAAGGTACTGCATGTGATATAAAGATATGAGGAATTGCATGTAATATAACATTCAAGGGCAGTGTATATAATAGAGAATGACAAGGCACTGAAGGTGATATTGAAAATAGAGGCACTGCATGTAATAAAGGGGTATGTGAAACTTTGGGGTTGATTTACTAAAGGAAAATAGACTGTGCACTTTGCAAGTGAAGTTGCTCCAAAGCTTAGTAAATGAGGGGCTTTGCTGATATCCATCACCCAATCATGTACAAGCAAAAATAATTTTTTTCTTATTTTCCTTGCATGCGATTGGGTAATCTTTGGAAAGTGAAGCTTATCTTATTCAATCTGATTTACTAAGCTCTGGAGCAACTGCATTTACAGAGTGCAACTGTGCTTTGCCTTTAATAAATCAACCCCTATGTGTAAGAAGAAGTGTTAGATACTACATGTATGATCTAGCGGTAATAGACATTGCATGTAATAGAGGTATCAGACACTACATGTTAAGAGAAGTATGGCTAGAGTAGTAATATGTGGTACGGGAGGCATCGCCACTAAATCCAAAACAGGTGCTTCATGTACCAGAAAGGTATGAGGAACTGTGTGTAAAAGAAGGATATTACAGATGTAGGGTTTATTGTTCTGAATATGTGATGCTCTCAGCTTTGAGGTTACGCAGTTTCAAAGTGAACTCACAACAACAATTGTTTTTTTATTGGTGATACAGGAAATCATACAGAGTGAGCTTTAAAGTACATAATAACCTAGTAACTGCCATGGCTGGTATGAACTGTTATTATGTTTTCACACCAAATGTTTCTTTTCAGATAACTGCTGGAGAAAAAATCAAACTTACCATTAATGCAAAGGGTATTGGCTTTGCCTTGTTGCAGGTACGGTACTTTTTTCTCATAAATATTACTAAGCACTACTATTTAGATAAACTAAGATAGCAAATTATTTCTTGCAGTCTCAATATTTAAAAAAAAATGTATATAATTGAATAATACAGTATTATATATAGGTTTGGTGAGCACTGAACTTAATGTAAACAATTATCATTAATTTCTAAGTTGAATGTTTGTAATTATATATGAATAGAATACATCCGAGCTTATTTATGAAAATAAAAAAAGCAACATTTAAAAGGTTAGGAACCAGCAGCAGCCAACCAGATATCAAGTGCTTTGATGATGGATAAAATATGATTACTACATGCACAAGCTTAGACAAACAGGTTGAGGTTGAGGCACTCACAAGTCTTGCAGCAGTAGATATTTAAAAACACAGGTTTTAATTGTGTCTGATTTTTTGATGGGTCTCAGCCCATGTTTATCAAGGCAACTACATGAATTGAGCAAACATATATACAAACGTCATCCCATCCACCCTCCTGTCATTGCACCATACCCAGTGAAATTAAAGTAGTTAGCTCAGGGGGTAACCAATGGCAACCATAAAAAGTTCCAAATATTTGTCTAAACAACAAAAGAGTCATAGAAGCTCAATTAACCAAAAAAATAAAATAAATAGCTAACATAATACAACAATTAGAGTTGAATTAGAGTCGGCTAATGCATCAAAGGAAAACAAAAACAAAGTCTAAGAAAATTCTGGGCCCACATGGAGCCATCAGGTAACATGGCCACCATATAAATCTGCCTCCTGGAGCCTGCAGTAAAATCTGTCAAACAGATCTAATTTTTAGATTGGATGCTCTATCAGTATGCAGCGGATTTGTAAAAACATAGTCAGATGCCATAAAAGAGCAGAGCACCTGTCATTCTTGGAGCTGCCACAGAGGACAGCAACAAATAAAAATAGATAATACAGCAGAACAATAATACTTACAAAAAAAAAAAAGAAAAGGTTAACACACAAAAAGGTCAATATAATCTAGCAAAGCAATATAGTACAAATGCTAATAGGCAGGGAAAGCAACAGAAACAACTATTTGCTAGATCCAGGTAGCCAAAAAAGTGACCAGGGTTTATGCTGCTAATAGATAAAGGTGAAATCAGTGCCAGAAAGAGCAGGAAAATTGAATAATGAAATGTGTAGCAGAACCCTACTACCCCCTTATTACCCAACCTGAGTCCCAAGATGTTTTATCATATGAGAGGTATTGTCCAAGAACAAGGCCAGCAGAGCTTGCAGGCTAAACCACCTAGTCACTCAATGCCATATCGCTTCCAAGGGTTAGATCAACTGTAAATACAGTTCCCTACCCCAACCGGTATGGCTGCTTCCTACTCTGTCTGTCATTAGGCGACCTCTGAAAACTCATCTCTTAAGGGAGGCATATCTTGTCATTATCTAACAACTGCATTTTACTTTCTCAAACAACTTATCCCCAAAGAGTTCTACTTGTAGAAGCTGAAGTCTATGGAATAGAAGGGTGCTCAAAATCAATTTAACCAGTAGTATTTATTGGGACACCTATGCTAAGATTAAAAGTTTGAGCTAATAATATATAATAACTCATCAGTGCAAATTAAAAAGGAAAGACAAATGAACATTGCTAAGAACAGACCAGTTTGATTTTCGGTTTGATTTAGTTATTGTATATTATATTTCTGCTGTTGCTTAAAGTATAGATTGTTGATTAAAGTATAGATATCATAACAAAGTGCTTTATACTCATAATTATATTTTTCCTTCATTTTAGCTTCATGTCATATATAACGTACACCCCGTTTCCTCCAGGACTCGTAGATCTACAGATATTAAAGATCCTTTTAGTTTAGGAATCATAGTACATGATGACAAAGAAAACATTAATACTGTAACACTGAATGTATGCACAAGGTATGTAGCTATTTCCAAAACGTTGCAGTTACTCTTTTCTACTGTTGTTCAATGATTAAGAATAGCAAAGGGTTGCTGCTAATGGGATAACTAATGGTTATACCTAGAAGCATGAGCAACAAGAATACCGTAAAACTTCTGTCCAAACTTAAACCAATAAACCCACCTTCAAGAAAAGTTTCTAGATAGTTCAAGATGATATTTTATTATTCAGTGATAAGGTCAGTTTTTCAAAACTTTACCAGGTTTCTCTATGGTATTTGAAAAGGCTTGATCACTATACAATAACATTCTTAGTAAACAAGGTAACCAAATGTGCAGTGTAAATTTTTATTATGCTTTCCCCGGTGAATGAGATGATGTTTGTTCCAGCTTGTTGTCTCTTGCATGCAGTACACATGTTTGATCCATTTATGTCCAGAAGAATTATTCTGTTATAAATTTATTGGCTGTACAACATATTATAAAATGGTGTTGGGGAAGTCTTGGAACATCCTTGTCTAAATCCAATGCCAGGTAAAATGAGCACAAAATGCAGAAACTGGTTTAGTTATGAACCCAAAAATATAAGTCAGTCAGCCAAAGATTTGAAGCTGTAATATAAGGTTCCATGGATAGGTGGGGATAATAATCAGAACTTTTCTTATTTGTAAGTGGAAGATACACAACATCAGATCATATACATTTTTGAGCTTGTTAAACTTTAAGAAAATGCATAAACAATGTGAGGTCCAAAATCAGTATCGCATCCGTATTCACATAATAGCCTAGAAACAAAATATCTATTTGGAATTTACAGGTACCAAACATAGGAAGTCCAATCTAAAATCATGTAATTTTTATTCAATTTCAAAAAATCTTTTAAGACAAAACATTCAAAAACTGCAAATAAATACAAGATGACCATAGTTTTACAAACAGGACCCAGTTCCTAATGACATGCTTGACACAATTTTCTAGGTAAGTATTTATTTGAACCATTTCATCATAGATAAAATATCATTATCAAATATACTTTAAACTTTGTGACATCATAACATGATACAGAGGCATCCATTTCTCAACATGTTTTACAGTCCACTTTCTCAGGATAGAATGGTGAAATTGCTCTGTAAATTATACAATAAAGCTAAAGTTTAAGAATACATTACATCAACCCAGAGAATTTGCAAAATATATGTATAACAAGGTCAACAATGTGTGATTTGTGATGGCTATACTGTATATTTGTTGATTCAGTGTTGCAGATGATTGGTCTGATTGTCCCCCAGGAAGTCTGCTTTCAATCCTGCTTAGAAATAATGGGGAAATATTAAAGAAATAATGATAAGGCTTTTTGAGGGTGGTGGGATGGTTGGCTGCAATCTAGTGGACTTTTTTATTCGTTGCCTGTATGTATTCTATCCACAAGCAGTTAATGGTTAAAACACTAAAAAAAACACCTTCCCACTGGGAACTGGGATTTCTGTGGAGGCTACCTTACCAGTGGCAGCCCGTCCACACGCGGTTCAGGGGCGCTGCCTCCCTCCCAATCCATGCCCCCGACCCCTAATCTACATGCAGGGTGCCGGACGCATTGATTTCAATGGGTTTTTTTTTTTGTTAAACGCATGATTAGAGCCTAATTGGCATACAAAAGGGTGGGCTTGAGGTGCAGAGCACTGTGCCCTGAGTTCACCCTGTTGTGTGACAATAGCAAATTAATATTCGCTATCGTCTTCCTGTTTCTTCTCCTGGCCAATCAGGAGGCAGGTCCTGAGACACGATTGGCCAGGAGTCTTAAAGCAGACCAGGTAGATGAGGATGGCTATGAGCAGAGCAAGAGCGATGGGGGCAAGCTTTGCAGCAAGAAGCCCAAGGAGCAGAGGTCCCTGAGGCTGAGTATCAACTCCCGAGAGAGGAGGAGGATGCACGAAAAACAATGCTGTGGACAGCCTCCAATCTGTCATCCCCTATGTCCACAGCTCATTCGTCTGGAATTGCTCCAAGGTTGCCACCCGCCTGTTCGGCTGGGAGGAGAAGCCGGATTTTCTCCTGGAGCACCCAGAGCGAGAAGCCTCCTTACAATAAGGCCTCTGATCTCTGCCCTCGGGTGGGTTTTGGCAGCGAGTGAGGGGGGAGGTTTGCTTGCCGCCCCCTCCCCAAAAAATATTGGGCACCAGCCGCCACTGCCTTAGACCCCTTTGTGGCATGCCTAAATAGGGGTACATTTTCTATGCTATGGAAAGAATGCATTATAACATTCAGAGATATACCGTCTTATCTTATTTTATTTTTGTCATTTAGTGGTGACAACTACAGTACATGTAAAGCAATAGGAGATTGAGTGCTTCTGCATTAGTTCCTGGTGCCATAAAGGATGTCTTAGATCAGGGCTCAAAATTTCAAGTCCTGAGCTACTAGCCAGGCCTTAAGTGTTACTCGCCACCATTTGCCCAACCCAATCCCTACCATGCACCGCCCCTAATTCCGCCCCTATACACGCCCTCATAAATTATCTCATGAAATTTACATTTAAATGTTCCATTCAGAATTAAGTTGCAAAAATAAATATTACAACCTTATCAGTGCCCACCATTGCAGCCTCGCCTCACCTGTGCCCACCATTGCAGCCTCGCCTCACCTGTGCCCACCTTTGCAGCCTCACCTCACCTGTGCCCACCATTGCAGCCTCAGCTCACCTGTGCCCACCATTGCAGCCTCAGCTCACCTGTGCCCACCATTGCAGCCTCAGCTCACCTGTGCCCACCACTGCAGCCTCACCTCACCTGTGCCTACCACTGCAGTCTCACCTCACCTGTGCCCACCACTACAGTCTCACCTCACCTGTGCCCACCACTGCAGTCTCACCTCACCTGTGCCCACCACTGCAGCCTCACCTCACCTGTGCCCACCACTGCAGCCTCACCTCACCTGTGCCCACCACTGCAGCCTCACCTGTGCCCACCACTGGAGCCTCACCTCACCTGTGCCCACCATTGCAGCCTCAGCTCACCTGTGCCCACCATTGCAGCCTCAGCTCACCTGTGCCCACCACTGCAGCCTCACCTCACCTGTGCCCACCACTGCAGTCTCACCTCACCTGTGCCCACCACTACAATCTCACCTCACCTGTGCCCACCACTGCAGTCTCACCTCACCTGTGCCCACCACTGCAGCCTCACCTCACCTGTGCCCTCCACTGCAGCCTCACCTCACCTGTGCCCACCACTGCAGCCTCACCTCACCTGTGCCCACCACTGCAGCCTCACCTCACCTGTGCCCACCACTGCAGCCTCACCTCACCTGTGCCCACCTTTGCAGCCTTGCCTCACCTCACCTGTGCCCACCATTGCAGCCTCAGCTCACCTGTGCCCACCATTGCAGCCTCACCTGTGCCCACCACTGCAGCCTCACCTCACCTGTGCCCGCCACTGCAGCCTCACCTCACCTGTGCCCGCCACTGCAGCCTCACCTCACCTGTGCCCGCCACTGCAGCCTCACCTCACCTGTGCCCGCCACTGCAGTCTCACCTCACCTGTGCCCGCCACTGCAGTCTCACCTCACCTGTGCCCGCCACTGCAGCCTCACCTCACCTGTGCCCGCCACTGCAGCCTCACCTCACCTGTGCCCGCCACTGCAGCCTCACCTCACCTGTGCCCGCCACTGCAGCCTCACCTCACCTGTGCCAGCCACTGCAGCCTCACCTCACCTGTGCCCGCCACTGCTGCCTCACCTCACCTGTGCCCGCCACTGCAGCCTCACCTCACCTGTGCCAGCCACTGCAGCCTCACCTCACCTGTGCCCGCCACTGCAGCCTCACCTCACCTGTGCCCGCCATTGCAGCCTCACCTCACCTGTGCCAGCCACTGCAGCCTCACCTCACCTGTGCCCGCCACTGCAGCCTCACCTCACCTGTGCCCGCCACTGCAGCCTCACCTCACCTGTGCCCGCCACTGCAGTCTCACCTCACCTGTGCTCGCCACTGCAGTCTCACCTCACCTGTGCCCGCCACTGCAGTCTCACCTCACCTGTGCAGAGGATCATCATGGGGAAGAGGAAAGCTGCAGGATCACGATAGCCTGTTGTTACAATTGCCTCCACAGCTAGTCTGCCAGGGAGTGGGGGGCGAGTACCGTCGGCATGAGGGGTTAAACAGGAGCCGTTCGATCGGTCCGGGGGAAGAGAGAACAGATCACACAGTGATAGCCTGCTGTTTACATTGGAAATTCCACTGCTCAAGATTACACACAACCCCGCCCCCTCTTGACCCCGCGCCTGTTATAGACACTGTGTGATAGACAGAACGCGTCCCAGAATTGTACTGGCGTTCTGTCAATCACAGGCACGGGGTCAGGAGGGGGCGGGGTTGTGTGTAATCTTGAGCAGTGGAATTTCCAATGTAAACAGCAGGCAATCGCGCTGTGATCTGTTCTCTCTTCCCCCGGACCGATCGAACGGCTCCTGTTTAACCCCGCATGCCGGCGGTACTCGCCCCCCACTCCCTGGAAGCCCAGCTCCTCGCCAGAAACAATTTTCCACTCGCAAAATGCGAGTAGGCGAGTGGAAAATTTGAGCCCTGTCTTAGATATCCAGATCAGTAGTAGTTAAGATGAGTGATGGCCTATAATGCTGTGAGTGACAATTGTTAGAAGCCAGGAGAACTGAAATTATTTTTTGCTTAGCCTTTATTTGATTGTATAACATATACAGATTTTTAAAAAGGTGCAGATAATCCATGGTTTCCCTAGCTGTTTTGCCCCTGTGTCCACCTGGGGAACTGGTTGTAAAGGTGGTCTGGCTATAGCACGCACACACAAGACACCACAATAAATCATTGATGTATTTATTAATACTCGTATGTAATATTTATATTTTAAAGTAATTATATTAAAGTAATGCATTCTAAAAAATCATGCTTTATTGTATAATTTCCAGAGAAATTCCAGAGTAATAAGTGGACTAAGTCAGTGAAACGCATTGAGAAATTGATGCCTCTGCATCCATTAGGATATTATGAAGTTTAAGTTTTAAAACTTTATGTACGATGAAAGCGTTCAAATAAATACTTACCTAGAAAATTGTGTTAGGCATGCCGCTAGGAATGGTGTTTAACAACAGTTATATTGTACCGGTTTGCAATTTTTTTATGTTTTTGTCATAAAATAATTTTTAGATATAAAAATGAATACAAATTACATGAATTTAGATGAGAGATCCCCATGTGGTAACTGCAAAGTCCAAATAGATATTTTTTCTAGGCTGTTAAACTTAGAAATACAGAATTTCCCAATTAAAGTGTAACTTAAGGCAAAACTTTTTTTAGTTTTAGAGAGTGGAGAGGAATTTGAACACGTCAGATTATTATCACTGTCAGTGTTCCAGTTAGTGTCATCCCCTCTATTTGTCCTGGTGAACTGAAAGTAAAAGTAAATTTCAAATTTTAAAGTAGAATAAAATTTGAGGGGACATCTTTCATTGGAGACAGTAATTCTGGTGACCCTGGTGTCTACCAGGGATTTCTCAAATTTTAGAGGAATTTCTGCTCCCTTCCTATTGTAGCTATGGGCAGGGAAGTAAAGGAAAATCTTCTGAATAGGACACAGACAGTAAAAAAAAAACCTGATGGGTTTTAACTCTTCCTTACTCTATTCAAAATGGGAAAAAAAGTTTTACCTTCTGTTCTACTTTGAACAAAGGTAGTACTTAAATAGGTGTTTAGGTTCCCCTACCCCTTCCTTGTCTTTTATACCCAAAAAAAGACCACAGATGCATTATGGACCCATTTTTTTTAATTTCCCTTCTCTCTGCTGTGATTTTATCCAATTGTTTCCCTGGTGTCTCACCACTTTCATTTATCTCTGTAGAGCTTGTAGTAAGCATGTCCCTGACAAACGGGTGATCTGTCCCTTCACTAGCCATAAGCGAAACGTGCGCCAAGCCTGGGAAATCACAGAGGAACTAGGGTCCTCTTGACTTCCTCTCCCTCTACAATGTCACTGTGGTTGAGCGCCAACCGCAGTGGACAAAATAGACTGCACCTGCCTACATGCACATTGTATGCACCGATTTATGTAAACATTGCTGGGGGAACTGAGTACTGTAATCTGGTCCATGCTGTATTTGACCTGTCTGTCTGTCTGTGTAATAGAAAGGGGGAGGGCTCATACGGGTAAAAAAAAAAATGCATCTGTACTTGTATTAATTTAGTGTCATTCACATGGTTACCAACCTCCTAATGTGCATTCAATGTGTTTTCCTTACAAAGGAGCCAACTAGAAAGAAAACTGTTCAGCCTGTTCCTTTATGGTGACTGTAAGCACGTGTTTCATTATTTGCTAAAACCCAGAACCATATCTATATATCATTGATGTTTGTCATGCTGAAATACTTGAACTTAACCAGTGATCCTTGAGATAATGATGGCAATGATTACATAGATGATAATAATGCTGATGATGATGACAAGCTATTTGTTTTACCCTTGGGAAAGAACTGTGTTAGAAGTAGAACCACATCTCTAGCAACATTACAAAAACAGTATAGAAGGTTAGATTTTGGAACCATTAGAAAAAAATTTAAATTTATTGGAACAAGAACCATATTTAGTATGTGAGGGTAAAAAGTTTTTGAAACAAATTACAACTCCTCATGGAACTAATGATGGAACTAATGATAGACCTACTGATCTGAAATATTGGGAATGAGGTCATTGATTTATTCAGTAAGTTAAATGATCAATTAGCTGCCTATTTAATGCAAAAAATGTCAGGAAACCATTTAAAAAAACATTTAATGCCAACGTGCATTTTTTGCAAGCAGAGCACTCTTTAAAGATCTGGTTGCTCATAAAAGATGACATATAAAACCTTATAAATTACAGCATGTAATTATGTAATCTCACTAAAAAAAATCTAAATATATGAATATACAAGCAACTTAAATTTACATTGTGTTTGGATCTATGTATTCTATCTATCTAAAAAAAAACAAAGTTAATATTAATAATATTTTGTAGAATTGGAAAAGCACTGGGGTGAAAACTGAATAAAAGAAATACTATGCCTAACTAAATTCCTCTATGTCGTTTATGGTAAAGTGGCAGTAGTGACACAACTGTGTGTCATCTGGGGACAGAAGTGGCGCAGCTGTGCCACCAAGCACCCACTGTAAAAATGAACATGAGCAGGGAAAAAGTACAGTATGTAAACTGGGAGAGAGATAACGCTGGTGAGAAATACATTTAGCCACAAACTAGACCATCATTGCTCTTTGCCCAGCCATTGTCTAAGACATTTTTTTTTTAAATTGATGCATATTTTAGACCTCGTCAGTAGCATTAAGCAAACATAGAGATATTTTTCACCATTTTGCATAAAACTACAAAAGCTGTAATCTTGCTGTACATGACTAGAAACTAAGCACTCAAACAGAACAGACCAATGGCACTGCGGCACATTGCAGCATGCTACTGTGTGAAAACTCGAATGGAAGTGTATATTTGTACATTCTCAGTGTAAATACAAACAGTGCAATGCACTAAAACAGCACATTACACCACCCCCTCACTGGACAACTATTTCTACCAGCTCTTGTGCATTTCCTTAAAGTAAATCTGACCCAGTCTTTCAGTTATATAAAACTTAAAAAAAAAAGTAATGCTCCTACCTTAAAGCAGTAATAAACCTAAAAAGAAAAATGTAATATGTTAAATCTTCATTGCTCTGGGAGTTAGTATGAATAATTGCACCACTTGTCCTTCTTTCTGCCCTTTCCGAGAACTTGTATTACTAAGCTCACACAATGCATTGCCTTCTGCGAATGGAGAAGAAGCAGTTGAAGGACTGGGTAGGCCAAGAGGGCAGACGGTGGGGCACACTAGCTGTGGCTTCTGTTAACTCTACAGAATATAGCAGCTCAGAGCAATGTCAAAAACTATGAAGGAGGCACGAAGGGAAGATTTTTACAAGAAATGGCATTCTGCAATTATTGTGATACACACCATTATATGTAGCTATCAGTAAAGTAAGTAAACTCTGAACTTCAGCTATACCATAAATAATGGTTTGCTAAGTGCAAAAAATACCTGTTGATCATAGCAGTTGGCATAACTTCCTTTGAATTTTGCTTGTGATTAATTCGTATTAGTGCATTATTTTAAGCTATCTCTAAGGACTACATAACTCCTCCACTGTTATGGAGACACATCAGAAAATGTTGACAAATTTTTGGGACTATTGGCATTAATACAGCGATCAGTGCGATTAAAATTGCATTGATTACTGTAAAAATTTCACTGGCAGTGAAGGGGTTAACACTAGGGGGCAGTGAAGGGGTTAATATGTGTCCTAGGGAGTGTTCTAACTGAAGGGGGGTGGGACTGTGCATGGAAACTAACAGATCGCTGTTCATACTCTGTATGAACAGACGGGCTGTCAGTTCACTGCTCAGAGAACCAGAAACTGTGTGTTTAAACACACAGCTCCTGGTTCCCCATGTTCCCCGAGTGATCGCGGGAGCCTGGCGGTGATCAAGACCGACAGGCACTCGCGTCGGCTCAGGGAGCGAGCGGGGGCAAGCGCCCCCTAGTGGCCGTTTGTTACCAACATTTTTTTTTTTACTTACCAGAACCCCTTGTTGCTAGGCAGTCTTCCTAATCTGCCTCTTCCTATTCTGCGTCGCTTTCTCCTCTTCGGCAAGCTGCCCGTTGTATTCTGGGACATGTGTGTGTCCCAGAAAACAACAGGGCCATTCACAAAGTGCCGCACGACTCGCACATGCACAGTAGGAAACAGGCAGTGAAGCCGCAAGGCTCCACTGCCTGTTTCCCTTCGTTAATATGGCGGCGCCGGCAGCCGATCCGGTGGACGGAACGGCCTCGGGGGGGGGGGGGGGGGCGACATCGTGGGCTCGCTGGACAGGTGAGTGTCCTTATTAAAAGTCAGCAGCTACAGTGTTTGCCCCTTTTAACTAGTGTTTTTGCGACGTGTGTGTTGCTTTTACTAAGGGAAGAGATGGATTTTATTTCCTTTGCAGGGACACAAAATCCAACCCCCCCCCCCCCCCGTAAGGAAAGAGATCTGCTTTGTTTATTTAGGCAGATCTCCATTCTGTGTGATGTCGATTGGCAGGTGTCGGTGGACATCCAGTGCACGACACCCGCAGATAGACTTCTGCTGTGATTAAGCCATCTATAGGCAGAAGTGCAGAATCACGTATATATATGTGTGATCCTGCACAGGAGGGCTGTCCTGTAGCAGTAATTCTGCTTTAGGGCTATCCAGAAGTGGTTACCTATGTTATCCCACATTAAGGCCTAGATTTACGAAGTTATTGCTATATAGACCTCAAGCTCAAGGGTGTTTGGATTTACACAACCTATGGCACTTTTATTTATTTGATAGATTTGCTCAACTCGAACAATAGCATGCTTCTCCTACATATATACCTTGGCACAAATTTTAAATGGTTTTCATTTATCCCTTTCATCTGCCAGGAAAACTCAGGTTTAAGTCCATTTGTCCCAGAGATTTTGTTCCCCTGCATGCAAGTGTGCCAATCTTTTACATTTATTGTCTTTATACAGCTTGAACTATAAATAGATTTCTCCAGTTTCACCCTTAGCATTATGTTTGGGTGATATCAAGTTTCGGTGAAATTCTTGTCCAGATCAAGTTTTTCTTTCTGGCTGGATCATAACCTGGTTTCACTAAGATCGCTGAAATTTGATTCTCATTTTTGTTCTTTCTCTCCACTTGAATAATTATATAACCTCCCAAATTTGGAAGGTTTCAAATACTTACAAATTCAGCATTTTGCACTGACTCCAGTTACAGTATATTAACTGTCTTAACCTCCCCTATAAATCCTCCAAGAATGTCCAATGGGAAATTAATCTTTAGAATTATCTACTCAAGACTTGCTGGATATGCTCTCCAACCTTTTTAAATGTATATGTTCTACGGAAGTTAAGGAAACAGCCATCAAGTTGCATACTAGGTGGTACATGACTTCCTCTAAACATCATACAATTCTTTTGAGATGGTCCCTGCCACTTGCTTTATGTATCTGTTTGTTGTCTTTGGGTCCCAGCCTTACTTAACTTATGTTAATTTACTGTGGTATATTGAATGTTGATTTACTTTCTTTAATATGCTGGCTGATATGCATTACTTGTCTGTCGACATGCTTTGTTGGTGCTTCTACCTGGTATACAGTATGTAAATGCATGTCTTACCAGTATGTTACCACTGACTGGTTTGTTGCCACTTTTTCTTTTGTTTCGACCTCAATAAAATAATTTATAAACAAAAAAGATTAGACTTGAAAATCAAATCTAAAAAAAAATGCTTTTCACTGATTCACAGCTACACATGACAGCATGGTTTCACAGATAGAGCTCTCCACTTACCAGGGAGAGCGAGCTTTGCTGCTTGCAGAGCTCTAGTTGTGGCTCAGCAGTGAGCATATTGGACTTCTGCTCTCACACAGAGCCTGCTGCCCGCTTATTGGATTTTAACATTGTACTAGGGAGCAATTTGATTACTAGGCCCAGTCGTAAACTTACAACTTACTTACATTTAACTTTTTTTTTTTTTTTTGCTATGGTGAATATATCTTCCTGTTTTTGTTTAAAGTGGTTGTATACCCTTTTTTGTATTTTTACCTACAGGTAAGCCTACAATAAGGCTTACCTGTAGGTAAAATTAATATTTCCTAAACCTGTACGGTTTTGGAGATATTCACTTTGCATGCAGCTGCTGATGTCAGCAGAGCATGAGCTGTGAAGGTCCAGCTGAAGGTCTGTCAGATGCTGCCAGACCTTGGCGGAAAGAATCGTGGCTCCAACCACCCAGAGCGCCGGAGCCGCGAGCCCGGAAGACACGCTGAGGGGAAATATCAGCTCCCTCAGTGGTGACTGGGATCAGCTGCCAATGCCACGTTCTAAGGTAAGTATTTTATAATGAGCTAGTATGTGGTGCATACTAGCTCATTATGCCATTTGTCTTACAGGTTTTTAAAAAAAAAAAATTCTGCGGGTATACAACTGCTTTAAATTTCAGTTTGTCTGTAAGGTTAAGAAACAGATAAAATTGTTTTGCTCTTAACTTAGTCCTTGTCTATGATAAGCATGTAACATGTTCAATGAATGTTTGGCTTTGCTTACCTATCATCACTTTTGTGTTCTATAAATGTTAAAATATATTTGGCGTTAGGAAAATACAGGTCCTTCTCAAAAAATTAGCATATTGTGATAAAGTTCATTATTTTCTGTAATGTACTGATAAACATTAGACTTTCATATATTTTAGATTCATTACACACAACTGAAGTAGTTCAAGCCTTTTCTTGTTTTAATATTGATGATTTTGGCATACAGCTCATGAAAACCCAAAATTCCTATCTCAAAAAATTAGCATATTTCATCCGACCAATAAAAGAAAAGTGTTTTTAATACAAAAAAAAGTCAACCTTCAAATAATTATGTTCAGTTATGCACTCAATACTTGGTCGGGAATCCTTTTGCAGAAATGACTGCTTCAATGCGGCGTGGCATGGAGGCAATCAGCCTGTGGCACTGCTGAGGTGTTATGGAGGCCCAGGATGCTTCGATAGCGGCCTTAAGCTCATCCAGAGTGTTGGGTCTTGCGTCTCTCAACTTTCTCTTCCCAATATCCCACAGATTCTCTATGGGGTTCAGGTCAGGAGAGTTGGCAGGCCAATTGAGCACAGTAATACCATGGTCAGTAAACCATTTACCAGTGATTTTGGCACTGTGAGCAGGTGCCAGGTCGTGCTGAAAAAGGAAATCTTCATCTCCATAAAGCTTTTCAGCAGATGGAAGCATGAAGTGCTCCAAAATCTCCTGATAGCTAGCTGCATTGACCCTGCCCTTGATAAAACACAGTGGACCAACACCAGCAGCTGACATGGCACCCCAGACCATCACTGACTGTGGGTACTTGACACTGGACTTCAGGCATTTTGGCATTTCCCTCTCCCCAGTCTTCCTCCAGACTCTGGCACCTTGATTTCCGAATGACATGCAAAATTAGCTTTCATCCGAAAAAAGTACTTTGGACCACTGAGCAACAGTCCAGTGCTGCTTCTCTGTAGCCCAGGTCAGGCGCTTCTGCCGCTGTTTCTGGTTCAAAAGTGGCTTGACCTGGGGAATGCGGCACCTGTAGCCCATTTCCTGCACACGCCGGTTCACGGTGGCTCTGGATGTTTCTACTCCAGACTCAGTCCACTGCTTCCGCAGGTCCTCCAAGGTCTGGAATCGGTCCTTCTCCACAATCTTCCTCAGGGTCCGGTCACCTCTTCTCGTTCCACTTCCCACTGAGGTGCCTTGATACAGCACTCTGGGAACAGCCTATTCGTTCAGAATTTTTTTTCTGTGTCTTACCCTCTTGCTTGAGGGTGTCAATGATGGCCTTCTGGACAGCAGTCAGGTCGGCAGTCTTACCCATGATTGCGGTTTTGAGTAATGAACCAGGCTGGGAGTTTTTAAAAGCCTCAGGAATCTTTTGCAGGTGTTTAGAGTTAATTAGTTGATTCAGATGATTAGGTTAATAGCTCGTTTAGAGAACCTTTTCATGATATCCTAATTTTTTGAGATAGGAATTTTGGGTTTTCATGAGCTGTATGCCAAAATCATCAATATTAAAACAAGAAAAGGCTTGAACTACTTCAGTTGTGTGTAATGAATCTAAAATATATGAAAGTCTAATGTTTATCAGTACATTACAGAAAATAATGAACTTTATCACAATATGCAAATTTTTTGAGAAGGACCTGTATGTACATATAGTCTATATGTCAACCTAAAGTAACATTGGTAGTGAATGAAACACTGTATGGTATTATACATGGTTTTCAAGTAGCTAACGTTGTTTTCAAAACTGTTGACTATGATTCTTCCTTTTCCAAGATCATTTTATTATTTTGTGCAGGAATTTTTCTTATAATACATTCATGTCCTTTCATTGTTATTGCAAGGCAAAGCCAATACTCATTCACTTCTTTTAAAGCGGAAGTAAACCCATCCATTTACAGTTTAAAAAAGCAGTTACATTTTCGGCATGTGCCAGAAATGTAACACACCCATTGGTTGTGCTCTCAACCAAACTGTCAAACCATCCAATGGCTTGTGTCATAACTGATCACATGCGCAGCATCATGGCAGTTGTAGATTAAACAGAGGCCAAGAAGGCAGCTTCTTGGCCCGAACATAATAGTGATAGGAGGGTTTACTTCCACTTTAAGTGACTTTGGAGATTTGAGTGTAGTGCCTTCTGATTTACAGGGGTTGAGTTACTAAATGAAAACAGGATGTTCACTTTGCAAGGGAATTTGCCCTTATCTTAGTGAATGAGGTGAAGCTTTGCTCATTACATCATCCATTCATTAGTCGGCAAAAATACTGCTTTTTTTATTTTTCCTGCATTTGATTGGGTATTCTTTGCAATGTGAATTTTTGCCACAGCCAATTATCCTAAGAGAAAACTCCCTTGCAAATTGAACAACATATATGCCTTAGTAAATCAACTTCTCAATTTCTGATTCCAGTAAATTGCTAACTGCTCCTTATTGGGCCATCATGATCCCCTTTTTATCTGAGCTACCATTTTACTGTATATGTTGTCAGATATTGCAAAGTTTTGACAAAATAAACAAGAGAACAATTAATGCACCAGGCTATCCCATTGTCTTTATACTCAATTTACTGATGTTAATTAGCTAGTGTGTACTTTGATGTGTCTGGCTCATAGGTTTTCTGTGGTTTTGGCCTGAAACATGGCTTTTTGTAAGCTAAAGAAACAGAGAAAATTATAATTTAACTTAAATTTAGAATTTTTGCCAAGAGAATTATATGTTTACAACAACCAAACATTTTTACTATAGTGACATGCAATTAAAGTGATGTCATACATAAAAAGAATATGCATGGTTCATCAATTAATCTAGAGTTAAACATTTATTCTTGAGGCCAATAAAATATGTTTTGAAAACTAAGTTTTACAACATAAGTATGCCATATCAACTTAATGGATGACAATGAGGCATTAGGGATAGAAAGAAACTTTCTGAGGATTCTTATGCCGCGTACACACGATCGGACATTCCGACCACGAACTCCTGGGATTTTTTTTCAACGGATGTTTGCTCAAGCTTGTCTTTCATACACACGGTCGCACAAATGTTGTTGGACATTCCGAACGTCAAGAACGCGGTGACCTACAACACGTACGATGAGCCGAGAGAAATGAAGTTCAATAGGCAGTGCAGCTCTTCTGCTTGATTCCGAGCATGCTTGGAATTTTGTGCATTGGAATTTCCGACAACAGATTTTGTTGTCGGAAAATTTGAGATCCAGCTCTCAAATTTTTGTTGTCGGAAATTCTGACAAAAAATGTCCGATGGAGCCTACACATGGTCAGAATGTCCGACAAGCTCCCATCGAACATTTTGTTGTCGGAAATCCGATCGTGTGTACACGGCATTAGAAATGGGACTTACATTAGATCTTCTAGAAACATTATTGGCTTTTTCCACCCACTGTTACATTTTATATTTGCAAACCAATAGCTTTGGCACATTTTTAAAGCAGAATTTTTGATTGTCATTAAAGAAAAATCACAGGGTAACACTGCCTATATATACAAGTATTATACGTTGTCCTAATGTATTGTAACCTCTTAGAGATACATTATAGCCCTTACATTTTTAAACAAACATTTTTTTTTCCTAAAGGAGCTCTCATTACACTACAACATATAATTACATTTAGTGTGTAATGTTTTGCTGTCTATTCCAGTGACTTATCTAGCTTTTCAGTGGCCCCAGACCATATTTTGATCCTTGCTTTTGGCAAGTTTTAAGCTGCTGTGTGTTACTAAGTAGTAGGAACTAATCACTGTATCTAGTTCCCTTTTCATATTTTTTCATTCCTCTCTTAGTTCATGGTACGACATATGGTTTGAGTTACCTCTAATCTGAAAGCCAAGTTAAGTTAGAATTTGCTCTTTGTTTCCCGAAAAGAAAGGTTTGAGTTTGAGAAATTATTTTGGGTTCATACTTGAATTTTTTTAAGTTTATACACTTGATATGTGTACTTTTCATCCCTTATTATATAGCTTACAAAAAATGTAACTGAAGAAACAAAATACATATTAGATAATCTGGTAAATAATTCATTAATGTCAACTTCCAACTGTGATTTGTTCAGGTCTTACAAAAGCAGCATGGTGCTATGCTTTAAAATAGCTGTTTATTGTGTTGTACTTTGTGACGAGATCCAATTTGGCACTGAGCATATAAAATGAAACCAGCATGGTCAAAGGTTTAGAATGGATAAAAATGAAGTCATGTGAAAACAGGTAATGCTATGCTTACATATTTTTTATGGCTACCAAAGTGGTTGTGACCCTTTGGTATGAGTCCTACTCTGTATTAAAGAGAATGTGGGATCATTTTAGAGAAAGCTGTAATATTTAGTCCAAACATTCCTCGTCTACCACTTTATTTCCCTTATTTCCAGACTTGCGTATTGCTCTCCTACTTTAAATTGTAAGACAATGGAAGCCTCTATAGAATAAAAGCTTGCATAAATCCATTTGGCATTTAAGTATTAAATTATTTCCAGGACAAATATAAAGCTATAGCAATGAAAGACATTAACTGTTTTAAGCTATTTCTTGGGATTTTTTTTACATCCCAAGATGAATATAACATTTACAACATCTTTTTAAAATAATAAATTAACACTCCCCTGTAAGGTCAAATTCTGTTCTTTTAACTGTTCTTTGGACATCTAAGGTAATCTTCATAGATTATTGAGAATATGAATTGAGTTTAGCTCAGCAATATTGTGGAACAAGTCCTCATTTATATAAAAGAATAGCTAAGAGGGGTGTCTTAGAATGTGCAAGCATTTTGAGTTCAATGCCTTGATTTCCTCTGTATATTTTCATTTTCACGGATTGTGGCTAACACTGGATTACAGCCTAGCACATGTATTTAACAGAGAGTACTCTCTGAATAATTCTATAACTATCTTGGATACATTAAAATGGAACTAAACTCACTCCAACAACCCCCCCCCCCCCATCTTACAAAATAGCAAAAAAAATCTATTCTATTTTTTACCTTTTACCTTTATCTTTTTGTGCTGCTAACTTCAATGTTTCTGGCCAAGGCTGGGCCCTGTTGCTTCCTGTCACAGCTTTCCTAGGTGGCAGTGTATTTCCAAGCTGCAAGTGTGCAGCGTAAAGCACACGTGCAATGGATTTGTGCGCCTGTGTAAAAACACTGCCAGACAGTATACTGGCAACCTACTGTAAGCTGGCAGCATTTGTGCGCATGCAGAGAAATCCCAGCACATGCAAGCATATGTGCCACTGGTCTCTGCCAGATCCTAGATAACAGAGTCACATATGTGCACAAGCTGGGGTTTTAAATATGGCAGTGTGTAAGAAGGGAAGGGGGTGTTCATTCAGCAATTTAGTTCTGCTTTTTTGATTAACCCATAGCAATAGCGCTGTAACCTATAGTGATAACGCTGTAACCCATAGCACATTAGTGCTGTAACCCAAAGCAATAGCCAATAACATGGTAGCCCATAGCAATAATGCTGTAACCCATAGCAACAGTCACCCCCAGCCTCCATGACTAAACAGCTGACTGCTTCCTATTGGGATGTGAGAGCCCCTCGATCAGCTGGAGGCGCAGTGATCGGTCATGATTATCTCCGGGAAGGAGCCCCGTGTCCTCTTCTATTCAGTTTACTGTATACATCCGTCCTTTCCGTTTCACTGGTCACTTCCGGCTCTCCACACCCCAGACGGTGATAGGGCTGTGCAGTGACAGAGGACATGGACCGATCACTGGGTACTGCACTGATTAGTGCAGGATGAGATGTGATCACTGTCAGTGGGCAGCAGTTGGGATATGACCGGTACAACACACTGACAGGAAGGCATTCATACTGTATACATTGGCTGGTATCTCATCTGCTGACTGTACCCCCATCATCATCCCCCTCAGACATCATCATCCCCCATCATGTACTAGACATGTGCGATTAGTTTCGTACGAATTTCCAGAAATTCGTACGGATCTGAAATATGAATTTTTATGCATATGAATTCTGCACGGAATATGAAATTTCGTTTACAAATTTCAGATCCAAATTAACAGAAATGTGACTGGTGTTTTGTTCACAGCACAGGGATGGTGGGAACCCTTCATTTTAAAGAAAAGTTTACGAATCTAACAAATTCGTATTTCGTTCGAATCGGAATTGAATTACGTACACGAATTACGAAATACAAATATTTTTTTTTATACGAACCGTAACGGAACGAAACACATTTTTTGACAGCGCCCATGTCTATCATGTACAAGTTCCCACACACAGAATGGGGAGTCTACAAGACTTTGCCCCCTCCTGTCATCGGTGACCACTGTCAGATCTCCGGATGCTCTGTCCTACTGGTTGGGTACAGCTGTCCTTCCTCTGGGCTGCGTGTTCTGACTTATCACACTTCCTGCTTCTCTCTGCCAGCCTGGTGACAAGTCGGCTCATCCCCGGGGGAGCCAGTCATGCATTGGTGGTGGGGAGGAGCTGCAGCGCCTTGTCCTTGTCTGCTCGGTGTTGTGGTCGGGGGTGGTGCCGCTGTCATTTGGCGGGGCTGGGCTCCCCCCTACTCCAGGCTGATGATGACACAGGCTCAGTGACTCCTATCCTGGGGGCTGGACCTGCCAGCTCTCCACCCCCTGGTGCAGGGATCAAATAATGGAGCTCAATAGGGGGGCCAGGTCAGTATTTCGGCCTGCCCCAATGAGTGCCATTTAAACATAATTGGAGGCTGGCAGTCAGCCAGTAAGTGTGGAGAAACTGTTAGGCCCCTTTTACCCTGAGTCTTTTTTCTCAACGGCCACTTTCACTCCAGTGTGAAAGCCGGAGGGCTTTCACACTGGAGCGGTGCGCTTGCAGGGCGGTCAAAAAAGTCCTGCAAGCAGCATCTTTGGAGCAGTGAAGGAGCGGTGTATTCAGAGAGAGAGAGAGAGAGACTTTCCGCTACAACTCCTTGTTGCCTCACTGCCTCCTATGCCAGGTGCTGTTGGCATTCCAGTATTACTCTCTGGGTGCATAGCTCACTGTGTGTGTTATTACCAGTTTGGTGCTTCCACATTGAAACTTTAACGTTCATAGACGTTGCAATCTCAGATCTCCGTGTCTTTCTTCCCTTCTGGATATTCAATACTGGGCCCTGCCCACAAGCTTGCAGCCAATTAATTAATTGCATTTCATAGAAGTCTTTCTGTTACTTAGGCTGTTATATACTGTAATAGCTTTTGCTGTAGTAAGTGGCAATGGGTTCTAGTAGCAGTATGTGACACTTCTCTGCTGTAGAATGTAGATAGTCAGTTGAATCACATCTCCATAATTTAGGAGAAGTCTTGTATTTTTTCATTGAATTCAATGCTTCCTCTGAATGGTTGAGGTAGAGAGGTGGGTGATCTCCAATTCAGCCAATCAGAGGAAGCCTTACAATTAGTTTTTTTTTTCCAGACTGGTCCAAATGATTTATTTAAAGTACCAGGAAACCTAGAATTCTTTTGTAATTTTCATTCTTAACCCTTTTTGTTTTGATGTTATGTTATTTCCTCTTTTGTGATGTAATTTGTTTTTCTATAAATATTTTTCAGCATTGTTTTGCCTTTTCTTTTATTAAATAATAATTTAAATCACGGTGCTTACCTCTAATACACTAAAGTGTACATTTATTAAACTTACATAATTTACCTCACTTCAGTTCTTGGCAGTTTTCCGAGAAAAATCATCTCATCTGACACCTATTATGACGCAGAGAACATTTGTTCTCAGAGAAAGAAGAGATGTTTTTCCTCTGAGAATGGCAGAGATCTGAGCAGAAGGGGAAGGGCTGTCTGTGATCTCACGAGATATTGTGAGATTACAGTGCAGCCTTGTTTAAAAATAATAACCAAAGTTAAAAAGACCATGTTAAAAAGTTAAATAAAACATTAAAAACATTAAAAAGTAAAAAAAAGAACATGAAAATATTAAGCACTTGTCATGAATATGCAGTAATGTTTGTCTGTCAGCTTACCTCTCCATGTGTTCAGCTTAAGAGGCCAACCACTTTCACCTGGCTGCTTAAGTAATCTCTCCTCAAAGCATCGCTCCACCCCAGCCATTATCAGGGAACTCTATATTAACCCGTGCACTGCAAGCCAGCCCTGCTGGTCAATATTGTGTCTGACTTCCGTGTGCTACTTTCTGTGTGTTCTACGTCTGATTCCAGTTACCGATCTTGGCTTGTTCTTGACTATCCCTACCTGCTTGTTGCCCCAACCTTTGGCTATCCCCTGACTACCCTTACCTGCTTGTTGCCCCGGCTTTTGGCTATCTCCTGACTATCATTTGTTGTCGCAGTCTGCTGCTTCCTCTCTACCTCCCTGTAGCCTACGGTGAGCATGAGCTGGGAGGCCCTAGGGGTCGCGACCTGGAGCCAGACTGCACCTAAATCTATGCCCACCACTAGGGGCCTCTGGTGAACACCCACTGGATCTTAGATTCCGCGCCCTGGAAAATCTCATGCTGTAGCTCCCAGTGTCATCCATGTTGGTACTACAGAGTACCTGCTCTCCTGTATCACCTCAAGCTCTATCCGCAGCAGTTAGCTGTAGGGTCCACTACCTTGAGGTGCACTCCAGACCCCAACGAGGTGCATCTGTCACCTGGACTCAGGTGACCTGACAGCACCCAGAACTGTAGCTTTTAGTAGCGCAAAGATTATTATATTTTTTTTAATGTGCAATTTGGCAAGTTTTTAAAATGTGTATTTTGTATATGGTACCACTTCTGTTATGATATATACTACAGAAATATTACTGTACCAATCTATATATTAATACATAGTGACATAGGCTTTTGATAACGTCGCATCAAGATGACTCTCCCGTGCGTCACTCCCGGCCTAGAGAGTGGAACGCATGCCAGGTAACTGGCAGTGACTATATCTCTGTCTATAGAGGCCAATATTAATACTGAAGTTTTGTAATTTTTTACCTTCGTTTTATATGACCAATTTCCAGTAGTTTTTTATCTTGTAAATTGCCTTATATTGAATAAAATCACCAAAGGATTTTACACTTTGAGGCGCTTTCTCTCCATTCATTGCACGCCTGTAAAATCTGGTTTTGGAGCTCTGGAGCCATCATTGGAGGTAATCTGTACCATTGGGAGCCACCAGAGGACACTGAAGTGGGATAGGTCTCCCATTAACAGACCTACAAGCACAGCAGACTTCCCTTACTATATGTTAGGGGAGTCAATTATATCTGGTGAGCACAGAGTGTTTACAGTCTCCCACATGGTGGATGCACAGTTATCATGGGAACAGAGCATGACGGCACTTGATTGTACAGAAAAGAGACTTTGTTTTTGCACAAAAATCACTTTGAGCACTATAATTGTCCCTTTAAAATATTGATTGATTTTTTGTACACAATATATTTTGATTTGTTTTGCCATTGTCACTATGGATTAATTTACTGTATAGATTGTTACAGTAATATTTCTATAATATACATCATAATAGAAGTGGTACCATATACTAGTTTAAGTGGAGCAAACGCTGTCTGTATTTTTATTCATTTACATTGGCTTACCTGAGGGGATAGCATAGATAGCATTGGCTCACCCACACCATTAATAATTTAGATTGTATACATAGGGATGGGTATTTTGCCACTTATCCAAAAGTGCCCTTCAATGTCCTGTGGGATAGTGTGCTGGGAGTTAGACCCACTTAAAACCTTCATTTTGGACACTAATGGACTTTTATAACATTGCACTTAAAATATGGTGGCACTATATAGATATTTTATTTTTGTAGTTAATTTATTTTGATATTTGTGTGATGCAGAATTAATGACACCTAGTGCTCATCCATGTTTTGTTTATTTGATGTATCATCATTGTGTATATTGCACAGGATAGTGGGAAGAGCAGCAGGGGTGGTGTATGAAAAATTGTGAGGTTAGCCTGTGTCGTAGTGTTTTATTGGATCAGCTTAATACATGTTGCTTACATTTTAACTTAGTAGTACAATTTGATGCTTATTTCTTCCCACAAACCTGAATAACCTCATTTTGTTTATTTTTAATCCACTATAATAGCTACCTTAAAACTGAGACCTCAGCTCAAACTGGAATGGCTGTTATGCAAGTGGATTTGCTTAGTGGCTTCAAACTAGCTTCAGAAGGTGTATCTCTGAGATATCCCATTAAGAAAATAGAAGAAACTATGGATGGCAAAGTCAATATTTATTTTGATAATGTAAGTGGAATGACTATTACTATATATACAGCCTGTGATTGGATATTTAAACACACAAGTTTTAAAAAAAAATAATTCTATACAAAAAAAAATGGATACAATTGTTTCTGGCACAACACTAATTTTTCTACCGTGTTGGTGAGCTTGTTCCTAATCTTCTGGTTGGACTGCACCATTGTGGACTGTATGAACTATATCTGCCACCATATAGACACAAAACTGAAGGAGATACCAGATACAGTATATTGCAAAGCCGGTTATTATTTTTTTTTGATGGACTTGAATCATGTACTATATCAAGCTATGATATATATCCATATATGTATGGAGAAACTTGTACCCATGTTGTACATTATTGGCAATCCTTTTAAAAATGCGTTTGCATATACAGTACATGTTTCATCTTTACATATCCACATGAGTCTGTGGTTGGTTATGAGAACTGAAAGCTAAAAGTGCTGTCAGTTTTGGTGTTTATGTCTGGATGTTATTCCCAATACCAGCCATTACCATTGCCAGTAATTTGTTATTTGTGCTGAATTTGGGAAAATATTCCTTGATGATATGAGCCATCCATACACAGTCCGCACAGTTGGGCTGCAATAACTTTTATGATTCTACTGCGTATAAAATATCCATGGATACATAGCTGGCTTCATCAACAACAGTTTTTGGGTATTGTTCTTAATCAATGCATGTTGCATTTTTTGTGTAATATATTTATTAGCTATAGCCATAGTTGATGAATATTTACCTACATAACTACATTATGTCTTTTGTATCTTAGATTAATCAAACAGAAGTGTGCGTGGATATACCTGCTACCCGTAATTCAAAGGTTGGCTACACTCAGGATGCTTTTGTTTCTGTTATTGATTATTATGAGCCAGGTAAAAAACAGCAGTACATTTTTGTATGTGTCTGTGTTTATTTGTGAGTATATACAAAATATATGCATTACTAAAATAGTATGTGTAATATTTAGTCAGTTTTGTCCTGGTCAAAGCGACCCATATTACTAGTGTTCTCTCCTTAGACAAAAAGAAAAAAGAAAAAAATTCATACATATTTATTAGCAAAATGATGTGAGTAGAAATTGGTAAACTGATTTGCCAGGTTTAAGATCAAGGGCAGTTTAAACTTATTCTCTGCCAATTGATATTCACAAGCAATACCTGCCAGACTCTACCTTTTTGTTTTCTACTTTTCTTTAAACGAAATAAAATCTCATGAAAGCTAGTCTGGTTTGACAGGTATATTAGCTTGTAAACCTACAGCAATATGGTCACAAGGATATGGCCTCACTAATATGGCCTCACTATGTTAATACCAGTTCTTGAGTATGTGGATTATATTAGTGATTTATGAAGGTCTACAAGCCTACAGTCTCTCAGCTCTGTATTCACATACTCCTTTTATTTGAAAAAGTTGTTCCCAGCCAGTAGAGGGTGCTTTTAGAACGTTATAAGGTCATTAAGGAAATAAAAAAAAAAAAAAAAAAGTACAAAAACATGCATGCAATTATCTTGAATCTTTGAAAGTCAAAATGTGCTCCTCAGGCAATAAAATATGATATCTTACTGTTGCACGTTGTTTTGCCTTTGCTAGTGATTCAAACATCATCTGGGTAACTCAGTTTCTCTCGTTTTCTCTTCAGTGTTTGTGAAAATGCCACTGTTTTAAGGGCCTCATTCATTGTATTATGACAAACAATTTTAGATTAGCATTGTTATTATTATACAGGATTTATATAGTGCCATCTGTTTACGCAGTGATTTACAACATAAGAGCAACATAAGACATACAACATAAGAGCAGACAGTACAGTTACAATACAGTTTAAAACAGTAATGTCCTGTACACACGACCGGTTTTGCCATCGGAATAAACTCTGAAGGTTTTTCCGATGGGGTTCCGATGGAATTCCGCTCAAGCTGTCTTGCATACACACAGTCACACCAAAGTCCGACCATCAAAAACACGGTGACGTACAACACGTACGACGGGACTAGAAAACGGAAGTTCAATAGCCAATAGCTTCCGTCTCATACTTGCTTCAGAGCATGTGTCGTTTTTGGTGCGTCGGAACAGCATACAGACGAGCGTTTTTTACGATAGTAATTTTTTTCATCGTAAAAATGTAGAACATGTTCTCAATTTAAGTCTGTCTGAATTTTCAACGTAAAAAGTCAGAAGGGGCATATACACGGTCGGAATATACGATGAAAAGCTCCCAGACTCTTTCTGTCGGAAATTCCACTCGTGTGTACACAGCATTAGAATCAGTGGGCCCTGCTCTTCAAAGCTTACAATCTAAGAGGGGGGTATAAAGATACAAAAGGTAATAACTGTGGGGGATGAGCTGATGGAGAAAATAAAAGCACAGATGGGGGCAGGGTAGGCCTTTCTGAAGAGAGAGGTTTTCAGGGATCATCTAAAAGTGGACAGAATAGGACATAGTTGGACAGATTGGGGTAGGGAGTTCCAGAAGATTGGTTAAGGCTCTGGAGAAGTCCTGGAGGCAAGCATTGGAGAGGTGACAAGGGAGCTAGAGAGTAGGAGGTTTTGGGAGGAATGAAGAGAGTGTTTTGGTTGGCTGTGGATGGCTTTGTAAGTTGTTGTTAGTAATTTGAATTGAATTAGTTTGGTGAACGAAAGTCAGAGACGGGATCAGCAGAGAGTAGTAGCAGGCACTGAGCAGTTGGTAAGGTGGATGAATCTGGTGGCAGCATTCATAATGCACTGAAGGGGGAGGGAAAGGTAGGCCAATGAGGAGGGAGCTGCAGTAGTCGAGGCAAGAGATGACCAGGAAGTAAACTAAGAGCTTTATGGTGTCATTGGTTAGAAAGGGGTGTATTTTAGAGATGTTGTGGAGGTTGAGGCTGGTCAGTTAAAAAGTAAAAAAAAAAAATGGCAGAATTTTTTTTAAGGTGCAACTCCACCACATTTTAGCAAACTAGAACTAGACAAAAGAAAAAAATGTATTACATTTTTTTATACATAGTGTAAAGTCATGCTTTTTAGACACGGGAGTGAGATTTACTAAAACTAGAGAGTGCATAATTTGGTGCAGCTCTGCATAGAAACCAGTCAGTTTCCAGGTTTTATTGTCAAAGATTAATTGAACAAGCTGAAGTTACCATGCAAATCTGCACCAAATTCTGAGTGCTCCAGTTTTAGTAAATTTCCCCCACTGTGACACATGGTACTATTTACAGTGAAAGGCAGTGTGTCAGCTGAAGGTATTAACCACTTGCCGACCACCTCATAGCACATTTACTGCTACAAGGCAGCTGCGCTGTGCAGATTTAATATATATATATATATATATATATATATATATATAATATGTGATTCTGCCCTTCCGGGTTAGGGGCATGAGTGCGCACTGCCGTCGGCTTGCTCCCACTGTGACTTTACACAGTGGGAGCTGATCAGTGGGTCCTGTGGACCCGATGTCCACTGACACCGGCTAATCGCTTGGTACACTGACAGAATGGCAGTCTGCCTATGTAAACAAGAGGTGATCAAATACCGCCAAAAGAAAGCTCTATTTGTGGGGAAAAAAAGGGCATACATTTAATTTGGGTACAGTGTCGCAGTGACACAGTGCCGTATCGCAAAAATGGCCTCTTCAGGAAGGGGGGTAAACCTTCCGGAGATGTATTGGTTAAAAGCCCAGCTCCAAGATATTAGCCACCCCTCCTGCCATGCCTTCTTCCCACTCCTTTCTAAATACTGGTATGAAAAAAAAGAAACCTATCCAAATGTCAGTTTTAATTAACTGAACCCATGTTCACCTGACAATGTTCTTCTGTTTACTTTGGGTGAATCTTCTTCAGGTGTCCACATCACTGCCTGTGTGATGTAGACACCTTCTATTACTGGAGGCCACTCTTCCCGAAGGTTCGGGCTCAGCTACAACCTGGAGCATCAGAAAGAAGTGCCATAGCCTAAGATACGTAATGCATATTATTCCTGTCACTGTAGACTTAAACTGGAGTTCAGCAATTTTCTTTTTTCTACAGCTTTAGTGATCTAACTTATCTGTAATCATAATAAGTATACCTAATGACATGCAGGTAGCTGGGTCCTGTAGAAATCTTCTCAGCCGGGTGCCCAGTCCGCTTCCTGGTGATAAACTTCTGATCTTGTGAAAGTTAATAGCTTTGGGTCTAGGGGGCTAAACTGTATTAGAGTCCTACCAGGACCATTCCTCTCCTCCCCATTGAGCACATTTCTTTATTATTTACACTGGCTATATAACATGACCTCTGGTGGAGGGGATCCTGTTATTAATCCGAATCTCAGAAGTTTTAATAATGGAGGAAGACATGTTTCCCCCGACAGATTATCCCTAATGTAGTTCAGCCCAGAGAATCAAAGCTACTAAGGAGCAGCACTCTGTCATGTTAAATATGTTAAATATGTAACATGGTGCTAAATGTGGAGTTAGCCTTTAATGAAACAATGAAACCAAATGTGCTACTGTTTGTATATTCTAATGCTTTTTGTCTTTTTTTTTTTCTCTAGGAAGAAGAACAGTAAAGAGCTACAATTCGGAGGTGATGCAAAATCTATCCCCATGTACATTCTGCAAAGATGACTGCAAATCATGTAAAAATAATAGTCACAGTTTCCATCTATCAACAGCCAAATTTCTTTCAACGCTGATGCTGATTTTATATTGTTTACTACTCTAAAGAAATCTGGAGGGCATGATGTTTTGCAATCTACAGGTTTTGACTTTATAGGAAGTGTTGGAATTTTTCACCTTGTATTACAGTGTTATTTTGTGTGAATCAATTAGTAAAGCTGAGGAACTGTCAAAATCTGCAAATAATTGGATTTATCTGAATATATGCACACAGCTTAGTCCAATATGTGGAAAAATCGTACAATTATACAATCATGATGTTTGGCATAAATTATTTGTGTCTCTGCAGATCAAACAGGTCAACATGTAAATATACAGGTGAATAAAAAAATTCTCCCAATTCAGTGTTTAAGACGCCAAATTACAAGTACTGGTGAGGTAAACTATACCAACTAGACAAAGATTGCACTCTGAAGTCCTTTCTTAAGTTTAGACCATTTTAAATTATTTTGATTGAATAAATTATTATTGGATTTATGTTATTACAAAGTATATAATGCAGCAGGTGCAGCCAAGAGGCATCTGAGAGCCACATATGGTACTATGTGCCACTAACAGAGGATTAAAAAAAAACTGAGGGCAAGCAAAAACAGCAGTTTTACAAAATTCTCTAGAGCATTGATGTGTTTTTTTCCTTTTACTTGCATGAAATGGCTTCAGAAAAATAAATGCAGTAAAAGCATAAAATACATTTAAAGGACCAGTCCACCCAAACGTGAAATTTAACCACAGCTGGAGTCTGATACTTTCAGCCACAGATGCTTTTAGCTTTCTTAAATCTTTTAGCACTCCAGAAATAAGCTCTTGCACCATACATTCCCACTGGTCACAATAAATCACAATACAAATCTGACAAAGAAGGTGGGACTCAAACAGTAATTGTTCCTGCAGGTATACATGTCTAGGAACTCAACTTCAAAGATCAGATCTCACTCCTTGAATTTACAAAATTAGATTTTGAGATGAGATTTAGGTCTTCAGCATCTACCAAAAAACTAAAATACCAGTTTTGGGCGGACTGGCCCATTAAAATAGAATACCTTTATGATATTGGGATATATTTCCAAAATCTTGGCAAAAACACTTTATAGTGAACATTTCATCTGTAATGAGGACTCTTCTAAAGCTGTAAGCTATTTTAATTTTAAAGGGTAAGTGTAAATGTATGGTACAGGCCTAGCTTCAGCATTTTTCTTTATAATGTTAAATGTTAGGGGGCACTTACAAGTGAACCTATTTGTAAATGTATAAGTGTGCATGAAAAAACAAGAGTCGTGCTACGATATATACATTGTAGCATACAGTATAATTTTTTTAAATAAACTATACCTTCACTGAAAGCAGTTCTTGAATTACAGCCAAGTGATAATATTGCCAAGGCCTGCGTAGAGCATTTTTAGAAGAATAATGTAATTTGTCTTCTGCAGGCAGAAAGAAAAGTGTTTCCCCTCCCATCTTTCACTTAAACGGGATATAATCTCAGTCTGTATTGTACAGATTTGTATCTGTACAGATTGTATTACAGGAAGTAATACAACCTGTAAAAAAACAAAAAAAAACAAAGGCATAAAGATTACAAATTACACCACCACTTACAATGTAATGTTGTATACTGATCAGCATCTTAGTGCAAGGTGTAGATGATGATGCTGGTTGATGCCTGATCAAAGATGACATCAATCTTATAGGGAGACAGGAAGATGGCAGGTTTCTCTTAGATAGCATAATGTGTATATACAGTACTTACATTTTATGTCAGGAAAAAACATTTATGTAGTACATTTCTACAATAAATGCACATTTCCTCATGTTTTATCCATTTAAAGCAAGTGCAGAAAGATGCCAATTGATTAGCCAGAAGTGCTTTTAGCTACTATCCAGAAAATGAGAAAAATTCAAACAGATTATACCTCTCCCTCAGCGCTCATGGAAAAATACTATATGAAATAACATAAGCAGCTACTATAATAATAAAACAATGAACCAGAAATATGTTGCAGCAAATACCAAAACATTAGTAGCGCTAATCAATCACATTTTTTTTAAGATTATGATAAAAAGTCCACTTTATAGATAAAATGTGGGTAGTAAATTATCTAACAAGGAAAGTTCATGCAGGGTTAACTCTAGTCGATCACCTTCACCACACCGTGTGTGCAACACTCCCCCAAGGTAATGAACTTACCAGATGGCACTAGGTCATACGTTTGTGTTTAGGCAATCACTGTAAGCAAGTACTGCATCTCTCCATAAGTTGTTGCTCATCACAAGCAAAAGAAAAAAGTGCACATAGCGTAATCCAGTAACATGTAATTTTTATTAACCACTTTACGACCAGCGCATGACGATGTACGTCCCTTTTTTGAAGAGGGATATCTCGGTAACGGCAGCAGCTGCTGCCAAAACCGAGATATCCATCTCTTCAGGCGCCGGTTGTATTTACGATAATGGTGGTCTCCGAGGGGGAAACGCTGCAATATCACCATTGCCGGCGGGAGAGGCGATCGTGTCCTTTCATCTGCTGGGTATGGAGACGAGTGAAGCTAAGATGGCCCCCACCCGTCTCTATACCATAGCAGGGCGGAAGCAACGTCAAAACGTAATTTCTGCCCATACCTCTTAAAGGAAAAAAATTTTAATGTCCATTTTTTTTTTTTTGCATTTACCGTATATACTCGAGTATAAGCCGAGTTTTTCAGCACATTTTTTTGTGCTGAAAGTGCCCCCCTCGGCTTATACTCGAGTCAAGCACTTTTCTGCAGCAAAAAAAAAATTTCCGACCCGACTTTGGGGCCCCGTATCTCGGGGCCACTTGGGTCTAGGAATCCCAAGTTTGGTGTGCCAACCCAGAGGACCTAGCACTATAACATATCCAAATATGGGGTTCCTAGCACTAAGTGGCCCCGAGATACGGGGCCCCAAAGTCGGTTCGGAAAATGTCATTCTCTGCTGCAGAAAAGTGCTTGACATTTTCTGACCCGAATTTAGGGCCCCATATCTCGGGGACACTTGGAGCTGCTAGGAACCCCAAATTTGGCATTCAAACCCAGTTGAAATAGCACTACAACATATCCAAAGATGGGGTTCCTAGCACTAAGTGGCCCCGAGATACAGGGCCCCAAAGTCGGTTCAGAAAATGTCATTCTCTGCTGCAGAAAAGTGCTTGAGATTTTCTGACCCGAATTTGGGGCCCCATATCTCGGGAACACTTGGTGCTAGGAACCCCAAATGTTGTATTCCAACCCAGTGGAATTAGCACTACAACATATCCAAAGATGGGGTTCCTAGCACTAAGTGAACCCGAGATACAGGGCCCCAAATCGGTCAACTGTGTCCATCTGCATGGGCACAGTGAGGCTGCAAATTGGTATCGTTGACCGTCTTTTCCACTTAGGGTAGCTGCGCATTTCTCACCCTAGGCTTATACTCGAGTCAATAAGTTTTCCCAGTTGTTTGTGGTAAAATTAGGTGCCTCTGCTTATATTCGGGTCGGCCTATACTCGAGTATATACGGACTTTTTGTTGTTAAAGTTAACATTCCTTGTAATAGGAATAAAAGTTACCCAATTTTTTTTTAAGAAAAAACTGTGTAAAAATAACTAAAATCAAGTAAAATAAATAAGAAAAAATAAATAACTTTTTTTTAAAGCGCCCCGTCCCGACGAGCTCGCGTACAGGAGCGAACGCATACGTGAGTAGCGCCCTCGCATATGAAAACGGTGGTCAAACCACACATGTGATGTATCGCCGCGATCGGTAGAGGGAGAGCAATAATTCTAGCCCTAGACCTCCTTTGTAACGCAAAACATGCAACCTGTAGGATTTTTTAAACGTCGCCTATGGAGATTTTTGAGGGTAAAAGTTTGACGCCATTCCACGAGCGGGCGCAATTTTGAAGCGTGATATGTTGGGTATCAATTTACTCGGCGTAACGTTATCTTTCATGATATATAAAAAAATTGGACTAACTTTACTGTTGTCTTCTTTTTTATCCAAAAATTTAATTTTTTCCAAAAAAAATGCGAATGTAAGAGCGCTGTGCAAATACGGTTTAAAAAAAAGTATTGTAACAACCACCATTTTATTCTCTAGGGTGTTAGAAAAAAATATATATATATATAATGTTTGGGGGTTCTAAGTAATTTTCTAGCAAAAATAACTGTTTTAAACATGCAGACACCTAAAATCCAAAACGAGGCTGGTCTTAAAGTGGTTAAAAATAATCCCCTTACAAATATGCACTTACAATTTTTAAAAAGTAAAAAGACATATATCAGGTAATATGTACATCAAAGAATCTTGTCGCTATCTCCTGTCTACCTTTCACCGCTCGTCTAATCCCTCATACAGCGGTGTTCCCGGGTAAGGTGAACAAGAATCCGACGATGTGGGTTGCTGCGTGGTCACACCCTGACGCGTTTCATCATCACTTCATCAGAGTAGCCTTTAGCTACTAATTCCTATTGTGTGCTGACCACACAGCATAAAGGCAATACTAAATCATACACATAATGAACACTATTTGAACTGTAGTTCAAATCAGAACTAGCTGGGTGATTAATCTCCTTGAGATAACACAGAAAGTTTACACAGGAGACAGGACAGGTCTGAATTTCTGAAGAATTCGTTTTTTTTATTTTTATCTTTTTATTTTTATGTATTTTTTTTTTTTTTTTTTTTTTTACACAGATAGAAGAAAATGCTTTCAATGGTACAGTTAGCAAACCAAAACAAATTAGAGAAGGTTTATTGCTAGGGTTTACACAGACTTTAACATGACACATTGGCCAAGTCGGATTTCGAGGAAGATGCAAATAGGTACAGTAAAGCCGGCCATGGACAGTTTGACAGGGACTGGCCGAGATTCAAACCATTTATGAGCAGGCTGTCGGATTTTAAATGCGATTATTATATCATATATTAATCACTGATCCCCCAGGGTTTCTCTGCTGGGACCAATCCTATTTATTTTTCTCATAAACAACCTGAAGGATGGGGTAAACAGTTCAATCTCTGTATTTGTGGACAATACTAAGCTAAGCAGGGCAATAACTTCTCCGCAGGATGTGGAAACCTTGCAAAAAGATCTCAACAGATTAATGGGGTGGGCAACTACATGGCAAATGAGGTTTAATGTAGAAAAATGTAAAATAATGCATTTGGGTGGCAAAAATATGAATGCAATCTATACACTGGGGGAGAACCTCTGGGGGAATCTAGGATCGAAAAGAACCTGGGGGTCCTAGTAGATGATAGTTCAGCAATGACATGCAATGCCAAGCTGCTGCTAACAAAGCAAACAGAATATTGGCATGCATTAAAAAGGGGATCGACTCCAGAGATAAAACCATAATTCTCCTGCTCTACAAGACTCTGGTCTGGCCGCACCTAGAGTAAGCTGTCCAGTTCTGGGCACCAGTCCTCAGGAAGGATTTACTTTAAATGAAGCGAGTACAAAGAAGGGAAACAAAGCTAATAAATGGTCTGGACTGGAGGATATTAGTTATGAGGAAAGATTGCGAGTATTTAACTTATTCTCTCTGGAGAAGAGACGCTCGAGAGGGGTTATGATTTTAATTTATAAATACCGTACTAGTGACTCCACAATAGGGATAAAACTTTTTCCCGGAAGGGAGTTTAACAAGACACGTGGCCACTCATTAAAATTAGAAGAAAATGGGTTTAACCTTAAACTACGTAGAGGGTTCTTTACTGTAAGAGTGGCAAAGATGTGGAATTCCCTTCCACATGCAATGGTCTCAGCGGGGGGCATTGATAGTTTCAAAAAACTATTAGATAAGCACCTGAATGACTGCAACATATAGGGATATACAATGTAATACTGACATATAGGTTGGACTTGTGTCTTTATTCAACCTCACCTACTATGTAACTATGTAACTGTGTTCTCCCACTGAGAATGGCTTCCCCCACTGGGAGAACACAATGGCTGTGTTGCTGGGGGAATCAAGCAATTTTCTTTTCCGCAACCCATGGTTGCAGGAAAGAAAATTGCTCTGACGATGGCCGGCCTAAGGCAGGACATACATTATATATTTTTTTTTCATTCAACCAGCAGGTTAAACTGAAAAAAAAATGTACCAACTTCCCCATTCACACTTTCAAGTTGGATGGGGGAATCGCTGTCACTGTGCTATTGTGTGTTGATGGTGGGGAGCCTCCCCTGCTCGCAGAACACAATGATCAATGTTGCTAGCTATAGCCAGTGATACTGAACATTTGGAAAAAACCCGACAGGGTGGTTGCACAGAAGATGAATCGACTTCTGTAAATCCAGGATGCCTGGATCAAAATTCGGTCACTGCTGAACCAGCCATGTATGACCAGCTTAAGTCTGTTTAAGCTGTGCATGATTGCATGATTGTGAGTGAAAGTTGACAGCACAGATGACAGACCGAAACATACACATAATAGAACCACCACATGCCAGTAGGTTCAAGCTGCTAGAAACACATCACTGCATGGTAACATAAAAGACCTTCAATTCTGGGCCCATTCAGATACCCCTGGCAACTTCCACATTGCAACATATCATCTAAATTTACTGAGAGGCGCTTCACATTGCATCCTTTGATATTCTTGGAAAGTTCTTCAGAACAGATTTTTCTAAATGGTTGAAAGGTATGCAGTGAAAAAATGTATAGTATATTGTACTGATATTTAGTTGTATGCTATTTTAATCTGTCACATGGTGTAACATGGTTGTAACAGACATGTACAAGATGATTCTCTTTTCATTAACAAGCTAAAAGAGCTGCCTTTAGACAAATATTAATAACCACTTACCAGATTACATTTTTCACATGTAGCTACAGTACATGTCCTGTGCAGCATTTAGGCCACGGCTGGACATTCACATTCATTTATTGATCCACCTAGCAGCAAGCCCTCCTACCTATAAATCATTGTAAATGTGATTGGTGCTCTTCTGCCAAGCCCTAAGCAAAAAAAAAAAAAAAAAAAACAAGCTTCCGGGAGAAATAAATAAAATGTGGCCTCTAGAGGTGTCACATTTAGAGCAGTGCCACAATACATTCACCTTGACCCATGTATATTAAAGCGGAGATGTGTTTTTCACAAAAGGAAACCCCTATCTAGGTTATATTTTTTAAAGGTTTTAGCATATAAGGTCTGACATACATCCCTTTATGCATGTCATATCCCACTAAGGTCTCAATAAACTTTAGTTTAATCCCTATGTATACATGTATACATTGTTTGTTTGTTTTGATTTAATTTAATTATTTTATTTTGGGGGGGGGGGGGGTGGCACTGAGAACATGGCACTTTTTATTTTAGACACTCCTGACGAAACATGTTAAGTTGTGGAGATTTTTTGCTTGATTTTTTTTCTAAAAAAGTGGGTGCTTCTTTAGCTTGTAAAATGGATTTGGAGATCAGTTGAGTTTACTAATATAGAACAAGATGGCAATCTGGCATATATAATGGAAAGTAATCTGATTTATACCTACATGGAGTACATGTTTACAACTAATAGTTTGGATAGGGTAGAATCGGTTGGCAAGATAGAGTTCCTACTGCTTTCTTGAAGCCTGTAGAAATATTCTGCCAAAATAAAAAGAAAGCTATGTTCCAAAGTAGACCATGATAGTATAGGTAGATGACTGTACAGGATATAAAACCTGTTACCAGGCAAATGGAAAGGCTTCTTTGAAAAAGACAAGAAGACTTCTATATGAAACTGGGACAGATATGCCAAGGAGGTTAATATTATTGGCCTAGAATATGTTGAATACTGTACTGTACTTGTCAATTTTATTTAAAAAATTGATTATTTTTATACAATCATTTAAACTGAAAATATTAATTTGAGATTTTAATTCTTTTTATACAATCATTTTACATTGGAAATAGTAAGTTGAGCTTTTAAGTTAAGGTTATTTTGCACTGCTTGCTTTGCCTCATTAAAATTCATTTTTTTTTAAATAGTTTGTGTTTTATTTTTTTTGTGTATTAATTTATGATTTTTACCATTTCAAGGCAAGGTAAAGCATGTCTACTTACTATAATTTTTGCAAGTAATCCAGAAAGCCTAAACACACACATCAAACTAAGGGGCCTGATTTTTCCTAAGCAGGTTTCTTTTTATGAGTAGGGTAAAAGGTCTACGTGGAAACATTTGTTCCAGCACAGAAAAAAACCTGTGCCCTTGTAACATGCAAGAGATAGCTACCCTATGTAACTTCAACTTTGAAATTCTCACTTGACCACAGTAAAGTGGAGCTGACACCTGCATTTAGTTAATGGTTAATTTGTCAGTATTTTTCAGAGGAGGACTGGAAACATTTAGCCTTGAAGGGAAAACACAATCGATGTTCCTTTTTATGGTAAGGACAAATTTCTGTGGAATAAAGAAAGTGTGCCTTGCAAAGTGTGCCTCTGTGTCACAGTGACTGGTTAGCATCAGTTTCTTTTGCAGCTGTCAGCATTTAGTTATATGATACTTTACAGACTAAGGAAGTCAACTTCACCAATTGCTACTCTACTAACTCTACTTTACCCCTACCAACTGCTGTGGCCGTGTGCTAGAATGACGTACAGGTAGCTATATAATGCCTAACATGTGTTACTGCAAATTCCGCTCTGATGAGTGTCTGAATGGAGAAGTATCTACACACTGGACCACCAGCCCAATTACTGTATATTATTACTGTTCTAGGGTGCAAACGCCCCAGTCCTATATTCTTATAGTACCCTTATACTCCCAGTACCCTCTCTATGCTGATGACACACAAATCTAGCTCCCTAAACATCACCTCACTCCTTCAGTCTCCTCTCACATTACAAACTTACTAATTGACATATCAGCATTAATGTCACACCACTTTCTCAAGCTCAATCTTTCTAAAACTGAGCTCATAATATTCACCCCTGTCCATGCCCCCTCCCATGACTTTTCCATCAAGATTAACCGCTTCCCGACCGCCTCATGTAGATATACGTCTACAGAATGGCACGGGCAGGCAAAAGCACGTACCTGTACGTCCCCCTTCAATTGCCTGCCCGTGGGTCACGCGCGCGCCAGCGGCGCGCTCGCGACCCGGTCGGGAGCTCCGTGACCCCCGCCGCGGGACCAGCGGACCCGATCGCCGCTGGTGTCCCGCGATCGGGTTACGGAGCTGAAGAACGGGGAGAGGTATGTGTAAACAAACCTCTCCCCGCGCTTCCTACTCTGCCTGTCATTGATTGGCTGTTCCCGGTCATCGGGAAAGCCAATCAATCAGACGTCAGCCCCGCCCCCTAATGTAAAAAAACACACACGTCACAGCCCATAACCCCTCCCCTCCCCCTAGTGGTTAACTCTTTCACTACAACTGTCATTTATACAGGAACCAATGCATTTAAATAGCATTGATTGCTGTATAAATGACAATGGTCCCAAAAATGTTTTAAAAATGTCCGATGTGTCCGCCATAATGTCGAAGTCACAAAAAAAATCGCCGCCATTACTAGTAAAAAATAAAAAATAAAAATGCTATAAAACTATCCCCTATTTTGTAAACGCTATAACTTTTGCGCAAACCAATCAATAATCGCTAATTGTGATTTTTTTTACCAAAAATATGTAGAAGAATACGTATCGGCCTAAACTGAGAAAAAAAAAAGTTTTTTTATATATTTTTTGGGGATATTTCTTATAGCAAAAAGCAAAAAAATGTTGCATTTTTTTCAAAATTGTTTTTTTTTGTTTATAGCGCAAAAAATAAAAAACCGCAGGGGCGATCAAATACCACCAAAAGAAAGCTCTATTTGTGGGAAAAAAAGGACGCCAATTTTGTTTGGGAGCCACGTCGCAGGACCGCGCAATTGTCAGTTAAATCGACGCAGTGCCGAATCGCAAAAAGGGGCCTGGTCCTTTGGCTGCCAATTGGTCCGGGGCTGAAGTGGTTAATGATACGGCCATCAGTCCCTTCCCTCATGCCAGGGTGCTAGGTGTAATCCTGGACTCTGACCAGTCCTTTCAGACCCAAATCCAATCACAGACTTCACCTCTGTAACATCTTCAAAATATGCCCCTTTTTAATTGTTGAAACCACTAAGCAACTTATTCACTCCCTTGTTATCTCTCGAAAATTGTAACTTCCTCCTCATTGTCCTTTCTGCAGGATATCCCCTCTTCAGTCTATCATTGATGCTGCTGCCAGACTGATCCACCTTACCAACCGTTCAGCATCCACCACCTCTCTCTGTCAATCCCGCCACTGGCTTGCCATTGCCAAACAATAAAAAAATAAAAACGCTAACAATAACATACAAAGCCATTTACATCACCAATCTTGTCTCCAAATATCACCCAAATCTTCCTCTCCACTCCTTCCAAGACCTCCTACTCTCTAGCTCTCTTGTCTCCTCCTCCCATGATTGTTTCCATGACTTCTCCAGAGCCTATCCCATCCTCTGGAACTCACTACCCCAATCTGTTTGGCTTTTCCTACACTGTTCACTTTGAGGCAATCCCTGAAAACTCATCTCCTCAGTGAACCCTATTTTGCCTTTAGCTAATAGCTGAATCTTCTATTTCTCCAATCAGTTACTTAGTTACTTACCTTTTGTTCCACCAGCTCCTCCCTTTTAGACTGTAAGCTCACAGGAGCAGGGCCCTCCTAACCCTCTTGTATTCAATTCAAAATACCTTTAGGACTGAAGATTACTTAACCACTTTAAGACCAGCCTCGTTTTGGATTTTAGGTGTTTACATGTTTAAAACAGTTTTTTTTGCTAGAAAAAAACTTAGAACCCCCAAACATTATATATTGTTTTTTTTCTAACGCCCTAGAGAATAAAATGGCGGTCGTTGCAATACTTTTTTTCACACCGTATTTGCGCAGCGGTCTTGCAAGCGCACTTTTTTTGGAAAAAATTCACTTTTTTGAATAAAAAAATAAGACAACAGTAAAGTTAGTCCAATTTTTTTATATATTGTGAAAGATAATGTTACACCGAGTAAATTGATACCTAACATGTTACGCTTCAAAATTGCGCCCGCTCGTGGAATGGCATCAAACTTTTACCCTCAAAAATCTCAGTAGGCGACGTTTAAAAAAATTCTACAGGTTGCATATTTTGCGTTACAGAGGAGTTCTACGGCTATAATTATTGCTCTCGCTCTACCGATCACGGCGATACCTCACATGTGTGGTTTGACCACCGTTTTCATATGCGGGCGCTACTCGTCGGGACGGGGCGCTTTATTTTTTTTGTTTTTCTTATTTATTGATTTTATTTATTTTTCACTTTTAAAAAAAAATATTGGCTCACTTTTATTCCTATTACAAGGAATGTAAACATTCCTTGTAATAGAAAAAAGCATGACAGGTCCTCTTAAATATGAGATCTGGGGTCAAAAAGTCCTCAGATCTCATATTTGGACTTCAATGAAAAAAATAAAAAAAAAAAATGTCATTTAAAAAAATGACATTTGAAAATTCCTCTTTAAGAGGTATGGGCGGAAGTGACGTTTTTTTGACGTCGCTTCCGCCCTCCTATGGTATAGAGATGAGTGGCGGCCATCTTAGCGTCACTCATCTCTAGACACAGGAGGGGAATGGACCCGATCGCCTCCGCCGCTGCCGACGGTTCCGGTAAGCGGCGGAAGGCGGCGGGAGGGGGGGGGCACCTCTCCTGCCGCCGATAACGGTGATCTCGCGGCGAATCTGCCACGATGACCACCATTATCGGACAGCCGACCGGCGCCTGAAGAGATGGATACCTCGGTTGTGGCAGCAGCTGCTGCCGTTACCGAGATATCCCTCTTCAAAAAAGGGACGTACATCGTCGTGCGCCGGTCGGAAAGTGGTTAAAAATCCCAAACATTATATATTTTGTGGTAGTTACAATTTTTTATGTCGCATGATATTAGCGCAATGGTTTAAGAAATGTAAAATTTCAGTAATAGATACACTAAAGTTAATTTTAGGGCACACAAATGCAATAAATTACCCAATTTTTCCCTAGTCGTCATTCAAGACAGCCACCATGAGAGATAGTCTCCTCCTCTTCCTCTAGGAAACACTGCGCCAGCCCATAAATTCTCACTTCCCCTGCCAGACCTCAGTTATTAGTGTTTCCTCCGGTGGGGAGACACTGTGCAAGGGACCAGACTAGCAGCGGTCAGGGAGACTGTGGCCATTTTCAAAATCCCTTAGGAAAGCAAGGGTTGCCAGGGGGCTAAACTTACATTGCTTACCTTATATACAACCACCCCTTCCTTGTCGAGCGCGGCATCAGGTTGTGGGGGCCCTTTATCGCGTCCACAGGGGCGCAGCAAGGCAGCAGTCCGGTTTCCCTATGCAAGGGTATAGGCTGCACATTTTTCCTTTTTTGGAACCAGCGCGCTGGTCGACGGGTGACATCATTTCCGGCGGAAACCGGACCTGTTACCTTTGACCCGTGACTTCCGGTTCCGGGTCATGGAGCTGATAAAGGGCCGGGCTCAGGCTGGAGAGAGTCCGGATCGCACACAGGCAGCGTGAGACTCCCTGGGAAGCAGCCACCTGCAGTCATGTCTGAGGCTGATGCTACAGCACACAGTGACACCACCTCCAGCCTTCCTAAGGTAAGAGCACCCTGGGGAAGGGTCCTCTCTATCTAGGATTGCCCCTCCATGGTATGGTTCCTATCTTGGGGGGAGCAGAAACCCTGGGTGGTCGGGGGGGGGGGGGCTCTGATCCCTGTTGTATAGAGCGGGTCTAGTGCACTTCCAGGGTTGTTTCCTGCTACTTCCTCCTGATTTTTAACATGTTTTCTGCCTATCTTCCTGCATGTATTTCAGAAAGCTACGGAAAAGACAAGGTCTACCCATAGCTCTAAGAGGAAGTGTGCCTCTTGCAGAGAAGTTTTGGGGGAATCATGGACTAGTCATTTGCAAGAACTGTATAGACTCCCTGGTCAGAGAGAGGGAATCTGAGCAGGAGTCTGGTTTGGCAGCCTCCGTTAAGGAGCTGTCTTCTACCTTTTCTTCATTTAAGACCCTGTTTGAAAAGTTTCAGCTCCCTACCAAGCTCAGGGCTCTGCACCTGCCAGACCTGCAGTCACAGTTATGGCAGAGGAAATCTCAGGCCCTTCCGAGGTGGAGCTTAGGCAGCCAGATAGTGGCACCTCTGACTCTCAGGAGGAGTCAGAGGGACAGGGCCTGGATGGGGAATCCAGAAGGCCTTCTAGGTATAAATTGTCCCTAGACGAAGTCGAGGACCTTCTAGGGGCCATTTACACAAACCCTCTGGATACAGGAGGATAAGAGACCCCTGTCCCTCCATGACAGAATGTACAAGGGCTTAGGGGAACAGAAGAGAAAGGTTTTCCCAGTCCATGATGTTCTGGTAGAAACCATTAAGAAGGAGTGGCAGGATCCTGAGAGGAGGCCCTTTTTCTCTGGCTCTCTAAAGAGAAGGTTCCCCTTCTCAGAGGATCCTACGGCCATTTGGAACAAGAACCTCAAATTGGATGCCGCCTTCTCACAGGTGTCTAGGCATACGGACCTGGCATTCGAGGATATGGGTGCCTAGTCCGATGTCATGGACAAGCGGATGGACTCTTTACTCAAAAAGACGTGGGAGTCTACCGTAGGCAACCTAAAGCCTGAAATGGCTGTTACGGTGGTAGCCCGCAACTTGGAGCATTGGCTGTCCCAGATTCAGGAGCACATTGAGGCTGGTACAGCCAAGGAGACTATACTGTCATCTTTCCCCACGATCCTAAGAGGTGTCGCATATATTGCAGACGCCTCAGCAGAATCAGTCCGCATGTCAGCCAGATCAGCGGCCCTGGCAAACTCAGCCAGAAGGGCTCTCTGGCTAAAAACCTGGCCTGGCGACAGCGCCTCTAAGGTTAAATTATGCGGGGTACCCCTGACAGGTGACCTCCTCTTCGGTCCCGGGTTGGACAATGTCTTAGACAGAACGGCGGACAGGAAGAAGTCATTTCCTCTCAAACGGAAGGCCCCAGTGCAGACGAAGAAGGGGTTTCGTCCGCAAAAACGAAAGGATGCTCCTAAACCAGAGGGGCAAAAGAAAGCATGGGGCCAAAGAGGCAGGGGCCGAGGAGGGGCGATTTATCGCCCTCCTGAAAAGGCCCGCAAAGATCAATGACTCCCTAAGTCCGGTGGGAGGAAGACTGGGGGCCTTCCTTCCGCAGTGGGAGATGATCTCCCCCAACCAGTTCATCCTCGGGGTCATAAGAAGGGGGTACCACCTGGAGTTTACAAGTCCCCCTCCGCTAAGGTTTCTTGTCATGCATCTTTCCAACTGCAGGACAAAAGCCGAAGCGTTGTTGGAAGCTCTAAGGGAGCTAGAACAACAGGAAGTAGTGCGCAGAGTACCAAGAGGGGAAGAGGGGAAGGTATTCTATTCCCACATATTCGTGGTAATGAAACCTTCCGGAAAATTCAGGTTGATCCTGAATTTAAAGCCCCTAAACGGGTCAATTACTTACAAGAGGTTCCGCATGGAGTCTATCTTCACGGTAAGAGCCCTGCTTCCACAGGATTGCTTTATGGTCTCGTTGGACTTGAGGGACGCGTACTTACACGTCCCCATCGCAGAAGCCTCTCAGAGGTTTCTCCGATTGGCAATAGATCTAGATGGTACAATAGTGCACCTTCAGTTTCAAGCGCTGCCCTTCGGGCTATCCTTGTTGCCCCGCATCTTTACCAAGATCCTAGCGGAGGCGATGGCTTTCCTGCGGTTACAGGGAGTGTCAGTCATAGCATATCTGGACGACCTACTCCTGTTTGCCGGATCTCCAGATCAGCTGCTCAGGGACCTAGATCTAGTAAAGAGGGTCCTAACAGGTCTGGGGTGGTTGTTGAACTTAGACAAGTCCAACCTCATTCCTACACAGCGCATTGTGTACCTGGGATACCTGCTGGACTCAACGCGGTTGAGGGTCTTTCTGCCTTTAGAAAAGATCACGAAGCTGGACAGAGCGGTGGCTGCTCTGCAGTGCAGTCAGCAGGTCTCCAAGAGGTCTCTGATGTCAACGCTAGGCCTTCTAACCTCAGCCCTCCCAGCAGTGCAGTGGGCAGGACTGCACTTTCGGCCCTTGCAGACTTTTGTGCTAAGGATATGGGACAACAGTCAGGGGGATCTAGAAACCCTAGTACACGTCCCTCACCACATAAAAAGATCCCTTTGGTGGTGGAGGAAAGAGGGGAACCTGTCACAGGGACATCTATGGCTTATTCCCATCTCTCAGGTAATAACGACAGACACAAGTGGCAAGGGCTGGGGGGCACATCTGGGTTCCCTGGTCACCCAGGGTACTTGGAAGGGCGACGACCTGAAAAGATCTTCCAACTGGAAAGAACTGAGGGCAGTTGGACTTGCCCTCAGGTTTTTCGGGAAGGTTCTTCAGGGACAGCATATACAGGTACGGTCGGACAACTCTTCAGCCGTAGCCTATATAAACAAGCAGGGCGGCACAAGAAGTGGGGTCCTGCTGGCCCTAGCGATAGACATCTTAAGCTGGGCCGAGTCCAACACCCTCTCTCTCTCAGCAGTATTTCTGAGAGGAGAGAGGAACATAATAGCGGACTTTCTCAGCCGCAGGAGGCTGAGGGAAGGAGATTGGGTCCTCAACCAGGAGGTCTTCAATCTCATTTCCGAGAAATGGGGTCCCCCAGATGTGGATCTCTTTGCGTCAAAAGACAACGCGAAAGTCCCTTGTTTTTTCTCCCTAAGCAGGGGAGAGGGAGCTCTGGGAGTGGACGCCCTGACCCAAAGCTGGCAGTTCAGGACGTGTTACGCCTTCCCTCCTCCGGTACTGTTACCAGCGGTGCTGATAAAATTTCAACTAGAAGACACGGCTCTGATTCTAGTGGCCCCATACTGGCCAAAGAGGGCATGGTTTTCGGTTCTCAGACAGCTGGCAGCAGAGCCCCCCATGTTCCTTCCAGTTCTGGAGGATCTCCTCTCGCAGGGCCCAGTCCTTTGCCCCCGAGTACACCAATGGAAGTTGGCAGCCTGGCTACTGAGGAGGGCATTCTGAAAGCTAAGGGCTCAGTAGCAGGAAAAAGGAGACGCGTCGGATCTATAAAAAAGTCTGGCTCCGCTTCAACGACTGGTGTGTAGCAAGCTCCTTTTCAGTGCAGAGTCCCATAGCTGTGCTGGAATTCCTGCAGTGTGGGGCTGACAAGGGGTTATCCGTAGCCACTCTTAAACGTCAAGTATCAGCACTTAGTGCTTATTTGGAGAAATCTCTGGCCTCCAATCCTTGGGTGGTCAGGTTCTTTAAGGCTCTGACTAGACAGAGACCAGTCAGGAGCCCATCCTTCCCCGGGTGGGACCTATCCTTAGTCCTGCAAAGTTTAACAGGACCTCCTTTTGAGCCCTTAGACGGATGTTTGCTAAGGGATCTCACGTTAAAAACTGTCTTTTTGGTGGCGGTAACCACTGCCAGGAGGGTCAGTGAAATTGAGGCTCTATCAATTAGACCCCCGTTTTGTGTAATTTTTCCAGACCGGATAGTGCTTAAAACTGATCTGGCCTTTTTGCCTAAAGTGGCTTCGGGTTTCCACAGAAGCCAGGAGGTAGTCTTACCTTCATTTTGTCCCAATCCCTCAGGTGAAGGGGAACTGAAATTTAATTTCTTAGATGTAAGGAGAAGTATCCTAAATTACCTTGAGCTGACCAAATCAATAAGAAAGTCAGACTCACTGTTTATTTTATTTTCTGGGGCCAGGAAGGGTTTCAGAGCGTCCCGATGCACAATCGCCAGGTGGCTCAGGTCAACAATTGGCCAAGAATATACCTTATCAGGGAAAGAGATTCCTTCAGGTATCAAGGCACACTCAACAAGAGCTATGGCAACTTCTCAAGCAGAGAGGGCTGGAGCTACGCCAGACCAGATATGCAGGGCTGCAACATGGTCCAGCTATTCCACTTTCATAAGACATTATAGAGTGTATCTGGTGTCGGCAGGCGAGCAAGCCTTTGGACGCAAGGTTTTGCAAGCTGTAGTCCCACCCTAACCGGTAAGTGCTCGCTTATCCTCTCATGGTGGCTGTCCTGAATGACGACTAGGGAAAATTAGAGTTACGCTTACCGGTAACGTCTTTTCCTGTAGTCTTTCAGGACAGCCACGGTTACCCACCCGAGTAATTTTTGGGGGGTCTTACGTAAGACCAGAACGCAGCTTGACAATGTTGATTGAATATGTTATTAATGTGTTCTTGTGTCTCCCCAGCTGGCCGGAGGTTATCTCGAAAAAAACTGAGGTCCGGCAGGGGAAGTGAGAATTTATGGGCTGGCGCACTGTATCCTAGAGGAAGAGGAGGAGACTATCTCTCATGGTGGCTGTCCTGAAAGACTACAGGAAAAGACGTTACCGGTAAGCGTAACTCTAATTTTTTTGGTAAAATATAAAAGATGAAGTTGCACCAAGTAAAAAGATACCCAACATGTCAAGCAATAAAATTGCATGTGTAAAACAGCAGAAAACCCTCAGCACCCTAAATTTTCCATAGGCGATGCTTTAACAGCCCCTACAGGTCATCAGGTTAGAGTTACCCAGGCGCTCTGGTGCCAAAATTATTGATCTGGCTCTGTCATGTCCGGAGATTAGGGATGAGCCAAACACCCCCGGGTTCGGTTCGCACCAGAACCTGCGAACGGACCGAAAGTTCGCACGAACGTTAGAACCCTATTAGTTACAATGGACGCGAACGTTCAAAATCTAAAGTGCTAATTATAATGGTCAATATGCATGTTATTGTCATAAAAAAGGTTTGGGGACCCGGGTCCTGCCCCAGGGGTCATGTATCAATGCAAAAATAAGTTTTAAAAACTGACGTTTTTTCTGGAGCAGTCATTTTAATGATGCATAAAGTGAAATATTCCTTTAAATATGGTACCTGGGGGGAGTCTAAAGTATGCCTGTGAAGTGGCATGTGTTTCCCGTGTTTATAACTGTCCCTGCACAAAATGACATTTGTAAAGGAAAAAAAGAAGCCATATAAAACTGCTTGCAGCTTTAATGTCATGTCGCAGATGGCTGGATTTGATGACAACAGGGCAGAAGGGCAGATACAGGTGCAGGTTGTATACTGTGCTGTGCTAGACTCACACAGCACACACACTAACTCCTGCAGATGGCTGTATTGGTAGAGAACAGCACTTTCCCCACACGCAAATGCCTGAGAAGAACACACTATCCCTGCATATTATTCCTCTTTCCCTACACTTTCTCCACACGCAAATGCCTGAGAAGAACACACTATCCCTGCCTATTTTTCTTCTTTCCCTACACTTTCCCCACTCAGGAATGATTGAAAATAGTTTAGACTGTCCCTGCCTATCAATCCTCTATCCCTCAACGCTGGAACACACTACACGAGGCCGCCGGCGTGGCGGCCTTATATAGTGTGGGGCGTGTACTAAACCCCCTGAGCTATAATTGGCCACAGGCATCCTGCCTGTGGCCAATTATTGCTCTCCTCGCTGTTGGCTCTATGATTGGCCAAGCATGCGGGGTCACAGTGCATGCTTGGCCAATCATCAGCCAGCAATGCACTGCGACTGGCGCAGTGCATTGTGGACCGTTCGCATCACACAAATTTTATGCGAACGGCCCTCAGAGTTCTGAACTCGACGAGCGGACGAACAGCCGATGTTCGATTCGAACACTGGGCCCATCCCTACTGGAGATATATAACATATATCGCCGTTTTTGTATGTAGGTGCCAAACGCATGGGTTTTTGTATGTATACTTGCATATGTGGGGCGGTTCAAACTTTTTTTTGTCTTTTCTTAAATGTTTTTTTTTTTTAACATGACTTTATTGTTATTACATAGGGGACCAATGGCCCTCTATGTAATAGCATATAAGTGACGTCCTCTTTATGGCAAGGGGGGTGTAGAGACGGTGTGTGCAAGGAGAGGGGCAGGAGAGGAGCAGTGCTTATAGTGAAGGGACAGTGTGTACATACAGGCAATGTCACTTGCCGGCTCTGGATGTCATTGCCAGCTCTGAATGTAATTGACGATTCTTTGTTTACTTTAACCACTTGACCACTTAGTCATACAACACTGTACCCATATGACATTTTGGTCCTTTTTTTCACACAAATAGAGATTTATTTTGGTGGTATTTAATCACCGTTGGGTTTTTTATTTTTTGCGCTATAAAAGAAAAAAGACTGAAAATTCTGTAAAAAAAAAAAAAGAATTTTTCTTTGTTTGTTATAAAATTTAGCAAATTAGTAATTTTTCTTCATAAATTTTGGCCAAAATTTATACTGCTACATATCTTTGGTAAAAATAAGTACAAATTGGTGTATATTATTTGGTCTTTGTGAAAGTTATAGAGTCCACAAGTTATGGTGCCAATATATGAAAATTGATCAGACCTGATCACACCAAATACCCCCCAAATGACCTTTTTGGAAATAAGACATTCCAAGGCATTTAGAAAGATGCATGGTGAGTTTTTTGAAGTTGTCCTTTTTTTCCACAATTCTTTGATAAAATCAAGATATTTTTTTTTCTTTTCACAAAATTATCATATTAGCAGGTTATTTCTCACAAACGGCATATGCATACAACAAATTACACCCCAAAACACATTATGCTATTACTCTGGAGTATGGCGATACCACATGTGTGAGACTTTTACACAGCGTGGCCACGTACAGAGGCCCAACATGCAGGGAGCACCTTCAGGTGTTCTGGAGCACCCAGGCCAATTCTGACATTTCTCTCCTACATGTAAAAATCATCATTTATTTGCTAGAAAATTACATAGAACCCCAAAACATTATATATGTTTTTTTTTAGCAAAGACCCTAGAAAATACAATGGCAGTTGTTGCAACTTTTTATCATGGTATTTGCGGAACAATTTTCCGAACACGTTTTGTGCTTTGAAAAAACAAAACAGTAAAGTTATCCCAAAGTTTTTGCATAATGTGAAAGATGAAGTTACGCTGAGTAAATAGATACCTAACATGTCACCCTTCGAAATTACACGCGCTCGTGGAATGGCGCCAAACTTCGCTACTTAAAAATCCCCATAGGGTTAGGGTTAGGGGGTTATGGTTAGGGTTTCACCTAGAATTACAACTAAGTCGGGGCATGAACAAGTCATGGCATGAACAAGTCAGGATATGAACAAGTCGAGGTAAGCGCTTTGCACGCGCTTCGCGTTTTTGAGTTACAGAGGAGGTCTAGTGCCAAAATTATTGCTCTCGCTCTAACGTTTGCAGCAATACCTCACATGTGTGGTTTGAACAGCACTTTCATATGTGGGCTGGACTTGCGTATGCGTTCGCTTCTGCATGCGAGCACACGGGGACAGGGTCGCTTTAAAAAAAAAAAAATATATATATTTTATAGTTCATTTTACTTTTACATTTTAGTTTGACACTTTTTTTTCCCAAAAATAAATTTTTTGATCACTTTTATTCCTATTACAAGGAATGTAAACATCCCTTGTAATAGGAATATGGCATGACAGATCCTCTTTACAGTGAGATATGGGGTCAATAAGACCCAACATCTCGCCTCTAGGCTTGGAAGCCTGAAATAAAAAAAAAACATCCTGGCCTGTAGCTGCAGGCATCATTCAGATATCCTCGCACAAAGTCAAGGATGTCATATGACGGCCGGCAGGCGGGAAGTGGTCAAAACACATTTTTTTTTTAACACAAAGTCCATTTATACAATATTTCTAACACATAGCACATACATACCAAAAATGACACCCTAAAATAGATTCTCCTACCCCTCCTGAGTACGGCGGTACCACATGTGTGAGACTTCCACAGCCTGGCCACATACAGAGGCAGAGTATGGCAGAGTGTGGCTGGGTATCACCGAGTATTGCAGAGTATGGCTGGGTATGGAATGGTATTGCAGGGTCATGCAGAGTATTGCAGGGTCGTCTCCTAACAACTAATGCAAAAACGAACCGTTTGTCTGTTTACATCCGTTTTTCGTCCGTTTCGTTTATTTAATAGAACAAAAATAGGTTCCAAAAAAAACAGATGTTGACGGATGCAGATTTAAATGGATGATCATCCGTTTACATCCATTTTTCCATAAAGATGCATTGATGTTCATTTTTCAATTGTAAATTGATGGAGGAAAAATGGACAAACGGCCTGCATGTGTGAAAGGGGCCTTACTCTAATCTTTGAGAGCTTCCATCTTGGAGCATATATGGCAATGGATTTTTTTGAGGGCAGGTATGCCTGGATTTAGCCCATGCCTCAATAAAACTGAACTTCACTCCAGCACCTGGGGTGACCCAGAGCTCCTCTACCAGATGCTGACATCTTTGGATGGCTTCTTATGGGTTCCAATCTTTGGCCAGGGTCAAGATGATGTACACAGCTCAGGCAGGTAAGAAATGTTAATGCCAGAGACATAAATGAAATAAAAAGTGTAGCGCTTAGGTTGCAATAATCAAAACACATGTATACCTTGAGTTTATATAAGTGTTAAAGGTATATATCTCAATTAATGAAAAAAGTGATTTAAATATACCAAAAATTTGTGAAAACATAAAAAGTCCTAATTAATTCACAAATAAAGTCTCTAGAGTGAATATTCCTTCGCACTCTCCCAAGTGTGCAATGTGACACAAAGTCCAAATATATAGTGTGATATAAACAGTGAAGATCCAGCCTCTGGTATGACACTTAGAGCGACAGAAGAATGACACCACCACCGTAGTAAAGGGAGGAGGCTTACCGGACAGTAGGGATGGGCCCGGTGCTCGATGCGAACCCACGTTCGCATCGAGCACCGGGCGTTCGCTCGCTCGGCGAGCCCAGAACTATTTTGGCCGCTCGCATCACGTTCGTGTGATGCGAGCGGCCCCGCAATGCATTGCGGCCGGCGCAGTGCATTGCTGGCTGATGATTGGCCAAGCATGCACTGTGACCCCGCATGCTTGGCCAATCACAGCCCCGGAAACTCGAAGAGCCATAATTGGCTACAGGCAGGACGCCTGTAGCCAATTACAGCTCAGGGGCTGTAGTACACGCCCCCCCTATAAAAGGCCGCCACGCCGTCTGCGCCGGTCACATGCTGTTCCCGTGCAGATAGAGCAGGCTAGATCTGTGACACTCTGCTGGATTTAGTTAGTTAGAGAGATTTACTTAGAGAGATCGAGTTAGATAGATTCATTCATTTAGATTTAGAAAGAGGGGCTTGTAGTGTGCTCGTGGCAGGCAGGCAGAGCTCCTATATTTTGTTCCCAGAAGCACCTATAGGACTTGTAGTGTGTTCGTGGCAGGCAGGCAGAGCTCCTATATTTTCTTCCCAGAAGCACCTATAGGACTTGTAGTGTGTTCGTGTCAGGCAGGCAGAGCTCCTATATTTTGTTCCCAGAAGCACCTATAGGACTTGTAGTGTGTTCGTGGCAGGCAGGCAGAGCTCCTATATTTTGTTCCCAGAAGCACCTATAGGACTTGTAGTGTGTTCGTGGCAGGCAGGCAGAGCTCCTATATTTTTCTTCCCAGAAGCACCTATAGGACTTGAAGTGTGTTAGTCCCATCACACAGAGATCATATATTTTGTTCCCAGAAGCACCTATAGGACTTGAAGTGTGTTAGTCCCATCACAGAGAGATCCTATATTTTGTTCCCAGAAGCACCTATAGGACTTGAAGTGTGTTAGTCCCATCACACAGAGAGATCCTATATTTTGTTCCCAGAAGCACCTATAGGACTTGAAGTGTGTTAGTCCCATCACACAGACCTACATTTTCTTCCCAGAAGCACCTATAGGACTTGAAGTGTGTTAGTCCCATCACACAGAGATCATATATTTTGTTCCCAGAAGCACCTATAGGACTTGAAGTGTGTTAGTCCCATCACACAGACCTATATTTCCTTCCCAGAAGCACCTATAGGACTTGAAGTGTGTTAGTCCCATCACACAGAGATCATATATTTTGTTCCCAGAAGCACCTATAGGACTTGAAGTGTGTTAGTCCCATCACACAGAGATCATATATTTTGTTCCCAAGAAGCACCTATAGGACTTGAAGTGTGTTAGTCCCATCACACAGAGATCATATATTTTGTTCCCAGAAGCACCTATAGGACTTGAAGTGTGTTAGTCCCATCACACAGACCTACATTTTCTTCCCAGAAGCACCTATAGGACTTGAAGTGTGTTAGTCCCATCACACAGAGATCATATATTTTGTTCCCAGAAGCACCTATAGGACTTGAAGTGTGTTAGTCCCATCACACAGAGATCATATATTTTGTTCCCAGAAGCACCTATAGGACTTGAAGTGTGTTAGTCCCATCACACAGAGATCATATATTTTGTTCCCAGAAGCACCTATAGGACTTGAAGTGTGTTAGTCCCATCACACAGAGATCATATATTTTGTTCCCAAGAAGCACCTATAGGACTTGAAGTGTGTTAGTCCCATCACACAGAGATCATATATTTTGTTCCCAGAAGCACCTATAGGACTTGAAGTGTGTTAGTCCCATCACACAGACCTACATTTTCTTCCCAGAAGCACCTATAGGACTTGAAGTGTGTTAGTCCCATCACACAGAGATCATATATTTTGTTCCCAGAAGCACCTATAGGACTTGAAGTGTGTTAGTCCCATCACACAGAGATCATATATTTTGTTCCCAGAAGCACCTATAGGACTTGAAGTGTGTTAGTCCCATCACACAGAGATCATATATTTTGTTCCCAGAAGCACCTATAGGACTTGAAGTGTGTTAGTCCCATCACACAGAGATCATATATTTTGTTCCCAGAAGCACCTATAGGACTTGAAGTGTGTTAGTCCCATCACACAGAGATCATATATTTTGTTCCCAGAAGCACCTATAGGACTTGAAGTGTGTTAGTCCCATCACACAGAGATCATATATTTTGTTCCCAGAAGCACCTATAGGACTTGAAGTGTGTTAGTCCCATCACACAGAGATCATATATTTTGTTCCCAGAAGCACCTATAGGACTTGAAGTGTGTTAGTCCCATCACACAGACCTACATTTTCTTCCCAGAAGCACCCATAGGACTTGAAGTGTGTTAGTCCCATCACACAGAGATCATATATTTTGTTCCCAGAAGCACCTATAGGACTTGAAGTGTGTTAGTCCCATCACACAGAGATCATATATTTTGTTCCCAGAAGCACCTATAGGACTTGAAGTGTGTTAGTCCCATCACACAGAGATCATATATTTTGTTCCCAGAAGCACCTATAGGACTTGAAGTGTGTTAGTCCCATCACACAGACCTATATTTCCTTCCCAGAAGCACCTATAGGACTTGAAGTGTGTTAGTCCCATCACACAGAGATCATATATTTTGTTCCCAGAAGCACCTATAGGACTTGAAGTGTGTTAGTCCCATCACACAGACCTACATTTTCTTCCCAGAAGCACCTATAGGACTTGAAGTGTGTTAGTCCCATCACACAGAGATCATATATTTTGTTCCCAGAAGCACCTATAGGACTTGAAGTGTGTTAGTCCCATCACACAGACCTACATTTTCTTCCCAGAAGCACCCATAGGACTTGAAGTGTGTTAGTCCCATCACACAGAGATCCTATATTTTGTTCCCAGAAGCACCTATAGGACTTGAAGTGTGTTAGTCCCATCACACAGACCTATATTTCTTCCCAGAAGCACCTATAGGACTTGAAGTGTGTTAGTCCCATCACACAGAGATCATATATTTTGTTCCCAGAAGCACCTATAGGACTTGAAGTGTGTTAGTCCCATCACACAGACCTACATTTTCTTCCCAGAAGCACCTATAGGACTTGAAGTGTGTTAGTCCCATCACACAGAGATCATATATTTTGTTCCCAGAAGCACCTATAGGACTTGAAGTGTGTTAGTCCCATCACACAGACCTACATTTTCTTCCCAGAAGCACCCATAGGACTTGAAGTGTGTTAGTCCCATCACACAGAGATCCTATATTTTGTTCCCAGAAGCACCTATAGGACTTGAAGTGTGTTAGTCCCATCACACAGACCTATATTTCCTTCCCAGAAGCACCTATAGGACTTGAAGTGTGTTAGTCCCATCACACAGAGATCATATATTTTGTTCCCAGAAGCACCTATAGGACTTGAAGTGTGTTAGTCCCATCACACAGAGATCATATATTTTGTTCCCAAGAAGCACCTATAGGACTTGAAGTGTGTTAGTCCCATCACACAGAGATCATATATTTTTTCCCAGAAGCACCTATAGGACTTGAAGTGTGTTAGTCCCATCACACAGACCTACATTTCTTCCCAGAAGCACCTATAGGACTTGAAGTGTGTTAGTCCCATCACACAGAGATCATATATTTTGTTCCCAGAAGCACCTATAGGACTTGAAGTGTGTTAGTCCCATCACACAGAGATCATATATTTTGTTCCCAGAAGCACCTATAGGACTTGAAGTGTGTTAGTCCCATCACACAGAGATCATATATTTTGTTCCCAGAAGCACCTATAGGACTTGAAGTGTGTTAGTCCCATCACACAGACCTATATTTTCTTCCCAGAAGCACCTATAGGACTTGAAGTGTGTTAGTCCCATCACACACACAGAGATCATATATTTTGTTCCCAGAAGCACCTATAGGACTTGAAGTGTGTTAGTCCCATCACACAGACCTACATTTTCTTCCCAGAAGCACCTATAGGACTTGAAGTGTGTTAGTCCCATCACACAGAGATCATATATATTTTGTTCCCAGAAGCACCTATAGGACTTGAAGTTTGTTAGTCCCATCACACAGAGATCATATATTTTGTTCCCAGAAGCACCTATAGGACTTGAAGTGTGTTAGTCCCATCACACAGACCTACATTTTCTTCCCAGAAGCACCTATAGGACTTGAAGTGTGTTAGTCCCATCACACAGAGATCATATATTTTTTTCCAAGAAGCACCTATAGGACTTGAAGTGTGTTAGTCCCATCACACACAGACCTACATTTTGTTCCCAGAAGCACCCATAGGACTTGAAGTGTGTTAGTCCCATCACACAGAGATCCTATATTTGTTCCCAGAAGCACCTATAGGACTTGAAGTGTGTTAGTCCCATCACACAGACCTATATTTTTCTTCCCAGAAGCACCTATAGGACTTGAAGTGTGTTAGTCCCATCACACAGAGATCATATATTTTGTTCCCAGAAGCACCTATAGGACTTGAAGTGTGTTAGTCCCATCACACAGACCTACATTTTCTTCCCAGAAGCACCTATAGGACTTGAAGTGTGTTAGTCCCCATCACACAGAGATCATATATTTTGTTCCCAGAAGCACCTATAGGACTTGAAGTGTGTTAGTCCCATCACACAGACCTACATTTTCTTCCCAGAAGCACCCACAGGACTTGAAGTGTGTTAGTCCCATCACACAGAGATCCTATATTTTGTTCCCAGAAGCACCTATAGGACTTGAAGTGTGTTAGTCCCCATCACACAGACCTACATTTTCTTCTCAGAAGCACCCATAGGACTTGAAGTGTGTTAGTCCCATCACACAGACCTATATTTTCTTCCCAGAAGCACCTATAGGACTTGAAGTGTGTTAGTCCCATCACACAGAGATCATATATTTTTTCTTCCCAGAAGCACCTATAGGACTTGAAGTGTGTTAGTCCCATCACACAGACCTATATTTTTTCCCAGAAGCACCCATAGGACTTGAAGTGTGTTAGTCCCCATCACACAGAGCTCCTCTATTTTCTTTGCAGAAGCACCCATAGGACTTCTAGTGTGTTAGTGGCATCACACAGAGCTCCTCTATTTTCTTTGCAGAAGCACCCACAGGACTTCTAGTGTGTTAGTGGCATCACACAGAGCTCCTCTATTTTCTTTGCAGAAGCACCCACAGGACTTCTAGTGTGTTAGTGGCATCACACAGAGCTCCTCTATTTTCTTTGCAGAAGCACCCACAGGACTTCTAGTGTGTTAGTGGCATCACACAGAGCTCCTCTATTTTCTTTGCAGAAGCACCCACAGGACTTCTAGTGTGTTAGTGGCATCACACAGAGCTCCTCTATTTTCTTTGCAGAAGCACCCACAGGACTTCTAGTGTGTTAGTGGCATCACACAGAGCTCCTCTGTTTTCTTTGCAGAAGCACCCATAGGACTTCTAGTGTGTTAGTGGCATCACACAGAGCTCCTATATTTTCTTCTCAGCAGCACCCACAGGACTTCTAGTGTGTTAGTGGCATCACACAGAGCTCCTCTATTTTCTTTGCAGAAGCACCCCACAGGACTTCTAGTGTGTTAGTGGCATCACACAGAGCTCCTATATTTTCTTCTCAGCAGCACCCACAGGACTTCTAGTGTGTTAGTGGCATCACACAGAGCTCCTCTATTTTCTTTGCAGAAGCACCCACAGGACTTCTAGTGTGTTAGTGGCATCACACAGAGCTCCTCTATTTTCTTTGTAGAAGCACCCACAGGACTTCTAGTGCGTTAGTGGCATCACACAGAGCTCCTCTATTTTCTTTGCAGAAGCACCCACAGGACTTCTAGTGTGTTAGTGGCATCACACAGAGCTCCTCTATTTTCTTTGCAGAAGCACCCATAGGACTTCTAGTGTGTTAGTGGCATCACACAGAGCTCCTATATATTCTTCTCAGCAGCACCCACAGGACTACCGACTACAATGGCTGGAAGACCGCCAAGGGGAGGCAGAGCGTGCAGAGCCAAGAACACAGGGCAGGCAGGCTCTGTTTCTAGTGGACGTGGCCGTGGACGTGGTCGTGCATCGTCATCAGCACGTGGCCATGGGACACGCGCGTCTTTGTTTTCGGCAGCTGGACATGTGGAGCCGCATCATGCTGAAGGCTTGGTAGAATGGATGACCAAGCCCTCCTCATCCTCCTCATCCTCTCTCACCCAGGCTCAGGGTACTGACAGAGCATCATCAGCCACCCCTTCCCTAGACCCACCATGTCCTCCTGAGGAGTCCCCCGAACTCTTTGAGCACAGTGTTGGGTACATGCTCCAGGAGGATGCCCAACGATTCGAAGGCTCGGATGATGATACCCAGCTTGAGGAATCTGGCAGTACTGTTCCACCAGCTGCAGCTTACTGCCAGGTTTGCTCTAGTGGTGAAGAGGGAGGGGATGATGAGGTCACTGACTCCACGTGGGTGCCTGAAGGGAGAGAGGATGAGGAGGAGGACGAGGAGGAGGAGGATGCGGCGTCACATGTCCAACGAGGCAGGATGCCCCCTGGAGGCCAGGTAGAGGCCAGCACAGCAACTGTACAACACCGCAGAGCTCCGCCTGTGCAGGGCGCTGCCTCTGCACGTTATCAGAAAAGTTCTTTGGTGTGGGCCTTTTTTGAGACGAGTGCAGCAGATCGCACCACTGCTATTTGCAATATTTGTCTCAAGCGTATCTCGCGTGGCCAAAACATCAGCCGCTTGGGCACCACAAGCATGACCAGACATATGGCGACCTGCCATGCAGCTCGTTGGCAGGCACACATAAAAGACCCACACCAAAGAACTAAGCGGACCTCTCCTTGCTCCTCCTCAGCTGGGATCTCCATCCCCACTACACCTTCAGTCCTCTCTGAAAGCTGCTCTGAGAGGACTGAAGGTGTAGAATTAGGTGTGTCACAACCAAGTACTTGCAGTACACCGACGTCCGATTGCAGCAGGCAAATTTCCCTGCCCCAGCTGCTGGACCGTAGAAAGAAGTACACTCCCAGCCATCCACATGCCCAGCGGTTGAATGCTAGCCTGGCTAAATTGCTAGCACTTCAACTGCTGCCTTTTCAGTTGGTAGACTCGGCCCCTTCCGTGAGTTTGTTCAATGTGCGGTTCCTCAGTGGCAGGTTCCCAAACGCCACTTTTTCTCACGGAAGGCGATTCCGTCTCTCTACCGGCATGTGGAGGGCAATGTCCATGCCTCGCTGGACAGGGCGGTCAGCGGTAAGGTGCATATTACCGCTGACTCATGGTCCAGCAGGCATGGACAGGGACGGTACCTTTCTTTCACGGCCCATTGGGTCACTCTATTGGCAGCTGGGAGGGATGCAGGACAAGGTGCAGTAGTGTTGGAGGTTGTTCCGCCACCACGCCTCCAAAACGCTACTACTGCTACTGGTTGTGACACACCTCTCTCCTCCACCCCCTCCTCTTCTTCTTCCTCCAGTGCTCTGTCCTTGAAACCAGCGGTGCTCCGTAGGCGTACAAGGGGCTACGCAAGTACGCAGGCAAAAAGATGCCATGCCGTGCTTGCGCTGGTGTGTTTGGGGGACAGGAGCCACACTGGGCCAGAGGTTCTGGCAGCTCTGCAGGGGCAGGCCGAGAGGTGGTTGACGCCACGTCAGCTTAAGCCAGGAATGGTCGTTTCTGACAATGGCACCAACCTCCTCTCCGCCCTGCGACAGGGGCAGCTCACCCCATGTGCCCTGCATGGCTCACGTCCTCAACCTGGTGGTGCAGCGGTTCTTGGGCAGGTTCCCAGGCTTACAGGATGTCCTGAGGCAGGCCAGGAAAGTCTGTGTGCATTTCCGCCGATCTTATAATGCCAGTGCTCGGCTGACTGAGCTGCAAAAGGAGCTGAACCTGCCCAAGAACCGCCTAATATGTGACATGCCCACCAGGTGGAACTCAACATTGGCCATGCTGCAGCGACTGCACACGCAGCAGAGGGCCATCAATGAGTACCTTTGCGACTACGGCACCAGGACAGGGTCAGGGGAGCTTGTTTTTTTTTTTCCCCACGTCAGTGGAGCATGATCAGGGATGCATGCACTGTCCTCTCACCATTTGAGGAGGCCACGAGGATGGTGAGCAGTGACAGTGCATGCATCAGTGACACTGTCCCTCTTGTCCACCTGTTGGAGCATACGCTGCGTGGGATAATGGACAGGGCACTTGAGGCAGAACAGAGGCAGGAAGAGGAGGACTTCCTTGCCTCTCAAGGCCCCCTTTATCCGGACAGTGTTCCTTCTGTCCCACCCATCACACAGGAAGAGGATGAGGAGAGGAGGAGAGGAGGAGGAGGATTGTGTGAGCATGGAGGTGGAGCCTGGCACTCAGCATCAGCAGCAGCAGTCTTTTAGGATGATGTACAGTCCCAACAAACCAGTGGACTTGTACGTGGCTGGGAGGAGGTGGCTGGCGATCATGTCATCCTCAGTGACCCAGAAGACTCCGGACCGAATGCCTCAGCTAACCTACGCTGCATGGCCTCCCTGATCCTGCAAAGCCTGCGGAAGGATCCTCGTGTTCTTCGGATCAAGGAGAGGGACCATTACTGGCTGGCCACTCTCCTTGATCCGCGGTACAAGGGTAAGGTTGCGGACCTTATCTTGCCGTCGCAGAGGGAGCAGAGGATGAGACATCTCAGGGAGGCCTTGCAGAAAGGTCTGTGCAACGCGTTCCCAGAAACTGGGAGGCTACAAACTCCTGGTCCTGGGCGACGAGTTGCTGAGGCTTCGGTCAGTGGCAGAAGGAGCGGTGGGGAAGGTGGACGTCTGACCGATGCGTTCAGACAATTTTTTAGTCCGCAGCCCCAAGGTATGATCGGTTCCAGCAACCATCGCCAGCGTCTGATATACATGGTGCAGGAATACCTTGGGGCAAGGTCAGACTTGGACACCTTTCCCACCGAAAATCCTCTGGCTTACTGGGTCCTGAGGATGGATCACTGGCCAGAGCTTGCACAGTATGCAATTGAGCTACTGGCCTGTCCTGCCTCCAGCGTTCTTTCCGAACGCACATTCAGTGCTGCTGGAGGATTTGTGACTGATCATAGGGTGCGCCTGTCCACCGCCTCGGTTGATCGACTGACCTTCATCAAAATGAATCAGTCTTGGATCACCACCAGCTACCAGGCACCTGAGGCGGATATAACCGAATAATTTTTAATGTCACATCCCTTCAAGACTGCCTATGCTGATGCTGAGTGACTGTCCTCTTATGTTCACTGACTATCCTCTTCCTCCTCCTCAATGATCCATGCCACCACACCAGTGCCTAAGGCACAATTTTTCAGCCCCTGTTTAACAGGGGCGTGTACATACAATTTTTATACAAAAATGCTTCGCAACACGTGTGACTGCTGTGCTCCAAGTACAGTCTCTGTGAGGGGTTGCAGTGTTGTGGCACCAGCACCAGTGCCTAAGGCACAATTTTTCAGCCCCTGTTTAACAGGGGCGGGTACTTACAATTTTTTAAAAAAATGCTTCGCAACACGTGTGACTGCTGTGCTCCAAGTACAGTATCTGTGAGGGTTGCAGTGTTGTGGCACCAGCACCAGTGCCTAAGGCACAATTTTTCAGCCCCTGTTTAACAGGGCGGGTACTTACAATTTTTAAAAAAAAATGCTTCGCAACACGTGTGACTGCTGTGCTCCAAGTACAGTATCTGTGAGGGGTTGCAGTGTTGTGGCACCAGCACCAGTGCCTAAGGCACAATTTTTCAGCCCCTGTTTAACAGGGGCGGGTACTTACAATTTTTAAAAAAAAATGCTTCGCAACACGTGTGACTGCTGTGCTCCAAGTACAGTATCTGTGAGGGCCGGTTGCAGTGTTGTGGCACCAGCACCAGTGCCTAAGGCACAATTTTTCAGCCCCTGTTTAACAGGGGCGTGTACTTACAATTTTTTAAAAAAATGCTTTGCAACACGTGTGACTGCTGTGCTCCAAGTACAGTCTCTGTGAGGGTTGCAGTGTTGTGGCACCAGCACCAGTGCCTAAGGCACAATTTTTCAGCCCCTGTTTAACAGGGGCGGGTAATTACAAATCTTGATCTAATAGTTCACAGCAGGGCCCATTCCTGCGCCCACCAAGAGTAACTATGAGGGCCTGCAGTCTTGTGGCAACACCGTCCACCACCACCGCCAAAGGCCCAATTTTTCTGCCCTGTTCATCAGGTGCTTGCAATTACAAATCTTGATCTAATAAACTCACAGCAGGGCCCATTCCTGCGCCCACCAAGAGTAACTATGAGGGCCTACAGTCTTGTGGCAACACCGTCCACCACCACCGCCAAAGGCCCAATTTTTCTGCCCTGTTCATCAGGTGCTTGCAATTACAAATCTTGATCTAATAACTCACAGCAGGCCCATTCCTGCGCCCACCAAGAGTAACTGTGAGAGCTTACAGTCTTGTGGCAACACCGTCCACCACCACCACCACCCCCAATTTTTCTGCCCTGTTCAACAGGTGCATGCAATTACAAATCTTGATCTATTAACTCATAGCAGGGCCCATTCCTGTGCCCACCAGTCTTGTGGCTACACCAACATCTAATAGGGCAAATTTCTGCAGAGTATATACGCCAGGGCCCTACTTTCAAACATCCAACTTACAAACGACTCCTACTTGCAAATGGAAAGAGAAAACAGGAAGTGAGAGGAAATCTACCCCTAGGAAGGGAAATTCTATCCTGTTAGATTTAATTTGGGAAAAAGGTATCTCCTCTCTACTGATACTTTATCACCAATCCTTGTTTCAATTAAAACCCCACTTTTCCAAAAACATTTGTCATTGGGACGGAAAGTGAGGTGACATGTTCTGAACAGATGTGCAAAGACAGCAAATGTTACAGGGGTGATAACCCCTCCCTATGTTCTCCAAAAAGCTTAAAAATAGTTCTTTTTGCATTGATATATGTCCCCTGGTCCCCAAACCTGTTTTATGACATTAACATGCATATTGGCCGTTGTAATTAGCACTTTTGATTTCGAACGTTCGCGTCCATTATAACGTATAGGGTTCGAAAATTCGCGCGAACTTTCGGTCGGTTCGAAGGTTCTGGTGCGAACCGAACCCGGGGGTGTTCGGCTCATCCCTACCGGACAGCAATGACCTGGCGGGGCTTACGCCTCCCATGTCAAAAGAGCCTGTTGGTTACAATGAACCCAATGAAGGTCAAATATATGAATAGGGAGCTCGTGTATCATGTACCATGCATCTAAAAAACTTGCATAGCATGATACCGTTTAGCAACTTATTTATTAAAATTTAAAGAATAAAAAATGAACACTCATATTTAAATCGATCGTTAGAAGCATATAACAGTCAACAGCGATGTCTGTAAGGGAGTCCATCCAACATGTTTCGACTACACAGTCATCATCTGGGTAGTATGTCTCTGGCATTAAAAAACATGCTTGTTCACAAAATTTCAAAATTCCAGAACAAACGCTGTTTAACAGTTTGCTTTAGAAAGAGGGGGTTTAGTTGAACAACATTTGCAAATATATGTGGAAGCCATAATATCTCATCAAGGCCCCTCTGTGTCTTCATGAGATCCCTAAATAGGAACATATATAGAAATAGAGGGCAGGTACCCAATACCTCTTAAAGGTGTAGGGACACACAAGAAGCTTAACACAGCACATTGGCAGCTGAGGCCCTTCAGTGTGTCCTTACGCCAAACCCAGCAAGCTAAACAAAAATGGCAATGGCTTCACATTAAAATTAGCTTTTTAAAGCAAGGTGCTTATCAATGGGCTTTACACAGGAAATACAACACAAATGTTCCCAGCACACTTACCAGTGAGCCAATGAAAAACAAAACACTATTTAACACTTTGTTTTAAAAACAGGTATGCCTAGAGGTAGCCCATTTCTTGCAGTGGCACACTAGAAGCCCAACACAGCACAATGGCAGCTGAAGACCTCCAGGGAACCCCCATGCCAAAAGTTTACCTCTATCGAGTTTTCACCATTGTTTGTGTTGCCTTTGAAGAATTTTTCTTCATTTCCTGTAAAGTGCAAAGAGTGTCACAATAAAAGAAAGCAAGGGAACATTTTTAAAGTCAGGTAGACCCAGACAAGAGTGATAACCTGACAGACATCTAACTTATGATTAGAGCTGGGTTTCCTGATTTCATAATTATATTGTTAATATCTAAATAAATATATCATTAAAAATCCTAATATAGCATAGCGGATGATTGACCAACAGGTTATAGGATTTTAACTTATTCTTTACCTCGAGGTGAGCAAATTTCTAAGAAGTTTGATCAGTCATGGTTCAGCTGAACTTTTAAAAAATGTCCAAATTTTGGAAATTTGGAACTTTTGAACTGGAAGTGCAATAAAGTCAATGGAATTCTCAATCAGGCTCCAAAAAGTTTGTATAACTGAGTTGCAAAAGATACAAATTGTGAAGAATAGTTTACGAAGCTCCTGCCAACCCTGCCTAATAATGATGAGAACAAAATGTCTGGGTCACTTTCCTTAAACATTTTACTATGGGTGTGACCTGTCAGGGCAAAAATAGCCTTTAGAGCAGCATTTGGTCCTTTTTTACCCAGAAATCTTTTGGCAATCCACACTAAAAATCACACTTAGATTCAGATTGGGCCATCTGAATGCAAAAAGTTCTGTTCGAATTTAAAAAAGAAGTATGGGATGTGTGAAAATAAAATTATACTTACCTAGGTGGATGCAGCAATAAATTGATTCTGCATCTGTCCCTCACCGCCTCCAGACTAAGAACTGAGCAAACAAATGGTAAATAGGTGAAAGGTAACAGGAAAGGGGATTATAACGGTACCATATAATGAAGAGAACACTCGTGATTTTTTGTAAAAAAAATAAGCGATTACATTTATTATATAAAGAACATACAAAAAATGACAGTACACTATAAAATTATGTGGATCAGTCAGCGTGAAGCCCGCTTATATATGGGGAAAAGAGGCCTCACTGGTGGCTGAAACAACATATACAACCTATAATTCTTGAGATATTGATTGGAGATCTATAGAGTTGTATAGAACAAAACCTCCTCCTTGTCCCCAAATCCCGGTACAAGTCAAGGGGAGAACGAAGATTTGCAGTCCAAGGACCACGGCTATGGAACGCTCTACCTACGAACATCCGCTTGGAAAAAGACCATCGGGCCTTCAGGAAAAAACTCAAGACCTACCTCTTCTAAGAAGAATCAACGCAGGTCGGATCAAGCGCCTCGAGGCGATTCAGTTCGCAGTTGCAGCGCTATACAAATCATTCATTCATTCATTCATTCATTCATCAGGGGTACAGTTGTGAGTTCAGATGTAGATGACTGACATGTTTCGCCAAACATTGGCTTCTTCGGGGTTAAAGAAGTAGCCTGTACCCAGTTAGATAGGTCTATTAAGTATAAAGAAATAATAATTGATATATATACAAAATATGATATATATACAAAAAAAGGTTACCACAGATTGAGCAGTGTTCACATTGCATGTCCATATAAACTGGTCCTCCCCCAAACCACCAAAAGACTCCCCTAAAAGAGCAGATTCACAGAACAATACGCACCGTCGGGCCAAAGTGGGAGCCAAATTGATACCACAGAAGTAGTCAAGTTTAAATACTCCAGAGCGAGGGGCTGTAGGGGGCGTATATAAAACCTGGTGAAAAAATGGTAGGTGGTGTCATAATAGTTATACTGGCTTCAAATTATTTGAATGCCATGTGTGGCTATCATAAGAACTGAGCAATCAAACACCGCTGATCGCTCAGCTTCTGGTCTTCAAGATGCAGAGAGTTGGTGACTGTCAGCCACCGACTCTCTCTGCTCTGCCCCTCCAGTGCTTAATGGAGTACAGGGCTGTGGAGGGGGCGGGAGTGGTTGGCTCAGGCTCTCAGCAGCTCTTTTAATTGTCCTGATCTGGGTGGATCCTGACCGGTCGGGATCTTTACAGAGCCTGGACTGGCTTTATGTGTTAGGTAAGCTCAATACGGGTCACAGGAGTGAAGAACGCACTGCACCCCTGTGATCCATAGAAGTACAGCCAAAAAGCTTTAGCTATTCTTAACATTTAGCACCATCTTAAATTCAGGATCAACCTTACTCTCAACAGACAGGTTGTTCTTGTTTACTTCAGAAAGTATGGCACAGCGAAAAAGTAACATCTCACATATGATACATTAAAGATTTTGATAATGTCCATGGGTTGATCATTGTCTGCCAAATCTTTATTACACATTCTTGAATGTGTACTTGCAGATATGCACTTGTGTGTGGATAAAGTTTGTACTTGGCCCTATTTATTTCCAAATTCTTAGAGCTGTACTGTACAATTACTTTAAATGTAAATCTACAAGACATTTCCCACTTGTAGCCTTATATTATTCTGCATACAACAGGTTTCCATTGACATGGCATCTCCCCAGCAAAGGATTAGGAACCCTCAAATGTTCTGCACTTTGCAGTTTTTTGACACTAGCAGACTGCGTTGTGGATAATTTTTTCCTTCAAATATTAAATACATACTGAGAAACCATTTGTAAATTTCCCATTGGCTAGGAATGTTCTTAAGAATATAACATTAGTAATACATGAAATGTATTCCCCATACATTATTTATTTTAATAAATAGACTGAAGTTTAATTGAAAGCGGGTAATGAAGTCATCTGTATGTATTAACACATAATTGTTGTATATATCTTGGATAATATATTTAAAAGAAAATGGCTTAAAATTTAGACATTGTAAGAATGTAATGTCCTGGAAACCAAAACACAAATGTGCTAGGTCTTTAGTTTTCATATTTAGCAAATCCTATGTTTTACTGAGATGCGTAAAATGCCTAAATGATGGATGATTTTATATTTTGGTTCACTCCCCAGGGTAGAAAGGCTGCTCCTTCATACTGAGAAGAGGCAGCTTTTTAGAATTTTACACATTATATAGATCCTGCCTGGAAGACTTTCATTGGAGCTGTTCCATGCACTTTCAACTAGGAGAATGCCTCACGCTGGTAGGATCACATTTACCAGTTGAGTTAAAGAAGCCTCTGAAGTGGGGGAAAATATACTTTCCAGCTAAAAGTAGAACTAGAGACAAAGCTATTTTGAATAGAGTAAGGGAGGGTTATAACCCCTTTCAGCTTTTTTATTTTTTATTTTTTTGGCCTTCTGTGTTCCATTGGGGAGATTTTCCCTAATTTCCTGCCCCATTGCCGTAAGAGGAAATCCATCCTAAGTGCTGATGTTCTTGTTGTCACCAGAACTTGTGTTCCCATTGGAAGATTTACCATCTATTCCTATTCTGGTGACAACCCAAAATTTGGGATATTCGTTTACCTTTAATGATAACAATAACCAGGACAGAGAGCAATAAAAACCTGGCAGGTGTTCTAACTCCTCTTCCGGTCTAAAACGAAACAAAAAGTTTTCACTTTAGTTACACTTTAAGTTGAATATTCAAAAACCAACAACAGAAATTGAAAAATCATAGAAGGCTTAAAGTTATTGTAAAGTCTCGTTTTTTTTTTTCTTTTTTAATTTTAGTACATGTTATACTTACCTCCTCTGTGCAGTTGGTTTTGCACAGAGCAGCTTGGATCCTCCTCTTCTCGGGTCCCTCTTCGCTGCTCCTGGCCCCTCCCTCCTGTCAAGTGACCCCACAGCAAGCAGCTTGCTATGGGGGCACCCGAGCCAAGTCACAGCTCTGTGTGAACACTCAGACACAGAGCCCCGGCCCCTCCCCTCTCTCCCCTGATTGGCTAACTGACTTTGATTGACAGCCGCGGGAGCCAATGGTGCTGCTGCTGTGTATCAGCCAATCAGGAGGAGAGTCTGCTACAGCAAAGACACTCGTGGATATCACTGGAGAGAGATGGGGCTCAGGTAAGTAATTAGGGGGTGCTGGGGAGGCTGCTACACACAGAAGGTTTTTTATCTTAATGCATAGAATGCTTTAAGATAAAAAACCTTCTGCCTTTACAAATCCTTTAATGTTGGAGTTGTAACAATTACAGTGGGCTCAGGCCTGTAAGGAATCTTTGCCACCAAAAGTTATTTTGAGTTATACCTTCCTTAAAGTGTATGTATAGCCAAAATGATTATTTAATAATATATTTAATAATATTACAGAGATTTCTCCTTATTCCACCAGACAGGAAACAGGGGAAATTCTCTAACTTGTAAACAAGGTGTATTGTGTAGCGGGCAGTGAACACATAGATAGACAAGAGCAGTATATTGTAGAAAGTTCCAAAAAAAAAAAACAACTAGGCCCGGGCGAGTAGGCCCAGCCGTCTGGAGCCACTTACACACAGTAACAGTGTTCTATAGTCTTTTATAATGCCAACAGCCTCTGCAATGAGGCACAGGAATGCAGCCTGGCCTGTCCACACCCAAAGGAGAGACTTCCTGCTAGGAAACGGCCTAGTCCGTGCACTTTCTCTACTCCTCTGGAACCTCCCCCCATTGCTAAACACTGTCTCTGACAGATGGGGAACTTGTTCCTACACTGTTAATATTGTCCACTCTAGAATATGGCACTGACAGTTTATCATCCTTTCTCGATACGGTGGAGTTCCCAGAGCTTACCCCTGAAACATGCAATAGACTAGATGCCCCCTTTACCTTGAAAGAAGTACAGACTGCTGTTGCCTCACTCCAGACTGCCTCAAAAATTCTATAAAGAACATGCTGACGGTATAATTTCCCACTTCCACACTTCTTATGCCCCATACACACGGTCGGACATTCTGACCACAAAATCCGTCGGAATTTTTTCTGACGGATTGTGGCCGAAACTTGTCTTGCATACACACGGTCGCACGATCGTTCGGAACGAGGGGATGTACAAAACGTACGATGGGACTACGTAGAGTTTTTTCAATTTTTGCCTCATCCATCCCTCCATCCCATTTCTGCCTCATCCATCCAATTTCTGCCTCATCCATTCCTTCCTCCCATTTCTGGCTCTTCCATCTCTCCATCCCATTTCTGACTCATCCATCCCTTTATCCCATTTCTGGCTCATCCATCCCTCCATCACATTTCTGGCTCATCCATCCAATTTCTCACTCATCCATCCCATTTCTGACTAATCTATCCTTCCATCACATTTCTGGCTCATCCATCCCATTTCTCACGCATCCATCCCATTTCTGACTAATCTATCCTTCCATCCCATTTCTGGCTCATCCATCCCATTTCTGGCTCATCCATCCCATTTCTCACTCATCCATCTTTCCATCATATTTCAAGCTCATCCATCCCATTTCTGACTCATCCATCCTATTTCTGGCTCATCCATCCCTCCATCCTATTTCTGGCTCATCCATCTCTCCATCCTATTTCTGGCTCATCCATCCCTCCATCCTATTTCTGGCTCATCTATCCCATTTCTGGCTCAACCATCCAGTTTTTGCCTCATCCATCCCTCCATCCCATTTCTGCCTCATCCATCTAATTTCTGCCTCATCCATCCCTCCATCCCATTTCTGACTCATCCATCCAATTTCTGCCTCATCCATCCCTCCATCCCATTTCTGACTCATCTATCCCATTTCTGGCTCATCCATCCCTCCATCCCATTTCTGCCTCATCCATCCCTCCATCCAATTTCTGAATCATCTATCCCATTTCTGGATCATCCATCCCATTTCTGTCTCATCTATCCCTCCATCCCATTTCTGACTCATCCATCCCATTTCTGGCTCATCCATCCCTCCATTTAATTTCTGTCTCATCCATCCCATTTTTGGCTCATCCATCCCTCCATCACATTTCTGGCTCATCCATCTCATTTCTGGTTTATCCACCCCTCCATTACATTTCTGGCTCATCCATTCCTCCATCCCATTTCTGACTCATCCATCCCATTTCTGGCTCATCCATCCCATTTCTGGCCCATCCACTCCTCCATCCCATTTCTGGCTCATCCATCCCTCCATACTATTTCTGGCTCATCCATTCCTCCATCCCATTTCTGACTCATCCATCCCATTTATGGCCCATCCATCCCACCATTCCATTTCTGGCTCATCCATCCTATTTCTGGCTCATCCATTCCTCCATCCCATTTCTGGCTCATCCATCCCTCCATCCCATTTCTGGCTCATCCATCCCCCTATCCCATTTCTGGCTCATCCATCCAGTTTCTGACTTATCCATTCCTGTCATCCCCCACCATATCATAGTGTTTCAACCATCCTCCACCCCGTTATTGTGTGTTACCCATCCTTCACCCCATCATTGTGTGTCGCCCATCCTCCACCCGCTCTATGTGTGTCACCCATCCCCCACAATGTCATAGCGTGTCACTCATCCTACACCCCGTCATTGTGTGTCACCCATCCTCCACCCCGTCATTGTGTGTCACCCATCCTCCACTTTGTCATTGTGTGTCACCCATCCCCCACAATTTCATAGCATGTCACCCATCCTCCACCCCTTTACTGTGTGTCACCCATCCTCCACCCGTTACTGTGTCTCACCCATCCTCCACCCGTTATTGTGTGTCACCCATCTTCCACCCCGTTATTGTGTGTCACCCATCTTCCACCCCGTTACTGTGTGTCACCCATCCTCCACCCTGTTATTGTGTATCACCCATCCCACACCCCATCAAAGATTGTGTCTTCATTGTACACAAAAATATCACAGAGCTGATAAAGAAAAAAATGACTTTATAATCACTATAACAAATTTAAATTGTATTACCGTATATAATATTAAGTATAATGAAAAAGTAAATCTCTGCTTTATTTTTTACATTAATTACATTTGAATAAATATACAATTGTATTAGTATTTTTTTTTATTGTTATAAAATTATTAATAATTAATAATTTAAAATATTTCAGAATGCCGATTTGTTTTGTGAAATTGTGCTCCGTTTCATGGAGAACAGAGACTATTTCATTGTATGCCTTTCCCCATGATTGAGATCGAATCAGAATATGGCTAGATAAACTAAGAATTCATGAACAATATTTTGATTATCTTTTTCAGAAAGGATTTATAAATCAGAAAAAGGGAAATTTAGCATTTGTTCCAGACATTTTCAAGAAACCGATATTGAGATGAGAGCAGTGGCTTTGTCGGGGGGGGGGGGGGGGGGGGGCTCACCACGGCTGAAGCACTGAGTGGGTCTCAAAAAGGCCAGAATCTCGATGGGCACCATTTATAGCGCCGCCGAGCAGGGACCGATCTTATCCCGAGCGCCGCCGAGTCACATAGCAGGTCCTGCCTTCTGGAGCCTGCAGCTCTGATGGACGTCCATCATAGGTGCTGCAGGCTCCAGAAGGTGGGAATTACAATGCAACCACCGTGTGAGATCCCCGCTCGGCACTCCTCCTCTCCTCCAGCTGCTTGCTGTGATGATGGGCGCGCACCGCACACCATGGCTGAGCTGTTGCTGCAGGACACATGAAGTCTCCTGGTCAAGTAGGTCAGTGTGTGTCACTACCGTCAGTGCATGTAGATCAGTGTATGTCAGGTAGATAGGTCAGTGTATGTTAGGTAGGTCAGTGTATGTCAGGTAGGTAGGTCAGTGTATGTATATCAAGTAGGTCAGTGCATGTCAGGTGGGTAGGTCAGTGTGTGTATGTATGTCAGGTAGGTCAGTGCGTGTCAGGTAGGTCAGTGCATGGCAGTGTATGTATTATCAGGTCAGTGTGTGTCAGGTAGGTAGGTCAGTGTGTGTCAGGTGGGTAGGTCAGTGTATGTCAGGTAGGTAGGTCAGTGTAGGTCTGTGTGTGTGTCAGGTAGGTAGGTCAGTGCGGCAGGCAGGTAGGTCAGTGGGGCAGGCAGGGGAGTTTAGTGGTCAGCATTGATGGGAGCCGGTAAGCCAGGCAGCAACCAGCAAGTGAGCTTACCCCCGCCACACAACCCCCCGCCGTGCCGGCCTTGGACTTCGGGCTGAAGCCCCTGGTCTTTTTGCCACCTAGCAAAGCCCCTGGATGAGAGGTACACAAAAGGTTCTAAGAAAAACAGCATACCCTACATTAAATTTGGAAATAATTAGTGAAACCTCTCGAACGGAAGATGAACACAATTATTACAAACGTCAAAGAAAAGAGTTCTATGGCTTCTGAATCCTTTCTAAATATCATTAGCTCAGGAGCTAATCTAACTCCTATGGAGACAACTTCTGAAGTAATAGATAGTTCTATGGGATCTGTATCAGAAATCACTGACTGTGATATTGAAGAGAGGCAATATGTGGACTGTAACTTGGATACAAGTATTATTTGCAGTTATGTTGATACAGAACCGAGTGTAGATATTGATCTATCTTTTACACAGAGATCAAAACAAAAGCACTGTACTATTTCAAATGCTCTTACAATCCCTCGTAATCCAAAAATCAAGAAACTGCATTGTGGCATCCAGTGCCACAGAAAAAAGGATGTTCGAACAAAAAAGATCCAGGTATCCCTACGCAAGCCTACAATGTCTGTTGCTACACAGTGCTCTCTGGTCGAATTACCTCCATTAACCCTACTAACAACATCGGAAACTAGTGTATTCGATTTTGTACCTCAGGAAACAGCCTATGATGACATTTTACATTCCTCTTTTTGTGAAAATCTGTCACAGGAAAATAATAGAGAACAAGAACATGTAGAGGACCAACAATACAAGCCAATAGTACATCACAATCCTAACATCTCCATTCTTGGATTGTCGCCAAATAAAACTACAGTACAAGACCCTGTAACATCTGTTGCTGTAGAAAGTAATGAATTGGATATTTCTTTCACTCCTCCTAAAAAAATGGAAGGACAGAGATGATTCTTATCATCCATCACAAGAAGAAGAGGAACAAATCTATTACGAAGAAATGGAGGATGAACAATTAAACATTGATTTAAAGGATCCTGACCTTTCTTTTTTGTATTTGCCACAAGAAAAAGGACCTGCCAATGTGGGAAGGCAAAATACATTTTTTGTTTTTAAGAATTGTTGACGAAATCTCGTTGCTTGCAAGATCCACAATGCATTGGGAGCATAATAGTACATAGCTGGGTCTGCATTAATAGTGCATGCCGAGTGCAGTCATAAACATAAATTTAAACTGTGGAAAAGTCAACCCTTTATAGGGTAGCAGGAAACTTGTTGATTTCATCAGCAATAGTATGCAATGGATCCAATTTTTTGAAGATTCAGATTTTTGGAAATTATATCATTTCGGCACCAACTCATTATAATAACCAAAGAAAATTAATATTTCCAACAATTGAGCATCATTGGACCACTCAATGAAAACAGATTATTCAAAATATGGGAGAGAATGGTGTTGCATTGATTGGTGATTCACCTGGCTTCAATGACAAGTATTGCACCTATATGTTAATGGATGCAGAAAAAGATTGTATCATTGATTTTCAAGTTGAGCAACTACAACCAGGTCGGTCCTCAGTGTCTCTTGAAAAGTTGGCATTTGTCGAGGCCTTGGAGCGTGTTTTAGGGGATCAAGTTAAGGTCAAAATCATAGCAACCGACAGACATGACTCCATCAGAAAAATAATAAAGGAGAAATATCCTGACGTATGGCCAAATCTATTGGAGAAAAACTTGTCGTTGCTAGTAAAAAAAGTAATTGTAGAGAACTTGCAGGCTGGGTTACTTTTAAAAATCATTTGTGGTGGTCATCCAGTACTTGCCAAGATAATGCAATTCTACGTAAAGCAAAATGGTTTTCCATGAGTTATTATTCAGCTAATGTCCATGAATTGACAGGAAATTGTCTATACCATCACTGTTCTCATCCACCACTAACAAATGATGAAGAAAGGCAATATCAGTGGCTAAAACAGGGATCTGCAGCTGTCAGAGATGTTGGGAGGCTTGCAAGGTCAGGGCAACCTTTGGGCTCAGTTATCTTCCAGCGGCCCTCATGGGGGGCGGGGGTGCTACAATTGCATGGATTTGTCTGTGTGCATGTGCAAAATGAATGTGAATGGGAGTGATTTTATAATTATCAATCAGCTGCTGCACTTGCAGGGTTCTAATGAGGAAAGTGGCAAGGTCTAAATCCCTTTAGACACGATTTCTCTTTAGGAGTATTTCACCAAAAAGGACATTTTTGTTGCAGTAGATTCCCAAAATCTGACTCAGTGCAGGCTTCTATGAAAATCAGTAAGCCAATCACATAAACAGGAAATTACATTTCTAGGGGGCATTCTGTCAACAATCTGTGTGCAGAATGTCTCCAGGTGGCAATATTGCATTGCATTTTACAGAAAATTACAGTTCTCTAGATTGAAAAGGAAAGGTAATTTTTAATAGCATTGTATTACAATATGGCTTGTGACGAAATTGCATATGTTATATTATTTTTTTTTTTTTTTGCTATTTTTTTTCCAAATGAAAAAGGAATTACCCTTTAGAACTATTTTATTGGTACCTATTTTTATAGAGTTACCCCACCAAACCCCCAGCATGAGGAAAATTTACTATCTCGACACCCAAGAAGTAGCACAAATTATGTAATAAGTTTTTTTTTACATTTTATTGATACAAAAATAGATTAAAAAAGGACACATATCCAAATACATAAAACAAACAATGCTTGCAATAACATTTTTGTTGTTATGTTTTTATTATGTTATGGTATTGCTGGTACTAAGGTATTCTCAGGTGAGTCCTAAGGACATGGGATGTAATCAATTCTTCATTTACAGAAATTTCTCTACATGTTTCGCAGTAACAACTGCTTTTTCCGGAGGGAGTAATTACTACCATCCAAAGAAGACCAGCAGTCAACATATAGCGGCAACAGCAGGGGAAACCGAAGGTACTCCCCCACAGCAGACACGGGGGATAACCACAAGCACACATATCTTTATAACAGCAAAATGGTCTTATAGGTCAACTTGGAGGAAGGGGTATTTGCCCGCAGCCACTGCGCACCTCACCAGAGTATATAACCACTTTAAGGTAGTTCTTGCAGTATATTAAGGATGGAAAGAGGAAAACTGCGCCAGGTCAAAACTAATATTTGTCAAAGTCTCTGTGTAGGATGAGTAACCAATAGTGATGGATCAGAGTCCTCTTATGCAGAAGGTTCCACTACACCAATGTGCTCCACTTCTAATTAGAGTGCCACCACCAGTAAGTAGGCTCCTTACCAGATAAAAGTAAAACACACGCCCTCAAATATGAGCTTAGATACGAAATTCCAAACGCCAGGATGTGGTTGCCCCTCAAACTGTATCCTCCAAGGTGGATCAAAACTCCAAGGCCAGAGGGAGGAAGAAGCACACTTCCAAACGCCAAAATAGACAGATGAGGCACTCGTAGGTGCGTTCACAGATCCCCCTGTTCCGACCGCAGGGGTCCTCGCACACGCAGCATGTCAGTCCTTGGCACTCTTGTTGGTGGCTTGTGTCCTGTGGCACCCCCGTGTGAGTATAGTGAGGCCTCTAGCACTTGTCTGATGACATCCTCATATCCTATCCGATATGAGGATGTCATCAGACAAGTGCTAGAGGCCTCACTATACTCACACGGGGGTGCCACAGGACACAAGCCACCAACAAGAGTGCCAAGGACTGACATGCTGCGTGTGCGAGGACCCCTGCGGTCGGAACAGGGGGATCTGTGAACGCACCTACGAGTGCCTCATCTGTCTATTTTGGCGTTTGGAAGTGTGCTTCTTCCTCCCTCTGGCCTTGGAGTTTTGATCCACCTTGGAGGATACAGTTTGAGGGGCAACCACATCCTGGCGTTTGGAATTTCGTATCTAAGCTCATATTTGAGGGCGTGTGTTTTACTTTTATCTGGTAAGGAGCCTACTTACTGGTGGTGGCACTCTAATTAGAAGTGGAGCACATTGGTGTAGTGGAACCTTCTGCATAAGAGGACTCTGATCCATCACTATTGGTTACTCATCCTACACAGAGACTTTGACAAATATTATTTATTATTGTTCATAGTTTATTTGAATGATTTTAGTTGATTATTTGCCATTTATGTTTTACTAAACCTGAGAATACACTGTCAGGGTAGCGCGGTCTTTTTGCTCCCAGTATATTAAGGATACCTGTACCACGCAATCCACTGGCCTGTGGCCCGGCTTTCCAAATCGCCTTAAGGCCCCAATGGTGGCAAAAATTCCCCCAAGTTGGCAGCCTCTATTTTGTAGAGTCCTAAACTTTTTGAGGCATATGCTCATTTATTGTTACTTATATTGAACCAAATAGAGTGCAGTGCAGCATATGTAATAGGAAGACCATGCCAATGTATCCCAAATTGATAAAATATGACAATCTTGTCAGTGTCTAAGCTTATATGCTAGACGTTTACTCCAACACACAGATGGTATTCAGTTAGTTTGGAGTGGAGACCGTTCACACAGAGGAGGATCCTTACCACATACCCAGGATATCATACGCCTATTACCCCTGCAGGGGTTAGGCACTCTGGTGAGTGTTTCCACATTGGGGGTCACTCGACGAAAGGAGGGGAGCACTAGGAAAGTCACCATCATCTGTTTTTCTACACGCCATTTGTTGTTATAAGTTTGCTGAGATTCAAAGGACAGCCCAGGACTTCACCACTTTGATCACCGATCACATATTTTTTTCTTTATTTTTCTTTTTTTTTTTTTTTTTCTTTATTTTATATATTTTTTCTTATTTTTGTTACATTTGGGACAATTGCCAATTCCCTTTGGTATTTCATCCTATGATCCATTCACCTTTTCACTTATCCATATAAAAATATTTTTTTCAATTTTTTTTATCATTTTTTCATTGTTTGGGATTTGTTGTGCACTTTTATCAGGAGGACACTAATTATCGCATGGTGCATACCACTTACACTTATATTACAGATGGTATTCAGTTAGTTTGGCCTCAACTGGGGGACATGTTTATGTCTACAATGAATTGCAACATCTTGCATTACTTTTCTGTCATTTGTATTGTAAAGCAAAATAAAGTAAAAGAAAAAACAGCAATTGTAAATAAAAGCAAAAAAATGTTTGACTAATGAATATAAGACAATTTCCTATCGGCATGCAGAGCTGTATAGTGCTGTGATTTATAATGGAAGAGGGGAATGTCCACTTTAATGATACCATTAGAAGGTGGGTAAAGGTTAAAGAAATAACAGTGTCTTGCAATTCTTGAGAATGTATTGTATTCCCAAAACAAAAACAACATGGAAGGAAGATTTAACCACGGAATCTTTTATACATATTTTCCAAACCATTCACTTTAGCCACATAAAATTACTGACTGCTTATGCCAAACATGAGTCATAAAATGTGCAGGTCATATTGTGATACATCCTGACTGGAATTCAGTTGTGTCATATAGAACGCTCGTAGAAAGCTTTCATTCCTTCACAGTTTACATAGTGATTTCTGAAAATTACAAAAGGCAGAAAATATAAATAGAGGGGGGAATTCTTAATATCTTCCTAAAATAGAAATGGCGTACATTTTGTGTACAATAGTTAAACTGTTTCTGAATTAAGTGCTTCTTACACTTCATATACAGTACATGATTACACAGTAAGGCATTTGTTAACATTTGCGACATTTTTGGTAGTGTGGATGTAGCCGCCAACCTTGCTCCAAATTCATGAAAACTGTGCAATATTTAAACGTATTTGTAAAGTCTGCTTTGTGATTTTTACCTACAGCTAAGCTTATAATAAAGCTTACCTGTAGGTAAAATGAATATCTCCTAAATGTGCACCATTTAGGAGATGTTCACTCTTTTGGCAGCCAGTAAAATCACCAGCGCATGCGCTCTAAAGGAACGGCATAGCCGTGTCATTCCTTCAGAGCGCTGTGCCATGTGCGTGATGTCATCACGACTCGGCCAGTCAAGCTGCCAGAGCCTGCAAACCCAGAAGAAAGACGAGGTAAGGATGGAAGTCCTGTCAGCGGGGACAGCTCACCACTGGAGGGCTTTGTTCTAAGGTAAGTATTTCATTATGGCATTGCCTTGCAGGGGATTTTTTTTAAATGCTGCAGTTTACTACCACTTTAACCACTTAAGACCCGTAAGGTTACCCCCCTTCATGACCAGGCCATTTTTTGCAATACGGCACTGCGCTACTTTAACTGAAAATTGAGCGGTCACGCAACGCTGTACCCAGATACCATTTATGTTCTCTTTTCCCACAAATAGAGCTTTCTCTGGGTGCTATTTGATCACCTCTGCGGTTTTTATTTTTTGCGCTATAACAAAAAAACATCAACAATTTTTTTTACTTTCTGCTATAAAACATATACAAAAAAAATGTAAAAAAATCAAATTTATTCATACATTTTGGCTTATATGTATTCTGCTACATATTTTTGCCAAAAAAAAAAAAATCTGAATAAGATTATATTGATTGGTTTGTGCAAAAGTTTTAGCATCTACAAACTATGGGATAGATTTATGTATTTGTTTTTTTTTACTAGTAATGGCAGCGATCAGCCAATTTCAGTGGGACTGCAACATTGCGGCAGACAAATCAGACACTAAGTGACACTTTATGGGGACCAGTGACATTATTACAGTGATCAGTGCTAAAAAAATGCACTCTCTCTGTACCAATGACACTGGCAGGGAAGGGGTTAACATCAGGGACAATCAAAGGGTTAACTGTGCTCCTATGGAGTGCTTTCTAAATTTGTGGGGATGGCTTAACTGGAGGAAAACAGAGATCTGTGTTTCTGCTTACCAGAAACACAAGATCTACATCTTCCTCTCTAAAAGAACCGTGGTCTGCCTTGTTTACGTAGGCAGACCACCGTACTGCCTCTCCTGTCAATGATCTGCGGGTCCCAGCGGATATCACGCCCGTTGGACCCGCTGATTGGCTCCTGCTGTGTTCAATTACAGAAGGAGTGGGTCGCTGGTGGCACGCACGTGCGCCCCAGACACTGTGCACCAAATCACATACAGGAATGGGGGCTTCGTGCTGGAGGGCTGCCCTGCTGCAATATATCTGTGTGGGGCGGTCCTTATTACTGACACATGTGACAGATTCAAGTAGTTCTGACACTTTTACTGTATAGTGCTATTGTTGTATTTTTATTGACAAATTCATAAAGAAATACTGCCATATTGGTTATAAGGAAACTGATATTTACATTTACATTACTTTCCTAACTTCTTCAAATATCTTATCTGCCTGTAAAACTCTGAAGAGGGGATGCTTGCGACAGTTCTGTCATATATGGATTCATATACACCTTACGACATGTACATGAATCCATCACCAGTTCCACCATTTATCACACTACTACAAAACAGATTTTCATATCACTCTGACAATTTTAATAATTATTTCTTAAAGTGGCATTAAACCCAAAAGCAAACATTTTATATTGCAGCTTACCATTTCTTAGATGTGATGGCTGTATTCATTTTCTTTTTTAGGCTTTCTTTCTTCTACTTTCACCTAATGTTCTAGCCAGTAAGTCTGTTGTTTTTCAACAAAAGAACAAGCTCTTCAGCAGAGTGTATTGGTTATGAAGATAAGACAAACAATTTAGCACTTGTAGGGTTGTTACAATGATCAACTTTCATTTATTTATGTAAAAACTTTATCCCAAACAGACAAAACAGCTGTAACTTCTTATAAAGTATTAGCTGATGTGTGGCTTCAATTTGTTATTGTATTTAAATCTGCTAGTATATCTACTACTGTGTTTCCCCAAAAATAAGCCTGGGTCTTATATTCATTTTGGCAACAAAAGACACAGTAGGGCTTATTTTCGTAATAGGTCTTATTATGCCATGTGCTGTCTCTCTCCCTCCCTGCCTGTCAGGAATCCCTTGTGTAAAAGTGCTTGTAGAATACTGGAATCCACTCCATTATAGTATCACACAATGCGAATAGTGTAGTGCCACATAGCTTCTTATAGCGCCTGTGACCCGCCGGAGCTCTGCAGAGGGAGGGGGGCCCGAGATCCCTCGCTGACATCTTGGAGAGAGGAAGGAGTCCAGATGAGTGCAGTTCGCCACTTCCTTAGACCACGGAGCTCTGCAGAAGGAGGGGGCTGAGATTCCCTGCTGACATCTAAGAGAGGGGGAGATCAGCTGAGTGCAGATCGCTACTTCCTTAGCCCGCCGCTTCCTTAACCCGCCGGACCTCTCCTCCCCGCTCCGAGCACTGAATAGAGGGGGGGCGAAATCCCCCACTGGGAGGAGAGGAGCAGGAGATCAGTTGATCGCAGAGCGGCGCTATTCACACACAGTCTACACTATACACCACTGCATTGGAGTGGATTCCAGCACTCTACACTAGGGCTTATTGTCGGGGTAGGGCTTATATTGCAGCCCTTCCCGAAAATTGCAGTAGGTCTTATTTTCGGGGTAGGTCTTATTTTCGGGGAAACACGGTAGCAGATACTGTCCAAATGTGCCCCCTGTGCACATTCATCCAGAGTGCCCTTTCACACGGGGCGGACTCTGTTATGATCAGCAATGGATCTGTCCACTGATCCCCTGCTGATCAGAGTAAGGCAGGCAGATCTATCTGTGTCTGCTCATGTAGAGCACTTTTGTTTTGTAGTGGACCGGATCAGATCGGTGGTAGGCGGGTGTAAACAGATACAAGTACGTTTACACCCGCTGGTCCATAGGGATGGATGGACTGTCTGATCAGGGCCACCTGAAAAACTGACAAGCAGACCTTATCTGACCCTTTGTATAAAAGGGGCCTCATACAGGCGTTGTGTTACTGGCCAGGTGAAAACAGAGGGAAAAAGTCTAAGAAAAGAAAACAAATGCAGCCACCACATCTAATGATTGGTAAACTAAACTGTAATATATTACATTTTTGTTTTTGGGTTTAACATTGCTCTAAATCTGTATGATGTAATAACATAAGAAAAGGCAGTGTTGTCCATGGACATTAACATTTTTGCATAGAAGGTTCATGGACTGAAAATTCTGTTTCTATATACTACTATGGGGAATATTTTTTTTTTTTTTATAAAATTCAATCTTTGTGAGAAACTTTAAAAAAAAGAAACCAGCCAGTTCAAATATAAATCCATATATACAGTAAGATGTGAAAACAGCTACAAGCACATATTGAAATAGAAAATGTGGCTACTGTTAACCATTCTCGATGGGACAGATCAAGAAGTGACTGGGGAAATGACATATAAGGGTAAAACCCCCCAAAACAGAAATGTTAACTGACATACCCTCTGGAACCACAGATCATGAGACTTCAATATTGTAGTAGAAGGAGGAAAAGCATCAAGGAAAATCCTTGAGAAAGTAAAGAAGGTAGGGGGAAGAGATTGTTGTAGAACAAAGGAAAAATGTAGAACAAAAGAAATGGCATCACAAAGGTAGGAGGAGAAAAAAAACAACAGGGATGGGGTGAAAAGATATTGTAGCCCACAGAGGAGGGCGAAGGGCAGGAATGAATATTGATAAGCTAACATAAGGCTCCTCTGAGGGTAACTGAAGAAAGATGTCCACAGTAGCAGTAGCAGAACTAGGTAGAGCAAGATTTAGTTAAGATCCTGAGGAATACAAGAGCCATATTTTATGGAGGAACAGAAGTCACAATAATAAATCCATGTCTTACGAAGTTATTCCTCCTCTGGATAGAGGGAGGCAGTTACAATTGCATCTGCATGATCTTGTTCACTTGGCCAAACCAATGTGACAAGGTTGCTATCGTAGGTTGGGGATACAAGCTCTAGCAGCATCAATTGAATGGATTAGTAATAGAGTTGAGCGGACACCTGGATGTTCGGGTTCGAGGGGTTCGGCCGAACTTTGCAAAAAAGTTTGGGTTCGGGACGGAACTTCACCCGAACTTGACCCCGAACCCCATTGAAGTCAATGGGCACCCGAACGGCTATAATAAATTGTCGGCTCCCGTCCCCATAATACAGAGAACAGTCATTGAAAGTCATTGATTTTTAAAAAGTTATTGCCATAAAAAGTGTTTGGGGACCTGCTTAAAGTGAAACAATAAAAGTGTAATATTCCTTTAAATTTCGTACCTGGGGGGTGTGTATAGTATGCCTGTAAAGGGGCGCATGTTTCCCGTGCTTAGAACTGTCCCTGCACAAAGTGTCATTTCTGTAGGAAAAAAAGTTATTTAAAAGCACTCGCGGCTATAATGAATTGTCGGTTCCCCGTAATACAGAGAACAGTCATTGAAAGTCATTGATAAAAAAAAAAGCGTGGGGGTTCCCCCAAATTCAATTACAAGGCCCTTCAGGTCTGATGTGGATATTAAGGGGAACCCAGCATCAAATTTAAAAAAAAATGATGTGGGATTCCTCCTAAATATCCATACCAGGCCCTTCAGGTCTGGTATGGATTTTAAGGGGAACTCCACGCCAAATTAAAAAAAAATGGCGTGGAGTTTCCCCAAAAATCCATAAATCCAAAAGACCCTTTATCCGAGCATGCAACCTGGCAGGCCGCAGGAAAAGAGGGTGGGCGAGAGAGCACCCCCCTCCTGAACCGTACCAGGCCACATGCCCTCAACATTGGGAGGGTGCTTTGGGATCCCCATGTTGATGAGGACAAGGGCCACATCCCCACAACCCTGGCCGGTGGTTGTGGGGGTCTGCGGGCGGGGTGCTTATCGGAATCTGGAAGCCCCCTTAACAAGGGGACCCCAGATCCCGGCCTCCCCCCGGTGTGAAATGGTAAGGGGGTCCAAAATACCCCTATCATTTCACACAAAAAGTGACAAGTGTTAAAAATTACAGGAGACAGTCTTTGACAAGTCCTTTATTAAAGTCTTCTTTCATCTTCTTTGTTCTGGTCTTCTTCCTTCTTCCTTTCTTCATCCTTCGGTTTCTTCATCTTCTTCCTCCATCTTCTTCTTCCTCCATCTTCTTCTTCCTCTGATCCGCTTCTTCTTGCTCCGGTGTTCTCGTCTGGCATCTTCCTCCACTGCGTCTCTTCTTCGTTCTTGGGCCACTCCGCGCAATGGGAGGCTCCCGCTGTGTGACGCTTCTCTTCTTTTGACAGTTCTTATATAATGGAGGGCGGGGCCACCTGGTGACCCCGTCCCCCTCTGGCGCACAGGGACTTGGCGGGGACTTCCCTATGGCTTTCCCCATGACGTTAGACCCCCGTCCCCTCTGACGTCACATGGGGAAAGCCATAGAGAAGTCCCTGACACTTTGTGCAGGGACAGTTCTAAGCACGGGAAACATGCACTCCTTTACAGGCATACTATACACCCCCCAGGTACGAAATTTAAAGGAATATTACACTTTTATTGTTTCACTTTAAGCATTATTAAAATCACTGCTCCCGAAAAAACTTCAGTTTTTAAAACTTTTTTTTGCATTGATACATGTCCCCTGGGGCAGGTCCCCAAACACTTTTTATGACAATAACTTTTTAAAAATCAATGACTTTCAATGACTGTTCTCTCTATTACGGGGAGCCGACAATTCATTATAGCCGCGAGTGCTTTTAAAATACATTTTTTCCTGCAGAATTGACACTTTGTGACAAACTGACAATAACTTTTTAAAAAGCGTCATTACATTGCAGCACACAGAACTCTAACCCGAACATACAGTAAATTGTTCGGGTTTGGGTCCGGGACCCAAAAACCCAAAAGTCGGTACGAACCCGAACTTTACAGTTCGGGTTCGCTCAACCCTAGTTAGTAATGAACGCTTATACTCTATGCCTTCATTGGTAATAGTGTAAGATGTAATAAGAAGGTTAGTGGAGCATTGTCAATGGAAACATCTGTCAATTTAAAGTATATAGCCTATACCTCTGACCAGAATAGGCTGAGGAGAGGACAGTCCCAAAACGTGCAGAACGGTACTCTTTTCATTATGGCAATACTGGCAGAGTGGAGAATGTTGGGGAAGCTTTTTATGCAACACATTTTGAGTTCTGTAACACCTTGTAAGCAATTTATAGCCCTCTTTTTTGGATTTTATTAAAAATGGTGGCTTTGTGAGCCAGAAAGTAGAGGCAATCAATTTCTTGTTTTGTAAATGTGAGGTTGAGCTAATTTTTCCAGGTTCCAAACCATGACAGGCAAGGATTTGTCTCCGTGTCTTGCAAGAAAGAATATGTCAGGAAGAGAGTATGTCTATGTTGTGAAGTTACAAGGCAAATCTATTCATATTCCATGGTGTCCCTGAATAGGTTTATATCTGGTGGATGGAGCAGAGAGAGTGAAAGTTGAAGCACGCACCAAGATCCCCATTGTTGGACAAATAGTGCTATGATGTGGTTGTATATGAAGAGTTTACCATCTGAGGACCTGAGGTAAAGTGTGTGGCATGAAAGGTACCTTTCATGTACATGTCCATGTAACAGGTACCTAACCTGTTAAACTGGGGCAAAAAAATTGGGCCTTTGGTTTTGGTGCTGCCAGAACACTGTAACCCCTCACAGATACTCTTCTTGGGTGCAGGAACAGGCCCTGCTGTGAAATATTACATCAAAAATTGTAATTACATGACCCTGTTATACAGGGTCAGAAAAATTGGGCCTTGGGTGGAGGTGGTTGTGCCCTAAACCAAAAATATTGTTGGAAGCTAGCATCATCAAAATTGAGGAGGAATAGGATAGTCAGCCTTCAAGGGATCCCAGATCCATAACAAATTCAATCACTTAGATCAGCATCAGGTGCTTGATAGCTGCTGATCCAAGACTGATTCATTTTTATGAATGTAAACCTATCAATGTAATCTTTGGATAGGTGCACTCTTTGATCCGTTACAAACCCTCCAGTAGCACTGAATGTGTATTCAAAAAGCACGCTGGATGCAGGACAGGCCAGTAGCTCAATTGCAAATTGAGCAAGTTCTGGCCAGTGGTCCATCCTCAAGACCCAGTAACCCAGTGGATGCTCTGTTGGAAAGTTCTCCAAGTCTGCTCTTGCCCCTAGATATTCCTGCACCATATAATGCAGATGTTGTTGATGGTTGCTTGAACCGATCAGACCTTGACGTTGAGGAATAAAAAATAGTTTAAAGGCATCGGTCAGCCGTCCACCTTCTACACCGCTCTTCCTCTGACTGAACGAAGCCTCAGCAACACGTTGTCCAGCACCAGGAAACGGTAACCTCCCAGGGTCTGGAAATGCGTTACACAAACCTTTCTTCAAAGCCTCCTGAAGATGTTTCATCCTCTGCTCCCTCTGCGAAGGCAGGATGAGTTCTGCAACTTAAAAATCCTGAATCCTAGGGTCCTTTTGCAGGCTTTGCAGAATCAGGGAGGCCATGCAGCGTAAGTTTGCAGAGGCATTCGATTCTGAGTCCTCTGGGTCACTAAGGATCACATTATCCATAACTACCTCCTCCCAGCCACGTACAACTCCTTGGGTTTCTGAGGACTGAAAACTATCCCTTAAAGACTACTGCTGAGTGTCAACCTTCCCTTCCATGCTAACACAATCCTCCTCCTCTTCTTCCTGTGTGTTTGGTGGGCCCGCAGGTATGCTATCTGGATAAAGGGGGCCTTGAGAGGAAAGGAATTTCTCCTCTTTCTCCCACTGTTCTGCCTCAAGTGCCCTGTCCATGATTCCACAAAGCGTGTACTCCAGCAGGATGACTAGAGGGACAGTGTCACTGATGCATGCATTGTCGCTGCTCACCATCCTTGTGGCCTCCTCAAATGGTGACAGGACACTGCATGCATCCTTGATCAGTAGCCACTGGCGTGGTGAAAAGAAGCCAAGCTCCCCTGACCCTGTCCTGGTGCCATACTTGCACAGGTACTCATTGATGGCCCTCTGCTGTGTGTGAAGCCACTGCAGCAATGCCAACATTGAGTTCCACCTGGTGAGCATGTCACAAATGAGGCAGTTGGTGAGCAGGTTGCATTCCCTTTGAATGTCAGCCAGCCGAGCACTGGCATTGTATGACCAGCGGAAATGACCACAGACTTTTCTGGCCTGCCTCAGGAGATCTTGTAAGCCTGGGTACCTGCTCAAGAACCGCTGCACCACCAAATTCAGGACGTGTGCCAAACATGGAACATAGGTCAAGTGTCCCTGTCAAAGGGCAGAGAGAAGGTTGTGCCAATGTCACATACAACTATTCCTGGCTGAAGCTGGTGTGGTGTCAACCACCTCTGAGCCTGCCCCTAAAGAGCTGACAGAATCTCTGCCACAGTGTGATTCCTGTCCCCTAGGCAGACCCTCTCAACTCAAGCACCGCATGGCATCTTTTAGCCTGACTGCTTGCCTAGCCCCTTGGATGCTTACGGAGCACCGCTGGTTCAGAGGACAAATCTGCAGAAGAGGCCATAGAGGAAGAAGAGGAGGGGAGGAGGATAGAGCTGTGGCAGAATCACCACTAGCATTTTGGAGGCGTGGTGGCGGAACAAGCTCCAATAACACTGAACCCTGTCCTGCATACTTTCCAGCTGCCAGCAGAGTTACCCAGTGCACCGTGAAGGAAAGGTAACATCCCTGCCCATGCCTGCTGGACCATGAGTCAGCGGTAATATTATTATACACGATTTATATAGCGTCAACAGTTTACGCAGCGCTTTACAATGTAGAGGGGGTTCAATACAGAAAGGACAGGAGGGCCCTGCTCGTAGAGCTTATATTCTAAAGGGAGGGGGGGGTGGTACAAAAGGTAATAGATGCAGGGAATGATTTAATGGATTTGTTATACCCTCCACACTTCTCTCTTCTATGTACTGCCTTTTGGGCTGCTCCCTGCACTCTTTTTCTAGCACATACTGACCACCAAAACACATCTCCTACATTGTTTGTAATTTCCCCCACCATGACACACTTTTAGCAGTCTTTACCTAGAAAAGGCAGACGGGAAATATTTTTATATTTTTTGTGGCTAATCCTCTTCTAAATCTGTATGGTCACAAACCAATTCATATCATCTGGAGTATAAGCATTTACAGAGTACCTCAGGAAAGCATAATTATTATTATTATTATAGGTAATGTGTTGGAGCGCCCCTACCCCATTCCTATCTTTCCTCTTGGAGTCAGGAAAACCTTTTAGCAGTGAGTCATGCAGATAGCAGATGAACTAGACAGCAGAGAGAAATGACACTTGGTTGGTGCTTTGGATTTAGGCAAACACACACTATAGAAAGATATGCTTTGTTCATTTTTCATGTCAGAGGTTTTCAACCACTTTAAGTCATTTATGAACTGCCTCTTTGAAAAGAGAAATTGATGTTGACCGAGGATCATCCACAGATTTCCACATTGCTCAACAGAGGCACTGCATACGTTCAAATGAGAGAAGCCCATGAGGACCCTTAATGTGTGAGTTCAATTCTTTCTTCCATATGGACTGCCTTGGAGCCTATAGTTGGAATCCAAAGCTAGGCAAAGGGAACATGCTTAGCCAGACTCCTCTATGATCACTATGTAGCATTGTCCCCGTAGGGCCTGCTGTGTGTTGACTTCTCAGGCCTCCTTCTGATCACCTGGCAGACAGTCACTAGGTAATTTTCACACATCTATCCTTACTCCTGTTTGCTCGTTACTCAATAAACAGTCCAGGGTATTTGGTTTTGTATTTATTGTTAGAACTTGGATGGGAGAAGGGAATAGTGGGATACTGCAACTGGAACTATTTACAGATGAGGACAACTCTCCCTTGGCCTCACCAGGTTTCTTGTGAAAGCAGACTCTCTACTAAACCATATTGCCATTTGTATGGAAGAAATAAGTCATTTTTGTTCAGTCAAGCAGCAGACTTGATGCAACTACTTTCTTTTCAGGATACTCACTAGCATCCCCTCTTGACTGACACCTGTCAACTGACTCTTCTAGCTGAAGGGATGGCCCTCATAGGATAGGCTCCATGACACAGATCTGTACTCACTTTAAGCAGAATCAGATCCTTCCCAGTGTCTCCCTTCCAGTCAGCTCTGCAGGACTTCTGGGTTTAGCTCCTTTCTAGCTTCAGGTCCTCAGGCTGACCACCTGAGACAGCATGGCAGCTTCTACAAAGGAGGGGCAGCTGCCCCCCTCCCTGCGGGAGCCCGCTCTCCAGCAAAAGATGTGCCCTTGGCCCCAGCATACATGGAGGCACTTTCCTCTGCCAATAGCCAGAGCTGTAACAATGCCAGTGCTCTTACTTACAGGTTTCCTCCCACTGTCCAATATGCCTCCCTATTGGACCAGTTTGAAACATTCAGACCACATGAGCCACATCTGAGCACCATGAGCAGATCCTATAAATGGACCCTGCTCCCTGGTAGGCAGAGAGCACTCTAAATGTACCTATCAATCTTCCTGGTAAGCAGAAAGACCCAAATACATCTACATGACAAAGCAACTGAAAAGTAACCACAAAGCAGGCACTGAAATACAATTCTATTAGAGCAGAACAGGGCCACACAAAGTGGAAATAAACAAATTTGAAGCAATCCTGTTGCTTAGTCGGAGAAATGAAAAAGAGTACCCAGGAAGAGAATATCTTTTCTTGCAGATGGTGTATTGAAACCTCACTCTTGTTCAGAGCTCCAAATGCCTCTACTTATTGACAGTTCTGTGTGTTAGAGTGTGTCCCACACTGGCCACTGTAGATTTTCACACGGAAATCTACACCACTATTGTGTATTTTAGTGAAGTATGGGCTATCAGGAGGAACTTTGATAGTCAGTTAATAGACACGCTTTTTAACACATTCAGAAATGTTGGATGGTATGTTTAGAGCTCTTCAAAAGTGCAAAGTTCCAACTCACTGCCTGGAGGAAAGGGGAATATTCATCTTCTTTTCTTTCAGGGTATTTTCAATTTTATTTCAACAAGTAGGCAACAGGGTTTAATGTGGTAGTGACAGCTTATCTATATAAATAAGGTAACCCGTTCAGTCCTCTATTTTCACACACTTCTTGCATACATGTGTATGGCCGTAAAATTATGCCTGGCAATGCAGATTTTTTTTTTACTCATCTATATGCAGCTTATGTTTACGTGCCTGCATGTACAGGGGAAAATTATAGGCTGCATTTGGATCAGTAAAAAAAATGCAGCAGTATTTAAGAGGCCTAAGGCAAATATGCAAGAAAGACTAAGGCTAATAAACACAAGAAATTTCAGCCAGAGATTCTGATGTTCAAACATCAGTACCACGTGTAAGTACCCTAAGTCTACTACGAAGTTGTAACATATTGAACATATTGAACATCAATGTTGTTTTTTTTTCATATATAAATTTGATTGCAGGATCCTCCGACAGTGTGTTAGTCCCTTTGTAAAACCACTTAAGTAATATCAAGCACTGTCTCTTTACATAGACCCAGAGCAAGTTACAAAAATGAGGGTAGATACAAATCCACAACAGATTCACATAAACAGCACTGTTATTGACTTCCGGCACAACCACATGTAAATACAATGCAGGTTCTAAGACACAAGGTTAGTTGACCTTTTCACAAAAACAAAAAAATGGGAACTAACTCAAAAAGTACTTCCCACCTTCCAGTCCCTGGAAAGAGAAGTCCATGAGAGCAAAAAAGGCCACCGCACCAAAGTGGTTTTGAAGAAGGAGATCCGGCACATGCTCCAAAACGCATCACCACCCCCGTCACGTCCGGTGCTAGTATTCCATGTGGCCCACATGTGCTTCACGATGATTCTGGAAGTGCGACTCATTTGAGTGGGGACCAGAGAAGTGGGGAGGGTCTTGTGAGTTAGTTCAACTTAATTTTTAGTGATCTAACCTTTTAAGCTGCAAAAGGGGCCATGTTTCATTGAATCTACAAACTTAGCTAACCAAGATCAAAAGGGCCCTCTAGTTTTCCATGGAGTGCTTCAATAAAGTGTTACCAAACTCACAACAGTAAAATCAGTCTGTATATGCAGTAAAGCATGCTTGTTATACTCACTGTGAAACATAAAGGGTCAATTCTCTGCATCGTGTAAAAAGGCTGTTTAATTATGTCTTCTCTTAACCTCTAAAAAAGGGAGGTGCCTTCGTCCTATATCAATATATAAGCAAATGGTTATGAAGCTAAAGTGGACTTTAATGGCACCATAATCCTTGGGATACACACATATTGATAAAACAAGATACATTTTATTGCATTTTACAACAACATATTTAAAACATACAATTAAAAAAAAAAAACTCTGTCAAATCTGAAAAAAGGGATACAACTAAGAGGAGTAGTGATACCAGTTCACCCTGTAGCAATCATATTAACATGCTCGACATGTTTCGCGGACAGTACTCCGCTTCTTCAGGAGCTTTGTTTGCATGTATATGATGTTTATAGGACAGAGATCATGTATAATACTACAAAATAGAAGAAGAAAGACATATTTAGGCGATATAACAAGAAAAAACTAATTTAAGGACATTGAAATGGCCAAGCCACTATAAAGAAAGTTTAGTATGTGCAGCATCACCCCCCCCCCCCAATATATAAATGCAGCCCTCTGTGTTTGTGTGGGTGCCCGTTTTGAGACATCGCACAGACTCATCTGCAATCCAAGTGTGAAAGCCTGAGTGCTTTCACACTGGGGTGCTGCGCTGGCAGGACATCAAAAAAAGTCCTGCAAGCAGTTTCTATTAGGCACTTTAGGAGCGGTGTATACACCACTCCTAAAGTGCCCCTGCCTACTGAAATCAATGGCAGCGCTACGGAAGCCCTTGCAAAGCGCCTTGGCAGCGGTGCTTTCTTGATGCTTTTAACCCTTTATTTGGCCGCTAGCAGGGATTAAAACCACCCCGCTAGTGCCCAGAAAGCGCTGCAAAAATGACGGCAAACCGCCGCTAAAACTAGTGGCCCTTTACCGCCGACGCCCAGGCGCTGGCTGTGTTAAAGGGGTCTAAAGCATCCTGAAAAAATATGTAATTCTTGAATACTCAACATTATTTTATGTTCCTCACCATTTCCAAAGCCAAGAACACAAATGCAACACTACTCAAACAAATGCGTTTGGGAGCAGGGACTGTATTTGACCTGCTTTGCCTGCAGCATGATTGGATCTCAATAAGAACTACTGCATCCAAAGAAAACTGTTATCCATGTTACATATTTGAAATAAATAGCAATCTGCAGTTGAACTAAAACCCAACTTTATGAGCCCTTAAGCATCATGTAAAAAATAATTTACAGTATCTAATCATCGATGGGCGATAGATAATTTAGCCCAGTAGGTGTCAGTGTTTAGCTGTTTTTGGAATCTTTAGTCTCTACCTAGTACTTTCAAGAAAAAGGATACTTGCTGTGAACTGTCTTCAGTCATAGACACTGCCAGCAACTCCTTATTTTTGTCAAATTCCTCTCCTTTAACTTTCCAAAGTCTACAGCTATTGCAACACACTGATTTTTCCACTACCATATTTAACCTCAGAGTAACCTCACAAAATCCAAAGACATTTTGTTTGAAATTATGCAAACTTCTAAAGTGTGTCATTATTTGTTATATAAAACCTAGCAACTAAAGAATTTAAGTTGCACCTTTAATAATGTAAATAAACATAACTGGGTTTAGATTGTAAGGCATTTTTGAAGGAATAGTTCACTGAGGTCCGAAGTGTTAGGGTTCGTGTACACAGGCTTTTCCTTGTGTCTGAATTGTTTTTCTTTCCCATACAAGTAAAAAAAATAATAAATGACAAAGTACCCCAAAGCAACTTAAAGTGATATTAAACTCAAAATCAAAAATCGATTATATTGCAGTTTACCAATCATTGGCTGTGGTGGTTGTATTAGTTTTCTTTTTTTAGGCTTTTTTCCCACAGGGGCACAGCAGACAACATTGTCAGTTAGGGGGAGGGTAGTGTTATGCTGCGTACACACGACCGGACTTTTCGACGGACTAGGTCCGACGGTCTTCCCGACAGACTTTCGGCGGAGTTCCGACTGACTTTTCGAACGAAAGGACTTGGCCACACACAAGCACACCAAAGTCCGACGGATTCGAACGTGATGACGTATGATCGGACTAGAATAAGGAAGTTCATAGCCAGTAGCCAATAGCTGCCCTAGCATTGGTTTTCGTCCGTCGGACTAGAACACAGACGAACTGATTTTTCGACCGGACTCGAGTTTGTCGGTAAGATTTGAAACATGTTTTAAATCGAAAGTCCGTCTGATTTTTAGACAGAAAAGGTCCGATGAAGCCCACACATGATCGAATTGTTCAGTCGGACCTAGTCCGACGAAAAGTCAGCTCGTGTGTACGTGGCATTAGATGTACTCGCAGAATTAGATATACTTTCAGCAAGGTATTTAATACAGTTACACATAATGATCTAATACAAAAGTTGTACAAGCTAGGACCCTTAACCCTTGGGTAGTTCAGGTGATATGCAGTTGGCTAAAGGATGGATACCAGAGTGCGGTTGTAAATGGGATTCATTCAGAACAGAAACCAGTCACTAGTGGTGTACCACAAGGCTCTGTACTAGGTCCTGTTCTATTTCATCTATATGTAAGTGATATAACTAAAGGTTTGTTGGGCAAGGTATGTCTTGTTGCTGATGATTGATACAAAGGTGTGTAATAGGGTTGATATCCCTGGAGGTGTCTGTAACATGGAACATGATTTGGCATTGCTGTAAGATTGGTCAAAACAGTGGAGACTGCAGTTCAATGTTTCTAAATGTAAAATAATGCACCTTGGGAAAAATAATCCCCTGAGAGAGTACAACATTGGGGATACAGTGTACTTATTTCAGATGATTGCAAAATGAGCAGTGTGACCAGGCAGTGGGAAAAGTGAATATAATTCTAGGATGCATCACTAGAGAGATCACCAGCAGGAGGAAGGAGGTACTGATTCCCCTATATAGATCTTTAGTGAGACCTCATTTAGACTACTGTGTCCAGTTCTGTAGACCTCACTTACAGAAAGATATTGATAAGATAGAACGAGTTCAGAGACGGGTAACAAAAATCGTGAACGGTCTGGAGGATAAAACATATCAAGAGTGACTTCAGGAACTTAATATGTACAGTCTGGAGGAAAGAAGGGAAAGAGGAGACATGATTGAAACCTTTAAAAACACCAAGGGGGTGAATAAGGTTCAGGAAGGCAGGATTTTCAATATGAAACCAAAATCAAGAACACAGGGACGTGACCTCAAACTAACGAAAAAAAATCAAAACTAATTCTAGAATGTATTATTTTACTGAACGGGTAGTTGATGATTGGAATAAACTACCAACAGAGGTAGTGAGGCAGTCAACAGTAAATGGCTTCAAACATGCTTGGTATAAACATAGATCTATAGTCAGATAACAAGGTTAATGAAAAAATAAATAAATAAAAAAATAAAAATAAAAGACTAAATAAGAAGACATCTAACAATTGTTAAGCTGCAATATATATAGTAAGTGTTTGCTTTTGGGTTTAATACCACTTTAAAGCCACTCTATAACTAAGAGGCAAATGAAAGCAACTCAGAACCCTCTGAAAGTACACTATGTTTGGGTCTGATGACATAAGCTATTAATGTTATTATGTGTGAAGTCTTAAAGCCAGGTTTACTTTCACTAACTTGTTGGCCCAAACAAACTACTGTATTTAAAGTGAAATTAAATATAAAAATTGGGGTTTAAGGTTATTTCTTTAGTAATTTCTAGGTATTTATTCTGCTGGAAATGTTGTCACCGTGACCTTTTTTAACCTGCATTTTCTTTCTTTCTTTCTTTCTTTTGAATGTTTACAAATCTATATATGTCTAAAAACGAGTTTTCCCATTGTAATACTAAAAGTGGCATCTTTTGCTGAATCAGGTTCCAGAGCTAGACTTTGCCAAACTGAAAAATCACATTTCACTTATGGGTTCCATTGCAGTGGTATTACCAAATACAATTAAAGCAATATTGTAAGAACTTTATCCACAAAATATCAGACCATGTCTGGCTCATGAGCTGGGATAGCAGCAGGGGCAGTATCATACTAACCAATGATTATAGGCTAATCCTTTACAAAGAATATTAAAGTAAACTACACCTGTGCCTTTCCCAAAGTCTGTTCTTGTCATCCAGTCTATTGTTCTCACTTTGCACTGTAACTATATATAGTTGCTTCTTTAGTCTGGAAAGCATGATGTCATTGTTTTTAAAAGCACAGGTCTTATTAATATTCTGATCTGTCCAAAACTCTACGGTACTTAAAACATGCCTAGGTCTGCTTTGAAGCAAACCTGTTTGAAAGGGAATATGTAGGTTAGCATTGCTTTCCTTGCCTACAAAAACTGCTAGTTGCCTGGTTTCCATGCTGATTAAATAGCTAAAGCACTTCTTGAGCTGATGGCCTGAAACAAGTAGGTATCAGAAGATCCAATCTTTCTCTGATGTCACGTACTCTATGTTTGTTCTAAGTTATGCCGCGTAAACACGAGCAGAATTTCCGTCCGAAAAATCTTGGATGTTTTTTTTTTCGACGGAATTCCGCTCAAGCTTGTCTTGCATACACATAGTCACACAAAAGTTCTCTGAACTTTCAACTGCCAAGAACGCGGTGACGTACAACACTACGACGAGCTGAGAAAATTAAGTTCAATGCTTCTGAGCATGAGTCAAATTATTTCCGAGCATGCATGATTTTTTGCGCGTCCGAATTGCATACAGACAATAGCATTTTCGGATAGGAACTTTTCCCGACCGAAAAATAGAGAACCTGCTCTCAATCTTTTGCTTGCTGGAATTCCGCCAGCAAAAGACCAATGGAGCATACACACGGTCAACATTTTCCGACACAAAGCTCTCATCAGAGTTTTGCTGGTGGCATTTCCGGTCGTGTGTACGTTACATTAGTGTATTGAAGACACAAACACCCCAGCAGCTAATAATTTCAAAAGGAGGCCAGGAATGGCATCTTTCATCTCTCTCTCTCTCTCTCTCTCTCTCTCTCTCTCTCTCTCTCTCTCTTCTCTCTCTCTCACTCTGAAAGTTTACCATTGTAAATTAAGACTTTAATTTGCACTTTTCAAACAAATTGTGTCTTCAGAGGGTGTCTTTCACTTGACTTAAAGTAAGACTGGAGAGATTAGGGTGATTGTATATTTTTTAACTTAACCAAGGACAGCAAAACTGGTCTCCAGGCTAATCCCCCCTATCACTAATAATTACCAACCCCACCCCACTCTATTTAATTCTCTGCCTAATTTCTATTTATCTGCCTGCAAATAGCAAATGCTTTCCTGATTTGTTAGTTACTTGATGCTCCAGGTTCTGAGCCTTGTTTATTGTGGATTGTAGGGTCCTTCTTCTGGAGCCCACATTGCTGCTTGGTGATGGGGCACTTCCTGTTGCCAGTCCACTGGCCTGGTCCTGAAGACTATGGCAGTGGTGTGAGGATATCATAACAAGAAGCAGCAATATGACCTGTCAGTAATGAGCCTTACATACACTTTCGGGATGAATTGCTCAAAGAGGTATACATACAGTACCTTGAAAAAGTATTCATACTCCTTGAAATTTATCATGTTACAACCAAAAACGTAAATGTATTTTATTGGGATTATATGTGATAGACCAACATAAAGTGGCACATAATTGTGAAGTGGAAGGAAAATGATAAATGGTTTTCAAAAGCATTTATTTTACAAATAAATATCTAAAAAGTGCAGCCCTCCTGTGTCAATACTTTGTAGAACCACCTTTTGCTGCAATTACAGCTGCAAGTCTTTTTGGGTATGTCCCTACCAGCGATGCACATCTAGAGAGTGACATTTTGTCATTCTTCTGCAAAATAGCTCAAGCTCTGTCCGATTGGATGGAGAGCGTTTTGCTACAGATTCAAATTGGATTTAGGTCTGGACTTTGATTGGTCCATTCTAACACATGAATATGCTTTGATCTAAACCATTCTATTGTAGCTCTGGCTATATGTTTAGGGTTGTTTTCCTGCTGAAAGGTGAACTGCCGCTCTAACAGGTTGATGCTGCTGCTGATGCTGCCACCACCACGTTTCACGGTGGGGGTGGTGTATTTAGGGTGATGTGCAGTGTTAGTTTTCCGCCACACATAGTGTTTTGATTTTAGGCCAAAAAGTTTAACTTTGGTCTCATATGACCAGAGCACCTTCTTCCACATGTATGCTGTGTCCCCCACATGGCTTGTCACAAACTGCAAACAGGACTTCCTATGGCTTTCTTTCAACAATGGCTTTCTTCTTGCCACTCTTCCATAAAGGCTAGATTTGTGGAGTGCCCGACTAATAGTTGTCCTGTGGACAGATTCTCCCAACTGGACTGTGGATCTCTGCAGCTCCTCCAGAGTTATCATGGGCCTCTTGGCTGCTTTTCTAATTAATGCTGTCCTTGCCTGGCCCGTCAGTTTAGGTGGATAGCCATGTCTTGGTAGGTTTGTAGTTGTGCCATACTCTTTCCATTTTCGGATGATGGATAGAACAGTGCTCTGCGAGATGTTCAAAGCTTGGGATTTTTGTTATAACCTAACCCTGCTTTTAACTTCTCCACAACTTTATCCCCTGACCTGTCTGGTGTGTTCCTTGGCCTTCATGATGCTTTTTGTTCACTAAGGTTGTCAAACAAATCTCTGAGGGCTTCACAGAATAGCTGTATTTATACTGAAATTAAACTACACACAGGTGGACTCTATTTACTAATTAGGTGACTTCTGAAGGCAATTGGTTCCACTAGATTTTAGTTAGGGGTATTAGAGTAAAGGGGGCTGAATACCAATGCACGCCACACAGATATTTATTTGTAAAAAAGTTTGAAAACCATTTATCATTTTCCTTCCACTTTACAATTATGTGCCACTTTGTGTTGGTCTTTCACATAAAAGCCCCAAAAAATACTTTTACGTTTTTGGTTGTAACATGACAAAAGGGGTATGAATATTTTTTTAAGGCACTATACACTTTAAGGATTAATTGCTCAAAAGAGGTATAACAAAAACTCCTTCGATGGTATATTTAAAAGACCAAAAGGAAGCAAAAAAGTTCCAAGCTAGGGTTTACATACACTTTAGGATGACTTGCTTCACAGGGGTTGATTTACTAAAACTGGAGAGTGCACAATCTGGTGCAGCTCTGCATGGTAGCCAATCATCTTCTAACTTCTGCTTGTTCATGTAAGTTTCGTTAAAAAAAAAAAAACGGAAGCTGATTGGTTTCTATGCAGAGCTGCACCTGATTTTGCACTCTCCAGTTTTGGTAAATCAACCCAATAGTTCCTAAAACTACAGAAGTTAATAGGGACTTTCAAAGCTCAATTATTGTTAAAATTATATAAATATGTGAATGTCAATAGCCTGACCACAGGTTCATTTTAAAAA